>CM019709.1:767113-1367113 GCA_009760885.1 Achatina immaculata | reverse complement strand
CGTTAAACGTCACATAGGGCTTGCAAGGTAGTTCGCCAATTTTACCTATTTTGAGCGAGCTTTTTAGCTTCATCAGGGGATTTTATGCCCATTAATTTGGCCTCTCGTAACAATGTCCAATTTAGAGTTTCACGTGGTCTACATCTTTTTCTTCGGCCTGTTGTGTTCCACTGTTTTGGGATTCTCTGATTATTTCTTCTCATCACGTGACCAATACATGTCCATCTCCTTTTCCTGATCACCCATGAGACTGGTTGTTGTTCGCTCATCTGTCTTATCTCTGCATTGTTCTTGAATTCGTTCTATTTGATGCTGAGTTTTCCTTAGGCATTTGTTTTCAAAAGAGTCTAATTTCTTGTCTACGTCTTTAGTTGTTTTCTAGCTTTCGCATGCATAAATGACGGTTGATATTACAATTGATCCGAATAATCTTAACTTGGTTTTTGTGCTTATAATTTTTTAATGCCGTTTTTTCTCAAGATTCTTAAAGATCGATGCTACGTTTGCAATTCTAATTCTAACTAATCATCACAGAACCAGGCATAAAAAGTGGAGGATACAATATTAACAACATTCGGTATGCTGACGACACAGTACTGATAGCTGAGACCTGCAAAATCTCTTGGATAAAGTAGCCAAAGAAAGTGAACAGAAAGGCCTTACTTTAAACATCAAAAAGACAGAGGCTATGGTTATATCTAAGAAACAGAATCCACCAGCATGCAGTATTCAATTAAACGGAACTATTCTAAAGCAGGTGCAGAAATTCAAATACCTTGGAGCAGTAATAACTTCAGATGGGAAATGCAGAAAAGAAATTAGGAACAGAATAGCCCAAGCAAAGACTGCATTTCAGAGAATGAGAAACATATTAGCTAACACATCTTTATCAATGAATGTTAGAAAACGAGTCCTAAAATGCTATATTGAACCTATCTTGTTATATGGAAGTGAATCATGGACAATAGGCAAGTCTGCACAAAAATCATTGGAAGCAGCAGAAATGTGGTTTATTAGAAGAATGTTGCGAATCCCCTGGACAGCAAAAATAACTAATGAAGAATGTATGAGAAGAGCTGGAGAGACAAAAAAAACCTTGTCAAAAAGATAAGAGAGAGACAATGTACTTTCATAGGACATGCAATGAGAAGAGGGGGCATTGAAAATATTATAACAACAGGAAAAATAGAAGGAAGAAGATCAAGAGGAAGACCAAGAGAAATGATACTGGACAGTCTGACAGGATGGTGTGAGAGGAGATCACCAACTGAACTGATGGCCTGCATGAAGGATCGGGTACTCTGGAGAAGCATAATAGCCAACGCCAGTCGGCATGGCACATGATGATGATGATGAATTCTAACTTCCTTTCTGGTGTCACTATCCTCGTCTATGTAGCTGCCAAGGTATGTATATTGATTGACTTCTTCAACATCTGTCCCTTCTACGTGTATTTTTCCATTTTGATTAATGGAAAGTGTCATTATTTTTATTTTGTCCTTGTTAATTTAAAGTCCTATTTTGCTAGTCAATGAAGACAGGATATCTGTTTTTTTCTTGCATGGAATTCATGTTGTTACTGGTAAGAGTTATGTCGTCAGCAAAATCAAGATCTTCTAGTTGGGTCCTAAATCAATACCTGTGTTACCTGTGCAGCATTTTTTTCATTATGAAGTCTATGGCAATTCCAAAAAGCAAAGGAGACAGTATACATCCTTATTTCACGCCTGTTTGAATCTGGAATCATTCGCTCATCCCTTCTTCTGTTTTGACTACACAAACATATCCATTGTAGAGGTCCTTAATGATGTTGACAATTTTAGATGGTATTTCAAATAGACTTAAAATTCTCCAAAATGAATCTCTGTGTATGCTATCAAATGCCTTTTTAAAATCTATGAAGTTCAGTATTAATGGTTTCTACTTTTCAATATGTTCTTCAAGTATTATTCTTAGAGTAAAGATCTGGTCAAGACAGCTTCTCCTTTTTCGAAATCCTGCTTGTTCTTATCTCATTGCTGTATCCACTATATAGTTAAGTCTATTCAAAATGACATTGCAAAATACTTTTGACACAACTGATACTAAGGTTACTCCTCTTCAATTGTTACAGTCACTAAGGTTGCCTTTTTTGGTATTTTAACAATTATTTCTTTTTTCCAGTTAGAAGGGACTTTTATTTCTTTCTAAATCTTATTAAACATTCTCTGAAGTTGTTTTATGTTGTCACTATTAACATTTCAGGTGTTATTTCATCTTCATCTGCAGCTTTGCTGTTAGCCATTAAATTCACTGCTGTTTAAATTTCATGCAATGTACTTTCCTCTAGGTTGACGTTTATTTGTGGGGTTGGTAAGTCAGTTTCAAGGTTTATCAGTTCTTTTGGGCGTGATCGATTAAGAATTTTTGGAAGTGTTCAGCCCACCTTTGCTTTTGGTCTTTACTTGATGTTAATAGGGTTCCAATTTTGCTAAGGATTGGTCTTTCTTTGGATGTAATAGTACCTGTTAGCCTCTTTTGTATGTTAAATAAAGTTTTTCTGTCTCCTGTTTTTGCTGCTTTTTCTGCCTCTTTCGCCATATTGTCTATGAATTCTCTTTTATCCCTTCTAGCTGAACTTTTAACTTTCTTGTCTATTTCTTTGTATGTTGCTTTCACCAGATCTTTTCCAAGATCTGTCTTTACATTCAACATGTCTAATTTGACTGCTCGTCTTTCATGTATGTACTTCCATGTGTTTTCTGATATCCACGCTTTTCTATTTGGTTTTCTCAGTCCAGCACTTGCTTTTGCTGCTGTGATTATGGCTGTGCTATAAGAATTCTATCATTCATCTATACCTATCTCCTCTAATTCACCGAGTGTTGTGGAATGATTGGCAAGTTCCTGATTGAAATTACTATTAGTATTCTCTTCTTATAGGCTGTGGCTGTTTATCATTATAGATACTAACATAATATTCCTTACATGATACAAGGGCATGGAACAGGGCAGGTACATTATAGATACTAACATAATAATATCTTTTATATGGTAAAAGGGAATGAAATAAACACAATATGAATGTCAACATAATATCCCCTATACACGGGCTTGGGGCAGATCGAATATATGTGAGCACTGATATAAAATTATCCTATATATGATATGAGGGACTGGAACAAATCAATCAAAATATGGACACTAACATAATATTCGGCATATGATACAAGGACTGGAAAAGATTAAAGATATATATATATATACACTAAGATAATCATATATCATATGGGACAGAAGCGGTACGGCTGGCTGAGTGATTAGGCGCTCAGTCTACTAACTAGGTGGCACGAGGTTTAAGTCCCAAAAGTGGGATTTTCTTCTGGTACCAACGTACCTAAAAGGCCCCAATGGTCCACCACCCAGCTTCTAAAAATGGGTACCATAGAACTCTGGGAAAGTAAATGCAGCCAGGTGTGATACTGACCACTTCAAACTTTCATGTGCCGAAGTTCTTGGAAATACGGAGCCACAAAGCCGTATCCCAAATATGCCTCAATACCAGGGAAACGGAGATCTTATCTTTACCTTATATGATAGAAGGGCATGGAACATATCAGAGAGTTATGGGCACTACCGTAACAATAGCCATTATATGGTAGATATAAGGACATGGAACAAATCAAACAAAATGTGGATACTAAGAATGACAATATAACCCATACATAACAAAATGGCAATGAACTCTTGGCAGAGGAAAGTGTTATCTTATTTAGCTTAAACATACTCTAGAATCCATTTACTTCAACCGCGTTTTTTGACCGACATTTGAAGTGGGTGTTTTTATTGTACGGTCACTGTTTCATGAAGTTTATACACGATATTTCACTACACAAATCCTTAACGAAACTTGAGTGATTTTTTGGTGTTTGGAAGTAATAATTTAACCCAAAAAAGAAATGATTTATTTAAATGGTCAAAGAAATTTGAGAAACGACGTACAAGTGAAGAAGGGTTACTATTGTTTAAAGAGACTGACAGCTCCGAAAAGAGAAATCTTGTCTAATAAACTTTACATTAGAAAAAAAAGGAATAAATTCAGCACGAGCTCAACTGCCAGAAGTTAGCAGTCATGCATAGTTCCTTACGTGTTCGGTGATTCTAATTAGACCATTCTTCCTTTCTTGCACGGGCTACTTGGTCGCCCCCTTCAGAATATTTGTCTCTTGTTTTCCTTTGCTTTCTTTCCCCCACACAGTTTTCTAGTGTTACCAGCGTCTCTATCTTCAGTCCTCCCATGACATGTCCAAAGAAATGTTTTTAATTATTATCTTTTCTTACCGTTTTAAACTGGACAGTCTGACGGGGTGGTGTGAGAGGAGATCACCAACTGAGCTGATGGCCTGCGTGAAGGATCGGGTACTCTGGAGAAGCATAATAGCCAACGCCAGTCGGCACGGCACCTGATGATGATGATGCTTATGATGATGTTGATGATGATGATGATACTATTTTTAAAAATTCTAGACTGTTTTACAAATTCCTTTTGACATTGCTTACAGTTTTAGCAGCAGTTCAATATTTCGCAACTTCATTTTTTTTTTTTTTTGGCTTTGCTTACAGTTTTAGCAACTGTTCAAAGTTTTGCAATTTCTTTGAGGAACTTTTGACTTCCGGTCACGCAGGGTTTTTTTTTTTTTTCACTTTTTCTCTAAAATCATCTATCTTGTTCTCTCATTATCTGTTTCATACGTTTTATTTATCGATCAAATCTCCAATTGTTCGAAATAAGCCACACACACAAAAAAAAAACAACAAAAAAAAACAACATTCTAAATACAGAACCGATCATCCAAAGAAAGATAATTATGAAAAGCCACAGAAAGATTGCATAAAAATCTATTTTAATAGTAAGGATTTGTACAACTCTTATCTTGAAAACCGCAGATAAACTGAAAAGTAGTACATCATAGTGTCAGTATAGAGCCAGTACTGCTATATGGTTGTGGCATTTGGGCAGTCAACAAAAAGGTGGCTAAAAAATGAATAAATAAATAAGAAAAACTGGAAGAAATAGAGATGAGGTTTTCGGAGAAAGATGCCCCCCCCCCCCCCCAAAAAAAAAAATCAAACTCTGGACTGACAGAAAAACAAACAAAGAGATCCTCAAAGAAGTCTCAGAAAAAAAATAATAATAATAATAAAAAGATGATCAAATGTTCTAGAACATGTCAGGAGAAGGAAAAAACAACTTGAAGAACCTAGTAATGACGAGAAAAATTCAAGAGGGAGAAGAAAGAGAGGAAGACCAAGAGAGAAAAAAAAATATCTCAGCGGATGACTGACTGACCAAGTGGTATGGAGAAAAAAAAAGAGGAAAAGTATCTGAATTAATCGGAATCACCAAGGACCCGACAAGATGGAGAAACATTATCCTCAAACGTTATCCAGTACGGCGCATAATAACAATAATAATAATAAGAAGAAGAAGAATAACTGTATGGTTGACCTTCGAAAAATCCATAACATTTTCTCGAAATACTACATGGCTGAGTGGAAAGCGCCCAGCCCCAATTTTTTTTTTTTTTTGGGCCTAAGCGGCTCATAATCCTGACAAAGTCCACGGTTCAAGTCATTTTAACTCTCTTATTAATTTTTTTGTGTTTCTTTCCCTCACATCTTAAGTGCTCTGTATGTTCCGATGCTAAACAGACAGCAGTAGGCTCTATCATTTTATACTGTGTGCATGCTTCGTTGCTTCTTATGTGACAAGAAATTGACAAGAAGCACTATAAAAGTCAAATCAGCAACAAAAGAACAACCACACTAACATATTAAAAGAAAAGAACAACAACAACAACATGCAGAAACACAAACACAACAACCATATGAAAAAGAAAAAAAAAACCCCACCATAAACAACCACGCTAGCAACAAAAAAAAAAAATAAACACAATTAACAACCAGAATCGATCATTGATAAAAACATTACGATACATCTATTTAAAACATACAGATTACCGATATAAGTTCTGGTGGATTTTTACCAAAACTAAACTTCCTTGTTAGTATGAAGTAAAATTATACATATGCTGAGTTTATGAATAACTTTCTCGAACTTGTCCGTGTGTGTACTCCAGAATGACTGCAGAATTTTTGTTTCCGACGCGGAAAAAGCAGGCCAGCCGGCGAGCGAGTGAGTGCGTCTCTAACAACCCTCGCGCCAGCCAAACTTCAGTCTCTCGCTCATCTATCTATCTATCTATCTATCTATCTATCTATCTATCTATCTATCTATCTATCTATCTATCTATCTATCTGTCTGTCTGTCTATCTGTCTATCTGTCTGTCTATCTGTCTATCTATCTATCTATCTATCTATCTATCTATCTATCTATCTATCTATCTATCTATCTATCTATCTATCTGTCTATCTATCTATCTATCTATCTATCTATCTATCTATCTATCTATCTGTCTATCTATCTATCTATCTGTCTATCTGTCTATCTGTATGTCTGTCTGTCTATCTGCCTGCCTGCCTGGCTATCTATCTATCTATCTGTCTATCTATCTATCTGTCTGCTATCTATCTATCTATCTATCTATCTATCTATCTATCTATCTATCTATCTATCTGTCTGTCTGTCTGTCTGTCTGTCTGTCTGTCTATCTATCTGTCTGTCTGTCTGTCTGTCTGTCTGTCTGTCTGTCTGTCTGTCTGTCTGTCTGTCTATCTATCTATCTATCTATCTATCTATCTATCTATCTATCTAATGTCTACCGCCTGTTTGTCCATCTGCCTGGCTACTGTTCTGTCTGTCTACCGGTTATTTATTTTATATGTACAACTTAATTTTTAGCTTGCATCACCACCATCATCATTATTATCATCATCATTATCGTCATCGTTGTCTAAACGCGTTTATAATCAGGTTTTAGATCCTTGACCTCATTTCAACTGGTCCTCTCACTAGTCTCCTCTCATCACACTCTCCCCTCTCACAACACTCTCCTCTCATCACACTCTCCCCTCTCACAACACTCTCCTCTCATCACACTCTCCTCTCACTAGTCTCCTCTCACAACACTCTCCTCTCACTAGTCTCCTTTCATCACACTCTCCTCTCACTAGTCTCCTCTCATCACACTCTCCTCTCTCACAACACTCTCATCTCATCACACTCTCCTCTCACTAGTCTCCTCTCATCACACTCTCCTCTCACTAGTCTCCTCTCATCACACTCTCCTCTCACTAGTCTCTTCTCATCACACTCTCCTCTCACTAGTCTCATCTCATCACACTCTCCTCTCTCACAACACTCACCTCTCATCACCCTCTCCTCTCTCACAACACTCTCCTCTCTCACAACACTCTCCTCTCTCACAACACCTCCTCTCAGCACAGTCTACGCCCATGTTTAACAGTACTCTTAATACTTTTCTATGAAACTACATCCCTGCTGCCTCCGGTAATCTTTGTTCTCTGTTGCCTCCGGTAAGATTTGTTCTCTGTTGCTTCCGGCAGCCTTTGCTCTCTGCTGCCTCCACTAATCTTCGTGAAAACTCCACTGACCTCTCTAAGGGCTTAGACCGAGAACCTAAAACAGATCACCCGTAGGCAGCAAGTGGAAGAATTGGAAAATCTATCCGTAGGAAGCTGACACAAAAACTGGATAGAAACCTTTGTCCATAAACGAAACTCAGTTATCCATGCCATCGTTAATAACTGACTGAGATGGGAGGCCATCGTTTGCTATAAATAGAAACATAGCGCTGCTGAAGATAATGACGATGGCCTCTGGGATATGATGTTGTAACTCTTCGCTAAGGGAGTTTGCAATGTTGTATTGACCCCCAATGGTTAAGTCTATAAATAAGGATCACAGGGGGTCTGTAAAGAAAATGGAAGGGAGGGAGGGAAGGCGATATAGGGAGTGGAGCCTTTTTTTTAAAAAAAAAGCTGGAAAGGTTGCGTCGTTATGTTCTGGACTCAGGTATTACAACATCCGGGCAGTCATTGTGCTGTGTCGCTGTTTGTGATATACGTTAGTTTTAAAACGTTGAAGAAGAAGAATGAATGAATGAATGAATGAATGAATGAATGTTGTGAAAGACTACCAGAAAAAGGTCTTTTTTCTTTCAAATAAATAAAACGCTGCATACAAAATTCCCCCCTCCCCCCAAAAAAATATGTGTAATATTTGTTTATATTTTACGACTCTCAATCTTCTGAAGTTTATGTGAAGCTCTGACGATAAGCAAATTAGGAGGAGAAAATGAAACATAAAAATAAAAGAGAAATGGTTTCAAAAACTGAGACGGTATTACCTCTGCGAAGAAAAATGTAACGCGATTTTTTTTTAAATCCGGAGAAATGTATATTAAAATATACTCACTTTCTTCGAAACTTTGCATGCCAGGCATGTCACAGAAATCAACACGTTGCTCATTTACTGCACGGCTTTTCATATTACTCCTAAAAATAGCCATACAGCTCTCAGCTTCTCTTAATTAAATCGAATCTACGCCATTAAAAGAAAAAAAAGGCATGCTATTTACACTGCTTTCGACAAGATGAAAAGATTTAAGGAAAAAAAAAACTTCTTTCATCGTCATTAATATTAGCGTTATCACATGTCCTTTCATCATCTGCGTAAAGAGAACAGAATACAGACATCGTTTACCGAAAACATAAACTTGGCACATAGAAAAAAAAAGTGCACTACTTTTGACGGCCAACGTCATCAGTTTCTGAGTAGATGTAAATTAATCCACCGCTTGCCGGGAAAAAAAATGTCGGTGCGAAATATTTCTGTTACAAATCTTCTAATTTTACGGTGAATGTAAAGAAAATGTCAAGAGAGCTTCATTTCTTGTTATGTCTGCCTCATTCAAATTTGTCTGCAATGTCTCGTTTACAAATTGAGAGTTGTTATCGTTATTACTTTGTGTTCCCTGGTGTGCATCGCCATGCAGGTAGACAAAGAAGCGGCATGTTCCTTAACACAAGACTATGATAACTACAATAACAGTTAACATCGAAGATCATAGTAGCTGGCCTCCACGACGTACTTGTAACATGATGATGATTATGACCTTACTTTCAAAGTTCTTAATTATAAACTTTTGGAGGAAAAGTTCTCAAATCATGCATGATATGATACGATATTTATGCCAACAAGTGTGTTCTATTTACATTTGTGTAGTCTTTTAAGCGCTTGTTTCATCATCATCGTGTGCCGTTTTCGGTGCAAAGGTTGGCAGTAATGAATCTCCAGTTTTCTCGTTCCTTCCCCTTGATGTTTTACTCAGCCAGGGTGTATTCTGTCTATCCTCATATGTTATCTTCCTGTCTGCATCTCTGTCTACCTCTCGCTCTTTTTTTTCCTCCATCCATCTCTCCTTCTAGTACGTTCTTCTGCATATTATTATGTCTTTTGGTGTGGCTAAAGTATTTTGCTTTCTTCATCCTTATTTCGTAATATTGAAGAAGGTTGGCTAGTAAGATAGATTAAACAGAGACAATTTAAATATTTTTGACACATTAAACGCCATGAGAATTTAGAGAAGACAGTCTTGGAAGGATGACGAAAAGAAAGAGAGGAAGGCCAAGGAGAAGATGGCTGCAAAACATCGTTGATGATCTGGAAATGGAAGAATCAACAGCAGGCCATCTTGCTTACAACTGAGAGAGGCCTACAGGAGAGCTGGTAGGGAGGCAAAGTTCCCCAATGGACATGCAAATGAATGACTGATCCTTACTTTCTGAGAAATTCACATTACACTTGGAGCTGTTATAATATTTGTACATTAATTTTTCATTCTCCGGGATATATGACCAACTTTCTTGTAGATCCACATTTCTATTGCACTTATCCTCCTGTCTGACTTAGATACAGCATTTCATTATGTCAGTAAATACTGTTTATTAATAAACATATTCCCATTCTTCTGACCGTCCATGGACGCTGTTATATAAATATCATAGTGTTGTTTATTTGAACGTAATATTGTAACTAATGAAGAATGTATGAGAAGAGCTGGAGAGACAAAAAAAACCTTGTCAAAAAGATAAGAGAGAGACAATGTACTTTCATAGGACATGCAATGAGAAGAGGGGGCACAGAAAATATTATAACAACAGGAAAAATAGAAGGAAGAAGATCAAGAGGAAGACCAAGAGAAATGATACTGGACAGTCTGACGGGATGGTGTGAGAGGAGATCACCAACTGAACTGATGGCCTGCATGAAGGATCGGGTACTCTGGAGAAGCATAATAGCCAACGCCAATCGGCACGGCACCTGATGATGATGATGAATATTGCTGAACATTTAGACACTCAACACCGTTTCCCGGAAGTGAGTACGCAAGTTGTGATGTCGTCATCAGTCACGTGTTGTTGTTACGTCACTGTTCTAGTCTCTAATCAGACGCTAGCGTCAATGTACACACAAGAACACTGGACAAGTGGTTCTAAGTTTGATCCTCTCAGTGATATCCTGAATTCTTCCCAGACTAAATGTTTACGAAGAATTAGAAAAATATTTTGGCCAAACACCATAAGAAATAACATCTTGTTGGCAGAGATGCAGAAATTAGAAAAATATTTTGGCCAAACACCATAAGAAATAACATCTTGTTGGCAGAGATGCAGATGAAGCCACTGACAGCAATTACTGAGGAAAGACGCTGGCGATGGTTGGGACATGTGCTCCGGATGACTGACAACTCACTACCAAAAATAGCACTAAGATGGACACCACAGGGGAACAGAAGTAAGGGTAGACCAAAAGAGACATGGAGAAGAACAACAGAAAGGATGTTGAGCAATAGAGGGCTCACCTGGGCAAGAGCGGGAAAAAGGCAAAGGACAGGCATTTGTGGAAAACCCTTGCGGAAGCCCCCATATGCCATGGGCACTTAAGATTCATATATATATATATATATATATATATATATATATATATATATATATATATATATATATAAATGTGTTCCTGCCGGCAAAACTATTTCCTATTTCATGTTCACATAAAAATTTCATAATAAACATAAACCACCATATTATAGAACAATATTTTCAGTTAGCTTATAATAACAAAATGTCCCCTAATATTCGGAAACCACAGAGATGCAAAGTGATAGTGCCTAAGATTTCTAGGTCACAGTCAAGACGACATTTCAACACCCGTCCTCGCTGTTTCGTTTTCTCGGGGATACCCCCCTCCCCCTTTCAGTACCCTTTTCTTGAGGAGAATTGTTGTGGTGTCAGGGTCAGACGATCCCCTCTGGTCGCGGGTTCGATTCCCAAAAGCGACAGAGATTTTTTTTTTTTTTCCGGTTAATCTTCCAGCGGTAAACTCTCCCGGTCTCCAGGCAGTGGGCCCGAACGTACGTGTGTACTTTGTCGCTTGTGTTAAGAATTCCTTGTTAGTTGGAAATTGCAACAAAAAAAAAGAGTTGACCCGACAGCCACTTACATCTTACATGCTTCCTGTGCGGTTAAACATCACATTGAGCTCTCATGGTAGCTCGCCAAGTTTTCCTGTTTTCGGTGAGCTTTTCAACCTCACGGGATTTTATGCCTACTAATTTAGCATCACTTAACAATGTCCTCTTTAGAGTTTCACGTGATTGATCTCTTTTTCTTCAGCCTGTTGTGTTCCACTTTATAGCCTATTTTAGGATTCTCTGATTGTTTCTTCTCATCACGTGACTGATATATGCCCATCTTCTTCTTCTGGTCACCCATGAGACAGGTTGTTGTTCGCTCATCTGCATTATCTCTGCAATGTTCTTGAATTCGTTCCACTTTATATACCGAGTGTTTTCTTTAGGCATTTGTTTTCAAAAGAGTCTGATTTGGTGTCTGTTTTTTTTCTTTTAGTTGTTTTCCAGCTTTCACATGCATAAATGAGGGTGGATCATCTGAACTGAATAACCTTAACTTGGTTTTTGTGTTTATAACTTTTAAGTGTCATGTGTTCTTAAGATTCTTGAAGGCCAGTGCCGCTTTTGTAATTCACCTTTCTGGTGTCACCATCCTGGTCTATGTAGCTGCCGAGGTATGTAGCTTGGTTTACTTCTTGAACAGCTGTTCCTTCAAAGTAAGTTTTTCCTTCTTGACTGGCGAAATTCTAGGGAAAAACATCTACCATGGAATTGTGACAGATACAAGGGATGTCGACGCAGTAAAACTGGTTTAAATAATAAAGGTAGATAGAGGTTATGGTGCAGTTTTACAAAGTGAGGGAGAGGAGTGAGTAAAGTGAGAAAAACGAATAGAAAGTATGAGAATGTATAAATGAAAAACATACAACATCCGATATTTCGGCGTGAGCCTTTCTCGAGGATTACACGCACAACGAGACACAAAAAAAGAAAAAAAAACGAAGAACTTATCTTAATGTGGCCTCCTCCAGAAGTAGGAAATGTGTGTCTAGTCTTAGAAAGATCATGCGGACCACAACAAAGGATACTCGATAGAGCCAATCGTAAAGAAGAGGTGGAGAGAGAGGAGGAAAACAAGTGGTAGAAAGGGGTGGGGGGAAAGGCAATAGAAACATGATAGCCGCTAGAGGAGAAGGTGTCGGGGGGGGGGGAGGGAAAAGAGGACGCGGAGAGATAATGAATGAAGAACATCTGAATGAGATGAAGCTATTTCTGAAGGAAGGAAACGAAACGATATTTCTTAAGGCTATATCGTCATCACCGCTGTTGGGGCCGAAAACGCCACATTTCATCAGCTTAGGCAAAGGTAGCCCCTGTCTTGATATACAGGCACATAGGGACATGGTGTTAGTGCCCATATTTTCTTTGACCTGTCAGCACACTAGAGTGTGATGTGTCAGCGTCACACCTGACCGCCTTTCCTTCCCCAGCACCAGAAGAAATCTGGTACCCATTTCTACACCTGGGTGACTGGGGGGGGGGGGCCTCCGGTCAAATTCGAACGCCCTACATTCGCCATGAGAAGCCAGTGCACTAACAACTTCGCCACTCAGATGTCCTTCATTAGCTTATTAGTTTAAAATGTGATTCTCAGAGAAAAAAATAACCAAAATCTTATAGACATAACTGTTTATCGTTTATGATCTCTAAATCTTTTTAACAAAGCCGTTTAACCGGCTCTCAGTTGGATACGAGTTAACCCGGTACAGGAAACGCATCCACATCATGTTGAACACAACCCTCAGTCGGCGGCACCAAGACAAAGGCTTTACATAATAGCATTCCCACTGGAGATTTTAACTCTTTCCATTACAGACGCTGGCTTCTTGAAAGATAAATTATTATTTATGACACCGTTTAGCAGGTTTGTCTCTGTTTTCTATCTGAACATAGCCACTTTGTTGTATTTCAAGAATGACGTCCATAAATAAAGGGGAGATTTGTTTGTGTGTTATTTTAAAGACCTGTTTTCTAAAGGAATGTAAGTTTGAATGCATCAACAAACATACACACAAATATGAGAGATTATATTTCGTGGGGGGGGGGGGGGAGGGCTTTTTGTTGACTAAAAAAACCTCCGGGGTCTACCCAGTCTATAAAAATGGGTAAAAGAGAATTCTGGGAAGGTAAATGAGGGCGTGATACTGACCACATCACGCTTTCACGTCTTGGAAATAAGGGCCTAACACAGTTTCCCCAATATACCGTATGTCCGTGGAAACGGGGATTTTACCCTTATCTTCTCTAATATAATTAAAGATTATAAAAATCTTCTACTGTTTTCGAGACTCGCGTAGATTACATCAGCAGTGGCCTGCTCTCTCATGCAGAAGGTTGTGAGATAGTCCCTTGCTACAAGCACCTCTAGTTGACAGCCGTAAAAACTGGTACGCTAAGGGGGAGAGGGGGGCCTTCAGAGATACAGAACGTATGACTGCTTCATGAGACACATATCATTTGTCCAGACAAAGAAAAAAGTGAATGACTTTCATTCATTCATTTGTATATCCCTTGCGGAACTTTGCCTCACTAACAGCTCTCAAATAGGCCTCTCAGAACTTTGGTTCCCTAACAGCATCTCTGTAGGTCTCTCACTTGTGAGCAAGATGGCCTGCTGCTGTTGCATCCATTTGCAGATCATCAACGATGTCCTGCAGCCGTCTTCGCCTTGGTCTTCCTCTCTTTCTTTTCCCAATTATGTACACGTCCAAGACGGTCTTCTTTAGATTATCATAATGTTTAATGTGTCCAAAATATTTCAGTTTTCTCTCTTTAATCCTCTTTACTAGCCAGCCTTCTTCAATATTAAGTTCTTGTAGTATGGATACATTTGTTCTTTTTTTGTCCATAATATTTGAAGAACTCTTCTGTAGCATTTACATTCACAGGCATTTATGTGTTTCTCAGCTGTTTGTTAAGTGTCCAGGTCTCACAGGCATATGTTGCGGTGGGAAAGATGCATGCCCTTAGAAATCTTATTTTTGTAGTTCTGTATGTTCCTCTCCACAGATTCTTAAATGTTTCACTTTCTGAAGAGCGATAGATGTCCTCCTTTTAATTTCCCTCATTGTATCTCCATTATTGGTTAGTAGTCATCCAAGATATTCAAGACTCTCCACTTCTTCCACTTTTTCCTCATTGATACATATATCAGCTGCCTTGTTTGTTTTGTCAGTTGTCATCAGTTTAGTTTTCTTCACATTAAGATAGAGGTTTTGCTCTTCGCTATTCTTACGGAGTGACACAATTAGTTTTTCCATTCCTTGTTCTGTTGTTGACAGTAATACTGTGTCATCAGCGTACCTAATCTGTGATATTTCATAACCTCCAATTGTTATGGCATCGTAATATTCTTTATCTACATCTTCTCTAACATTTCTCATTATATTTTCAGTATACAAATTAAATAAGTAAGGCGACAATATGCACCTCTGACGGACCCCTTGTTCAGTGAATGACTACTGTTAAAAAAAAGGGGGGGGAGGTCTAGCTCTGTTGCTGTTCCTGGGGAGCAGCTTCATTACACTCGGGGCCGACCCACACATTGTTGGGCCTTTGACATCAGGATATCCTTCAGAGTTTGTAGGGAGACGACCCCCAATGTTGTGTTGAATGTGTGTTGCCCGTGACGTATTTGCAAATGAATGAATAAATAAATACTACAAGGTCTCCCCCAGAATGTCACGATACAGAACCTCTGTTCTGCGAACGGATGCCAGAGAACTTGGACAGTGATGCAACCTCTCATACAGGATCGTGTTCACTACTGGAGCCAGTGTTTTAAAGGAGAAGCTAATCGATAAAACCCACATACTTGAGACAGTTCCAGTCTGTTCTGTGGCCAAAGAGATAGTTTTCTTACAAGTATTACATTTCACTTGATATGGAAAAAACTTCCGAAGACGCTGTCGGTTTTGGCAATTAGTGATCCATAGCTTACCTAACAGCGTCAAGGATGGAGAACCATAGCTGTTCAAGACCCTGTCTCATCACATCGTTGGTACTCATACGTAAAAGGCCTAGCCTGAATAATGGGACAGGGATCGCCATAGTCTCTACGGCAGTGGAGCCTACTAAAGAAGTACTGCACAGTTTCTTCTTTATAGCTCCAACCCGGAACTGAAAAAAATGGCCGCTTTGTAACCGGCTTCTAATCTCCTTGAACATCTTCACCGCAGTGGTTGAAGGGAACACAAGCTCTCAGGCCCAGGTCGATTGAAGAAGAATATTTGGGACACCTTGTGGTATATCACACCAAAGTACGTCCCTAGAGATAAGGGACATCACTATAGCCTACAGCGCCCGAAGGTTAAAAAAAAGTAACCGATAAGAACCTTCTATAAATCAAATTTGTACTCTAAATCAGTAGCTCCATACCTTTTCACATCTAGGGACCAATTTACCACTTACGTATAAGTTGTTGACCACCAGCGCGTAATATCTTAATGCCATGATTTTTTTTTTTTTTTTTTGGAGGGGGGAGGGGGTTCAGAAGATGGTATTTATTTACAAATGGATATCGCAGACCACTAGATAAAGCTCCGATGACCACTTCTGGTCCGCAGATCACAGACTTGGAACCGCTGCTTTAAGTGATATCTGATTGTGTCTAGTTTGTACTAAAACAATCATTCTTTACTACTAGTATGCTTCAGACGTTTGCATGAGACTACGTGTGTGTTTGTGTCTTAAGTGTGGTACCTGGGAGAACTGAAATTAAGGGACAGAATTTCTGTGGCATGGCCTCGTTTCATTTACCGGGTGTCACGATTTTCGGTCAGACAGGCATTGATGGCTTAGCTGTCAAACACGTCTTGCTAGATGGCTAAGTTGATTAAAGCGCTGTTCTCTCGTAGCAAAAGACAGTTGCTCGTCCTACCAGAGTCTATGGTTCAAGTCCCAGGTAGTTATCTTGTTATTTTTCTTTCTCTCGTGTCTTAAAGTGCTTTGTCTATCAAAGTCTAACCATACAACACTGTGCTCTGTTAAATTACTGTGCAAAAGCCTTTTTGTTTCCTATTTGTAAAAATTGTTATTCTTTAATACAGAATATATGCGTCCCAGAAACGTATTCAAATAAAATGTCTTTGGTATTTCCCTGAGGTTTTTTTCCCAAATCTTACAAAGCAAAATGGGGTTCATCCAATTTAAAAATTAGAAATGAAAATCATTGTGATGCATTTATTTCCTGCCTACTTCACCCGGCAAGTATCCTTTGGCGTCAAAGAGAGATTGTGTAGGTTTGAGAGAAACAAACCTGGAAAGACAAGTCCAAGTGTCTTTAGAACACCCGAAGTTCTTTCCAGAGCGAAAATTAGTTCGTTATCCCGAGTGCAGTAAAGTTAACACGAGAATGATATAATTTCATGCCCTTGCATCTGATATCAGTTTCAAACTATCGATTTTAGAACTATATCAAGGCAGTCTTTCATTTTGTCCGAACGAACTCAGTTTTGTATGCATATACGGATGCTAATTCATATCATCATCATCATCATCATGTGCCGTGCCGACTGGCGTTGGCTATTATGCTTCTCCAGAGTACCCGATCCTTCATGCAGGCCATCAGCTCACTTGGTGATCTCCTCTCACACCATCCTGTCAGACTGTCCAGTATCATTTCTCTTGGTCTTCCTCTTGATCTTCTTCCTTCTATTTTTCCTGTTGTTATAATATTTTCAATGCCCCCTCTTCTCATTGCATGTCCTATGAAAGTACATTGTCTCTCTCTTATCTTTTTGACAAGGTTTTTTTGTCTCTCAAGCTCTTCTCCTACATTCTTCATTAGTTATTTTTGCTGTCCAGGGGATTCGCAACAATCTTCTAATAAACCACATTTCTGCTGCTTCCAATGATTTTTGTGCAGACTTGCCTATTGTCCATGATTCACTTCCATATAACAAGATAGGTTCAATATAGCATTTTAGGACTCGTTTTCTAACATTCATTGATAAGGATGTGTTGGTCAATATGTTTCTCATTCTCTGAAATGCAGTCTTTGCTTGGCCTATTCTGTTCCAAATCTGTTCTGCATTTCCCATCTGAAGTTATTACTGCTCCAAGGTATTTGAATTTCTGCACCTGCTTTAGAACAGTTCCGTTTAATTTAATACTGCATGCTGGTGGATTCTGTTTCTTAGATATAACCATAGTCTCTGTCTTTTTGATGTTCAAAGTAAGGCCTTTCTGTTCACTTTCTTTGGCGACTTTATCCAAATATTTATGCTCCTTCATATATAGAAGTAATATTTTCGTTTGTGAATATTATGTTTAAATAGAAATATTTTAATAAACTGTAAATGCAAAGTTGTATATTACTTTACGTGATACAAGATGTATGTATGACACGTGAATTGCAATAGAACTAGTGCAAATGTAATAGAGCTAGATAGTGATGATTGGGTGACTTTTTTTTTTACAGAAAAATAGAAAGAGAAAGGAAAGAAGAGACTCGAAAATATCGTTATCTCTTGTTGCAGTCTCTCCCCATTTCCCCTCCATGTTCTATTTTTAGAATCGTACACTTATTTCTACCTTGAGATATCTCAAGATTATTACCTGTTTCTGGTTATAATAATTTTACACACCTGAGATGAAATTGACAAGCATTATGCGATCTCAGCCAGTATCATGATTTATCATAATCTATATTCCTCACAGCTAGTAAATCATCATAATCTATACTCCTCACAGTTTGTACTCCATCATAATCTATTTTCCTCTTATCTTGTAATCCACTATAATCTATATTCCTCACAGCTTGTAATCCATCATAATCTATACTCCTCATGGCGTGTAATTCATCATAATCTATATTCCTCACATCGTGTAGTCCATCATAATCTATATTTTCACAACTTGCAATCCATCGTAATCTATATTCTCACAACTTTTAATCCATCGTAATCTATATTCTCACAACTTTTATTCCATCATAATCTATATTCCTCACAGCTTGTAATCCATCATAATCTTTATTCCTTGAAACATGTAGTCCAACACAATTCCATTTCAATACAGTTGTAGTCAAGCACCATGCTAATCCCTATAATTTGTAGTTTATTACAACCCTTAGTCTCTATAACTTGTAGGCTGCCACAGCGCTTATTCTTTACAACTAGTAATTCATCACAATCCTTATTCCCTATACTTTGTAATGCATCACAATCCTTATTCCCTATACTTTGTAATACATCACAATTCTTATTCCATTGAATTTGTAGACGACTTTCACAATCCTAATCCCTGCAACTTGTAATCCTTTGTAATCTTTACTCCCTACAAGATGCCGTTCGTTGTGATTCAAACATGATATATCAAACCCACACACACACACACACACACACACACACACACACACACACGCAGAAAACAATGACGCAGGGTAGCGGAGAGATATAGAGAAGAGTCTTTAATGCGCTGAAACGAGGCCCCCTCTCTCACATAGAAATCAAATCAATGATAGTACAGGAAACAACCTCCTAAATCACACGGAGGCCAGATGGATTATCTCAAACCACATACTAGGAATCCATTACCAGACGCAGCTGTTCAAAGATTCATCATTCACTGCGTCTTAGGATGAGGTTATCCTACAGTTATATCAGTGTGAGGCAAAAGTATCTTCGGGGGGTGGGGGTGGGAAGAGATTGACAAGAATTTTTCAGCCTATTGGATTAGGCCAAGAATTAAGTTTTCAGTTTAAACTTAAGAGCGAGAGGAATCGAGTCGGCAGTCAGCTGGTTTCTGGGAGCAGATGAAGGTTGTCTTAAGTGTTGCGGAGTGCAGGCATCAGCGCTGACATCTCTCATCCAGTGTAAGATCTCTCTCTCTCTCTCTATATATATCTATCTCTCTATCTCTCTTTTGAAATAAAGATCAATCAATCAATCAATCTATCTCTCTCTATCTCTCTATCTCTCTCTATCTATCTCTATCTCTCTCTCTATCTCTCTCTATCTCTCTATCTCTATCTCTCTCTATCTCTCTCTATCTCTCTATCTCTATCTCTCTATCTCTCTCTAATAAAGATCAATCATCAATCAATCAATCTATCTCTCTCTATCTCTCTATCTCTATCTCTCTATCTCTCTCTATCTCTATCTCTCTCTATCTCTCTCTATCTCTCTATCTCTGTCTCTCTCTATCTATCTCTCTCTATTTCTCTATCTCTCACTCTATCTCTCTCTATCTCTCTATATATCTCTCTCTATCTCAATCTCTCTATCTCTCTCTATCTCTCTCTATCTATCTCTCTATCTCTCTATCTATCTCTCTATCTCTCTCTATCTATCTCTCTCTATCTCTCTCTATCTCTTTATCTCTCTCTATCTCTCTTTCTCTCGAAGGGCAGAATGTAAGACGGGTCTGCGTGCACAATTCTTTACCCTTGAAAAATAAAGATTATTCATTCATTCATTCATTATTCTCTATATCTCTCTATCTCTCTCTGTCTCTATCTCTCTCTCTATTTATCTCTATCTATCTCTATCTCTCTATCTCTCTGTATCTCTCTATCTCTCTCTCTATCTCTCTCTATCTCTCCATCTCTCTATCTCTCTCTCTATCCCTCTATCTCTCTCTATCTCTCTATCTCTATCTCTATCTATCTCTCTCTATATCTCTCCATCTCTCTCTGTCTCTATCTCTCTCTGTCTCTATCTCACTCTCTATCTCTCTCTATCTCTCTCTATCTCTCTCTATCTCTCCATCTCTCTCTATCTATCTCTCTATCTCTCCATCTCTCTCTATCTATCTCTCTATCTCTATCTCAATCTCTCTCTATCTATCTCTCTCTCTATCTCTCTATCTCTCTCTATCTCTCTTTCTCTCTATATATATCTCTCTCTCTATCTCTCTTTCTCTCTATATATATCTCTCACCATTCACAAAATCACGGACAGCACAGCACATTTAATAATTGGGGATTCTCTGCTAAAGGGCGTGTATAGCGAGCGGATGTCCATAGCAGACGAAGACATTGTCTCAGTAGTAGCAGTACCGGGAGCTGGTATTGCGAAAATAACGCAAACACTGAGAAGTTTTAATACAGACCAGGGCGTGAGGAAAATCTCCGTACATGTTGGCATAAATGACAGCATGAATGGCCAGAACATCAGACGTTCCGACATGCAGGCTTTGACTTCCGCCATCAAGGAAAAGTATCCGACTGCAGCAATCTTCCTATCTTCCATCATTCCACCCTGCTCCGGTCCTGGACGCCGCCTGGTAGACATAAACAACAAGGCACTTCAGTCATACTGTCGTGTTAACATTGTCTTCATAGACCACACTGTGTTCTTCATCTCAGCCTCTGGTGCCCCGAAGAAACGGATGTACAGGGACCACATACATACATCAAAACTTGGTACCAGCATCCTTGCCAAAAATCTAAAGTTTCCAGAACGTACACTACAGAAAGACGTGGTACAGTTGGATGTCCACAAACAACACCCACGTCCAACAAAAAACCCCCATAAAGCCAGCTCTACTCCGAGCACTAAAACCAAAGGGACCTCCAAATCTACACCACCTGTTCCACAGCAAACCACCGACTATGACACAATGTTTCCACCCCTACCCTCACGTCAGCCTCAGACGGTCAGACGAGCCGATACGAGCGTCAACAACGTCAGGATTCTTCCTCCGTCGCACAGCTCACTGGAAGAGCTCAACACACAAGCACGTTCCATGCAACATCCTCAAAGAAATCTGGAGCTGCAGTATTTGTTGCAATTTAGCCCTGCAGCCTTGAGTCATGCCTATATGTTATCTCTGCATAATTCACATGGCATGGTACCTTACCGACACCACATGCCTTAAACTGATGGCAGTATCATCGTAATCCATCACAAACTGAAACCTTCAACCCGCAATGTCGAAAAAGAATTATTACTCAGCAAGACATAGTGACTGATATCTTCATTCTTACGTTTATTTAGAATTTTTACATTTTATTATTGCATTTTATTTCTTGCCCCATTTCTTTTGTATCCATTTTTCTAATTCTTGTCAACTTTCTATAGGTCGTTGCAGTTTGTGAGTTGTATCTGTTTGTGTGTGAGAACTATATACTTAATTACTCAACGTGTTAGTGAATTCACATATTTCAGCGTTTAATTATTCAATAGTTAGACGCGTCTCTCTTTCAGCTTCCAGTTATTTCAGCTAGTGAGTTGTGTACCAGCTGAAAGTTTAATATACAGAGTGTGTCTCTGTGTAGTATTTAAAAGTTTATTTACTTCAGTATTAAGTATCATAATAGGAATTATTTTCAAACCAGTAACAGGAGACAGGAAAATAAAATGACCCCACCTACCGAAAAATGGTTACATAAGGAAGGACTTCGATTAGGCCATCTGAATGTATATCACCTATTAGGTAAAATTCCTGAAGTAACACACATATTACATCAAAATTTCCACATTTTTGGCTTCTCTGAAAGCCGTTTAAATAGAAACATAACCGATGAAGATATTAGAATTAACGGTTTTAACCTGATCCGGCGTGACCCAACCAGGAAACTAGAAACAGGTCTAGTAATGTATGTCTCCACAACTATCCAGTTTAGTCGTAGAGAAGACCTCGAATCATCAGAGGTAGAGTGTATTTGGGTGGAAGTTAAAATGCCAAACCAGAGTCCATTAATTATTGAACTTTTGTACCTTAATCCAAATGCGTCATATCTGTGGTACGATCACTTCACGACTATGATGGATAAGCTTTCAACCTTTAGGTTCAAAGATATTATCATTCTTGGAGATTTCAACATAGATCTAACACAATCAAATCTAACTTGGAGCAATACTATATTATCCTATAATCTTTGCCAAATTGTCACCAAACCTACCAGAGTAACAGAAGTATCATCCACATTATTAGATCATATATATGTAGCCCAACCAGAAAACATCATTGAATGTAACATCTCTCATACTTCGTTAAGTGATCATTACCCAGTCTGCTGTAAGTGGACAAGAAAGGGGTATAAACTTCCTAAACACAATCACACCAGTATGAAATTTAGGAGCTTCAGAAAATTTAACCTAGAATTATTCCTTAACGATTTGCAAGAATCTTCACTTACACACGTGTACCAACTAACTGACCCTGATGAGGCAATAGAATATTGGCTAAAGATCTTCAGAGATATATTAGACAAACATGTCCCCATGAAAGAGGTGAGAGTAAAACACCAGACGAAGTCACCTTGGATAACACCTGAAATACTACAATCCATGAGAGAACGTGACCGAGCGCACAATATCAAGGACTTTATGACCTACCGTTCACTCAGAAACAAAGTTCAATACTTAATAAGACAAGAGAAAAAAAATTACTTCAGGAATCTAATACAGAATAAATCAGACAGTAAATCAATTTGGAAAGCCATAAATACCCTATCAAATAAAAGAAAAGAATTTGATTCTCAAGCCATCAATCGTGCATACACTAGCGCACATATCAGTACACATTTCAGAGAAGAAATCAACGTTCTTAAATCATCAATATCAGCTCCTGTATGCGACTTACATGAACTACAAACATTCCTGGACAGCAGATGTACTGATTTTAAACAGTTACACATTCCATTCTTAACAGTCAGTGAAGTTCACAGTTATCTCTCAACCTTAAAAAGCAACAATACAGCTGGGCTTGATGATATTAGTAATAAGATCTTACGTTATGCTGCATCTGTCATTTCACATACACTAACATATATTTACAACCAGTGCATTGCAAAATGTTATTTCCCTGAGACTTTTAAAACTACTAAGGAGTATCCTCGCTTTAAATCGGACTCATCCAACAATCTTACCAACTTTAGACCGATATCCATATTATCGTCATTATCAAAACCACTCGAAAAACACATACACAAAATAACTCTACGACACATGCAAGAGAACAATTTACTCATAGACAGTCAGTCAGGCTTTAGACCCAATCATTCCTGCCACACAGCTCTTACAAAAATGACAGAAAACTGGTTAGTAAACATAAATGACGACAGACTATGTGGTGCCATCTTTGTCGACTTTAAAAAGGCATTTGATATGATTGACCACGGTTTTCTTGTAAGAAAAATAAAGACTTATAGACTGCACCCTGACCTAATAAAATTAATTGCATCGTTTCTTTCAGACAGACAACAGGTAGTATTCTTCAACAATTCTCTATCAAATTCTGCTAAAGTTGACACTGGTGTTCCGCAAGGTTCTATTCTAGGCCCGTTGCTCTTTGCTATCTATATCAACGATCTTCCACTTCATCTTAAACACTCTTCTTGTGACCTTTTTGCCGATGATTGCACAGTCTACACCAGTGACTACGATTGTGTTAATCTAGAATCAACTCTTCAGGTAGAGTTATACAATTTAATTGGATGGAGCAAAAATAATGGCATGATTATAAACACCGATAAAACAAAATCGATGCTCATAACAACAAGACAGAAACTACAAAACGCAACAAAAACAACACTTCGGCTCTGTACAGAAACATCACAGATAGAAAACGTCAGCGAGCACAAAACACTAGGTCTTATTATTGACCAACATCTGACCTGGAACTCTCATGTGCAATGTCTAACAAAACTCATCGCACAAAAAGTATACCAATTAGCTAAAATTAAGCACTTCATAGATCAAGACACTAGGAAGACATACTACATAGCTCATATACAAACACATTTAGACTATTGCTCAACAGTTTGGGATGGTTGCTCAGTGTCAAATACAAAGAGGCTTTGCTCTCTCCAAAAGCGAGCAGTAAAGCTTATTAGTGACAAAGATCAAGCACAAACAACTAATCATCACAAACGTATCAAAATACTACCTCTTAAGAACAGGTTCCTCTTCAACAAAGCCAAGTTAGTACATCAAATTCTTTCACGGCATGCCCCGCCTTATCTATGGAACCTGTTTAAATTTAGCCCAAAGTGCAGCCAACGCTTGAACAACATATGTCTTCCAAAACCTAGACTTGATCTTTACAAGAAAATCTTTAGTTATTCTGCTGCTCATCTTTGGAATACCCTCCCATCCTATATAAAAAATATAAATTATACTCATTCCTACAACTACAAGCTTTCCCAATATCTATTTGATGTCGACTACATGCCTCCATGAATTATAAAACTTAAAAGTTATCTTAAGCTGCTCTTACAGACACCGAATACAATTAATTGTTTTCTGAATAGTCCCGAAAATTTTGTTTAGTAGATAGTCATTTATAATGTATGTAGTTACTTCTGTACTGAGTGAATGTTTAAGAGCGAAACGTAAATGTTATATTTTATTTTATGTCTCTCAGCTTCAATGTTAGTTATGTTTGTTATATGAACATCATATTTGTAGAATGTCTGGAATAGAGTGAAAGATGTATGATAAAGGGCAGAATGTCAGACGGGCCTGCGTGCCCAATTCTTAACCCTTTTGAAATAAAGATCAATCAATCAATCCCTATCTCTCTCTATCTCTATCTCTCTCTCTCTATCTCTCTCTCAGCTCCATGCCAATCAGGCGCTGGTCGTCATTCCACAACCATCTGTCCTTTGCTCTTCCTATAAGCTATGTTTTGGTCTGTGCTCTGTTGCAGCTCTTTTAGTCCACCAAGTATCTTGTTTCTTTGTCTTGCTCTGTCCCTTTCCCCCCCTCCAGTTTTCCTGTTGTCATTAAGTGCTCCGGTTTGCCTCTCCTTAAACATGTCCTACAAATCTGGACTGTCTTGTTTTGAATTTTTGCCAGAATGTCTTTCTTTTGCCCAGCCTCGCTTAGAACTTCCTCATTTGTCTCCTTGGCTGTCCATGGTATTCTCATCTTTCTTCTTAGGAACCACATCTCCGCTGCTTCCAACAGATTTTGTTATGTAAGATATCTGAGTGTTTGTAGATTTGTCCATCACGTAGTCTATACGCATAAGTATGAGAATGTATAAATGAAAAACATGCAACAACCGATATTTCGGCGTAAGCCTTTTTTCCGAGGACTACATGCACAACGAGACCAAAACAAAAAACAAAAAAAACGAAGAACTTATCTGAATGTGTCTTCCTCCAGAAGTAGAAACAGAAATGTGTCACCTTACTCACTCTCTCCCTCACTTTGTAAAACTGCACCATACACCTCTATCTACCTTTTTTAAAAATTTAAACCAGTTTTACTGCAGTCGTCATCCCTTTTATCTATACGCATGAAGACGTTGTCCGAGTTAGCAGTCAGTGACCCATAGCTCCTTCCGTCAGGGTTGGCGAAGCAAAGCTAGTCAGACTCTGTCTAGCCTCGCCCGTGGGGGTGGGGGTGGGGTTGGGGGTGGGGTGGCATCCAGTAACAGTCTTAGCCTGGTCTGGCTAAAGGGACGGAGACAGCTGCAGCTCAAATAGTGCCAGATGCTGTGGAGATGTTGAGGCACAGTATGTTTCTGACTGGGAGCGGGTTATGGCATTTTTTTTTTTTAGTCCCAGAGTGCATAAAAAAACAAGGGAGTGTGCAGAACTTTTTTTTATAGCAGGCTCCATCACCGTGAGGACTATGGCGATCCCTGTCCGTTAGCCAGGCTAGGCCTGTTATTGGGGGTATATAGGAAGAGCCGGGACAACAGGGGTCAGCTATGGTTTCTCGAACCCTGACGCCAGCATGTCATCTTTATGAGTCCGCTGATTGCCAAGACAGACAAGGGCCTTCGTCTTCATATAGTCATGATCTGCATAACGTCCATGCGGATAACGTCCATTCGGATAACGTCCAAGTCCATGTACATCTGTGGCCCAGTAATGTTATAACAGCGTTAAAAAAATCTCGATCCGGGAACTGGTCGTAGCGGACATAATCGGACGAGCCTTATTCAGAAGCTTCCGTCACTCAACACTTGCTGTCTCAGGTCACATACAGACATGGGGGATTTTTTTCCTGGTATCACCTTCCCAAAAAAAACAAGCCCCCCCCCCCGCCTCTAAAAATGGTAAAGCTAAAGGTAACCCTGTCATGCCTTAGAGTCACATAGAAATATGGTCCTAGTGCCCATGTTTTCCTTGACCTGTCAGCACACTAGAGGACGATATGGTCAGTATCACGCCTGACCCCTTTCCTTCTCCAAGTCCAGAAGAAGTCAGGTACCCATTTCTACAGCTGGGTGACTGGGATGCCTCCGGCCGGATTCGAACCCCTAACCTTCGCCATGAGAGACCAGTGCACTAACCGCTTCGCCACTCAGAGAAACCTGGGGAGGTAAATGTACCCAGGCGTGATACTCACTACATCACATTTTCACGTGCCGAAGGTCTTGGAAACATGAGCCTACAACTCTAACCTAAATGTGCCTTAATGCCATGCAAACAGGGATTTTACCTTTATGTTTTTTTTAACCACAGAAAGATAAATGCATCTACAAGAAGAAAGTGTGAGTTATTATTTCAGGCATTCTTAAAATTTCCGAGATTTCTTACAAACTGTAGGCCCTCCTGCGGAGACGGCACACGTCAATCAAGTTCTTCTCAGGTTTTATGTGGCATACCTGGAGTAACAGGTGCAATTACATCCGTGATTCGCTGCTTCAGAGTGTTCAGATCCTGTGGTGGAAGTGGGGGTGGGGGGTGGGGTGGGGGCGGGAGTACGTAAACCTTGTCTTTAATGTACCCCCACCCGGAGACTTCTCTTCCCCACCCTCCCAGGAAGAAGTGGCAGGGTGTCAAAACAGGTGATCAAGGGAGAGACTGGAACAAATGTCAGTCTTTTTTGTTTTGTTTACCAGCTTTTCCAATCTATCAGTTTGGCAGGTCAGCTTTCATAAGAGCAAGCACGTGTCGGTATCAGGGAGAGAGAGAGGGAGGGAGAGAGACGAAGAGAGAGAGAGCGAGAGAGAGAGAGGGAGAGAGAAAAAGAGAGGGAGAGAGAGGGACAGAGAGAGAGAAAAAGAGAGGGAGAGAGAGAGGGACAGAGAAGGAGAGAGAGATAAGGAGAGAGAGAGAGAGAGGGAGAAAGAGAGAGCGGTGCTCTTTCTTGTTGGGGAAAAAAAAGGGAAAATGAAGTATTGGCTGTCTTTCTGAAGTTGACGAATCGTGGCTGTCTTTCTGAAGTTGTTGACGAATAATGGCTGTCTTTCTGAAGTTGTTGACGAATCATGGCTGTCTTTCTGAAGTTGTTGACGAATCATGGCTGTCTTTCTGAAGTTGACGAATCATAGCTGTCTTTCTGAAGTTGACGAATCATGGCTGTCTTTCTGAAGTTGTTGACGAATCATGGCTGTCTTTCTGAAGTTCTTGACGAATCATGGCTGTCTTTCTGAAGTTCTTGACGAATCATGGCTGTCTTTCTGAAGTTGACGAATAAACTAATTAATTACCACTCTGAAATGTGGCATACCAGTTGTAGAGTCTTCCTAGAAGATGAAAGACAAACAACACAAAGAGACAGACAAAGTGAGATGGAGAGATAGAGGTAGAGACGGAAAGAAAGAAAGAAATCTGAAAGAAAATGTAAATGTTGCCTAAATTTAGTGGAAAAAAAGTTTGAGTTCGAGAATTTTTTACAGACTGGTCAAGATTTCCTGGAATAGATGTTCCGGCAAATTTCAACGTGTTTTTCTGGTGTACATCCATTGGCCGTTATGTTCACTTAGATTTCATGGGCCTATGACCAGAACACGTCGAAACCTGTCTTGTCTTGTGCTACCTCCCTGTAGCTCCGAGCTGTTGTTCTGTGCAGCCGATGCTGTGAAGTTGTTGAGGCACAGCATCGTATCGGCGTGGAAGCGGGTTATGGCGGCTACTTTTTCAGTCCCGGAATACAGCTAAAAAGCAGGGGGAGGGGTGCAATGCTTTTGTAGCAGACCCCACCACCATGGGGACTATGGCGACCCCTGCCCCGTTAGCCAGGCTAGGCCTGTTCCTAGAGGTACCAACGAAGAGGTGGGACAGGGTCTTGGTAAGCTATGGTTAGCTAACCCTGACGCTAGAATATCAGCTATGGGTTGCCGATTGCCTCATCGGGAAAGCGTCTTCACCCCTAGACTACAATTTTTTTTCATGTTTTTGGGTCAGTCAGTCAGTCAATCAGTCTTTCTCTATCTACCTCTATTTCTCCATCTCGCTTTGTGTTGTTTGTCTTTCATCTTCTAGGAAGACTCTATAACTGGTATACCACATTTCAGAGTGGTAATTAATTAGTTTATTCGTCAACTTCAGAAAGACAGCCATGATTCGTCAACTTCATAAAGACAGCAACGATTCATCAACTTCAGAAAGACAGCCACGATTTGTCAACGTCAGAAAGACAGCCATGATTCGTCAAGTTCAGAAAAACAGCCATGATTCGTTAACTTCAGAAAGACAGCCATGATTCGTCAACTTCAGAAAGACGGCCATGATTCGTCAACAACTTCAGAAAGACAGCCATGATTCGTCAACTTCAGAAAGACAGCCATGATTCATCAACTTCAGAAAGACAGCCAGTACTTCATTTTCCACGTTGAAAATATCGATTCTTATCTAATCACTGAAGAAGAGAGTTAATGAATTTCAATGGAGGAAATAAGTGTAACAGCTGAGAAGCACATAAATGCCTTTAAATTCTACAGAAGAGTTCTTCATATATCACGGACACACACAAATATATCTATACTACAAGAACTTAATATTCGAGAGCGGCTGGCTAGTAAAGAGGATTAAAGAGAGAAAACTTAAATATCTTGGAGACATTAAACGTCACGATAATCTACAGATGATCGTCTTGGAAGGACACATAATGGGGAAAAGAAAAGAGAGGAAGACCAAGGCGAAGATGGCTGCAAGACTGATAGTAATCTGCGAAAGGACACATCAGCAGCAGGGCATCTTGATCACAACTGAGAGGCCTACAGAAGAGCTGTTGTGGAGGCAAAGTTCCGCAAGGTACATGCAAATGACTGACTGACTGACTGATTGACTGACTGACTAACTGATTGACTGGCTGATTGACTGACTGACTGATTGATTGACTGACTGACTGAGTGACTGACTGACTGACTGATTGACTGACTGATTGACTGACTGACGGACTGACCCAGAACCATGAAAAAAAATGTTTCCGAGGGGCAGATGTGGCCTTGGACCAAGAGTTGTCCATATGTCATCTACTCCATAGCTGAACCCAGATTTTGACAAAAAAGAAAAAAAAAACATAAATTACAATGAGTTCAAGAAGAGAAAAGAAAACACATTCACGCGTTGAAGAAAACAATCAGGGACAAGTTAACAGAGAGAAAACCACAATCACGCAAAAAAAAACACTTCATAAATCGCTAATTATCTCGGGAAGTCACGTCTCGCAAACAACGCGAGATTTCAGCTCAGCTCTTTGTTTTCTGTTAATGACGAGGTTACATTATTGTACAACATGTAATTTACTCTGTCAAATATTCAATCTTCTCTTCTCCTCCTCCTCCTTCTCTCTCGTGTACTTCTCAAGGCTGCGAAGATACACAGAACATGCTTCATGTGAGTAGGTAAATTCAGCTATGGAAACATATTTACGTAGAGCGGAGGAAAACTTGTTTACGTAGAGCAGGGGGAAACATGTTTACGTAGAGCAAGGGGAATCTTGTTTACGTAGAGCAGGGGGAAACTTGTTTACGTAGAGCAGGGGGAAACTTGTTTACGTAGAGCGGGGGAAAACTTGTTTACGTAGAGCAAGGGAAAGCTTGTTTACGTAGAGCAAGGGAAAACTTGTTTACGTAGAGCAAGGGAAAGCTTGTTTACGTAGAGCAAGGGAAAACTTGTTTACGTAGAGCGGGGGAAAACTTGTTTAAATAGAACGGGGGGGGGGGAAACTTGTTTACGTAGAGCGGGGGAAAACGTATTTACGTAGAGCTGGGAGAAACTTGTTTATGTAGAGCGGGGGAAAACTTGTTTACGTAGAGCTAGGAGAAACTTGTTTACGTAGAGCGGGGGAAAACTTATTTACGTAGAGCTGGGAGAAACTTGTTTACGTAGAGCGGGGAAAAACTTATTTACGTAGAGATGGGAGAAACTTGTTTACGTAGAGCGGGGGAAAACTTGTTTACGTGGAGCGGGGGAAAACTTGTTTACGTAGACCGGGGGAAAACTTGTTTACGTAGAGAGGGAGGAAACTTGTTTACGTAGAGCGGGGGGGGGGGAAGGAAACGTGTTTACGTAGAGCGGGGGAGGGGGGGGGAACTTGTTTACGTAGAGAGGGGGGAAACGTGTTTGACAGACGAAAAATTGTGCCTCTCAAAATAAGTCGCAGATTTAGCGACAACAAAGCCACAAGAACGTTCATCATTTACACAGAAGGATGGCTGCGTCGTATCCATCAGGTTTCAGCTCTTCCTAACAGAACAGAGGGAAGAGACCAGAGTGAAGCAGATGTAACGCTATGGACGTTTTTTCAGGAGCTCCGCAGGGCCCCCGAGGCCATTTACTATCGGGTCTCCAGTACAAGCACGCGTCTAAAAAGAAAAGATGGAAAAAAAAAAATCTGGACCGACGGGTCTCCCCCCCTCCCCCTCTTAACAGCTCGTGCTCTAAGGGTGCATCCCTAGCCCGTTCCCCGCCCCATTCTCTCCTTCCTTATAAATCCTACAAGGCCGGGCAGGGAGATTTATGACTTATAAATTTCCGGTATGGCCTTAGAGAAGGGAACATAATTTTTACTACAGGTCATCTTCACACCGATGGTCCCTGACCGCGTTTGTCGATGGGTGCCTGGGACCCGTAGGTGGACAGGCGAAACGTAATTCTTTAAGCCTTTGTTACAAGCTGAAAATATTTCACAGAATCATCTTCTGATTGTTGTATCTATTATTCTTATCCTATATCTTATATCCTTCCCGTGCCGTTAAACGTCACATAGGGCTCGCAAAGTAGTTCGCCAATTTTTCCTGTCTTTGGCGAGTTTTTTCAACCTCATCAAGGGATTTTATGCCTGTTAATTTGGCCTCTCTTAACAATGTCCTCTTCAGAGTTTCACGCGGTCTGCCTCTTTTTCTTTGGCCTGTTGTGTTCCACTTGATAGCTTGTTTTGGGATTCTCTGATCGTTTCTTCTCATCAAGTGACCAGCATATGTCCATCTCTTTTTCCTGATCACCATGAGACTGGTTGTTGTTCAGTCATCTGTTTTATCTCTGCAAATTTCTTAGTTTACAATGAGTGTGAGAAAGTTTATTTCACGTAGTTACATAAAGCAGAATGTGGAGTGTATGGAAAGAAAGGGTTTATTAATTATTAACTTATTTATTTTGTGGTTTGTTTCATACATATTATGTTGAATAACAAATGTTGAATACCTGTACTGAGTGAAAGCTGTATGATGAAGGGCAGATATAGAAGACGGGCCTGCGTGCTCAATTATTACCTCTTAGACAATAAAAAGTCTGTTCGTTTGTTCTTTCCCCCGGAATTTTATTTTTCACCATCGTCTTTCTAATCTACTTGTACTTTTATCTGTCTTAATCCTCCTACATTTATCTGTCTTAACCCTCCTACATTTATCTGTTTTAATCCTCCTACATTTATCTGTCTTAACCCTCCTACATTTATCTGTTTTAATCCTCTTACATTATCTGCCTTAATCCTTCTACATTTATCTGCCTTAATCCTCATACATTTATCTTCCTTAATTCTCCTACATGTATCTGCCTTAATCCTCCTACATTTATCTGTCTTAATCCTCATACATTTATCTTCCTTAATTCTCCTACATGTATCTGCCTTAATCCTCCTACATTTATCTGTCTTAATCCTCCTACATTTATCTGTCTTAACCCTCCTACATTTATCTGTCTTAATCCTCCTACATTTATCTACCTTAATCCTCATACATTTATCTGTTTTAATCCTCTTACATTATCTGCCTTAATCCTTCTACATTTATCTGCCTTAATCCTCATACATTTATCTTCCTTAATTCTCCTACATGTATCTGCCTTAATCCTCCTACATTTATCTGTCTTAATCCTCATACATTTATCTTCCTTAATCCTCCTACATTTATCTGTCTTAATCCTCCATTCTACCTCACACATTCACCCAGGTGGTACTTCCCCTTCACCTCTGAGTTGTTTTTTTTCATAACCCAACATAAAACTAGACGGAGAGAGAGAGAGTCAGACAGAAAGAGAGACAGAGAGAGAGAGTCAGACAGAAAGAGAGTCAGACAGAGAGAGTCGGGCAGAGAGAGAGCCAGACAGAGAGAGAAAGACAGAGAGTGTCAGAGAGACAGTCACAGAGAGAGAGAGACATGGAGAGAAAGTCAGACAGAGAGAGTGAGAGAGTCAGACAGAGAGAGTCAGACAAATAGAGTCAGAGATAGAGAGAGAGAGTAGAGTCAGACAGAGAGAGAGAGTCAGACACAGTGAGAGTCAGACAGAGAGAGATTCAGACAGAAAGAGAGTCAGACAAAGAGAGACAGAGAGACCCAGACAGAGAGTCAGACAGAGAGAGTCAGACAGAGAGAAAGTCAGACAGAGAGAGAGAGAGTTAGGCAGAGAGAGAGTCAGCCAGAGAGAGAAAGTCAGACAGAGAGAGAATGAGATAGATAGATAGAGTCAGATAGAGAGAGCGAGACAGAGAGAGTCAGACAGAGAGAAACGAGACAGACAGAAAGTCAGACAGAGAGAGAGCGAGAAAGCGAGACAGACAGAAAGCGAGACAGAAAGTCAGGCAGAGAGAGAGAGAGAGACAGTCGGGCAGAGAGAGATTCAGACAGAGAGAGAGAGTCAGACAGAGAGAGAGAGAGTCAGAAAGACAGAGCGAGACAGAGAGAGTCAGACAGAGAGAGCGAGGCAGAGAGAGTCAGATAGTGAAAGAGAACGGGACAGAGAGAGAGTCAGACAGAGAGAGCGAGACAGAGAGAGTCAGACAGAGAGCGAGCGAGCGAGACAGAGATTCAGATACAGAGAGAGAACAGGACAGAGAGAGAGAGTCAGACATAGAGGGCGAGGCAGAGAGAGAGGAGTAAAACAAAGAGAGAGAGAGAGAGAAAGGGACAGAGAGAGAGAGTCAGACAGAGAGAGCGAGACAGAGAGATTAAGACAGAGAGAGAAAGCGAGACATAGAAAGAGTCAGAGAAAGAGAGTGAGACAGATTGAGAGAGTCAGACAGAGAAAAAGCGAGACACAGAGAGAGTCAGACAGACAGAAGCGAAAGAGACAGAGAGTCAGACAGAGAGAGCGAGAGAGACAGAGAGAATGTCAGACACAAAGAGAGAGCGAGAGAGACAGAGAGAGTCAGACAGAGAGAAGCGAGAGAGACACACAGAGAGTCAGACACAAAGAGAGCTAGAGAGATAGAGAGTGTCAATCAGAGAGATTGCGAGAGAGATAGAGAGAGAGTCAGACAGAAAGAGAGCGAGAGAGAGTCACAGAGAGAGAGAGCGAGAGAAACAGAGAGAGTGTCAGACAGTGAGAGAATGAGAGAGAGTCAGACAGTGAGAGAGCGAGAGAGAGTCAGGCAGAGTGAGAGAGCGAGAGAGACACAGAGAGAGTCAGACAGAGAGAAGCGAGAGAGACACAGAGAGAGTCAGACAGAGAGAAGCGAGAGAGACACAGAGTCAGACAGAGAGAAGCAAAAGAGACGGAGAGAGTGTCAGAGTCAGACAGAGAGAGCGGGAGAGACAGAGAGAGCGGGAGAGGCAGAGGGAGACTAGACAGAGAAAGACAGAGAGAAACTAGACAGAGAAAGACAGAGAGAGACAGAGATAGATAGAAAGAGAAACAAAGAGAGAGACACAGAGAGAGACAGAGGGACAAAGAGAGAGACAGAGAGAAACACAGAGAGGGACAAAGAGAGGCAGAGAAAGAAATAAAGAGAGAGACAGAGAGAAACTAGACAGAGAAAGACAGAGAGAGACAAAGAGAGATAGAAAGAGAAACAAAGAGAGAGACACAGAGAGAGACAGAGGGACAAAGAGAGAGACAGAGAGAAACAGAGAAAGACAGAGAGGGACAAAGAGAGGCAGAGAAAGAAACAAAGAGAGAGAGACAAGGAGAGAAACAGAGAGAGACAGAGAGAGAATAAGATAGAGAGCAGAGACAGATAAAGACAGAGAAACAGGGAGACAGAGAGACAAAGAGTGAGAGAGAGAGAGAGAGTCAGACAAAGAAGGAGGGAAGGAAGTTAATGTTTTTAAAACCTTTACATCATCTCCTTCTCAGTTTCCTGTTCGAGAATTTTCTATTTCCTAGATCGTAAAAGATCTATCGATATCCTGGGTCCTTTGTTTTTGTCCCAGAGATACAATTTCCATAGTCAAACTAACAACAGGAACTGCGTTATCATGCACTTAGATATATGTTTGTTGTTGTTGTTGTTGCTGTTGTGCTTCAAGACTGAAGTGGCCGCGGATGTTTCTGTTAATGTCTGAAAGATCAGTTTTAAAAATTAATCACGACCTAACAGAACTGGGCTGCGTTTGTTTCTTGTTTTCTTTATTCTGATTATTTTACAAAGCTAACATAGAGTGAGAATAATACAGAGAGAAAAAAAGAGAAAAGAATGACAAAACAGTGAGAAGAAACAGATATATTAAAATGGGAGATTAGATATCTGAGGAGAGAAGTAGCTAGGTTAGATATCTGAGGAGAGAAGTAGCTAGGTTAGATATCTGAGGAGAGAAGTAGCTAGGTTAGATATCTGAGGAGAGAAGTAGCTAGGTTAAGTAGAGAGTTCAGGCAGGAAAGAAACTGGAGAACGCATTAGTTTTTACCCTAGAACAGGGCTTTAGGCAGACAAAGAACAACTGTTATAGAAATAAAAGAGAAGAAAGAGGAAACACTAATCAAAGTCGAGGACACTGCATAGACACAGGTTACCAACGCACACAAACAGCCTACAACGACAAAATTTATAAACTGCCAGCGCAAATCTTTCAGAGGAAATAACTGCAGATATATGCCACAAAATAACGATAGTTTTGATAGGAACAAGAAGAGAGAAAGAAATACTGTTAGGAGTACAAAATCAGACAAAGACGGATGAAACTAAAAAAACGAGGCGAAGGTGCATCAATCTTCAAGAATCTTGAGAACATATGGAATTCAAAAGTTATAAGAACAAAAAAATCAAGTTAAGACTATGCAATTCAAATGTAATATCCACCCTCACTTATGCATGTGAAAGCTGGAAAACAGCTAAAGAAATAGACAACAAATTAGACTCTTTTGAAAACAAATGCCTAAGGAAAATCCTCGGCATCAAGTGGAACGAATTCAAGAACAATGCAGAGATAAGACAGATAACTGAACAACAACCAGTATCATGGGTGATCAGGAAAAGGAGATGGACATATGTTGGTCACTTGATGAGAAGAAATGATCAGAGAATCCCAAAACAAGCTATCAAGTGGAACATAACAGGCCAAAGAAAAAGAGGCAGACCACGTGAAACTCTGAAGAGGACATTGTTAAGAGAGGCTAAATTAACAGGCATAAAATCCTTTGATGAGGTTGAAAGACTCGCCGAAGACAGGAAAAATTGGCGAACTACTTTGCGAGCCCTATGTGACGTTTAACGGCACGGGAAGGATATAAGATAAGAAGGTGAATAAAATTAAGGTAGATCTAGTTGAGGCTCGTAGCCAGACAGTTAAGGATAAAAGAGGTAGGTCAACACACACAGATAAGGTAACCAGAGACGCATACACCTCTGTGTCAGACAAAGAACTATGTAGATTTAGCGCCCGCAATGATCGATGTATGAGTGTTGGAGTGAATGAAGATGTTTTTTTAAGAAAGAATAATGCTGATAAGCAGTCATAATATGTGAACAAAGATGTAGAAACCAATACTTTAGGTATAGGGACAAGAAACAGCTATACATGTATGTCAGAGACGAAGATTGAAATGGAAGAAGAGAAGATAAAAGAATGCAATAATTGTCAGAGACAAAAAGATAGCACACAACCAATAAGAAGGGTGTAAGCAATAAAACAGCAATTAATGAAGAGAAGTATAAATCAAGATATTAAAACACATAAGACACCAGATAAATCCAGTCAGTTCAATGGAAAGGTTGTACACCGAAAAATAATTCTGATCACAGAGTAAATCACAGGGTAAAACATTGTAATTTAGTGCAGAAAAGAGAACTAGTTATCCCAGATGACGCAGACATCATTAGAGTAGTGAGACTAATTATATATAAGAGCACGCCAGAAATGACCACTCAATAGATTTTGTTAAAAATGTATAAAGAATCAGCAATAGTAAACATACAAATGAGGGAGAAAGTTTATCATAGCTACAATAGATCGTATGCTAAATGATATGAGGTATTCAGAGCTATGGCCACTTTAAGAAAAACGAGAAATGTACTGAGCAAACGAAATTTCAAAATAAGAAATATAACAAAGAAGAAGCGACGGAGTAAGATAATCATTAATATTTTTTTCTTGATGTGAAGAATCAAGAAGCTATATGGTTTCTTTTTATTTACCATAAAGGTAAATAAACTTTCCATCTAGAAATGCTGATAGGTTGGCGGAAGCACAATTACGAGGTTGCTACATTTTCTGGTTACAACGGTTACAAACAGATGTACATAAATGTATAAAATATATACAGCTTGTACTTGTGTATTCGGTACTTTCTTTACCGATGATAACGTGACCACAAATTTTTTTTATGTTAATGAGAGATGAGAAGTATGGTTCACACTGATGATGCAATTTTTTTGATGGTATTATTACTATTGTATGGGTGTCTGAGTGCCGAAGTGGTTAGTGCACTGGTCTCTCATGACGAAGGTCGGAGGTTCGAATCCGGCCGGAGGCACCCCAGTCACCCAGCTGTAGAAATGAGTACCTGACTTCTTTTGGAGTTGGGGAAGGAAATGCGGTCAGGCGTGATACTGACCATATCGCCCTCTAGTGTGCTGACAGGTCAAGGAAAATATGGGCACCAAAACCATGTCCCTATGTGCCTCTAAGGCATGACAGGGTTACCTTTACTTTTACCTTTTACTATTTTATTGCCATAAAATTGTGATTGACAATGTTATATTAGGTATTTTTATGATGGTTTACGGGCCTCCAATATGTTTAGAACAAACTTTCCCTCTGTATTAAGGAGAGTAGGTTGAGATGTTTGGGTGTTGCCATATTGTTTAATGGAACAGACAGGCTTGTACTGTGATTATCAATACGAGATTATCCTCATCACTAAAAACAAATGGTTGGCATAGAAGGATGGAGACCCAAAGGGGGGGGGGATGGAAACCCAAGAGTTATCATGGATAACCATGATACTTCGGGGGTAGAATAATTGATGACAGCGGAAAAATTTCGCTTATGATGTAGTATTATGATTTTGAAGGAGTTGGGATAACACATTTCTCACACTGACTATGTTTCATGAAAGGTGTGGGTTATATCCATTGTTACCACTGAAGTTGATCATCGGGAGGTTAGCTAACGTAAATTTATCACAAGGTCAATGTGGTGTTGTGATCTGAGATGGAGAATACATATTGTTCGAGCATTATTTTTTGTCACTTAACAATTATTTTGTGTGTGTTTATTGAATGTATGGTACAGCGAAGAGGAAAACCTCTACCTTAATGCGAAAAAAACTAAATTGATGACAACAGACGAAACAAACAAGGCAGGTGATATATGTATCAATGAGGAAAAACTGGAAGAAGTGGAGAGTTTTGGATATCTTGAATCACTACTAACTAATAATGGAGATACAATGAGGGAAATTAAAAGGAGGACATCTATCGCTCTTCAGAAAATAAAACTAAAGAATCTGTGGAGAGGAACAGACAGAACTACAAAAATAAGATTTTTAAGGGCATGCATCTTTCCCATCACAACATATGTCTGTGAGACCTGGACACTTAACAAAACAGCTGAGAAACGCATAAATGCCTTTGAATGTAAATGCTACAGAGGAGTTCTTCAGATATCAGGGACACATTAAGGAACAAATATATCTATACTACAAGAACTTAATATTGAAGAAGGATGGCTTGTAAAGAGGATTAAAGAGAGAAAACTTAAATATTTTGGACACATTAAACGTCATGATAATCTAAAGAAGACCGTCTAGGAAGGTTACATAATGGGAAAAAGAAAGAATGAACATATATATATATATATATATATATGGAAACATTGGTCGGCATGCAGGTAGATATAGGAAATGGCCGGGCGATGTCGCGTATAGTTGTTATCATTAATATGATAGTACACACGGCGAAGATGGCTGCATGACATCGTTGATGATCTGCAAATGGATGCATCAGCAGCAGGCCATCTTGCTTACAACCGAGAGGCCTACAGGAGTGATGTTAGGGAGGCAAAGTTCCGCAAGGGACATGCAAATGAATGAATGATGTGTGATGTGTTGATTAAAGAACATCTTCTTCAGTAATATGATTGTAAAGAACACTAGTGCTATCAGTCATCATTAATATGATAGTACACAATTTAACAATATTATAACTGGTAGAGGGTCGGGCATGAAATGGAGAAATGTAGTTTACGTTGTTGCTAAGAAACGAAACTCTCAAACAAACTTTCCCACTCTGGAACACACGATACCCCAGGCTCAAAAGTCAAGCTTAAATAATGCAACAGTCTTTCTCTTTTACAAGAAGTAGCACAGGGTCTTTGCCAGTTATGGCCCAGAGGTGAGTGTAATTATGCAATACTTCGACTACAGCCATGTCATCTCCCTTCAGCTTAAAAACAGGCTCCACACAGTTAGCTGCTAAGATATTGGAGAGACTTGAATTATCAGAAGTTTATCCTCAAAGAAAAGATAAACTTTATCGTCTTTTCAGGAGGGCGCCAAGTGCGAGATAAGTTTATGTTAAAATATCCCAAGGATTACAAAGATTATAGGTTTTTAAACTTTCTACTTCTTTTCTTTTCAGACCCTTACTTATTGCCCAATATCATCCCATGCCCACAATCATTACCATTATCACAGGTCCTGTTAGTACCTGTATGGCCTACAAAGATGTCAATAGCTTCTTTACTTTATGCAAAGATAGGTCGGAGGAGAGCATGTTTTGAAAGATAGTTGTATTCTAACAATATTTTTTATTTAAATTGTCCGGGGACAGACAGAGAAAGGACAGAGAGAGAGAGAGAGAGACAGAGAGACAAAGAGAGAGACAAACAGAGAGACAGATAGAGTGTGGACGATCCGTGCTTGGGTCAAGGGGCGTACGACGAAGCGTCATCGTCAACATTATTGATAGTTGGTTTCGGAAAGATATATATAGATATGGAAACATTGGTCGGCAAGCAGGTAGATAGAGGAAATGGCCCGGGCGACGTCGCGTATAGTTGTTATCATTAATATGATAGTACACAATTTAACAATATTATAACAGGTAGAGAGTCGGGTGTGAAATGGGCAAATGTAGTTTACGTTGGTGCTAAGAAACGAAACTCTCAAACAAACTTTCCCACTCTGGAACACACGATAGCCAAGGCTCAAAAGCCAAGCTTAAATAATGCAACAGTCTTTCTTTTTACAGGAAGTAGCATATGGTCTATAGAAGAACAGGAAAGAGAAGGAGAAGTAATGTTAGACTGAAGATGTGTATCAAGTGATTTGGAAGTTTTGTTACCTTGAAATTTCGAGTACGATGATTTAGCCGTGTAGTTGATTGACCAAGTGTTGCAGATCTGATATAGTACTGAGTTGGAATGCTGCACGTAGAATAGTTTGATATTGTGAACAACAGATTATGTGCTACAACGATGAATCTAACGCGGGGAATAAATGGGTGCTAGTTGGCTAAGTCGATAGTACGCTGTTCTCTCGTGGCTAGAAGGCTGCTTGTCCTACTGGAGTCCGTGTTGGAATCTCTTGTGATTTTTCTTTCTCTCACGTCTCACTAAAGTGCTTTGTCTACGATTTTTTCCAGGTCTAATCCTACAAAATTTGTTCTCTTACTTTACCGTACCAAAGCCTCGTAGTTTCCTATTTATAAAAAATTGTGGAATAAATGTTTGTGCTACAACAACGAGGTTATATAGAAGTGTGCCATGTATCCTACATAGAAGTGTGTCATGTATCCTACATAGAGGTGTGTCATGTATCCCACATAGAGGTGTGTCATGTATCCTACATAGAGGTGTGTCATGTATCCCACATAGAGGTGTGTCATGTATCCCACATAGAGGTGTGTCATGTATCCTACATAGAGGTGTGTCATGTATCCCACATAGAGGTGTGTCATGTATCCCACATAGAGGTGTGTCATGTATCCTACATAGAGGTGTGTCATGTATCCTACATAGAGGTGTGTCATGTATCCTACATAGAGGTGTGTCATGTATCCCACATAGAGGTGTGTCGTGTATCCTACATAGAGGTGTGTCATGTATCCTACATAGAGGTGTGTCATGAGAGGGGAAGGAGCTGGAGTGGCCTCGAGAACAGTAGTACATTGCCAAGGGATTGTTGGTCTGTAACATCTGGATAAAATATCCCTCCCCCCAATAGTTATATGTCGCGCATAGTTTAGATTATTGTGAGTGTTTCGTATATTCTGTCACTGCCCTCTTCATGTGGTGTATTTTATGTACTTGTGCAGTAAGCTGTGACGTATATTTTTGTATTTACTACCAATATGAACGTGATTTCAGTGTGATTTATAGGTATAGTGGGCAACACGTTTGATTCGTTATTATGTTTTCATGTAGATTGATCTTGTGCTACAACAACACGGTTATATAGAGGTGTGCCATGGCAGGGATAGCTGCTTGGAATAAGTGTTTGTGCTACAACAAGGAGGTTATATAGAGGTGTGTCATGTAACCCACATAGAGGTGTGCCATCGCAGGGATAGCTGCGTGGAATAAGTGTTTGTGCTACAACAACGAGGTTATATAGAGGTGTGTCATGTAACCCACATAGAGGTGTGTTATGGCAGCGATAGCTGCTTGGAATAAGTGTTTGTGCTACAACAACGAGGTTATATAGAGGTGTGTCATGTAACCCACATAGAGGTGTGTCATGTAACCCACATAGAGGTGTGTCATGTAACCCACATAGAGGTGTGTCATGTAACCCACATAGAGGTGTGCCATGTAACCCACATAGAGGTGTGTCATGTAACCCACATAGAGGTGTGTCATGTAACCCTACATAGAGGTGTGTCATGTAACCCACATAGAGGTGTGTCATGGCAGAGGTAGCTGCGTGGAATAAGTGCCATTGCACAATATATTCGTAGTGTAGGCTGCATGTAGGGCAAAAGAGAGGTCCGAGACCCCATGTCCATCAAGTTTCAATATGCAAACATCAGAAGTAATTATCACGTGATACTATGCTTACTCACCCTGCATTGCATTGACATCGTTCATTCAATTCCTTTTCTGTTATTGATGATTGCTTGAAGTATTTGGCTTGCATTGATCTTGTTCATCGAATTCTTCTTCGATTATGATTACACATGTCTTGATGTCAGGTTGATGTCAATGTCATTTGTATGTGCTGTTGTGGCGTATAGTGAGATTAAAATACTGTGTCCTTAATTTCAGACTTGGAAATTTGTACTGTTTGTCAGTGTATTGTGTATTGATTAAATGCTCAGGTTGTATGCATAATTAGAATACAATATACCAAGGGGGAGGGGAGAACCTGGGTTGGCGGTCATGAAGGGGGGGGGGGCTAGATTGGCCTCGAGTACAGTAGTACATTGCCAAGGGATTGTTCGCCTGTAACATCTGGATAAAATATCCCCCTTCCCTAATAGTTATAAAATGCAAATTTGCACCAACAGGTTTGACAAGAGATTAAGAGAGAGAGACAAAAAGAGAGACAGAGAGACAAAAAGAGAGACAGAGAGAGACAAAAAGAGAGACAGAGAGACAAAAAGAGAGACAGAGAGAGAGAGACAGAATGAGCGACAGAGAGAGAGACAAAAAGAAAGACAGAGAGAGACAGAAAGAGAGACAGAGAGAGAGAGAAAAAGAGAGACAGAGAGAGAGAGACAAAAAGAGAGACAGAGACAAAAAGAGAGACAGAGAGAGAGACAAAAAGAGAGACAGAGAGACAAAGTGAGAGAGACAAAAAGAGAGACAGAGAGAGAAACAAAAAGAGAGACAGAGAGAGACAAAAAGAGAGACACAGAGAGAGACAGAGAGAGACAAAAAGAGAGACAGAGAGAGAGAGAAAAAAGAGAGACAGAGAGAGACAAAAAGAGAGACACAGAGAGAGACAAAAAGAGAGACAGAGAGAGACAAAAAGAGAGAGACAAAAAGAGAGACATAGAGAGAGAGACAAAAAGAGAGACAGAGACAGAGACAACAAGACAGAGAGAGACAAAAAGAGAGACAGAGAGAGAGAGAGACAAAAAGAGAGACAGAGAGAGACAAAAAGAGAGACAGAGAGAGACAAAAAGAGAGACAGAGAGTGACAAAAAGAGAGACAGAGAGAGACAAAAAGAGAGACAGAGAGAGACAAAAAGAGAGACAGAGAGAGAGAGAGACAAAAAGAGAGACAGAGAGAGAGACAAAAAGAGAGTCAGAGAGAGAGACAAAAAGAGAGACATAGAGAGAGAGACAAAAAGAGAGACAGAGACAGAGACAACAAGACAGAGAGAGACAAAAAGAGACACAGAGAGAGAGAGACAAAAAGAGAGACAGAGAGAGACAAAAAGAGAGACAGAGAGTGACAAAAAGAGAGACAGAGAGAGACAAAAAGAGAGACAGAGAGAGACAAAAATAGAGACAGAGAGAGACAAAAAGAGAGACAGAAAGAGAGAGAGACAAAAAGAGAGACAGAGAGAGAGACAAAAAGAGAGACAGAGAGAGACAAAAAGAGAGACAGTGAGAGAGACAAAAAGAGAGACAGAGAGAGAGACAAAAAGAGAGACAGAGAGAGAGACAGAATGAGAGACAGAGAGAGAGACAAAAAGAAAGACAGAGAGAGACAGAAAGAGAGACAGAGAGAGAGAAAAAGAGAGACAGAGAGAGAGACAAAAAGAGAGACAGAGACAGAGACAAAAAGAGAGACAGAGACAGAGACAAAGAGAGAGAGATAAAAAAGAGAGACAGAGAGAGAGAGACAAAAAGAGAGACAGAGAGAGACAAAAAGAGAGATAGAGAGAGAGAGAGAAAAAGAGAGACAGAGAGAGAGAGACAAAAAGTGAGACAGAGAGAGAGACAAAAAGAGAGACAGAGAGAGACAAAAAGAGAGACAGAGAGAGACAATAAGCGAGACAGAGAGAGAGACAAAAAGCGAGACAGAGAGAGACAAAGAAAGAGACAGAGAGAGGCAAAGAGAGAGAGATATGCAGAGAGAGACAAAGAGAGAGACAGAGAAACAAAGAGAGAGACATAAAAAGAAAGAGAAAGACAAAGAGAGAGACAGAGAGAGAAATACAAAGAAATTGGTTGATTGATCTTTATTTTCAAAGGGTTAAGAATTGGACACGCAGGCCCGTCTGACATTCTGCCATTTATCATACATCTTTCACTCTGTTTCAGACATTCTACAAATATGCTGCTCATATAACCAACATTGGGAAGCTGAGAGACATAAAATTAAAGTATACATTCACATTTCACTTTTGTCCATGCACTCAATACAGAAAATAACTACATACATAATAAATGACAACAGAAAGTGACACGTACATATATAAATGACTACAGAAAGTAATTACATACATATATAAATGACTACAGAAAGTAATTACATATATATATATATATAAATGACTACAGAAAGTAATTACATATATATAGAAATGACTACAGGAAGTAATTACATATATATATATATTATATATATAAATGACTACAGAAAGTAATTACATATATATATAAATGACTACAGAAAGTAATTATATATATATATATATATAAATGACTACAGAAAGTAATTACATATATATATATATATATATATATATATATATATATATAAATGACTACAGAATGTAATTACATACATATATAAATGACTACAGAAAGTAATTACAAATATATATAAATGACTACAGAAAGTAATTACATATACATATAAATGACCACAGAAAGTAACTACATACGTATATAAATTACTACCGAAAGTACTTGTATATAAATGAGAGAGACAGAGAGAGAGAGACAAAAAGAGAGACAAAGAGAAAGCGTCAGACAAAGAGGGAGGTTGCAGACGCTGTAACCCCTCTCCCTCACCTCCCAGTTATTTCCCATAACCCCTTAGAGTACACACTTCCCCTAGTTAGTCATCTTCGACATAGATACAGGGAATTACATTAAGTGTTTTGTTTTTTTTTTTGATGAGCGATAGAAAGGGCAGAAGAATAAACGAAAAAATTAAAGGCAGTTTTCCCTAACACTGTGCGTGCTTGGTACTCATTTTTACATTTAAAACGACCAGAAACTGTCAGCAAGAAGACTCCACCCCCCCCCCCCCATGGCTTCCCCTGTGAAGGCTGTGTACCGTTTCCTGTTAATTCAGCTACCCAAGAGCTCGTGAATTTATTAAACAAGGGAAGCAGTAGGATATATAATTATATCCTTTCTCCACTGACATCTATATATGTAATCTAGTGCGCCTCACCTTAAGGTTGATATGTCCTGTCATTGGAATGCTGTTTATTTTCCCTTTCTCACGGCCAAATGTGCTAGAAGGCGATCAGTTAGGATCAAACACATGCCTGAAGTCCGAGACACCGCGTCACTATCGATTCGGCCACTCCTACTCTCATATTTTCCTTGCTTGTTTTGTGGTTTTTCCGCTCTGGTTTTTCTCCCCTTTCTCTTAAAAATCTAATATTTTGTGTGTGTGTGTGTTTATTTGCTCAGTACTGCATATGTCAAGCATTTATCCACGCACTTGATAACGAGAGTCGTTTTTTTTTAAAAATAGCTCTTCAAGTGGGATCATAAAACCGCCTATTCTGTACTCGGTGACGCGCGGTATACACGTAATCAGATACATTTACAGTCCCATCTCTTCTATAAGTTAGGAAGAAAATTGGAGAAGGGAAAAAAAAAGAGCAAGAATAATCAATATTTTGGCCATGAAAGTCTTCTAAAGGAGCACCAGATAATATAGGCCAGTAAAGAAAGCACTTAATCCCCCGATGATGCGCGTTATACCAGATGTACGAAAGAAAATAAGCCCGTAAATGTCTGTCTCTCGGGGATATTAACACAGAATAGACGGACCCCGCGCGGAGGAATACAAGCGTAAACAGACGCTGTAACCTTGACCTAGGTTTCCCAACATCTGTGCAATGAATCTGATAACAGAAGGCCGTTTTATATATATTTCTCCGGACGACGGTCTCTACCCCAGGACAAGATAATGCAGTTTGTTTGTGAGCAACAGAAATCTGTTCTGGCAGGAGTGCAGACAATATCCTTCTTTACTATCAGTGACTTGGTTATGACAGTGCTCAGAGACAAGGGGTGCACATGGAAGGAAGCAGAGAATAATTCCAAGAACAGTGATGACTGGAGAGCCTTTAATCGTGGCCTATGCTCTCAAGGGAGTGAAAGGCGATGATGATGAACCAGTGACCTGTAGCTGACCTGCGAACAAAAACCGACCAAGACCCTCTCCCGCCTCTCCTTTGATACACCCAGTAAAAGGCATAGTGTGGCTAACGGATCAGTGGATCTGCTTTAAAAAGTATTTGGCGGCCCCGCCCCCCCCCCCCCCCGCTTTTTTACCACCAGTCAGGGACTGAAAAAAAAGTTGCCATGACCATACTCCCAGTCCGACACGATCAACATCTCCATACTATGCTGTGCCTCAACATCTCCACAACATCGGCTGCAAAAGAAAAACACCAACTCGCAACTCCAGGGAGATTGAAGAAGAAGGAGAAGAAGAAGAAGAAGAAGCAAATACGAGGATAATCCTAAAAGTAAGCTCCGATGTCTTATAAAAAAAATCACCAATGTAGTTGCATTAACCCTGTATATCTGCAGTTGAAGTACACACTATTAACCACTTATCAACATAGTTTTCACCATTAGTGAGGCACCTGTCGGAACGAGGCACCTGTCGGAACGAGGCACCTGTCTGAGCGGGGCACCTGTCCGAGCTAGGCACCAGATTTTGTATCCCTACGTCGTAAAATGTTGTTGCCTGCGATGCAACCCACGTGTTATTGGCTTCTTTGATCTTTAGCACTCATCGAGAGCGGAACTTTCGATAATCAGGTTTCATCAGGCACAACACTGGTAATTAAACCGACGGTTCACAAACTATTTTTTAAGGGCCATCCTACACCAGCAGTTGGACCCTGATATGCGGTCAATGAAAAAGATTTTTTAAATATTAAAATTCAGCCAACAAATATTTCCGCAGACTTACTAGAGCAAACCAGGCTTTTGCAATGCTACAGACTATATGGAAATCCAAAAAACTAAGCATAAATATGAAAATCAGGATATTTAAGAGTAATGTTCTAAGTGTACTACTCTATGGAAGTGAATGCTGGAAAATCACCAAAACCATAGAAAACAAGTTGAATTCTTTCCAGACTAAATGTTTACGAAGAATTAGAAAAATAGTTTGGCCAAACACCATAAGAAATACCATCTTATTAGCAGAAATGCAGATAAAACCACTGACAACAATTATTGAGGAAAGACGCTGGCGATGGTTGGGACATGTGCTCTGAATGACTGACAACTCACTACCAAAAATAGCACTAAGATGGACACCACAGGGGAGCAGAAGTAAGGGTAGACCAAAAGAGACATGGAGAAGAACAACAGAAAGGATGCTGAGCAATAGAGGGCTCACCTGGGCAAGAGCAGAAAAAAAGGCGAAGGACAGGCATTTGTGGAAAACCCTTGTGGAAGCCCCATGTGCCCTGGGCACTTAAGGTTCAGAGAGAGAGAGAGAAATATTTCAGTGGACAGTAGAAAGTGAGATTGTTGTTAGTTTAAAACTTAGATCTGAAAATATAAAGTAGTAGGATGTACGTGTTTGTTCTTTATATATGTACAGCGAGATATAATAGTGGAGTGTACATGTTTGTTCTTTTTACAAGGTCCGACAATTAAGTAATGAGACAGATTTTTTATTGCCAAGACAAAAATGCCATCTATGAAGCAAAGCATTGAATCCGAAGAGACATCCTTCATCTATGATCTGCAACTTTTCATGGCCGCACAATAAGCAGACGACAGACAAACCGCCATCTTCTTGACCAAGTTAGAGGTGCATTGTCACGTAATCAGAATGGAGCAAAAAGCTAACATTAAATTCTGTTTAAAACTCGGAAAAAGTGCGACTGAGACAGTCGAAGTGATGCGACAAATTTATGGGGATAATTATTTATCTTGTGCACAGATATTCAGTGGTATTTACTATTCAAAAGTGGTGTGGAAACGATTACAAATACAACTAGATATGGACGCCAATTTATGTTCGTAATGAGGAACTCATTGCAAAAGTCAACGAACGGATACAAAAAGATTGTTGTTTGACTGTGAGGATGATGGCAGATGAATTTGCTGTTAACCGAGAGACCATCTGTAAAACTTTAGTGGAAGATTTGGGCAAGAAAAAAGCTGTTTGCTGGTTTGTACCACATTCGTTGTCTGATGACCAAAAACATCAGCGTGTTGAGTAGGCAAAAGACATCATCAAAACGTGTGGCACAAATAAACATTTCTTAAATTTGATTGTTTCAGAGGATGAAACATGGATTTTCCGCTATGATCCCACAACTAAACGCCAAAGTGCTCAGTGGAAGTCATCATCATCACCAAAAGGCAAAAAATATCTTCAAAAGTTGAAAGTGAAGCCAATGTTGGTGTGCTTCTACGACAGCAAGGAGTTATTCACAAAGAATTTATTCCAGAGGACAGACTGCCACTGCTAAAGTTTATTTAAGTGTTTTGAAACGCCTATTGAAAAAGATTCTCCGAGTCCGACCCGAGTATAAAACCTGGCAGTTTTTTCCTTCTTCATGATAATCCACCAGCTCACCGGGCGGTAGTTGTGCAGAAATTTTTGGCCCCCCCCCCCACTAAAAAAAAAACAAGTGTGTGTTCTCAACTATCCACCCTATTCCCCAGATTTGTCTCCCTGTGATTATTTTCTATTCCCAAAACTAAAGTTACCATTGAAAGGACGCTTCTTTGACGATACTGATGACATCCAAAGGGCCGTAACATCGAGTTTAAGGGCCATACCAACAGAAGACGTGCAGAGGTCGTTCCAGTGTTTGTTAGATCGTGCCAGTCGCTGTATCAATGCACAAGGGGTTTACTTTGAATAAAATACAGGTTATATCTTCAACTATTGTTTATGATATTTCTTTTATAATGGAATTAAACTCATTAATTAATTGTCGGACTTTGTACACGTAAAGTGAGATTTCGTAGTGGAATGTACATGTTTGTTCTCTATACATGCACAACGAGATCTAGTAGTGGAGTGTACATGTTTGTTCTTTATACATCCACAATGAGATCTAGTAGTGGAGTGTACATGTATGTTCTTTATACATCCACAACGAGACCTAGTAGTGGAGTGTACATGTTTATTCTTTATACATACACAGCGAGATCTAGTAGTGGAATGTACATGTTTATTCTTTATACATGCACAACGAGATCTAGTAGTGGAATGTACATGTTTGTTCTTTATACATGCACAACGAGATCTAGTAGTGGAGTGTACATGTTTGTTCTTTATACATGCACAACAAGACCTAGTAGTGGAGTGTACTTGTTTGTTCTTTATACATGCACATCGAGATCTAGTAGTGGAGTGTACATGTATGTTCTTTATACATGCACAGCGAGACCTAGTAGTGGAGTGTACATGTTTGTTCTTTATATATGCACAACGAGACCTAGCAGTGGAGTGTACGTGTATGTTCTTTATACATGCACAATGAGATCTAGCAGTGGAGTGTACATGTTTATTCTTTATACATGCACAGCGAGATCTAGTAGTGGAATGTACATGTTTGTTCTTTATACATGCACAACAAGATATAGTAGTGGAGTTTACATGTTTGTTCTTTATACATGCACAACGAGATCTAGTAGTGGAATGTACATGTTTGTTCTTTATACATGCACAGAGAGATCTATTAGTAGAGTGTACATGTGTGTTCTTTTTACATGCACAACGAGATCTAGTAGTGGAGTGTACATGTTTGTTCTTTATACATGCACAACGAGATCTAGTAGTCGAGTGTGCATGTTTATTCTTTATACATGCACAGAGAGCTAGTAATGGAATGTACATGTTTGTTCTTTTTACATGCACATCAAGATATATTAGTGGAGTTTACATGTTTGTTCTTTATACATGCACAGTGAGATCTAGTAGTGGAATGTACATGTTTGTTCTTTATACATGCACAGAGATATCTAGTAGTGGAGTGTACATGTATTTCTTTATACATGGACACCGAGATCTAGTGGTGGAGTGTACATGTTTGTTCTTTATACATGCACAACGAGATCTAGAAGTGGAGTGTACATGTTTTTCTTTATATACGCACAACGAGATCTAGTAGTGGAGTGTACATGTTTGTTTTTATACATGCACAACGAGATCTAGTAGCAGAGTGTACATGTTTGTTCTTTATACATGCACAACGAGATCTAATAGTGGAATGTACATGTTTGTTCTTCATGCATGCACAACGAGATCTAGTAGTGGAGTGTACATATTTGTTCTTTATACATGCACAGCAAGACCTAGTAGTGGAGTGTACATGTATGTTCTTTATACATGCACAACGAGATCTAGTAGTGGAGTGTACATGTTTGTTCTTTATACATGCACAGCGAGATCTTGTAGTGGAGTGTGCATGTTTTTAGTTGATGAATGTATGTGTGGAGACTCATGTTGTAAGAAATGATAACTCAACATACAAGCGCCGAAATAAACGAACTTTTCGCGTTACCTTTGACTGCGGATCAGGAACGTACATTGAAGAACAGGCCCAAGCAGGACTCCAACTCCGAGATCTCACGCATATATACTCCATGTATAACCAGTTTCTCAGCACTCATGTAGACAGATAGAGACCTCGTTTAAGTCCATCATCTATATTCTACACAGCTGTTCTTTTTACAAAAGTCCCGCCAAAAACCTATCTCGTGACCCAGTTCAATAACAAATCAAGTCACATGACCAAAATGACCAGCGTTCAAAATGTCACCTGCTTCAGCGTGTATCGTAAGACCTGGACAGCTACGACATACCTACTAACCCGTAGATCAGCTACGACATAGCTATTAACCCATAGAACATCTACGACATACCTAGCAACCCCGTAGATCAGCTACGACATAGCTATTAACCCATAGAACATCTACGACATACCTAGCAACCCCGTAGATCAGCTACGACATAGCTATTAACCCATAGAACAGCTACAACATACCTAGTAACCCGTAGAACAGCTACGACGTACCTAGTAACCCGTAAAACAGCTACGACATACCTAGTAACCCGTAAAACAGCTATGACATACCTAGCAACCCGTAGAACAGCTACAGCATACCTTGTAACCCATAAATTGCTGTAGGAGTTCTCTAACATCCAGGAGTTAAAATGACTTTCTCGCGACCCTACTTCAGACTTATGATGACCCTTCATTAAGACTTCTCTCGACCCTACTTCAGACTTATGATGACCCTTCTTTAAGACTTCTCTCGACCCTACTTCAGACTTCTGATGACCCTTCATTAAGACTTCTCGCGACCCTACTTCAGACTTATGATGACCCTTCTTTAGATTTCTCTCGACCTTACTTCAGACTTATGATGACCCTTCTTTAAGACATCTCTCGACCCTACTTCAGACTTATGATGACCCTTCTTTAGATTTCTCTCGACCTTACTTCAGACTTCTGATGACCCTTCTTTAGACTTCTCGCGACCATACTTCAGACTTATGATGACCCTTCTTTAAGACTTCTCGCGACCCTACTTCAGACTTATGATGACCCTTCTTTAGATTTTTCGCGACCCTACTTCAGACTGTACCTCATACCTCGCCAACCTTAATGTGCCAAGTGATATGAACCTGGCAATCACATGCCAGAGAGACATGTAAGGGTATGAGGGAGGGGCGCGTTAGTGACTATATTGTCTTTGACATTTCGGTACACGACAGGATGATGATGTCATCTTCATGCCTGGTCACCTTTTCTTCCTCCCAGGTGTGGAAGGAGTCAGGTACCCAGTTTTTTACAAGTGGGTGACCAGGACGCCAGCAGCAGGACTTAAACCCCGAACTTCGCCCTGACAGACGGTCGTATTAACCACTACGCAAGGCAGGGGGCCCTAGGTTGTTATGCTGGAGCGAAAAGCTGGCTAAATGCTTTTTATGTGTCGGCTAAATACTTTTATGTTTGTATGTTTATTAAATACTTTTATGTGTCGGGCAAACAGTTTTATAAGTTGACAAAATACTTTTATATCTCGGCTAAATAGTTTTATACTTGTATGTTGGCTAAATACTTTTATGTGTCGGTTAAATACTTTATGAGTTGGTTAAATACTTTTATATATCAGCTACATACTTTTATATTTAGGCTAAACACTTGTATATGTCGGCTAAATACTCTATACGTTGATTAAATACGTTTATAAGTTGGCTAAATACTTTTATATGTCGACTAAATACTTTTATGTGTCGGCTAAATACTTTTATGAGTTGGCTAAATACTTTTATATATCAACTACATACTTTTATATTTAGGCTAAATACTTTTATATGTAAGCTAAATACTTTTTATAAGTTGGCTAAATACTTTTATAAGTTGGCTAAATACTTTTATATGTCGACTAAATACTTTATAAGTTGGATAAATACTTTTATAAGTTGGCTAAATACTTTTATATGTCGACTAGATACTTCATATGTAAACTATTACATGAACATAATCTAATCATACCCTTCGTTAAAAGCACCCGGATCTTAATTAGCACTTTGAAGTGTCAGAAAAGACACTTCCCAAGGCTTGCTAAGAAAAAAAAATCTCTTGCCTCCCAATAGAACTACAGAAGGGGTGGCAAACCGCAGCTCGCGGGTCACATGCGGCTCTTTGATTTATGAAATCCGGATAGCGGTAATACGTCCTCAGCCCTTTTTTTTTAAACATGATAATTAATAATAAAAGATAAAAAAAAGAGAAGAGAATTGCTCGAATTTTTTTGTAACTGCTCATCGAGTATAAATTGAGAATTTTATTTAAGCACAAGGCACTTTTAATGGGAAAAAGAAAGAGAGGAAGACCAAAACGAAGATGGCTGCAAAGACATCGTTGACGATCTGCAGATGGATGCAGCAGTGGCAGGCCATCTTGCTCACAACCGAGAGGCCTACAGGAGTGCTGTTTGGGAGGCAAAGTTCCGCAAGGGACATGCAAATGAATGAATGAATGAACAAGGCACTTTGGTAAGTAAACATATTTAAGATTTAAACAATTATTTTAATCCCAGATTTGAGTCGAGTATTACAGAAATTATAGATTAGCAAGGAATACAGAGGAGTTATACTGGAGAATCAGTAAATGTTGAAAACAGTGCTGCCCAAAATATATACATATTATAACATCTACGTAATATCTTAATTTTAATATATCATTTTTGTAACAAAATGTGCACGTAATAATAGCAAAGTCTAACATTTATTTTATGTCTTGTCGGACTCTTAGACACCGGAAGTTTATTTGTGTGTGACTCTGACCTTTGCCAGGTTTGGCCCCCCCCCCCCCCCCCCCGAACTACAAATAGCTAATTAATTCTAAATATAGAAATGACGTAATTTGGGGAGAACGTGTTCGTTGGAAAATGAGAAGGCTTTGAAAATTGAATAACTGCTCGCTACCTTGTCCAGACTAGAAGCAGATTCTTTGTGGCCTAGACGATGTGTATGGCGTTCAGCAAAAATTGAGAGCTTCAAAAAAATTTATGACTTTCTTCACTTTCCATAATCGCACGACCACTTGTACAGGACGTAAGTGAAACGGGTAATTCTGCGTGTTTTAGTGTACGGTGCTCAACACAAGCACAATTTGTAAAATTTATGAAATCTCTCTCGTCATTCTTCTTCTTCTTCTTCTTCGTCCTTTTTGTCTTCGTCGTCATGGTTGTCGTCATCCCGCCTTCTTCTCCTTCTTCTTCGTCGTTGTTGTCGCCGTCTTCTTCTTCTTCTTCGTCGTCGCCGTCTTCTTTTTCTTCTTTTTTATTCGTCGTCGCGTCTTCTGCTTCGTCGTCGCCGTCTTTTTCCTCTTCTTCTTCTTCTTCTTCACCACCGTCTTCTTTTCTTCTTCGTCGTCGTTCTCGTCGCCGTCTTCTTTTCCTTTTTCGTCGTCGCCGTCTTCTTCTTCTTCTTCCTCCCAGGTGTGGAAGGAGTCAGGTACCCAATTTTTTATAAGTGGGTGACCAGGACGCCAGCAGCAGGACTTAAACCCCGAACTTCGCCCTGACAGACGGTCGCATTAACCACTACGCAAGGCAGGGGGCCCTAGGTTGTTATGCTGGAGCGAAAAGCTGGCTATATGCTTTTTATGTGTCGGCTAAATACTTTTATGTTTGTATGTTTATTAAATACTTTTATGTGTCGGGCAAACAGTTTTATAAGTTGACAAAATACTTTTATATCTCGGCTAAATAGTTTTATACTTGTATGTTGGCTAAATACTTTTATGTGTCGGTTAAATACTTTATGAGTTGGCTAAATACTTTTATATATCGGCTACATACTTTTATAAGTTGGCTAAACACTTGTATATGTCGGCTAAATACTCTATACGTTGATTAAATACGTTTATAAGTTGGCTAAATACTTTTATATGTCGACTAAATACTTTTATGTGTCGGCTAAATACTTTTATGAGTTGGCTAAATACTTTTATATATCAACTACATACTTTTATATGTCGGCTAAATACTTTTATATGTCGGCTAAATACTTTTATAAGTTGGCTAAATACTTTTATAAGTTGGCTAAATACTTTTATATGTCGACTAAATACTTTATAAGTTGGCTAAATACTTTTATAAGTTGGCTAAATACTTTTATATGTCGACTAGATACTTCATATGTAAACTATGACATGAACATAATCTAATCACACCCTTCGGTAAGAGCACCCGGATCTTAATTAGCACTTTGAAGTGTCAGAAAAGACACTTTCCAAGGCTTGCTAAGAAAAAAAATCTCTTGCCTCCCAATAGAACTACAGAAGGGGTGGCAAACCGCGGCTCGCGGGTCACATTCGGCTCTTTGATTTATGAAATCCGGATAGCGGTAATACGTCCTCAGCCCTTTTTTTAAAACATGATAATTAATAATAAAAGATGAAAAAAAAGAAGAGAATTGCTGGAATTTTGTTTTGTAACTGCTCATCGAGTATAAATTGAGAATTTTATTTAAGCACAAGGCACTTTTAATGGGAAAAAGAAAGAGAGGAAGACCAAAACGAAGATGGCTGCAAAGACATCGTTGACGATCTGCAGATGGATGCAGCAGTGGCAGGCCATCTTGCTCACAACCGAGAGGCCTACAGGAGTGCTGTTTGGGAAGAAAAGTTCCGCAAGGGACATGCAAATGAATGAATGAATGAACAAGGCACTTTGGTAAGTAAACATATTTAAGATTTAAACAATTCTTTTAATCCCAGATTTGAGTCGAGTATTACAGAAATTATAGATTAGCAAGGAATACAGAGGAGTTATACTGGAGAATCAGTAAATGTTGAAAACAGTGCTGCCCAAAATATATACATATTATAACATCTACGTAATATCTTAATTTTAATACATCATTTTTGTAACAAAATGTGCACGTAATAATAGCAAAGTCTAACATTTATTTTATGTCTTGTCGGACTCTTAGACACCGGAAGTTTATTTGTGTGTGACTTTGACCTTTGCCAGGTTTGGCCACCCCTGAACTACAAATAGCTAATTAATTCTAAATATAGAAATGACGTAACTTGGGAAGAACGTGTTCGTTGGAAAATGAGAAGGCTTTGAAAATTGAGTAACCGCTCGCTACCTTGTCCAGACTAGAAGCAGATTCTTTGTGGCCTAGACGATGTGTATGGCGTTCAGCAAAAATTGAGAGCTTCAAAAAAATTTATGACTTTCTTCACTTTCCATAATAGCACGACCACTTGTACAGGACGTAAGTGAAACGGGTACTTATGCGTGTATTAGTGTACGGTGCTCAACACAAGCAAAATTTGTAAAATTTATGAAATCTCTCTCGTCATTCTTCTTCTTCTTCTTCTTCCTTTTTGTCTTCGTCATCATGGTTGTCGTCATCCCGCCTTCTTCTCCTTCTTCTTCGTCGTTGTTGTCGCCGTCTTCTTCTTCTTCTTCGTCGTCGCCGTCTTCTTTTTCTTCTTTTTTATTCGTCGTCGCGTCTTCTGCTTCGTCGTCGCCGTCTTTTTCCTCTTCTTCTTCTTCTTCTTCACCACCGTCTTCTTTTCTTCTTCGTCGTCGTTCTCGTCGCCGTCTTCTTTTCCTTTTTCGTCGTCGCCGTCTTCTTCTTCTTCTTCGTCGTCTTCTTCTTCTTCTTCTTCTTCGTCGTCGCCGTCTTTTTCTTCTTCGTCGTCGTCGCCGTCTTCTTCTTCTTCTTCTTTTTCTTCTTCTTCACCACCGTCTTCTTTTCTTCTTCGTCGTCGTTCTCGTCGCTGTCTTCTTTTCCTTTTTCGTCGTCGCCATCTTCTTCTTCTTCGTCGTCTTCTTCTTCTTCTTCTTTGACGTCGTCGGCGTCTTTTTCTTATTCTTCTTCTTTGTCATCGCCGCCGTCTTCTTCTTATTTGTCTTCATCTTCTTCTTCGTCGTCGTCGTCTTCTTCTTCTGCCTCCCTGGATAATGTTGATGCTGTTGCTCTTTGCAGCCGACGAGGCGACGATCCTTAGCCGCAGTATTTGGTCTGAATTCGTCGAAAAAGCAAGGGAATGTTTACTTGTAGAGTACAAAACAACCGTCATTTCAAGTATTTCTAAAGTACCCCCAAACTGATGCATTTTCTTTGACATATAATAGGTGTCATTTGAACTGAGGCGTTTGTCCCGTTATACATCAACAGCCCATGTGAAGCTGGATCCATAACAACAGCAATAACAATAACAACAACAATCAATGTGTCTTATGTTATTACTGTACACCGGGTGTAGAGCAGAGTTCCGGGTGCCTCAGATTCAAAATTTGCAGTCGATAACAAAAGATTTAAACCCGCTCATTTCATGTTCACTCTCAGGATCTCAGGTCTCAATTTGGCAGCGCATGCGCATTAAATAGAAGAGAAGGAGGGACCGAGAAGGCATGAAAGAGAGATAGATAGATAGATAGATAGATAGATAGATAGATAGATAGATAGATAGATAGATAGATAGATAGATAGATAGATAGATAGATAGATAGATAGATAGATAGATAGACAGATAGATAGATAGAGAGAAATTCACTAAGAGTTGTTCTAAAATGCGACGAAAGAAAATGGCATACTTTGACAACCGAGTTACTCTACGAACAGTTGATAGAGCTTCACATTTTAAACTGAGTCCCGTATTGACGGGATTCCCCTCATTTCCCCCATTATCCACTTACAGCCACATGTACAGTGTAATCCAGTTGGTCTCACTCTGTCGGAAGATATCTGTTTTCTTAGCCAATTTCTTTAAACAGTTTTTTATTTAAAGCCAATGCTTTATAGTTGGATCATTAAAGGGAGAGCAGTGTTGTATGGTTAGGCATTGAAAAAATAATAAACAAAGCACTTTAAGACAAGAGAGAAAGAAAAATGACAAGATAATTACCTGGGACTTCAACCCACGGAATCCGGTAGGACACGCAACCGCCTAGTCACGAGATACGAACTCCCTGTAACTGTGAAAAAATAATAAACAAAGCACTTTAAGACAAGAGAGAAAGAAAAATGACAAGATAATTACCTGGGACTTCAACCCACGGAATCCGGTAGGACACGCAACCGCCTAGTCACGAGATACGAACTCCCTGTAACTGCGAGCTGTTGTTCTTTGCAGCCGATGCTGTAGAGATGTTGAGGCACAGCATCGTATCGGTGTGGGAGCAGGTTATGGCAGCTACTTTTTCAGTCCCGGAGTACAGTTAAAAAGCAGGGGGGGGGGGGGTTGTGCAATGCTTCTTTAGCAGACTCCACCACCCCATGGGGACTATGGCGATCCCTGCCCCGTTAGCCAGGCTAGGCCTGTTACTGGGGGTACCACGGAGAGGTGGGACAGGGTCTTGGTCAGCTATAGGTCGCTAATCCTGACTCTGGCATATCAGCTATGAGTAGCTAACCCTGACGCTGGCATATCAGCTATGAGTAGCTAACCCTGACGCTGGCATATCAGCTATGGGTCGCTGATTATCTGGCATCTTCACCCCTCTAGTCACGAGAGGACGGCGCATTAGTCAACTTAGCCACCTAGCATCTTACAGTATCGTGCTCTGTTACTTTACCGTGCGAAAGCTTTGCTGTTTCCAATTTATAAAATTTGGTTCACTAAAGGGTAACACCAACTAGATCATATCCAAGCAGTCTGAGAAGCCGCGTTTTTCTATGGATTTAGAACACACCTGTAGCAAATGCATTCTTGATTCGATGAAGGTTTCTGAAAACGCGGTAATCTTGTCAGCTTGAGACAACTTTTTTTTTTGTAGTTTTCTTCGGCTTTCATAACGGCCTAAAGATAAGCAAGCTTTACAGCCCTCGATATTTCTGTCCTCATCCGAGTTACCGAAGCTGTAATATGAAAGACATGTCTGGAACACCATATGTGAGGTCTATAGGGTATAGAACAAGACAGCCAAGAATGTTCGCATGAGTCAAGTAGTTGTAGATGGACGTGGTTATCTGTACAGGGTGATCATGATGTTATAGATTATGACTCCGAGCTGCTTTGCGGAGTGAAAAATTCAATCAGCGTCAGAGATTTTGTTACCGGTGACCAGCCAATCAACTTCAGAGATTTTGTTATGGGTGACCAGCCAACCAACATCAGAGATTTTGTTATGGGTGACCAGACAATCAACATCAGAGATTTTGTTCCGATGACCAGCCAATCAACTTGAGAGATTTTGTTATGGGTGACCAGAAAACCAACATCAGAGATTTTGTTCCGGGTGACCAGCCAATCAACATCAGAGATTTTGTTATGGGTGACCAGCCAATCAACATCAGAGATTTTGTTATGGGTGACCAGACAATCAACATCAGAGATTTTGTTCCGATGACCAGCCAATCAACTTGAGAGATTTTGTTATGGGTGACCAGAAAACCAACATCAGAGATTTTGTTCCGGGTGACCAGCCAATCAACATCAGAGATTTTGTTATGGGTGACCAGCCAATCAACATCAGAGATTTTGTTATGGGTGACCAGACAATCAACATCAGAGATTTTGTTATGGGTGACCAGCCAACCAACATCAGAGATTTTGTTATGGGTGACCAGACAATCAACATCAGAGATTTTGTTCCGATGACCAGCCAATGAACTTGAGAGATTTTGTTATGGGTGACAATCCAATCAACATCAGAGATTTTGTTATGGGTGACCAGACAATCAACATCAGAGATTTTGTTCAGAGTGACCAACCAATCAACATCAGAGATTTTGTTACGGGTGACCAGCAAATCAACATCAGAGATTTTGTTATGGGTGACCAGCCAATCAACATCAGAGATTTTGTTCCAGGTGACCAGCCAATCAACATCAGAGATTTTGTTATGGGTGACCAGACAATCAACATCAGAGACTTTGTTATGGGTGACCAGACAATCAACATCAGAGATTTTGTTCCGATGACCAGCCAATCAACTTGAGAGATTTTGTTATGGGTGACCAGACAATCAACATCAGAGATTTTGTTATGGGTGACCAGACAATCAACATCAGAGATTTTGTTCAGAGTGACCAGCTATTCAACACCAGAGATTTTGTTCCGGGTGACAATCCAATCAAAATGAGAGATTTTGTTATGGGTGACCAGTCAATCAACAACACAGATTTTGTTCCAGGTGACCAACCAATCAACATCAGAGATGATGTTTTGGGTGACCAACCAATCAACAACAGAGATTTTATTCCAGGTGACTAACCAATCAACATCAGAGATTTTGTTCAGAGTGACCAACCAATCAACATCAGAGATTTTGTTACGGGTGACCAGACAATCAACATCAGAGATTTTGTTCCAGGTGACCAACCAATCAACATCAGAGATTTTGTTACGGGTGACCAGACAATCAACATCAGAGATTTTGTTCCGGGTGACCAGACAATCAACATCAGAGATTTTGTTATGGGTGACCAGCAAATCAACATCAGAGATTTTGTTATGGGTGACCAGACAATCAAAATCAGAGATTTTGTTATGGGTGACCAGACAATCAACATCAGAGATTTTGTTATGGGTGACCAGACAATGAACATCAGAGATTTTGTTCAGAGTGACCAGCCATTCAACATCAGAGATTTTGTTCCGGGTGACAATGCAATCAAAATGAGAGATTTTGTTATGGGTGACCAGTCAATCAACAACAAAGATTTTGTTCCAGGTGACCAACCAATCAACATCAGAGATGATGTTTTGGGTGATCAACCAATCAACAACAGAGATTTTATTCCAGGTGACTAACCAATCAACATCACAGATTTTGTTAGAGTGACCAACCAATCAACATCAGAGATTTTGTTACGTCTGACCAGACAATCAACTTCAGAGATTTTGTTCCAGGTGACCAACCAATCAACATCAGAGATTTTGTTACGGGTGACCAGACAATCAACATCAGAGATTTTGTTCCGGGTGACCAGACAATCAACATCAGAGATTTTGTTCCGATGACCAGCCAATCAACTTGAGAGATTTTGTTATGGGTGACCAGACAATCAACATCAGAGATTTTGTTATGGGTGACCAGACAATCAACATCAGAGATTTTGTTCAGAGTGACCAGCCATTCAACATCAGAGATTTTGTTCCGGGTGACAATCCAATCAAAATGAGAGATTTTGTTATGGGTGACCAGTCAATCAACAACAAAGATTTTGTTCCAGGTGACCAACCAATCAACATCAGAGATGATGTTCTGGGTGACCAACCAATCAACAACAGAGATTTTGTTCCAGGTGACTAACCAATCAACATCAGAGATTTTGTTCAGAGTGACCAGCCAATCAACATCAGAGATTTTGTTACGGGTGACCAGACAATCAACATCAGAGATTTTGTTCCAGGTGACCAACCAATCAACATCAGAGATTTTGTTATGGGTGACCAGACAATCAACATCAGAGATTTTGTTCCGGGTAACCAGACAATCAACATCAGAGATGTTGTTTTGGGTGACCAGACAATGAACATCAGAGATTTTGTTATGGGTGACCAGACAATCAACATCAGAGATTTTGTTCCGGGTGACCAGCCAATCAACATCAGAGATTGTGTTCCGGGTGACCACCCAGTCGTGGGAGAGGGTAACAGCCAAGTAGGGGTTTGCTGGGTTGGGAGAAGTATGTTGTGGGTTTATCCTACGAGATCACTACGTCAGCCGTGAAGGCCAATCCAGATCACTCTGAAATTGGCTGGCAAAAAGTGGTTGTGGTGAAGCTGCGGCAGACCTTGCAAGCCGACGGTGGATTTTCTCTTGCTACGAGCTTAATAAAGGAGATAAAACAAACCGACTTAAGGGACACAGGTCAAGGGGAAGACCTCGAGAAAGAAGGACAGCTGCAGTCACAGAAACACTCAAGAATTACGGCATGAGCACAGCAGAGGCTATTCATATGGCCCCCAAGCCACCAGCTGCATCTTCCCTTACAGTACAAGAGAACGAAAAGCAGGACCAGACACGGGACCCTTTTAACACTCGACAACATTTTATTCATATATGAGACAACGAGGATTTCACAGCTTTTAACACTCGACAACATTTTATTCATATATGAGACAACGAGGATTTCACAGCTTTTAACACTCGACAACATTTTATTCATATATGAGACAACGAGGATTTCACAGCTTTTAACACTCGACAACATTTTATTCATATATGAGACAACGAGGATTTCACAGCTTTTAACACTCGACAACATTTTATTCATATATGAGACAACGAGGATTTCACAGCTTTTAACACTCGACAACATTTTATTCATATATGAGACAACGAGGATTTCACAGCTTTTAACACTCGTCAACATTTTATTCATATGAGACAACGAGGATTTCACAGCTTTTAACACTCGACAACATTTTATACATATATGAGACAACGAGGATTTCACAGCTTTTAACACTCGACAACATTTTATTCATATATGAGACAATGAAGATTTCACAGCTTTTAACACTCGACAACATTTTATTCATATATGAGACAACGAGGATTTCACAGCTTTTAACACTCGACAACATTTTATTCATATGAGACAACGAGGATTTCACAGCTTTTAACACTCGACAACATTTTATTCATATATGAGACAACGAGGATTTCACAGCTTTTAACACTCGACAACATTTTATTCATATATGAGACAACGAGGATTTCACAGCTTTTAACACTCGACAACATTTTATTCATATATGAGACAACGAGGATTTCACAGCTTTTAACACTCGACAACATTTTATTCATATATGAGACAACGAGGATTTCACAGCTTTTAACACTCGACAACATTTTATTCATATATGAGACAACGAGGATTTCACAGCTTTTAACACTCGACAACATTTTATTCATATATGAGACAACGAGGATTTCACACCAAGTGATGAAACTCTGCCCTGTGTGGATTATTTTTCGAGAGATAGGAGACAAAGCGCTTTAGACAATGATAAAACTCAAATCATGAGCCTCTAAGGGACGCTCAGCCTCCTAGCCGACTAAGGACAGTGAGCTATCTTACCCAGCCATCTCACGTCCATACTCAACGCAACAATGATATAAAATATCCGCGCTGTTATCTAAGGAAAGCTGTGGCAGAAGCGTAACTGAATGGCATCAGATAATGAGCGGAAATATCCACACGAGCACAAGCACTGGATAGTTGGTGAAAATCGATGGTTCTCAGACCTTTTTCTGATTGTGTCACACCTGGCAACGCAAATTTATATCATAACTCCCTCCCCCCCCCCCCCCCCCCCCCCACCACCTCCACCCCTTCCCGGTTTTCTTAACGTTGGCATTTCGTATAATTTATGTTGGGTTTTTTTTTTAAAGTTTAAACTGAGGTGGTTACGTTGCAGTTCCATTACAAAATATGCTTTTATAGAAAAACATGACAAATGAAACATACAAAAATGTCTTGTCTTGTCTTTTCTCTTTCCTCATATACATTTCAGTGTCGAGCGGACAAACAGACGTATTGATAGAGCTCGACGATTTGGTTCATATAATGGGATATTTAATGCTGCTGTAATTTCCTCTCTCCATCTCCCGCGTGGGCGGCCTCTTCCTCTGTTACCTACAAATCTTAGTGTGAATATTTTCTGTGATATACTGTCTGATGGTAACCATGTAACATGGCCAAACCATGACTTGCTGTTTCTGGATATAGTGTAATACTGGTGTTACTCCAGCCTTTGCCCTCATGGTGTCATTTCTTCTTTGGTCTCTTCTGGTCACAGTTAGTATTCCCCTTAAACATCTCATTTCTGTCGTGATGATTTTTCTTTTGTTCTTGGCTGTTAGTGTCCATGTTTGACATTGATAGCGTAGAGTTGGGTGGAAGATTGTGTTGTACAGTGCTTTTTTGTTTCAGTTGTGATGTATTTATTTTTCAGTAAAGGAGTCAGTTATAAAAGAATATAAGATTTTAAATATTATTATACAAATGTCGAGTGTTCAGTCTAAACTGAGAACTTTCTTGGATACCCAGATCTTCGCTAGCCATGGAGTTTTCACAAAAATTAGACTGGGGAAAGTGTTTATGCAAAGAAATATGTGTAAATGAGTAAAAGTGAGATGTAATATAAACAAAAATATATCTTTATCATTATTATTATTATTATGTGCCGTATCGGGTAGCGTTGCTGATTATGCTTCTCCATCTTGTGTGGTCCTTAGTGTTTCCGATTAATTCGGATGCTTTTTATCTTTTTTTTTCCATGCCATTTGGTCAGTCCACCGAGGTATTTTTATGACCAAACGGCCTGTAGATATGGAGGTCAGCTGCGAGTACCTGAATAAGCACCAGCAGACCAAAAAAAAAAAAAGGTGGCCTGGTTCCCTGGCGGTCTGCTGCCTTGCTTGTCAGTCTCCTTAGGCAAAGACTGACTCGGTAAACCCTATACAAAGCGAGCGGAAGACCAAGGGAAACCACCGTCGTATTATCACTCCATTGTCAAATCATATTTCCAAAAAAAAATTCTGTGAAATGAATATATATATATATCTTACATCCTTCCCGTGCCGTTAAACGTCACATAGGGCTCGCATGGTAGTTCGCAAAGTTTTCCTACTTTCTACCAGCTTTCATCCTCATCAAGGGATTTTATGCCTACTAATTTGGCTTTTCTTAACAATGTCCTCTTTAGAGTTTCACGTGGTTGACCTCTTTTTTCTTCGGCCTGTTGTATTCTATTTGATAGCTTGTTTTGGGATTCTCTGACTTCTCATCACGTGACCGATATATGTCCATCCCTTTTTCTGATCACCCATGAGACTGGTTGTTGTTCACCCATCTGTTTTATTTCTGCGTTGTTCTTGAATTTGTTCCACATTATACCAAGTATTTTCCTTAGGCATTTGTTTTCAAAAGAGTCTAATTTCTTGTCTATTTCTTTATTTGTTTTCCAGCTTTCACATGCATAAATGAGGATGGATGTTACATGTGGACTGAATAATCTTAACTTGGTTTTTGTGCTTATAACTTTTGAGTGCCATATGTTCTCAAGATTTTTTAAGGTCAGTGCTGCTTTTGCAATTCTATTTCTAACTTCCTTCCTGGTGTCACCATCCTGGTCTATGCTGCTGCCGAAGTATGTAAATTGGTGTACATCATCAACAGCTGTTCCTTCTACGTATATTTTTCCTTCTTGATTAATGAGAAATTTCAGTATTTTTGTTTTGTTTTTTCCTTGTTAATTCCAAGTCCTATTTTCCTAGCGAGTGAAGTCAGATTATCCCTTTTTTTCTTGCATCGAATTTACATTGTCATTGATAAGAGCTATGTCATCTGCCAAATCAAGATCTTCCAGTTGATTGACGTGTACCTAGTCTATGCCCGTTTTACTTGTTCGACATTTTTTCATTAGGAGGTCAAGCAAAGGAGATAATACACATTCTTATTTCAAGCCTGTTTCAATCTGGAACCGTTCACACATTCCTTCTTCTGTGTTGACTGCACAAACATATCCGTTGCAGAGATCGTTAATGATGTTTACAATTCTAGATGGTAGTCCAAACAGTCTCCACAATGAATCTCTGTTTATGTTATGAAATGCCTTTTAAAGTCAGTGAAGTTCATGATTAATGGTTTCTGCTTTTCAATATGTTCTTCAAGTATTATTCTTAGAGTAAAGATCTGTTAGAGACAGCTTCTCCATTTTCGAAATCCTGCTTGTTCTTCTCTCATTGCAGTATCCACTATATCTTTAATTCTACTCAGAATGATTTTGCAAATTACTTTTGACACAGCTGATAGTAAGGTTGAGTTGAGAGGAGTCTCTCCAATTATTACAGTCACTAAGGTTGCCTTATTTTTTCCGATTAATTCGGAGGCTTTTCATCTTTTTTTCCATGCCATTTGGTCAGTCCACCGAGGTATTTTTATGACCAAACGGCCTGTAGATATGGAGGTCAGCTGCGAATACATGAATAAGCACCAGCAGACCAAAATTAAAAAAAAAAGGTGGCCTGGTGTCCTGGTGGCCTGCTGCCTTGCTTGTCAGTCTTCTTAGGCAAAGACTGACACGGCAAACCCTATACAAAGCGAGCGGAAGACCAAGGGAAACCACCGTCGTATTATCACTCCATTGTCAAATCATGTTTCCAAAAAAAAAAAATCTGTGAAATGAATATATATCTTACATCCTTCCCGTGCCGTTAAACGTCGCATAGGGCTCGCATGGTAGTTTGCAAAGTTTTCCTGCTTTCTACCAGCTTTCATCCTCATCAAGGGATTTTATGCCTACTAATTTGGCTTTTCTTAACAATGTCCTCTTTAGAGTTTCACGTGGTTGACCTCTTTTTTCTTCGGCCTGTTGTATTCTATTTGATAGCTTGTTTTGGGATTCTCTGACTTCTCATCACGTGACCGATATATGTCCATCCCTTTTTCTGATCACCCATGAGACATGTTGTTGTTCACCCATCTGTTTTATTTCTGCGTTGTTCTTGAATTTGTTCCACGTTATACCAAGTATTTTCGTTAGGCATTTGTTTTCAAAAGAGTCTAATTTCTTGTCTATTTCTTTATTTGTTTTCCAGCTTTCACATTCATAATTGAGGGTGGATGTTACATGTGGACTGAATAATCTTAACTTGGTTTTTGTGCTTATAACTTTTGAGTGCCATATGTTCTCAAGATTTTTTAAGGTCAGTGCTGCTTTTGCAATTCTATTTCTAACTTCCTTCCTGGTGTCACCATCCTGGTCTATGCTGCTGCCGAAGTATGTAAATTGGTGTACTTCATCAACAGCTGTTCCTTCTACGTATATTTTTCCTTCTTGATTAATGAGAAATTTCAGTATTTTTGTTTTGTTTTTTCCTTGTTAATTCCAAGTCCTATTTTCCTAGCGAGTGAAGTCAGATTATCCCTTTTTTTCTTGCATCGAATTTACATTGTCATTGATAAGAGCTATGTCATCTGCCAAATCAAGATCTTCCAGTTGATTGACGTGTACCTAGTCTATGCCCGTTTTACTTGTTCGACATTTTTTCATTAGGAGGTCAAGCAAAGGAGATAATACACATTCTTATTTCAAGCCTGTTTCAATCTGGAACCGTTCACACATTCCTTCTTCTGTGTTGACTGCACAAACATATCCGTTGCAGAGATCGTTAATGATGTTTACAATTCTAGATGGTAGTCCAAACAGTCTCCACAATGAATCTCTGTTTATGTTATGAAATGCCTTTTTAAAGTCAGTGAAGTTCATGATTAATGGTTTCTGCTTTTCAATATGTTCTTCAAGTATTATTCTTAGAGTAAAGATCTGTTAGAGACAGCTTCTCCATTTTCGAAATCCTGCTTGTTCTTCTCTCATTGCAGTATCCACTATATCTTTAATTCTACTCAGAATGATTTTGCAAATTACTTTTGACACAGCTGATAGTAAGGTTGAGTTGAGAGGAGTCTCTCCAATTATTACAGTCACTAAGGTTGCCTTTTTTTATTTTAACACTCTCTTACAGCAAATGAGTGCTCTCTTGCAGCACATCAGCGCTTTCTTGTGGCACATCAGTGCTTTCTCGCGTTACATCAATGCTCTCTTGCGGCACATCAATGCTTTCTTGCAGCACAATTCTCTCTTGCGATATTTCAGTGCTTTATCGCGGCACATCAGTGGTCTCTTGCGGCACATCAGTTCTCTCTTGCAGTACATCAGTGCTCTCTTGCAGCACATTAGTGCGCTCCTGCAGCACATCATTGCTCTCTTGCAGTACATCAGTGCTCTCTTGCAGTACATCAGTGCTCTCTTGCGGCACGTCAGTGCTCTTGTGGCACACAGTTCTGGGAAACACTTATTCAGACATCAACTGTTTAAAGATTAGCCTGAGACGAGGAAAAAGACGATGAAAATATGGAGACCGTTCCCTTGGAAAGATTAGGTTCTAGAGACAAACTGCAGCCTCACGCAACATCCTTGCTCTGGGACTTTTCGTGTCAGTCTCCCATTCATCATTCTGATGCATTCTGTGAATCGGCCACGACCTGGCAATTACTGGCCGGGTTGTTTGTATTCAGACAACAGGTAGGGTTGGCTGTTTATCTGAATATCTAGCCTTGGGTGTGGAATAACATTTTAGAGGCGATGCGACAAAGAAAAGTGTTATGAAGAACGTGCTATAAATTTCAAATCTGTGTGTGTGTGTGTGTGTGTGTGTGTGCGCGCGCGCCTGCCATTCAAACTGTGTTTTTTTCTTTCATCATCACGGATGTGTGTTAGACTTTTGCTGTATCCGTTGATGTTTTTATTTTTGTTATTTCTCAGTTTTCTTTGTAAACCAACATTTTCTGGAAGGTCTTTAACACACACACACACACTCTCTCTCTCTCTTTGACTATCTGTCTACTGCATTGTTTCTGCCTCTCTCTTTCTCTACTTCTCTTTGTCTCTGCTTTTCTCTGTGCCTGTCTGTCTTCCTCTGCCTCTTTCTTCTCTCTCTCTCACTCTCTCTCTCTCTGCCTCTTTGTCTCTCTATCTTGTATCTTTGTCTCTGCCTAATTCTCTCTCTCTCTCTCTCTCTCTCTCTGTTTCTGCCTTTGTCTCTGCTTCCTTGTCTCTTGGTTTTTTTTTGCTTCTGTCTCTTTGTCGCTTTGCCTCTATCTCTTTCTGCTTCTCTCTATATCTGCCTTTCTCTGCCTCTCTGTCTTTCTCTCTCTCTTTTTTACACACACACACAACAGACACACATCATCACTTTTATGCATAAAGCTTACTGAGGAAAAAAAACCCAAGGAAACTTGTTTGTCTTGAGTCAAGGGAACCGTACGCTCTCTGACATCCTGGACGGAGTTGTGTAGCTGCTACGCTGTCAACACGATTAGTCCTACAACAGAGAGTTTCCCCGACCCACCTGCTTCGAATTCCTGACCCACGCGCCTGTATACTGCCCTAGTCTTTACAAGCACAAAGTAATCCTGACCTGCAGGGGCCTTCCGACACAAATGTGTAAACCAGGGCCCCCAAAAGCCCAACTCTTTTCTTTCACTACAGTTCATCCACTACAGGCGAAGATGGCTGTAAGACATCGTTGATAATCTGCATATGGATGCATCAGCAGCAGGCCATCTTTCTCACAACCGAGAGCCCTATAGGAGAACTGTTAGGGAGGCAAAGTACCGCAAGGGTCATGCAAATGACTGACTGACAGTTCTTCCTCCCCTCCCCCCCCCTTGCTCGCCATTACAACAGAGAAGACCCTTCGAGGCCCCAGATAAACATCGGTTGAGCCCCCCACCCCCGTCCAGCGCTCCCTCCTTCCCTCCTTCATTAGGGCCTGCTAACCTATATAGCGCTATTGTATTTCTTTTCTCCTACGCTAACTACCCTTCTGTTTGTCACATTCATCCTTTATGTTAGAGAAAGCTGTTTTTTTTTGTTGTTCTTACTTTTGCCTTCATTTCCGCTGTCATCAACTATAAGAAGTCATCAGAAGTAGCTGTCATTATCTACTCGTTATCTTCCCCAGCTTCGGGGCGTTGTTTTAATGAGCCTGTCTGATACAACCAATATTTCGACTTGAAGTGTTCACCTGCCTCATGATACGTCTCTAAAATATCCATCTTTATGTTCTGGGGTTTTTTTTAAAGGCTTGTTTAATAATATGTCGGTCATATCAACAGACATAGTACAATAGTGAAAACCGTATTAGAATGAAAAATAGAATGGAAAAAGAGAGAATAGAACTTATAACGACATAAATGAGCGGAAAACGTGAAGAGGTGGGCTAGATTCAGCTTGGCGAGGAGTACTATGAAAATAAAGGACAAAACAAGCAGAGGGGGTCATTGCTGCCAAATTTTCCTGGGAGGAAAGCACATGATGATGATGATTTCAGAATGAGATAAATAATTCAAGTCGTCCAGTCTTTTTGCTTAAATATATTTCATTCCTTTGATTCTGCCTCTGATCTATACCCTTTTTTTACCTAAGAGATTTCATAAGCGCACTTTCCATGGGTGTGGACCCTAGTAAGAAGCTTAATTTCGTTGCCGGAAGTTAACTTAGATCACCGTTGACCAAGTTTCTAAGATCTTCTACTTCCAAGTTATAAAGAGATGTTATGTTTTAAGATCTAGTTCTAAGTTATAAAGAATGTTATGTTTTAAGATATTCTAGTTCTAAGTTATAAAGAGATGTTATGTTCTAAGATCTTCTAGTTCTAAGTTATAAAGAGATGTTATGTTTTAAGATATAGTTCTAAGTTATAAAGAGATGTTATGTTTTAAGATCTTCTAGTTCTAAGTTATAAAGAGATGTTATATTCTAAGATCTTCTAGTGCCAAGTTATAAAGACCTTTCTGTATTTACCTAAACTGGCTCTTCACAGAAAATACCGGTTTAAGGTTGAAGCACGTTGTGTAGGATAGGAAGTGGATCCCGGTGGTTTGCTTGAAGACTCGTATTTTAGTCCTGTAATTTAGTAAATTACCTCTCTCTATATATATATATATATATAAATATAAATTATACTCCTTCCTACAACTACAAGCTTTCCCATTATCTATTTGATGTCGACTACATGCCTCCATGAATTATAAAACTTAAAAGTTATCTTAAGCTGCTCTTACAGACACCGAATACAATTAATTGTTTTCTGAATAGTCCCGAAAATTTTGTTTAGTAGATAGTCATTTATAATGTATGTAGTTACTTCTGTACTGAGTGAATGTTTAAGAGCGAAACGTAAATGTTATATTTTATTTTATGTCTCTCAGATTCAATGTTAGTTATGTTTGTTATATGAACAGCATATTTGTAGAATGTCTGGAATAGAGTGAAAGATGTATGATAAAGGGCAGAATGTCAGACGGGCCTGCGTGCCCAATTCTTAACCCTTTTGAAATAAAGATCAATCAATCAATCAATCAATCTCTCTCTCTCTCTCTCTCTCTCTCTCTCTCTCTCTCTCTCTCTCTTTGCCATGGGAATCAGGTTTCATAAACAACCTGTATGAGGAAGGACATAACAGAGGACAGCATGAAGAAGCAGGATATTGTCAAACACTAGATCACCATCACTGTGCCTTCATTCTATATTAGTCATCTTTGTTTCCCAGATTAGAAATATAACTACTGCATCATTTCCTCTCACATTTACGTAGAACCAAAAATATAATAAATTGCACCGACGGCGTACCATACAAACAACAAAAGCAGCAACCCAACGCCAAGAACGATAAATGTGTTCTTCGTTACGTTCCATTTGCAGTGCATTTAAAGTGCTTCAAATCTTGCGTGCACGCAGTTATTGCCCATCTCTTGCTAACCATGCCGCCCCTTCCAGTCATATTTTGCCAACATTGCTTTTACAGGCTGTCATAGAAATGTTCAGGAAGGGGGGGGGGGGAGACGTTGAAAACGCTTTGAACAATTATACACCTGGTTCATAATAGTAACTGAAACAAATGAATGATGCGTGCAGGTAGTAGTAGAGGTGCTCGGGTACCTGGCCATGTTGTCGTTTGTTAAATACGAAGAAAAAGACCGAAGAAGCTGCCAGTTTTGGTAATCAGAGACCCATAGCTGATATGCCAGCGTCAGGGTTAGCGAACCATAGCTGACCAAGACCCTGTCCCACCTCTCCGGTGGTACCTCCAGTAACAGGCCTAGCCTGGCTAACGGGGGCAGAGATCGCCATAGTTCCCCAAGGCTGTGGAGTCTGCTAAAGAAGTACTGCACACCCTATTGATTTTTTTAGCTGCCATTGCCCACTTCCAGTACGACACTTTGTTGTGCCTCTACATTTCCACAGCATCGGGTGCGGAGAAAACCAGCTTCCAGCTCCAGAGAGATTGAAGAAGAAGAAGAAGAAGAAGAAGAAGAAGAAAAAGAAGAAGAAGAAGAAGAAAAAGAAAAAGAAGGAAACAAATGTGAAATTTATGATTTATGTGATGTATCTATTCCTGTCAAAGTCTCACTTGAACGAGACAGACAGTTTGTAAATGTCACTTACATGGCTGGCAAGGACTTAACGGGTGTTTGCTCATTGAACCAGGTCTTTTAATAAAGTTCTCCTAAATTTGAAGATGTGGATCTCTGGTTTTCGAAAATTTCTGCTCCTCGGGGCGCCTTTTTCACCATATTTCTGAATGTTATTACAGCCACCTTCTACCCAGACCGTCTGGTTCAAAGAGGTGCTTTTCAACTAAAATGCAGTTTATTCCAGCAGTTTTATGAGTCTTTCAACCCGTGGTTCAACCCATGTCAGCCTGTGATTCAAGCTCTGTCGACCCTAGTTCAACCCATGTCAGCCTGTGATTCAACCTCTGTTAACTCATAGTTCAACCCATGTCAGCCTGTGATTCAACCTCTGTTAACTCATAGTTCAACCCATGTCAGCCTGTGATTCAACCTCTGTCAACCCATAGTTCAACCCATGTCAGCCTGTGGTTCATTACTGTCAGCTTGTGGCTCAGCCCCTGTCAATTTGTTTTTCAACCCCTGTCAACTTGTGGTTCAATCCTTGTCAACTTGTGGTTCCAACCCTTGTCAATTCGAGGTTAAACCCCTGTCAACTTGTTGTTCAACCCCTGTTAACTTGTGGTTCAACCGTCGTCAGCTTGTTGGTTCAACCCTTGTCTACTTGTGGTTCAACCTCTGTCAACCCATAGTTCAACCCATGTCAGCCTGTGATTCAACCTCTGTTAACTCATAGTTCAACCCATGTCAGCCTGTGATTCAACTTCTGTCAACCCATAGTTCAACCTATGTCAGCCTGTGGTTCAACCCCTGTCAACTTGTGGTTCAAACCCTGTCAACCTGTTGTTCAACCCTTGTCAAGTTGTGGTTTAACCCCTGTCAGTGTGTGGTTCAATCACTGTTAACTTGTGGTTCAATTTCCCCGACCTCTCTCGCTTTTCCTCCTTAAACCACCCGTTTTCATGCTTGGGTCCCAGGATCTGAATTATCAGATGCGCAATTTCACAGAGAGGAAGCAGGAGAGTTGCGGAGAGATAGTGAGAAACAAAGAGAGAGCGAGAGAGAGAAAGAGGGAGAAAGCGAGAGAGAGCGAGAGAGAGCGAGAGAGAGAACAAGAGAGATAGAGAGAACGGGTGAGAGAGAGAAAGCGAGAGAGAGATAGCGAGAGAGAGTGAGAAACAAAGAGAGAGTGAGAGAGAGAGAGAGCGAGGGAGAAAGCGAGAGAGAGAGAGTGAAAGAGAGAGAGGGCGAGAGAGAACGAGAGAGACAAAGAGAGCGAGAGAGAACGGGAGAGAGAGAGAAAGCAAGAGAGAGACAGAGAGCGATAGTGAGAGAGTGAGAGAAAGAGTGAAAGAGAGTGGGCGAGAGACAGAGAGAGAATGCGAGAGAGAGAGAGAGTGTGAGAGAGAGAGCGAGAGAGAGAGAGATAGCAAGAGAGAGAGTGAGAGAGACAGCGTGCGAGATTGTGTGACAGAGAGCGAGCGACGGAAAGATAGGCGAGAGAGAGAGAACGATAGATACAAAGAAAGCGAGAGAGAACGAGACAGAGCGAGAGAGAAAACGACTGAGAGAGATACAGAGAGAGCGACAGAGAGAGCGAGAGAGAGAGCGACAGAGAGAACGAGATTGTGTGGCAGAGAGAGCGAGAGAGAGCGACAGAGAGAGCGAGAGACAGAGAGCACGAGAGAGTGACAGAGGGAGCGAGAGACGGAGAGCGCGAGAGAGTGAGAGAGAGAGCGAGCATGAGAGCGAAAGAGAGAGAGCGAGCATGAGAGCGAAAGAGAGGGGCGAGAGAGAAAGCGACGGAGAGAGAGCGGGAAAGAGAGAGAGCGAGAGACGGAGAGCGCGAGAGAGTGAGAGAGAGAGCGAGCATGAGAGCGAAAGAGAGAGAGCGAGCATGAGAGCGAAAGAGAGGGGCGAGAGAGAAAGCGACGGAGAGAGAGCGGGAAAGAGAGAGAGCGAGAGAGAGGGGGCGAGAGAGATATAGAGCGAGAGAGAGAACAAGAGAGAGTGAGAGCTAGAGAGAGAGAGCGAGAGAGAGAACCTGTAAGAGAGAAAGCGAGCGAGAGAGCAAGCGACAGAGAGAGAGAGAGAGCGCGAGAAAGAGAGAGCGAAAATTAAGAGAGAGCGATAAAGAGAGAGAGAGAGAGAGAGAGAAAGAGCGATAGAGAGAGAGAGAGAGTGTGTGTTAGAGATTAACTGAGAATTATTCTAAAGAGCAAAGACAGAAAAGGGAGCATCCTTAGAACCGGGTTACTCTACGAACGACTGATGAAGTTTCATAATTCCAACAGGGTCCCGTATTCACGGGATCCCTATATTTACCATAATCCCACTTACAGCCATATGAACAGTGTACTTCACCTCGACTCACTGTGCTGACAGATATCTGTTTTCTTAGGCAATTTATTTAACACAGTGAGGCTAGTGCTCTGGGACTGGGTGCCGCCAGCTGACAAGTTGAGAATCCCTGCTGTAGATCTTTGATTGCGGGCATCAGTTTTGCTGTTACCAGGCTGTAATTGCGAGTGACAAGAATGACGGGCTCATGATCGGCCATGGCGCTGATGACGTAGCCATATTGGATACAATCATCCAGTTTTTCCTAAGATAAAAGATAATGAAAAATGACTTAAAGAGAAGCGAGAAAGGAAGTCATCTTTCAACTGGAAACGTATGATAAAGAAGGAAGAATGTAATCTTCCAAATATAAACTCTACCTCTCCAGTGTTAAGTCATGATGCAGCACTTCAGGTGTGACAAACCGACGGACCACAAGGGATTTTTTTGCGACCTCCGGCACCTCTTTGGAAAACATTTGCGTCTCATTTAGCTACTCAAATACCTTGGAGCAGTAATAACTTCAGATGGGAAATGCAGAACAGAAATTAGGAACAGAATAGGCCAAGCAAAGACTGCATTTCAGAGAATGCAGCAGAAATGTGGTTTATTAGAAGAATGTTGCGAATCCCCTGGACAGCAAAAATAACTAATGAAGAATGTATGAGAAGAGCTGGAGATAAAAAAACCTTGTCAAAAAGATAAGAGAGAGACAATGTACTTTCATAGGACATGCAATGAGAAGAGGGGGCATTGAAAATATTATAACAACAGGAAAAATAGAAGGAAGAAGATCAAGAGGAAGACCAAGAGAAATGATACTGGACAGTCTGATGAGATGGTGTGAGAGGAGATCACCAACTGAGCTGATGGCCTGCATGAAGGATCGTGTACTCTGGAGAAGCATAATAGTCAACGCCAGTCGGCACGGCACATGATGATGATGATGATGATTAGCTACTCATCATCATCATCATCATCATGATGTGCCGTGCTACTGGCGTTGGTTATTATGTTTCTCCAGAGTACACGATCCTTCATGCAGGCCATTAGCTCAGTCGGTGATCTCCTTTCACAGCATCTTCAGTTGTTGTCCAGTATCATTTCCCTTGGTCTTCCCCTGGCTCTTCTTCCTTCTATTTTTCCTGTTATAATATTCTCAATGCCCCCTCTTCTCATTTACCTACTACTCAACGTTATTTTTATAAGCCAGCAACAAACAAACAAACAAACAAGAATTTTTAAACTGTATTACAAAAAACTAGGTCATATAACATGGAGAAGGGAAAGAGCAGATGCGCAAGTTTTAGAACAGCTCCAAGTGCATCGTGAACTTCTCAGAGAAACAAAGATGAAGAAAACAAAATACTTTGCCCGTGTCAAAAGACATAACAATATACTGAAGACCATACTAGAAGGAAAGGTGGAAGAAAAAAGAGCGAGAGGAAGAGAGAGATGTAGATGAGAAGATAACGTACGAGAATGGATAGGATGCAGCCTGGCTTAGTGCACCATCAAGTCGAGGGAGCTGGAGATTCATTACCGCCAACCTTCGTTCTGGAGATGGCACATGATGATGATGATGATGATGATGATGATGTTGATGATGATGATGATTACGGGCTACTTAATCGGCTGGTAAGCTCACCAGCTCGCGGTTTCAGAAAGAAAGAAAAAGGAGGAGGAGGAAAAGAAGTAAAAGAAGAACAAGAAGAAGAAGAACAACAACAATAACAACAACAACAACAGCAAGAACAACAACAAGAACATCAATAACAACTGGAAAACCATTTAGGATTGTTACAGAAAGAGGCAGGTCTGCTGGGAAATGCCATTTTTAGACGTAAGTAAGGTGTGCCCTGCCAGAGGTACACTTATACGGGAAATGGCCCGGGACTTGAGAGTGTGACACCCTAGCAGCAACTCCATTAGTACAGCATAAACGTTGTTGTGTTACTTGCACGTAGAACCCTCAAAAAAGATGTCAGACATGCGAAAAGCTACATAAAGGTCTCAGCAACAGAGATGTCCTCCTTCGTACGCGACTGAAGCTTCTAACGCGGGAGAAAACTGCGGTTCAGAAAACTACAGATTTCCTATGTCCTGGTGGTCTCTTTGACTGTGTAACGTTCATAGTTTAATGATTTATTACAGATAAAGGCGTTCTGCCGAAATATTGGTTTCTTCTTGTTGTCTTTCATAGGCTTGTTTTCTTCACGTTATCTTTCATAGTCATATTTCTCTTTTTTTCCTTCTCAGTCAGTCAGTCATTTGCATGTCCCTTGCGGAACTTTCCCTACCTTTAAAGCTCTCCTTTAAGCCTCTCTGTTGTAAGCAAAATGGCCTGCTGCTGATGGATCCATTTGCAGATCATCAACGATGTCTTGTAGCCATCTTCGCCTTGGTCTTCCTCTCTTTCTTTTTCCCATTATGTACCCTTCCAAGACTGTCTTCTCTAAATTACCAGGACGTTTAATGTGTCCAAAATATTTAAGTTTTCTCACTTTAAACTTCTTTACTAGCCAGCCTTCTTCAATATCAAGCTCTTGTAGTATAGATATATTTGTTCTTTTTTGTGTCCATGATATTTGAAGAACTCTTCTGTAGCATTTACATTCAAAGGCATTTATGTGTTTCTCAGCTGTTTTTTAAGTGTCCACACCAACGATGTTGTGTCTTGTCACAGTATGAACAATGGTGCTGTGTTTGTCACAGTATGAACAACGATGCTGTGCCTTGTCACAGTATAAACAACGATGCTGTGCCTTGTCGCAGTATGAACAACGATGCTGTGCCTTGTCACAGTAAGAACAACGATGTTGTGCCTTGTCACAGTATGAACAACGATGCTGTTCCTTGTCACAGTATGAACAACGATGTTGTGCCTTGTCACAGTATGAACAACGATGCTGTTCCTTGTCACAGTATGAACAACGAAATAAAGAAAGTCTATGAAATCTTAAACCAGAAACGAGCTTATTTAAAACATCACAGAAACATAAACGTGTTTACGAAATAGCGAATGTCAAAGAAATTTTCGTAGAGACATGATGTAAATTACAGACAAAGGGGGAAAGGGGAACAAAATAAACACGAAAAGAATGCCAGAGGAAGGAGATAAGCTTTGAGAAAGAAGATTGCAGACATCAAAATGAAAGGCAGACATTTTTTCGGGCATTAAGATGAAATGAGATTAGTCATCCAATGAGTCCTTCATGGAGAAGAAAGCTGGGATTTTCAAGGAAGTCACAATGCGAATATGTGATGGTAAACAGGGAACAAATATTTTGGCAGTTTCGACAGAGCGTGTCTTGAACTGTCTGTTTGTTGAGGGAATGAACCATAATAAAAAATCATTTCTTGCACGGACTTGGCTTGTCCAGAAACTTGTGGACAGAGAAGTTTGTGTTTCTTTCTGACTCAGAGGTTTTCGCGGAGCCAGAGAACTGATGTACTGGGACTAGCAGGACCACACGACCACAGAGCCACACGGCTCGACATTTGCACCGCAAAGTACGCCAGCTCGAAGTTTCAGGAAGGGGGGGGGGTGGGGATAATAGAAGAAGAACAACAACAACAAGTAGGAATAGAAGAAGAAAAAGAAGTAGTAGTAGTAGTAGTAGAAGGAGAAGAAGAAAAAGAAGTAGTAGTAGTAGTAGAAGAAGAAGAAGAAGTAGTAGTAGTAGTAGTAGTAGTAGTAGTAGTAGTAGTAGTAGTAGTAGTAGTAGTAGTATAGTAGAAGAAGAAGAAGAAGAAGAAAAAGACGAAGAAGAAAGAGGAGGAGGAGGAGGAGAAGAAGAAGAAGACGAAGAAAAAAAAAGAGGAGCAGGAGAAGAAGAAGTAGAAGAAGAAGAAGAAGAAGAAGTAGTAGTAGCAGCAGCAGCAGTAGTAGTAGTAGTAGTAGTAGTAGTAGTAGTAGTAGTAGTAGTAGCAGCAGCAGTAGTAGTAGTAGTAGTAGTAGTAGTAGTAGTAGAAGAAAAAAAAAAGAAGAAGATATAGAAGAAGAAGAAAGACGAGGAGGAGAAGAAGAAGAAGAAAAGAAGAAGATATAGAAGAAGAAGAAGAAAGACGAGGAGGAGAAGAAGAAGAAGGAGGAGGAAGAGGAAGAGAAGAAGAAGAAGAAGTAGTAGTAGTAGTAGTAGTAGTAGCAGTAGCAGTAGTAGTAGTAGTAGTAGTAGTAGTAGTAGTAGTAGTAGTAGTAGTAGTATTAGAAGAAGAAGGACGAGGAGGAGAAGAAGAAGAAGAAGAAGGATAAGAAGAAGAAGTAGCAGTAGTAGTAGTAGTAGTAGTAGTATTAGTAGTAATAGTAGTAGTAGTAGTAGTAGTAGTAGTAGTAGTAGTAGTAGTAGTAGTAGTAGTAGTAGTAGTAGTAGTAGTAGTAGTAGAAGACGAAGAATAACAAGAAAAAGAAGAAGGAGGAAGAGAAAGATGAGGAGGAGGAGGAGGAGGAGGAGGAGAAGAAAAAGACGAAGGAGGTGGAAGAGGCGGAGGAGGAGAAGAATAAGAAGTAATAGTAGTAGTAGTAGTAGTAGTAGTAGTAGTAGTAGTAGTAGTAGTAGTAGTAGAAGAAGAACAAGAAGAACAAGAAAAAGAAGAAGGAGGAAGAGAAACAGAAGGAGGAGAAGAAGAAGAAGACGAAGAAGAATAAGTAGTAGTAGTAGGAAAAAAAGAAGAAGAAGAAAAATTTTTTTTTGCTGCCATCTTTCTTTGAGATTCACCGTGAAAATGTCACCAGATATTTCTCTCTTAATCTCTCATGTCTTCATTTTGGCACGTAACTCTCTAACCATCTTTTAAATATCGTGTTCTCTAGACATGTTCAAAGAGTTCTCACTGGCTATATTTCCTTACTGTAGCTAATTTCCGACGTTATTAAACTATTCCAGAAACTTCTTCATTTGTATTTTTGGTCTTCTAGAGCACAAATCTATAAGTTACTTGACTTCCTAGTTCAGTTTTTTGTTGTAGTTGTTGTTGCGAAGATCGTCATTCGTAATTAGAAATCTCATTTGTGTTTTGCTGTTCTTGATTTGATTTCAGATATTTACTAGAAAGTGAAGTCCATCAGCAAATAAAGTGTCTTTCTTTACCTAAATGCACTTTTTCCTCACTAAAGAAGCCATACAGAGTGTAACCTCCTGCATGGAGCCAAGCAAGAAGATATCTCAGTTTCCGCCAGGAAAGCAAATTTTAAGACAGAACCCATCTCCGACTGTTTCTTTGGTCCCGTCTGGATTCAATTACTGGGACCCTGCGAACAATATTCTGACCTTTTACTGGCCAGGAAAAGACTGTCTAGGCGAGATCCGTCACAAGGAACGTGATGTGTCTAAATTAGATATCCCCAGTCAAATCCTGTCAAGAGTTCTCCAGCCTGGAAGAAGAAATCTTTGTCAATATTGGTAGCCAAAGACGGAGATGAGATTTAAGGTAACCCTTGACCGGAATGTTTCGTTTAAGTGCCGTTTTTCCTGCAGACATGTTCGTTTTGCTGTCAAGAAATATTGCCTCTTAGCAGAAGCTGAAGGTCAAGGACATAGGTTGACATCCGCTTCCGTATTCTTCAGCTTTCCGTGCAGGTGTTCTTATAAGTCTCTGTCACTCTTGCTTTCACCGCCCACGCCATATGTGTGGCCATTGTCTTAGGCCATAGGTATCCGATTGGTCCAAGTTGTTACCCTCTTAGCATCTCTCAGCCAGTTGTTGGTTACCACGCTTCTATATTTACGTCTGTCTGTGTCGTTTTTCGAACTAGGAGAAAAAAGCTAATTTTTTTTCATCCACTTTCAGTGTTTTTATGTGTTGTTGTTGTTGTTGTTCTTCTTCTTCTTCTTGTTCTTCTTCTTCTCCTCTTCCTCCTTCTTCTTCCTCTTCTTCTTCTTCTTCGTTCAATGTTGAAGGTCAAATCAGATCATGATCCCTGTCGACGTGGCAAAACCTGCAGTCCTCTCCAGATCCTGATAGGAGCCCCCAAAGCTTTTGCACCAAGCTTGTGTCCTCTGGCCATGTCTCTCGTCTCAGGTCCGCATGGTTTGGGTAGTCTTAAAGCATATGTTCTGGACTCTGGACTTCACTGTTCGTGTATGTAATCACTGACGAAGAGTGACGCCGAAATATTGGATGTTGTATGTTCTTCATTTAAACGTTCTCATCTTACTTTCTGCCATTTGCCGTTTTTGCCCATTTACCTCACTCCCTCTGTTGTTTTGTAAAACTGAACTATACACCTCTGTCTACCTTCATTATAACTCTCTGAAACTGTCTATGACGATCTTTGATCCAGTACGGTAAAAGCGTCAAGCACAGAATCGTGTGGAAAGCAGAGTAAAGTCACAGTCATTGTTATGTCCCTTGCGGAACTTTGCCTCCTTAACAGCACTCCTGTAAGCCTCTCGGTTGCAAGCAAGATGCCCTGCTGCTGATGCATCCATTCGCAGATCATCAACGATGTCTTGCAGCCATCTTCGCCTCGGTCTTTCTCTCTTTATTTTTGTCCCATTATGTCCCCTTCCAAGACTGTAGATTACGGTGGCGATTTTCTCAGTTCTAAAGAGGAGCTTGAAAGCGCGGGGGGTCGGGGGGGGGTTGTTTGGGAAAGATACATCTTTAACAGATTCCACCGTTGTGGACACTATAGCGACCCTCACCCTGTTACCTAAGCTACGCTTGTTACTGTGCCCACAAACGAAAGGTGCGATGGAGCGGTGGTTGGGTATGGGTTCGCTCACTCCGCGGCAAACGGTCAGTTTTGGATCTCTGAGCGCTACACGCTTCATAAGCCTCTCATTACAGCAAAATTCACTGCAAAATTTGCTGCAAATTATTGTAAGTTCTCAGAAAAAGGTGAAACGGCAGACAGAGGTGAGTGGTTCAGTTTTATAAAAAGATACAAAGAGTGAGGAAAGTGTTCAGAAACGAGAATAACAGAAAGTATAGTGAGTACGCATAAATGAAAAACAAAAACAAAACAAAAAAATCTAATATTTCGGCAAATGTCTTTTTCAATGAGCACATACAAAAACAACACAACGTAAAAAACAGACGAAAAACTAAACACTTAACTCTTTTGGCATCCTCCTTGTGAGAAAGATTGGCACAAAGATCAAAGTTCGTAAGCTAGAAATAGAAGCAGGCGATTGCCTGAGAAACCGGTAAAGGAACAATTACAAGGGCGTACAAGATGACAAAGGGACGATGACACGGGGTGCAAGACGGGAAAGAACATGATGTTAATCTCCCGATGGTACTTACTTACAACTATCTCGGGCGCATTTTGTGCCGGTGTTTCTTACAAGTATGATACCAAGAGAGCTACGTGTTTAATTTTTCATCTTTCTGTGTGTGTTGGTTTAATATGTTACGTTCTTTATATATATATATATATATATATATATATATATATATATATATATATATATAGTCTTTAAAAAAGGCATTCGTAAAAACACTGAATTTTTTTTTCTTTTTTTGTCTCTAATGCGTTCTCGTCTTATCTTCCGTCATTCTTGTTCCTGCCAGCTTTCCTCGCTCTTTCTATCTTTTTTTTTTTGTATAAAACTGAATTACACCTTTAATTCTATCGTTATTAGACAAGCTTTTGCCGCTGTCGTCACTTCTCCTAAGTTCTCATACCGTAAAGCTACTTAGAAGTTTGATCTGTTGACAAACTTAACTCTTTTGTCACCCTTTGAAGATCGCTGGCCTGAAAGATTCCACTGTTTAACCCCTGCTTCGCGAATGTAACCCCCAGCATTCTTCACTCTTGTCCGATATACACCCCCCTCTCAGCACAACCCAAACTGAAGGCTGGCTGTGAGAATTAAAGTACTGCACAGGTAAAGTCTGAAAGCAAGATGAAAACATGTACTGATATGTAAGAAACATGGGTACAGAGAGAGAGAGAGAGAGAGGGGGGGGGGGAGAGAGAGAGAGAGGGTCAACAGCGTAGTTAATAAGGGATATCGTCAAGACAAGATTTGAAACTGACACAATCCTGGCTCTGTTTGCTGAATATTTCATGAGTCATACCATGTAAACACAAGACGGTAAAATGCCAAGCGCCAGGCGGATGGCGTGTTTACTATTATTATTATTATTATTATTGTCATATTTTTTACCTAAGTTCAGGAATGGGTGAAGGCCATTAACAGTGTAGATTAGTTTAGGTAGCACTGTAGGGATTTGCTGATAGATAAGCATGAGAAACACTATGGTAGCATTTCAAGAATCTACTACTGATAGATAAACATGAAAAACACTAGAGTAACATTTCAAGAATCTACTACTGATAGATAAACATGAAAAACACTAGGGTAACATTTCAAGAATCTACTACTGATAGATAAGAATGGAAAACACTAGGGTAGCATTTCAAGAATCTACTACTGATAGATAAGCATGGAAAACACTAGGGTAGCATTTCAAGAATCTACTATTGATAGATAAGCATGGAAGACAATAGGGTAGCATTTCAAGAATCTACTATTGATAGATAAGCATAGAAAACACTAGGGTAGCATTTCAAGAATCTACTACTGATAGATAAGCATGGAAAACACTAGGGTAACATTTCAAGAATCTACTATTGATAGATAAGCATGGAAGACAATAGGGTAGCATTTCAAGAATCTACTAATGATAGATAAGCATGGAAAACACTACGGTAACATTTCAAGAATCTACTATTGATAGATAAGCATGGAAAACACTAGGGTAGCATTTCAAGAATCTATACTGATAGATAAAAATGGTAAACAGTAGGGTAGCATTTCAAGAATCTACTACTGATAGATAAGCATGGAAAACAGTAGGGTAGCATTTCAAGAATCTATACTGACAGATAAACATGAAAAGACTAGGCTGATAATAATGAACAAAAGTATATTTTTTAAAAGAAATTTAAGCTGATAGTTTTCTTTTTTTTCTTTTACCTAAAACTTCACTTTGATAGTTCTTTTTTTCTGTTACCTAAAAGTTGACTTTCATAGTTCGCTAATTTTTTTTCTATTATATTTAAAACTCGACTTTGGTATTTTGCTTTTATTTCTGTTATCTAAAACTTGACTTTCATGCTTCACTTTTTTTCTGGTTATCTAAAACTTGATTTTGACAGTGGGCTTTTTTCTATTATCTAAAACTTGACTTTCATAGTGTGCTTTTTTTGTTATCTAAAATTTGACTTTCATAGTGTGCTTTTTTTATCTAAAACTTGACTTTGTTAGTTTGCTTTTTTCTGTTGTTTAAAACTTGACTTTGATAGTTTGCTTTTTTCTGTTATCTAAAACTTGACTGTGTTGAAGTAACTTCTAATATTTCAAAATTACACTTCGTAATGAACTACGGTAATTCTTATCATTAAGTGCAGTACAGGAAGGCGTTGAAGGCCATGATCCCCACAGATCTCTAGTCTTGATATTTTCCATTAGCTCAGTTGGTGACTTTTTGCTGTGTTATCGAGTTAGTCTGATTTTTTTCCCTCCCCTAGTCTTCACCCTGCATCTCTTTCCATTTATCTTTCCTGTTGTTATGATGTTTTCGAACCCTCCTCTTCTCATTGTATGCCCAATGAATGATGACTGTCGTTTTATTAAGGGTTTCATTAGGTTTATGTCTACATTTTCTTGTGTTAAACATTCCCTGTTCGTCATCTATACTCTTAACATTCTTCTAATGAACCACATCTCTGTTGTCTCAAGTGATCTTTCTATCGTTCTGTTCATTGTTCATGACTCACTTCCATAGAATGGGGATAGACTCAGTGTAGCATTTTTTTGTACCTCGTTTACTGATGTTCATTGATAAGATATGTCTCATTTATCTGAAAGTTGTTTTAGCTTGGCATACTCTATTCTTGACTTCAGGGGCTGAATTTTCGATACTGTGTTATTCGTTTAGTCTTTGAACGCGTGTTTTCTACGTTATGTTTTTGTTTTGATCCTGTAAACGACAAGAAGTGATTATAATATCTAACAAAAATGAATCATGAAAACGCAGAAATTTAATTTAAAACTCACGAGAACATCAGCTTTCTAACTAAGGAATTCAGCTTTTCAATGAAAATTCAAACTGAATTTCCACAATCTTTTCCCCCCGTACAGTAAGCATTTTTCCCCCAGCAACTCCTCCACACATCAAGAATGATCTCCCTTTATTTGACTTGACAAGCCAAGAATGATTTCTCTTTATTTGACTTGACACGCCAAGAATGATCTCCATTTACCTAAGTTGGAACGCCAAGAATGATCTCCCTTTACTTCCACTGGACGAGTAAGCAATGATACACAAACGCTAAACCTTCATCTAAACTTCTGTTTATCCATATGCTATATTGTTTGATGAATCGTTCTACCAGGATCTGGGATCTAGAACATGATACTTAGTACAAACAAAAACCGCGCTCAAATCCACGCACTTGGCGCCAGCGCTTTGGAAAATATACCCTACCTGCTCCCTACTTTTGCTTATGTGTATGAACCATCCTTTGTCCTAACTACTCTCGTGTCTTTTTAAGTAGGAGTTGCGTGGAGCATGATGATGATGATGATAAACACGGACCGGGCTCGATCAAAACATGGACTAAATATGGCTAAATCTCGGGGTCCTATCTCGAAGATGGCACAATGGACAAAACGGTAAGGAAGGGCCCAACTTGGAGAGGCTCGTGATGGGAGAATACAGGTTGTCGTTCCGACGTCAAGACCAGCCAAGACCCTCTCTCTGTCCCTTGTAATAGGCTGTCACGACAGTCTGGCGAATGAGGGAAGAAGGAGTAAAGGAATGTGGTTATATATAGCAAAGATGGCTTACAAAGATGTGTACTTCCTGGCCAAGCCTGTGCTCAGAGCTGTCGAAGAATGTACAAACATGACAGAGGACAAGATATGACAGAACAAGATATGACAGAACAAGATATGACAGAACAAGATATGACAGAACAAGATACGACAGAACAAGATACGACAGAACAAGATATGACAGAGGACAAGATATGACAGAACAAGATACGACAGAACAAGATATGACAGAACAAGATATGACAGAACAAGATACGACAGAACAAGATATGACAGAGGACAAGATATGACAGAACAAGATATGACAGAACAAGATATGACAGAACAAGATATGACAGAACAAGATATGACAGAACAAGATATGACAGAGGACAAGATATGACAGAGGACAAGATACGACAGAACAAGATATGACAGAACAAGATATGACAGAACAAGATACGACAGAACAAGATACGACAGAACAAGATATGACAGAACAAGATACGACAGAACAAGATACGACAGAACAAGATATGACAGAACAAGATATGACAGAACAAGATATGACAGAACAAGATATGACAGAACAAGATATGACATAACAAGATATGACAGAACAAGATACGACAGAACAAGATATGACAGAACAAGATATGACAGAACAAGATACGACAGAACAAGATATGACAGAGGACAAGATATGACAGAACAAGATATGACAGAACAAGATATGACAGAACAAGATATGACAGAACAAGATATGACAGAACAAGATATGACAGAGGACAAGATATGACAGAGGACAAGATACGACAGAACAAGATATGACAGAACAAGATATGACAGAACAAGATACGACAGAACAAGATACGACAGAACAAGATATGACAGAACAAGATACGACAGAACAAGATACGACAGAACAAGATATGACAGAACAAGATATGACAGAACAAGATATGACAGAACAAGATATGACAGAACAAGATATGACATAACAAGATATGACAGAACAAGATACGACAGAACAAGATATGACAGAACAAGATATGACAGAACAAGATATGACAGAACAAGATATGACAGAGAAAAGTACAGGGTCCGGCATAAAGCATAGCTGGATTTAGCTGAAGTAGCGCGTAATGCGAAAAATAATTGGAAGCAGCAGAAATGTGGTTTATTAGAAGAATATTGCAAATCCCCTGGACAGCAAAAATAACTAATGAAGAATGTATGAGAAGAGCTGGAGAGACAAAAAACCTTGTCAAATAGATAAGAGAGAGACAATGTACTTTCATAGGACATGTAATGAGAAGAGGGGGCATTGAAAATATTATAACAACAGGAAAAATAGAAGGAAGAAGATCAAGAGGAAGACCAAGAGAAATGATACTGGACAGTCTGATGAGATGGTGTGAGAGGAGATCACCAACTGAACTGATGGCCTGCATGAAGGATCGCGTACTCTGGAGAAGCATAATAGTCAACGCCAGTCGGCACGGCACATGATGATGATGATGATGATGAGCGCGCAGAAACTGATTACGTGTGAAAAAAAAACATGACGTCAGAGATGAAACAGACAAACGGTCATTTTTAACAATGGCTTCTTGGCAAACACAACATCGCGCACTCACAGTTGAAACTTATTTTAAAAGTGGAGAATCGTCTATTACTGTACAACGAAAGTTTCATCGCCACTTTGAGTTGCATCCCCTTGATAATGTTCCCGATCGGAGGACAAAACAATTTTGAAGTAGGTTAAAAAAATTAAGGCAACCGCTAATTGCCTTAATAACAAGTCTACTGGTCGTCCAAGGACTCAACAGACACTTGAACGAATTCAAGAAGTCGGCAACGCATTGCTGGGTAGCCCTCGGCGATCAGCTGTTAGGAGCGCTTTGGCACCTGGGATCCTCTTACTGTTAACAGTAATCTTTATGTGCAGATGCTAAATGAATACTTCATTCTAGACTTGACCAATAGAAATCAGAGACTAATATGGTTTCAACAAGATGGAACAACTGCCCACGCAGCCCGTCAGTCCATGGCCACGCTGCGACAAGCATTTCCCAATCGTCTTATTTCCAGATTTGGGGATATTCATTGGCCGGCAAGGTCACCGGATTTATCGGCCGCAGACTTCTTTTTGTGGGGGTATCTCAAGAACACGGTGTATGCTAGTCGACCACAGTCAATTGCAGACCTAAAGGATCGAATCCGACACTGCATTCAAAATATCCCTTTGAACATGTTAAATGGTGTTATGCAGGAATTTTCCAGACGTCTGGCTGAATGTATCAAATGTAATGGCGGTCATCTAACCGGCGTAATTTTCAAAACCTAAATATGATTGTCAGTAATAATAAAAATATCCACTTTTCTGAGTTTTATTTCACTTTTTTCACCAAAAGCATGTATAGCGCTTATTTATTTTCTATTTTAAAAATCCAGCTATATTTTATGCCGGACCCTATATATGACAAAGAGCATGATATAACAGAGAGAACTATATGACAGAGAGCATGATATGACAGAGAGCGTGATATGACAGAGAGCGTGATGTGAAAGAGAGCATGATATGACAGAGAGCGTGATATGACAGAGAGCGTGATGTGAAAGAGAGCATGATATGACAGAGAGCGTGATGTGACAGAGAGCGTGATGTGAAAGAGAGCATGATATGACAGAGAGCGTGATGTGACAGAGAGCGTGATGTGAAAGAGAGCATGATATGACAGAGAGCGTGATGTGACAGAGAGCGTGATGTGAAAGAGAGCATGATATGACAGAGAGCGTGATGTGACAGAGAGCGTGATGTGAAAGAGAGCATGATATGACAGAGAGCGTGATGTGACAGAGAGCATGATATAATAGAACTGCGCGCTTCAAGTTAGTTTAGTAGATACAGTGTTTCATCATTTGCCAGAGAGAGTGCGTTTAGTAGATACAGTGCTTCATCATTTGCCGGAGGAGGAAAAACTTCTTCTAGTTCAGCAAGTGCAGTTCCTGAACCTCCCACGGCATTGTTCTTCCGCAGCAAAAAAAATAGTCCACTTGTCTATTTTAACTGCTACGATATTTATTATAATGTGGCGACTCCACAAGACAGGGGTAAGCAGATACGTGGTTTTATCATGGATAAATCTACGACCCAGAAAACACGGTACGACCGAAAGATGAAATATTTTTTCTGGTATGTCCTTAATGACCCCGCGAAATCTCACGCGTAGTAGTTTCAGGTGTGGTGGGTAAGAGTTACAGATTCTATTGGATTTGGAAGAGGAGTTCGAGTGCAAATTTGCTACAGAGCATGTGGGTATATACATCTGAGAGAGAGAGAGAGAGAGAGAGAGAGAGAGAAAACAAATGCTAAATTTCTGGAGGTCCTAAACAACAATTTTCTTTGTAAGTGGCTGATCCCGACGTGCTACAGAGTGCACGAATATAATAATTTAAAAAGGAAAGTAGCTTAGCATCGCCTCCTTCTCCTCTCCTCACCCTTACCCCATTCTCTCTATGTTTCGCTCTCTCTCTCTCTCTATCTATCTATATATCTATCTCTCCACAAGCACCGTATCAGACAGGGAAGCATGATCGTCGAAGCTATCCGGCACGGCACATAAAATAATAATAAACTAATATGCTGTTCCTGTACATTTCTTTATTTACCGGAATGCTAGATTGTATACTTCTTTATTTAGCAGAAATGCTAGTATTGTATACTTCTTTATTTAGCGGAATGCTAGTATTGTATACTTCTGTACGTATAGTGGAATGTTAGTATTGTATAATTCTCTGTGTATAGTGGAATACTAGTATTGTATACTTTTCTAGGTATAGTGGAATGCTAGTATTGTATACTTTTCTGTGTATAGTGGAATGCTAGTATTGTATACTTCTCTATGTATACTGGAATACTAGTATTGTATACTTCTTTATGTATAGTGGAATGCTAGTATTGTATACGTCTTTCTTTAGTGGAATACTAGTACTGTATACTTCTTTATTTAGTGGAAAACCCTTGCAGAAGCCCCATGTGCCATGGGCATTTAAGGTTCAGAGAGAGAGAGACAGGAGAGAAGAGAGAGAGAGAGTCTTGTATACTTCTCTGCTTATGGGAGTGCTAGAACTGCAGATATTTCTCTCTAATCATCACCACCATCATCATCTTCTGTGTTTCTTTTATCCTGTTCGGTAAACGAGAAAACGTTTCTCTAATGTTTCAGACGACTTTTTCTAGCTCAGCGCTCTGAAGATTAGCAGACTTTTTCCGGTAGAACAATGGTTCTCAGTTAACAAAAGTTCGTGGAACCTCCCTACTGTTTCAAAAATGCAGTCCGCAGAACCCCCATATTTTGAAAAAAATTTCATATCTGTATGGTAGCTATCTGCTTTAAATGCAAACGAAATATTTTTTCAGAAAATGTGGATAACATTTAACGAGTAAACGCTAGGCTATACTAAAAACACAGTACAAACCTGGTGAATTGTCAAAATAACATTAATACATATAGTCAAGAAAATGCCTAAGGAAAATACTCGGAATCAAGTGGAACGAATTTAAGAATAATGCAGAGATAAGACAGATGACTGAACAACAACCAGTCTCATGGGTGATCAGGAAAAGGAGATGGGCATATGTTGGTCACTTGATGAGAAGAAATGATCACAGAATCCCAAAACAAGCTATCAAGTGGAACACAACAGGCCAAAGAAAAAGAGGCAGACCGCGTGAAACTCTGAAGAGGACATTGTTAAGAGAGGCCAAATTAACAGGCATAAAATCCTTTGATGAGATTGAAAGACTCGCCGAAGACAGGAAAAATTGGCGAACTACTTTGCGAGCCCTATGTGACGTTTAACGGCACGGGAAGGATATAAGATATAAGATATAGTTAAGAAAAAAAATAGACAGTAATTGACATTCCTACTTGTTCTGACAAATGAACAGAATATGAAACATGTGACAGCTAACCAACCGAATTATGGAGAAAGAAATCATGCCTCTTTTTATTCCCAACAATCGCCTCCATACCTGGTTGAATATTTCCTATTTTTAAACGCAATTTTAAAAAAAAAAAAGTCTCTCCTCTACATGGACTCGCCGAAACACCGGGTGTTAAAACATTTCACATTGAAAATTTAAAAAAAAAAAGGACCTTGAGTTTTTGACACAGACTCCCTAGGGGTCCGCGGACAACCAGTTGGGAACCACTGCTGTAGAAGAACACCCCAGTGCTAAGACTCCTTCAGTTTTGTTTATAACTATCTCCTGCCAGCACAGGGGAAGCAACCAACTTATTATTGACAGTCGGATCCTGGGTCGTGCAACAGGTCACAAAAACAACAACAACAACAACAACAACAACTGTGAAACTTAGTGATATTTCCTAGAATATATTCATACATTTAAAAAAAAATTTCAGCACAGGTCTTGTGTGTTTGTAATTCTTGTCTGTCGCAATGCAGCAGCTTCTGACCTCCCCTCGCCCTTGGGGCTTTTCCACAGGAATTCCCTTATTTGTTTACAGAAGTTGCCTTCTCCTGAACCGAGTTGTGGTTCCTGATGTAGGAGATAACCGGAAATAGGGTTTATGGGAAGGAAAATTATCTATTTCCGGGGGGAGAAGGTAATCAATGATATCTCGTCACAAAATGATGCCTCTTGTTCCCCCGTGTGTCTATATTCTTTCACTCTAAGATTCGGCAGTGTTTAATACCTCTCTTCAGACACGTTTGTTAGTCTGTTTGTCTTCAGATTTTCATCATAATCGTCATCATCATCATCGTTTGTCGTCTCCCTAGGGAAGATTGCTCTGTCGTTTGTTTCAACAGGGCAACAGGTCAAGCTGAACTTAATCCGGAGCCTGCAACTGGTGGCCCGCGGGCTAATGCTGCCGCAAAGGTCTGTTTTGCAGCCCGCGAAAAGTTTATGAAAATGTAATTAATTTTATTGAAATTAATATTTCTTTCGTCACAACTTGTAAAAAAAGAAATTCTTAGAAACTGAAAGCTAAAATAAAAACAATTATTTCACCTTTACTTCAGAACTGTCTCTTTTTTTCCCTCTTATTTTGAAGTAAGTTGGCATAAACTATTTGATTTAGATGTGGGCCAGAACACGGTTGTCCGTATACAGCTGCTGTCCTGGAGGCTATCTGAGATCTAGTCCACGCCTTTATACTGTCCAACAGACTATACCGTTATCGTCTATTTATTCTTTTTCTCTCTCAGCTTTTCCATCATTATTCCATCAGTTAGTGTATAATGTCTCTGATATAACTTCAGCTATTGTATAATGCCTCTTGATGTTCCAACTTCTCAAACGTGTGTGAAGATATAACAGCAAATGTGTACTAAAGTAGTGGTTGGGTAAAGACCCTGTCCGATTTGGAAACCAGCGACCCATGGCTGACATGCTAGTATCAGGGTTCGAGAATTATAGCTGACAAAGACCCTGTCCCGCCTTTCCGTTGGTACCCCCAGTAACAACCCTAGCCTGGCTAAGGAGGCAGAGATCCCCATAGTTCCCATGATGGTGGAATATGCTAAAGAAGCATTGCACACCCCCTGCTTTTTTGGCTCTACTAAGGGAACTGAAAAAAAATAGCTGCCATGACCCGCTCCCAAACCGACACGATGTTGTGCTTCAACATCTCCACCATATCGGCTGCAACGAACATTAAGATCATAATTTCACGGAGACAGAAGAACAAGAACCAATGTTTCTATAAGTAGGATACTCCCTCCTCTCTCATGGACACTGCGAAGATCTGGGAAGTAGGGAGGAGTTGGAATAAGCGGGAGTGAGGGGTGGCGGTGGCAGTGAGAGAAATAATGCTGAAGAGAGGATCAGAACAAAAAAAGAACAAAAAATATACTTTGGGGAAGGGACAGACGTGACACTGGACGCAAGTGAGTAGCAGATAGAAACTGAGTGGGAAACGTTGTATTGAGATGATATTGAATATTACCGACAGAGTCGAAGCTGAGAGACGAAGCGTCAGAATGTCAAACGGGACCGCGTGTACAATCTTTCACCGTCTCCAAAATTACGTTGGTTCGCTTGGGACAGCTCGGACCTTCTGCCACTCCTTGCTTTTTTTTCTCCATTATTTGGTCACACTTTCTTCCTCTTTTCACTATTATTTGCTCACACTTTCTTCCTCTTTTCACTATTATTTGCTCACACTTTCTTCCTCTTTTCACTATTATTTAGTCACACTTTCTTCCTCTTTTCACTATTATTTAGTCACACTTTCTTCCTCTTTTCACTATTATTTAGTCACACTTTCTTCCTCTTTTCACTATTATTTAGTCACACTTTCGTCCTCTTTTCACTATCATTTGCTCGCACTTTCTTCCTCTTTTCACTATTATTTGCTCGCACATTCTTCCTCTTTTCACTATTATTTAGTCACACTTTCTTTCACTTTTCGCCATTATTTGCTCACACTTATTTCCTCTTTCCACTATTATTTGCTCACACTTTCTTCTTCTTTTCATTATTATTTGGTCACACTTTCTTCTTCTTTTCACTATTATTTGCTCACACTTTCTTCCTCTTTTCACTATTATTTAGTCACACTTTCTTCCTCTTTTCACTATTATTTGCTCACACTTTCTTCCTCTTTTCACTATTATTTGGTCACACTTTCTTCCTCTTTTCACTATTATTTGCTCACACTTTCTTCCTCTTTTCACTATTATTTAGTCACACTTTCTTCCTCTTTTCACTATTATTTAGTCACACTTTCTTCCTCTTTTCAATATTATTTAGTCACACTTTCTTCCTCTTTTCAATATTATTTAGTCACACTTTCTTCCTCTTTTCACTATTATTTAGTCACACTTTCTTCCACTTTTCACTATTATTTAGTCACACTTTCTTCCTCTTTTCATTATTATTTGGTCACACTTTCTTCCTCTTTTCATTATTATTTGGTCACACTTTCTTCCCGTTTTCACTATTATTTGGTCACACTTTCTTCCTCTTTTCACTATTATTTGGTCACACTTTCTTCCTCTTTTCACTATTATTTGCTCGCACATTCTTCCTCTTTTCACTATTATTTGGTCACACTTTCTTCCTTTTTTCACCATTATTTGGTGACACCTTCTTTCACTTTTCGCCAATAGTTGATCACACTTTCTTCCTCTTTTCATCTCATTATTTGGTCACACTTTCTTCCTCTTCTCTCAGTTATTTCAGATGAAGTTCGACCTTCTTGTAGACGACAACTCTGGCACCACCGTCAGAGTTGATGAATGCCTCCAGGCAAAGATCCTACCTCGGTGAGCCTTATGAAAATGTAAAACTGGCCGCGCCAATATAATTTTACCTCTAGAAGTGAGGGAAAGTGTATTACAGCGCCAAATAGATCCAGTATTGCCATATAGTTCCGAAACTAGGGCAGTCAACAGAGATAACAAATAAAACCGAAATAACAAAGATGTGGCTCTGGTGAAATGTGCAACAAATGCTCTGATCAGTTAAAGTTTCAGCAGCAGAAATCTTTTTTTTGGTACTCATAAAAAGTCCCCGGAATCAACCCGGCCTCTAAAAATGAGTACTAGACACATCTGGGAAGGTGGCAAGGGGTGGTACTGAGCACATCACACTTTCATGTGCCGAAGGTCATGGAAAATACCGGCCTAACACCGTATTCCCCAATATTCCTTAACGACGTGGAAAAGGGAATTTTACCTTTTTTTTTTTTTTTACTGTGGACAGACAGAAAAGAACACGAAGAGACTCTATACTGAAACATTGACAGATATCAGTTTGGCAAGTGAAGTATGGAACTATAGTGACACTCGTCGTGGTGGTGGTGGAGGGTTTTGAGAAATTCGAAGTGAAAGCCAGATGGGAAGTCACTGAACAATATATATGTTTTTTTTTAAAAATATTTGGATACAGGTTTAAAAAACGAGAAAAAAAAACTAATGGCAACGTGCTTGCACTATCATCAAGAACGCAGCCATCACTTGATTCAGTAAGTCGACCACTTGATTTAAAAATAATATGAGGGAAATTTTTGATTCAATGCATCAATGAGGTCGACGTCTTAAACTATTTAAGTACACCCCTCCCTCCCTCCCTCATGAAAAGACAATGAAAGCGCACCCCCATCCCTCGATGTTCTTTGTACAAGAACAAAACAGAAGATAACAGGAATCTCACCCGGGGCAAGTGTTAAAAAAAAAACTTCACTGTTAATTTTCCTGTCAAATTTGTGCGCACAATTTACCGTAATTTCCATTTTCCCATTTTGCATTTTTTAAAAAATTTTCTGTCAATTCTAAATAATTTCCAGGCATTTTATACATAAATAAATACACCGACATAAAGATCGATATGGATGGATTGAGGCGTATGAATAACATGGATGGATGGATGGATGGATGGATGGATGGATGGATGGATGGATGGACGGATCAGATTTCGTTAAAGAAAAGTAGATGCAGACATGAGTACTCAGTGAGGAAAAAAAAAGAGGCGGAGGAGATCTTGCCTATCCATCTCCATCTCCTTTACATTTTAAAGTCTCTGAAAACTGGATATTGTGCTGGTAACCACGGTAACTCCAGACGAAGGTTAGGAATCCAAATCACGAGGCTGTTTGAGACTTGATTGATTGAAATTAGGAGGTAGCGTCGTTGTATTCAGAACATTCCTATATTTGCTCCTCTGCCCATTCCAGTAACCAACATAGAGGTGTTTGTGTGTGTGTGTGTGTGTGTGTGTGTGAGTGTGTGATGATTGTCTCTGTCACGCGTTAATTGTGGGTTAAATAATCTCTTTCTTCCACATCGAGAACTTATGCTTTCCTCGCCTCGCCTCATCCTCATTTCTTTTCGCTTTTGAGGATGTGGAGGACATTTTGAAACATTTGTAAACCTATTCTCAAACAACTTTTTCTGCTTGACAGATAAAACAAGCAAGGGGAAATAATAATCTATTTTTTTAAATGCAAGTTCGTTTTATTTTAAATATTCGGAATTTCCCATTTCCAACGTTTCTGTAGCTTATCCAATAAAATCTCTGCAAGATTCCCACGTGATACCACCACCACGCCCCCAGACCATCTCGCGAAATGGCTTCGGGTAATAAAGATTGTTTTTATTGCTATTAACGTCAGTTCTGATGAGAGCGCGTAAAGGGGTTGATAATTCTCAGATAAGATTTGAATGTAAGGGAAATGATAAGAGAATTTCAAATAAAAAATTTCAAACAAGCGAAAGACAAACGTTTGACTGTGATAAAGTTATGTATGTGTGTGAGAGAGAGAGAAGAACAATGAAGAGAGACAGACTGACAGAGAAAGCGAGAGGGAGAGGGGGAGGGAGAGAGACAAGGAGAAAACAAATGGAGGGAATTGATTGGAAGGAAGTGGAAATGCCGATTTTTTTATCTTCTTTTCATTCTTTTCTTTCTATCTTTCTTTTTCTTTCTTTCTATCTTTCTTTTTCTTTCTTTCTTTCTGTCTGTCTTTCTTTCTTTTTCTTTCTTTCTCTCTTTCTTTTTCTTTCTCTCTTTCTTTCTTTCTGTCTGTCTTTCTTTTTCTTTCTTTCTTCCTTTATTTCTTTTTCTTTCTGTCTTTCTTTTTCTTTCTTTTTCTTTCGGTCTTTCTTTCTTTCTTTTTTTCTGTCTTTTTTCTGTCTTTCTGTCTTTTTCTGTCTTTCTGTCTTTCTTTTTTCCTTCCTTCTTTCCTTCCTTTCCTTCATTTTCTGTCTTTCTTTATTTTTCTGTCTTTCTTTTTCTTCCTTCCTTCCTTCCGTCCGTCTGTCCTTTATTTCTTTCTTTCTTTCTTTTTTTCTTTTTCTTCCTTCCTTCCTTCCATTCTTTCTATGCACCGTCTCTCTATGGAGTCGAAATTTTGTAATGAACAAACCAACGAACAAACTATAATTTCAGAAAGTGTAGAATTGGGCACACAGGCCCGTCTGATGTTCTGCCCTTTATCTCTCAGTTTTCATCTTAGAGCAGACTACTCCTCTCACCCACACATTCAGCAAAATAATAAACAAATAACACGTCCCTTACATTATGACACTTTATTTACACCAAATTTGATATACGTATCATTATATTCACTCACACGCAAACACAAATTGTGCGTTGCTTCCCCTGTCAATATATTTCAATATTTCGTGCGTTGCTTCCCTTGTCAATTTATGTTATTGTATGTAAATAATATATATATATATATATTATATATATATATATGTAAGAAGCATAATCCACCAACATGCAGTATAAAATTAAATGGAACTATTCTAAAGCTGGTGCAGAAATTCAAATACCTTGGAGCAGTAATAACTTCAGATGGGAAATGCAGAACAGAAATTAGGAACAGAATAGGCCAAGCAAAGACTGCATTTCAGAGAAAGAGAAACATATTAGCTAACACATCTTTATCAATGAATGTTAGAAAACTAGTCCTAAAATGATATATTGAACCTATCTTGTTATATGGAAACGAATCATGGACAATAGGCAAGTCTGCACAAAAATCATTGGAAGCAGCAAAAATGTGGTTTATTAGAAGAATGTTGCGAATCCCCTGGACAGCAAAAATAACTAATGAAGAATGTATGAGAAGAGCTGGAGAGACAAAAAACCTTGTCAAAAAGATAAGAGAGAGACAATGTACTTTCATAGGACATGCAATGAGAAGAGGGGGCATTGAAAATATTATAACAACAGGAAAAATAGAAGGAAGAAGATCAAGAGGAAGACCAAGAGAAATGATACTGGACAGTCTGACGGGATGGTGTGAGAGGAGATCACCAACTGAACTGATGGCCTGCATGAAGGATCGCGTACTCTGGAGAAGCATAATAGCCAACGCCAGTCGGCACGGCACCTGATGATGATGATGATGTAAATAAAATCTCTTCCCATACAAGATGGCCGCTTATCGATTTTTCTATTCGTAAATTTTCATTATATTTCTCATCAACATATTTCCTCAGTGAAAATTTCTTCGCAGAAACGACCATACTGAAAATGAAGCAGGATTTGGAGCGGGTTTATTGCTGCCCTGTACAGGCATAAAAAGGGGGGGGCGGGAAATGCTGTTAGATTTGGTAATCAGTGACATGCTAGCTTCAGTGCTGGGCAACCACAGCCGACCAAGACCCTAGCCACACTCTGGTACTCCCAGTAGCAGGCCTAGCCACAGTTCCCTGATGGCAGTGGAGCCTGCTAAAGAAGTATTGCACACACCCCTGCTTTTTTTTTCAGTTCCACCCATGTATTGAAAAATATAACCGCCATAACCCGCTCTCAGTCCAGAACTATGCGGCGTCTCAACAGCTTCATCGCATCAGCTGCAAAGAAAGAACCTCTTCTTACAGCTCCAGGGAGATATAGTAGTAGTAGTAGTAGTAGTAGTAGTAGTAGTAGTATTAGTAGTAGTAGTAGCAGTATTAGTAGTAGTAGTAGTCGTAGTAGCAGTAGTAGTAGCAGTAGTAGCAGTATTAGTAGTTAGTAGTAGTAGTAGTAGTTAGTAGTAGTAGTAGTAGTTAGTAGTAACAGTAGTAGTAGTAGTGGTAGTAATAGTAGTAGTAGCAGTAGTAGTAGTTAGTAGTAGTATTAGTAGTAATAGTATTAGTAGCAGTAGTATTAGTTAGTAGTAGTAGTAGTAATAGTAGTAGTAGTTGTAGTAATAGTAGTAGTAGTAGCAGTAGTAGTAGTTAGTAGTAGTAGTAGTAGTTAGTAGTAGTAGTAGTAGTAGTAGTAGTAGTTAGTAGTAACAGTAGTAGTAGTAGTCGTAGTAATAGTAGTAGTAATAGTAGCAGTACTTAGTAGTAGTAGTAGTAATAACAGTAGTAGTAGTAGTAGTCGAAGAAGAAGAAGAAGAAGAAGAAGAAGAAGAAGAAGGAGGAGGAGGGGGAGGTGAAAGACGAAGAGGACATGTGAATAATCAAATCGACATCAGAAATTGATAATCGTTGGTTTCTATTCAACAGTATTCTCTCTAGTGCTACGGGATTGTTGCACCCAGTAACATGCTCGGTTTATGCAAGAAAAATTACCCACAGGGAAAAAAAAAGCTGTTCACGAAACACGTTGCTAGGCAACTCCCACAAACATTCACCTGCCGTGAAAGCATCTTGCGCAAAGAAAAGGCGTTGTTCTGAAGGATAACACAGACGTGCTGTGTGAGACAGAAACTGCTGGGGAGTCTGAAGTTCTTTCATTAACGTCAAGGAGAACGGCCAAAAAAAATGGTAGTTAATTTAGGTCATGGTCAACGATGATTGGCGTTGCCCCAAGCAGACAGGTCCTGGCCCGACAGCAAATAATTCACGAGACCTGGTGTGCTTAAACTGCTGCTTAATGAGGGATGTTTTTTTTTTTTTTGTCTCGTAAGCCGAATCGTATTACATGAGTACGTGGGAGGAAGATGTGGGAGGAGAAAAAAGGAAAAGTAACAGAAAAGAGTAGTGTTCTACTCTCAGACTGCGAAAATCGCCCTCCCTGAGTCTCTTCTAAAAGCTTTTCATGATCTGTCACTCACATCTTCACTCGGCCGTTACGCTTCCATCAAAGCGCCAGACGACCTGGCAACGATGCGTCACTGTCAACTTGAGCGGTCACTGCGCAGCCCTCTCTACTCACTTCATCATCATCATCATCATCATCATCGTCGTCGTCGTCGTCATCATCAACAACATCTCAGTACTCATATATCACCGACGAAGCCACTGCACCCCATCTTCCCAAGTCATCAAAAAAAAAACACACAACACGTCTGATTACGCAACCACTGAACCACATTAAACCACCCTCGCTTCTCTCGTCAGCCAGATAATCGATACTGTCCTCAGCGCCACACGTGGGACACCCTCTTTTATATCTGTCACCCGTATTGTGGCCCACGTACAATACCGGGACGACAGCTTGTACTGGGACACATTGTCTTAACTCTTTCAAAATGACCTTTAAGAGAACTCGGTTTTTAAGATGTAACAGCTTGACCTGGTGTCGAAAAACCAGCAAAGGCGTCCTCATTTTGGCATTGAAATGTCATTAGCGCTTAAGAGATTTATTTATTTATAACTGGGCAAAGCCAGCAGGTTCTAAACAAACACTTCTAAAGGCGAGAGGGGGGGGGGGAATATAACGGGAATACGTCTCTTAAATTTGTAAAATTATCCATATGAATTTATAATATGATTATCCATGTGAATTTCTAAGAAAATTATGCCTGCCAATATGTAATTAAACGATCCATGTGAATTTCTAATAAAATTGTGCGTGTCAATATGTAACTGAACTATCCATGTCAATTTGTAATAAAATTATCAGTGTGAATTTATAATAAAATTATTCATGTGAATTTATATTAAATTATCAGCATGAATGGGTAGTAAACTATATATGTGAATTTATAATAAAATTATCAGTGTGAATATGTAGTAAAACTATCCATGTGAATTTATAATAAAATTATCAATGTGAATATGTAGTAAAACTATCCATGTGAATTATAATAAAATTATCAATGTGAATATGTAGTAAAACTATCCGTGTGAATTTATAATAAAATTGTGCACGTGAATGTGTAATAAAATTATCCACATGAATTCATAACGAAATTTTCCGCGTGAGTATGTAGTAAAATTATCCATGTGAGTTTACAATAAAGTTATCCATGTGGAATGTGTAACATAATTTCCCTTCTTCTTCTTCTTCTTCTTCTTCTTTCCGAGCCACTAAGGCTCATTGCGGCAGATAAAGTTCGCCTCTCTATTCCCAATCTTCTCTCTCCAGTTGGTGGCACCACTTTCTTTTATATCCTCTTCTATGTTGTCTTTCCATCTCTGTCTTGGTCTACCCCTTGGTAATTTCCGCTTTTGGTGTAAAATATTTCCAAGGTGATGAAGAATTAACTGTCTTGTCTTGTCTTGTTTTCTATCTCCCTGTATTTGTGAGCTGGTATTCTTTGCAGCCGATGCTGTGGAGATGTTTAGGAGCGTTGCATTTATAGACGTGGGAGAGGATTGTGTCAGCCATTTTCTTAGTCCCTTAGTGTAGCTAAAGAGAAGAAGGGTAGTGCAATGCTTATATGTGAAGTAACCCCCACCATGTGGATAAGTGGGACAGCTATCCATATGTAAAATAACTCCAAGCATATGGATAAGCGGGACAGCTATCCATATGTAAAGTAAACCCCAACCATGTGGATAAGCGGGACAGCTATCTATATGTAAAGTAAACCCCAACTATGTGGATAAGTGGGACAGCTATCTATATGTAAAGTAAACCCCAACCATGTGGATAAGTGGGACAGCTATCCATATGTAAAGTAACCCCAAGCATATGGATAAGTGGGACAGCTATCCATATGTAAAGTGACCCCCAAGCTATTGATATCATCTGAAGCCATACACTACATTTTCCTTTGCTACTTCCTTCCTGCCTTGTCACAAGGTACAGTGATCCCACTGAAACATTGACAGATGTCTATTTTGTTGTCTACGGTTACAGCAGCAAGGACAAGTTCCAGGGATAAAGTACCCGACTTATCGACCATCTTCCTCAATCTCATTTACCCCACCCAAAGCTGAAAGAGCTGCTCACAAAAATGTCACAAAGTGACTGTTAATGGCTACTCCCAGTTTCAAACTTCGTTGGTCGTCATGAAAAGAGCTCGCTTAACAAGTCTGGGCTGCTGTTTTAGGTATCTGTCCGTCGCATAAAGCGGCCAGAAGATGTTTTCCTAATGGATAGTCCATAGAACGTTCCTGGTTTCTTAAACAATATTTTGTATCTCAACACGCGAAAGCTTTTTTTTTTTTTGTTTTGTTTTGTTTTGGCATAGCGTAGCCAAATCAGAGGTTACCATTCTATTAAACAGACGGGGCACAAAACTGAGAGGTCTCATTTGTGATATAAGAAAGTGTCTCGAGTATTTCTCTCAATACAGGCAGCCCTCACTTTACTCATGGTGTGTTTCTGGACGAAATGGTGTACACAGAATAGGTGTAAACTGAAATTAAAATTTACTTAAGTGATCTGTTGCATTTGATTGTTTTATTTTTAAAAGATTTTTTTTCATTATGGTAGATACGGTCGGAGGACGTAGATTCAGACTTTCACTTTAAGACTTTCAGTTCTACTTTCCACTTTAGGACTTTCAGTTCTACTTTCCACTTTAGGACTTTCAGTTCTACTTTCCACTTGCTGGTAACAATATATTATCAACTTTTGTCGGTCCTTCACTATTTTCTTGATTATCTCCCATGTCAGACCAGCATTTTCCCTGCTTCACGTCCCGTGCCACTTAGTGTCGTCCCTTGCTTCTTTTTCCCTGTGGGGTCAACGGTCAAAGCTGTTCGTTGTAAGGATTGTCACTCTCACATCGTGGCCAATCCATTGCCACCTTCTCCGCCCCACTCACTGCCGGTAAATGTAACGTAACCGATCTACGTAACTTTCTGGTAATATTCACTTCAACGTGCTTCCACTTCAGTTCTCTTACTACACGTGTTGGCTCTTATATTATTAATGTAATCCACAAGTTTTATATCTAGTAACAAAGCTGCAACTGCAGAAAGAGCTCAAACAGCAACAGGAACGCTTTAGCTCACAGTTATCACCACATTCACTACATAAACAAAGAGAGAGAGAGAGAGAGGGAGGGAGGAGAGAGAGGGAGGGAGAGAGAGAAAGAGAGTGAGAAAAAGAGAGAGAGAAAAAGAGAGAGAGAGGGAGGGAGGAGAGAGAGGGAGGGAGGAGAGAGGGAGAGAGAGAGAGAAAGAGAGTGAGAAAAAGAGAGAGAGAGACAAAAAGAGAGAGAGAGGGAGAGAGAGAAAAGAGAGTGAGAAAAAGAGAGTTAGTTGAACACATTTTATCTGCTTTTACGTCCTACTCTCCTTCCACTTTGCTTACGTAATTCTCCTCAATGTCAGCTAATAATATCCATTCAAAATAAGCCAATATGCAATATGCAGGAAACTCTCTACCGTAGAGAGCGGATCAATAACACAACTCCTTCAGATCATCAGAGGAAGTACCCCCCCCCCCTCAGACAAGTGTTTCGGCCCTATAAAATTCCTGACACTCTAAGGGGAGTGGGCCCCTCTGGGTCATGACTCCCAGAGGTCTTGTGAGTTGTTGCTTTTTTTTTTCCCGGTCCCGGGATTGAACCCATGATCTTCCAGTTGGCGCCGCATTTTTTTGAAGTGCGTCTTTAGCGATGTTGCTACGGAGGACTGGTATTGGTTGTGGCAAATGAAATTACTTATGCTCCCAATGCTTGTTTCGCATACTCCACAGCCAGCATGAGGCCTTTTCTGCTGTTTCTGAAAGGCTTCTCAATGCCCTTGCTCTTGCTTGTCCCTTTATGCTCAGTTGCTTACATAGGTCATATGCTGATGTTGCTACGAATCCTCTTGCACCCACTTCTACAGCTATCACTTTTGCCCTGATTCCTGCCCCCTGCCTCAGTTGCTTGACCAGATCATTGTACTTCTCAAATTTGAATAAATGCTGTTCCTCTATTCTAGTTTCGTATGGGACCGTAAGCTCGATCATTATTAATTCCTGTTTTTCTGTGGAGTACACTACAATGTCTGGTCGCATTCCTGTGTTCTTGATGGCAGTCGGGTATTCTCTTCTTCCTGGAAGGTCCGCTATCACATCCCAGTCATTTGTACCATCTAGCAGTGATGGTAAGGGAATGTCCCTGATTTCAATATTTGATGTCGTACCAGCGCCTATGAAGTATTTAGGTGGGACCTCAACTCTTTTGCTGTTATTTGCTTTATCTTTTGCCCTGTCTACGATGGCTACTAGTTCCTGCAACACTCTGTTATACCGTCAGGTGTAGCGTCCTTGCCCTAACGACACTCTACATGCTGACAGCACGTGTTCCAATGTTTGCCTTTCGTTGCAGAGAGGGCACTTTGTATCTTCTGATACACCCCATTTGTATAGGTTGGAGCCTGTAGGCAGAAGGTCATAAGTAGCTCTGATGATGAAGCTGAGCCTCAAGGGTGCCATTTTCCAGATGTCATTCCATGTTAGTGATCTCTGCAGGACTTCCTCCCATGTTGTCCATTGCCCTTGTTGTGATTGTTGGACTGCCTTCTGGACCCGCTTGTCATCCTCTGAATTCCTTACTTCACTGATGATCATATCCCTTCTTTCCTTGAAGGAGGCCTTTGACCACCATTTGATTTCGCCATGACCAAATCCCCTTCTGTTGGTCTGGGTGTACCCTATTACTTCTTTCAGCTCCTGTGTTTCCCTGGCTGGTCACTTCCTCACCTACTTTCCATTTTCGTCCAGTTTTAATTGTTGGCTGCACTTCTCGTACTACTGGATCTGTAGATTCTTGTAGCATCAGTGCAAGCTTGGTCTTTCCTACCTTGTGTTCTTCGACCACAGATCTGAATGGCAGCTGCAGTTTGCTCTTCTTGCAGTACAGCGCTACATCAGTTAATCCTGGTGGTACGCCCAACCACTTTCTTATGGCTTTATTTATCTTTCTTTCGACTGCCTCTACTGTGCTGGTACTTACTTCGTAAATGAGTAGTGGCCACATCAGTTTTGGAATCAGCATGAACTGGAGGCACCATATTTTGAACTTACCCAGTAGCCTGCTTTTGTCTATGATGCTCAGTCCATTCTGCGCCATTTCTATAACCTGCTTCACAGCACTTGAGTCCTTCATGGATGCATCATATACTCTGCCAAGGCTCTTCACTGGCTCTTCCCCTACAGTCGGGATTATTTGATTTGCCACTGTGTACGATCTTTCTATCACTTTCCCTTTCATGAGTGACAGACTTCTTGACTTCTTTGGCTTGAAGCTCATGCGGCACCATATGATAAGGCTGTCCAAACGCTCTAACATCTTTCGTGCCTGTGCTTCACTGGTTGTTATTACTGTTGTGTCATCCATAAATGCTTTTAGTGGTGGCATTTGACATCCATTTCTGAATCTTGGGCCTTCTGCTGCTCCTTCTGCTGCTCTCAGGATTACTTGCATGGCTAGTACGAACAGTATGGGAGATATTGTACAACCCATTGCAATTCCTACCTGGAGCTCGATCCATCTTGTAGTATATCCTGATGTTCCAAACCTCATGAGGAACCCTGTGAAGTACCTTTTCAGTATATTTGTGATTTCTTTTGGCACATGATACATGTCTAGTGCTAGCCATATCATCTGGTGCGGTACTGAACCATACGCATTGGCTAGGTCAAGCCATATTACCTGTAGGTATTGCTTTCCAGATTTTGCCTGCTGAATAGCTTCCCAAATCAGTGATGCATGCTCGAGACATCCTGGGAAACCCGGAATTCCTCCCTTCTGCACGGATGTATCAATGTAACCATTGTCTAGGAGGTATGTTGTTAGTCTTTTTGCCATCACAGAGAAGAATATCTTTCCTTCCACATTCAGAAGTGAGATCAGTCTGAACTGGATGATTTCAGTGGAATTCTGCTCCTTGGGGATGTATACTCCGTTAGCCTTTTTCCATTCTTTACATATGACTCCTTTGGTCCATGCTGTTCGTAGGAGTTTATGAAGCTTCTTTAGTACTTCAGGGCATCTTTTGTATAGTATGTAAGGAACGCCATTTGGGCCTGGTGCTGACTTGCCTTTAGCTTTTCTTACAACGCTCTCTACTTCTTGTAAGGTTAGTGGGCTGCATTTGAATTTGCTGCCTGGTGCACAGGGCCACACTAGACCTTTCATCTGCTCGAGAGGTGTATGTTGATTTTTATCAGAGTATGTCTTGCTCAGATGTTCCTCGAGAACCTTCTTACCTGCTTTCAGCGTACCTGATTTTGGCTGTTCAAATAACTGCTTGGCAAATCAGAAGAGATCTCTGTAGAACTTCTCTTTTGCGTATCTGGTTTCCCTCTTCCTTTTACATAGTCTTTCAGCTCTGCAAAGGGCATTGTGCTGGGATTTTAGATGCTGCCAAACCTGTCTTAGTCCTTCTTTTTCTGATTCATGTGCCTTCTTGAACATTTTCCGGGCGTGGTTCTTCTGCTGTCTTATTGCTTCTATTTTCCTCTGTCTTCTGGACTTTCTTGGTGTTACTTTTCCTCTTTTTGCTTGTTTGGTTCCAAACTCTTTGTGGCAGTGAAGATATATGATGTTACCAAATGCTTCCAGTTTTTGCTCAAGGTTTTTTCCTCTCAGCTGTTTGTCCAGTTCTTTGCATAATCCTGCGTCCAGGTTTTCCCATATGCTTTTGCCACTTGCTGGTGGGAAGTTAATCTTGTCTCTGGTCTCGTCGGAGGGCTGCATTGCCTCCCTGCTGCCTGGCTCAACCTGAATATTCTCTGTACTGTGGATTATATCCTAACAGAGATCTTCTAATGTCTTATATTAGACTGGCGTCACAGTGCACTGTTGAGTGTTGGGCAGCAAGGAACCACCACATCCCTTATTCGTTCTGTGTATCTTCATGCCACGTTGAGTGTTAAATTTCCTGCCACAGATGCATGGATACTCCATCCGCTGTTCTGAACTTGAATTAACTGGGGCGGGCATGGTCGTTTCCGTATAGTCACCTGTGGATCCATCATTCTCCCTTCCCCCCCCCCTTTCGGTGAATCCTGGGGGCATTTCTTCTTTCTGGACTTTGTAGCGATAGTATGTCGGCTGACAGGGTTGATAGTATGTCGGCTGACAGGGTTGATAGTATGTCGGCTGACAGGGTTGATAGTATGTCGGCTGACAGGGTTGCTGGCCCGGAAAGAGAGAGAGAGAAAGAGAGTGAGAGATATAATAATATATATATAATATAATATAATATATTAATATAAAAATATAAAATATAATATATAAATATAATATATATATATTATTATACAATAATACAAATACATAATACAAATTATAATACAATATAAAAATTATAATTTAATAAAAGAAGCAGTTTGGTAAAAACTGTAAAACGTTATATATAATAAGTTTTGTTTTTTTTTGCCTCTTTGACTTTCTAGCGTAAATAATCCACGTTATTCAGATATGGCGCAAGTTGGATCGGCCCAAATCGGTCATTTGTAACTGGTGTTATCACACATAAACAAGCAATATCACATATCAAATATTCTTCTTGTATCTCATGAAACTGCGAGCTGATGTTCTTTGCAACCGATGGGGTGAAGATGTTGAGGCACAACATTGTGTCGGATTTGGAGCGGGTTACAGCTGCTTCTTTTTTTCAGTTTTTTTGATGGATCTAAAAAGAAAAGCAGGGGATATGCGATACTTCTTTAGCAGATCCACCACTATGGCGATTCCTGGCCCTTTTGACCAGGCAAGGCCTGTTACTGTCTGTTTTGACAACCAGCGATCCATGGTTGACATGCTGGCATCAAGATTGACGAACCATAACTGACAAAGACCCTGTCTTACCTCTCCGTTGGTACCCCCAATAAAAGGCCTAACCTGGCTAACGGGGCAGGGATCGCCAAAGTCCACATGGTGGTGGAGTCTGCTAAAGAAGTACTGCACACTTACTGTTTTTCTTTTTTAGTTCTACTGAGCGACGCCTACAAAATTAGCCGCCATAATCCGCTCCCTGTCCGACTCGATGTTGTTTCTCAAAACTTTCATCACACAGGCTGCAGCTCGCAATTCCAGGGAGACACAAGACAAGACAACATCTACTGGACCAGCTGTCAATCACAGGTCGCTAGCCAAATTAGGGCCGAGCGTGATATGACTCAGGTTCGTGGGAAGACAGTATGAACCAAGACAAAAAAAAAAAAACAAAAAGAAAGAAAAAATAATTTAAGATAAAAGAAAGTAACGAAAGGGTTTTAGATGAATCTTAGCGCCTTGTTAAGTTTTCAAACCTAAAAATAAAAAAAAACACAATAGTTGCATTGTTTGCCATTCATTTAAAAAGTATTTTTTTTAAATTTGAATTTTAATATTTGTTAAAGATGGCATTCATGGGACTTTAGATTACATACCATTGTTTCACGGGTTTTTAGATCACATGTCAGTTTTTCATGTGATTTTAGATCACACACCTGTGTTTCATGTGTTCTTAGATCACACACCTGTGTTTCATGTGTTCTTAGATCACACACCTGTGTTTCATGTGTTCTTAGATCACACACCTGTGTTTCATGTGTTCTTAGATCACACACCTGTGTTTCATGTTTTTTTAGATCACATACAATTGTTCCATGGGTTTTTAGATCATATACCATTGTTCCATGGGTTTTTAGATCATAAACCACTATATCATGGGTTTTTAGATCATATACCATTGTCTCATGGGTTTTTTAGATCACATACCATTGTTCCACGGGTTTTAGACTACATACCGCTGCCTGTTTACAGCCACGGTTAAAAAAAGGTTGGGAACCGCTGATGGAATTCGGGGGGGGGGGGGGGGAAAGCTTTGGAGTCCTCAGACCAACATTAATCTCCACGGTCTCTTAGTTTTCCAAGGAAGAAGGCCTCCTGACATACGATATGGTAATGGCAGCTTTATATCATGGCGTAAAGGCATCCAGCAGATATAAAGATGGAGTACATAGCTTCCTCGACCAACCAGCACGCCCGAGTAGCCCGACATAACGTCTGAGCCCAGGATTAACAGCCATAGTTTGTTTACAGAAACAGATCTCTTGCATAATCATTGAAAAATTCGAGGGACAAAAATGACAGGCGATCACAACCTACTCTTCCACCAGTTCGCAGCCTGTGTCATGGAAGAGAAGTATATGTGTGTGTGTGTGTGTGTGTGTGTGTGTGTGTGTGTGTGTGTGTGTGTGTGTGTGTGTGTGTGTGTGTGTGTGTGTGTGTGTGATATATATATTATGTACAGCAAACAACAATAAGTGTTATTTTAAAAGACTGCACACGAAAGGCGATAAATGTTATTTTCAGGTAGCCTGCAACAAACAATAATAAATGTTATTTTTTTGATAGTGTAAAATACACAAATGTTATTCTATAATGAGAGGTCCCCTAGAGCCAGAGGAAGACCAGGGGAAGATCGTGGAAGACCAGGGGAAGATCAAGGGAAGACCAGGGGAACACCAGCGAAAGACCAGGGGAAGACCAGGGAAAGACCAGTGGAAGACCCGGAAAAGACCAGGGAAAGACCAGGGGAAGATCAGAGGAAGACCAGGGAAAGACCAATGCAAGACCAGGGGATTATCAGGGGAATATCAGGGAAGAGTAGTAGAAGCTGAAGGAAATTATACTGCACAGTCTGACGAGATGGTGTGAGTGGAGATCGCCAACTGAGGTGATGGCCTGCATGAAGGATCGGGTAATATCTTCTTCTTCTTCTTCTTCTTCTTCTTCTTCTCCTCTTCTTCTTCTTCTTCAGCTTTCCGAGCCATTAAGGTAACGTACTTGTCATTGCAGGTAAAGTTGACGTCCATGTCTCTCTATTTGTAATCTTCTCCCTCCCGATGGCGATACCAGTTTCTTTTATATCCTCTTTTATGGTGTCTTTCCATCTCTGTCTTGGTCTACCCCTTGGTCTTGTTTCCCTTATCTCTTATGCATACATAATTTTCGTCTGTCTGTTCTCTTCCATTCTTTCTACATGCTCCAGCCAGCGTAGTCTGTTCAGTTTCAAGACATTTATAATTCGTTGGGATTTAAATAAAATATTCAGTTCAGTGTTCTTTCTAGCTCTCCATTCTCCACTGTTGGTATCTTTTATAAGCCTAAAGATTCTTCTTAGGATCTTGTTCTCAAAGATCTTCAATTGTTGTTCATCTTTCTTTGTTGTATTCCACGTTTCTGATCCATACATGACGGCTGGTCTTATTATATTTTTGTAGATTGTTATTTTGGTGTTTTGGGACAGGATTTTGAATTTTAACAAGTGTTACAAGGCAAAGTATATTTTATTCCCTATCTGTACTCTGATTTTAATTTCCTCGCTTACCGTGTTGCTTTTGTTGAAGGTTGTGCCTAGATATTTGTATGTTTCTGCTTTCCTAATAAATATCTCTCCAACATTTATATAATCTGGATCTCTGCCTCTGGTCTCTTCATATCTTCTGTCTTATCTTAGTCAATGGTCAAGCCCTCTTCTAATGCCACATCTCTCAGGTGTATGCAGGTACTGATGGCTTCTTGCATAGTTTCCTCCACCAGGTCGATGTCACCAGCGTATTCTAGTATTTTAGCTTGTTCTTCTGTACTGCTTTCTTCTTTCACTTTTCTGATCACTTTTTCTGGTACTAGGTTGAATAGTAATGGGTAGTACGGACAAAAACAATAATTAAGGCCAGTCGACACGGCACATGATGATGATGATGATGATGATGATGATGTACAACAAATAATAAGTGGTATTCTATGATATTGCATCGCAAATAATAGCAAACACGTATTATTTTCTAATACCGTATACAGACAAAAAAAAAAACAATAAATGTTATTTTATACTGGTAAACAACAAACAACTACATTAATTATTATTTAACGTTAATGCGCAATAGAAAAAAAAACGACAAGAAATAACGAAAATTAATCTGTGTATGCACATGTACGATAGTTCATACACCTCGGACCTCAACAACGGCAACAACAGCTGCAAGAAAAACAGCCAAGCTCTCTAGTCAGTCCTAAAATTACATTAGAGAAAACATCAACGGCATTTCCTTTGATCAGACAGACAAAACAAACCTCATACCACCTGTAGCAACAAGCTTAGTTAGCAGAAAATGGAAGTTTACGACGAGAAAGAGAGCAGACATGAATGCCATGAGTTGTTAAGGGGCTCCTGTATCGGGCTTGGCTTTTCCATAGCCCTCGTTGGAATCTCCTAACACACTAGGAGTCGATTTGCTGTCGTTTCATTTTCAGCTGACTGCATGTGAAACTGCGTTCTTCTCGTAATGAGGATAATGTTGGAGCAGGATAAGGAAGGGGGGGGGGGGAATGAGGATAAAGATGATTAGTATTTGTAGTTTAACATGATTAACGTCGCTGTTGATGCCGCCATTGTCTGTGGTGGGAGTTTTGTTTTCTTTCTGGACGATTTTGTCCATGGCGATGTTTTCATTTGTGTGCGAACCTATCTATCTATCTATCTATCTATCTATCTATCTATCTATCTATCTATCTATCTATCTATCTATTTGTCTGTTTGTCTGTCTGTCTGTCTGTCTACCTATCAATTTGTCTGTCTGTCTGTCTATCTATCTATTTGAATGCCTGACTACCTTTTTTCATTCTTTCTTTCTGTCTTTCTTTCCCTTCATCTATCCTTCCTCTTGATTTTTCTTTCTTTCTTTCTTTCCTTTGCCCTTTCTTTCTTTCTTTAGACATTTCCGTTATTTCAATTTCTTTCTTTCTATCTCTTTCTATATTCCTTCCTCTTGTCCTTTCTTTCTTCTTTCTTTCTTTCTTTTGCCCTTTGTTTGTTTGTTTCTTTAAACCCTTCTGCTATTTCAATTTCTTTCTCTCTCTCTCACTCTCTTTCTATATTCCTTCCTCTTGTCCTTTCTTTCTTTCTTTCTTCCTTTCTTTCTTTTGTCCTGTCTTTCTTTCTTTCTTTAAACCCTTCTGTTATTTCAATTTCTTTCTTCCTTTCCCTTCTTTCTGTATTCCTTCCTCTTATCCTTTCTTTCTTCCTTTCTTGTGTTCCTCGCCTTCCTCACAGGAAAAAAAAAACGTTTCCCATAATTCAGCTGATAATTAAAAACACAGAAATAAGAGAGGACAGGAAACAAAAATCTGTTTGTTTCGCCATGTACTTTGTCTGGTCGTGTTCTGAGGCGAATCCTGCAAGTTTCGCCTCATATATTTCAAGGCCATCAGCCTCATTTCGCCGCAGTGTTGATTTAAAAAGTCCGAAGTGTCTTTTTTTTAGTGTTTTTTTTCCCTTGGCAACTGTAGAGCCGTGTTAAACTATGGGTGTGAACGTTTTATTTTGTGGATAAATTGTAAACAGTTTATTATAAGGTCATTTGGATGGATGGATGGATGGATGGATGGATGGATGGACAAACAAGCAGATAGATAAATATACAGACAGGTGTATACGAGGGTCGTTCAGAAAGTAATGCACCACATCGCAACATGTGACGAAACCTGGGCACATCATTTTGAACCTGAGACAAAAAGACAGTCAGTGGAGCGGCATCATCCGCAATCACCACGAAGAAAGAAATTCAAGACAACTCCTTCAGCTGGAAAGGTCACGATCATTGTCTTTTGGGACATTGAAGGTGTGATTCTTGTGGGTGTTATGCTAAGAGGAGAGACAATCAATTCGCAAGCTTACATTAAGACATTGAAGAAACTCAATCAGTGTTTTCGCAGAGTTCGGCCTCACAAGAATCCAAGCAGACCTGCTTCTCCTTCACGACAATGCGCGCCTTCACACAAGTCTGGCAACACGGGAAGCAATCATCAAATTGGGTTGGACTGTATTACCCCATCCACCCTATAGTCCCGATTTGGCACCCTCTGATTTCCATCTGTTTGGTCCACTTAAAGATGCACTCCGAGGGGTAGGATTTGAAGATGACGAAGGAGTGATTCATGCAGCGAAGAAATGGCTACATAATCCAGAGAAAATCTGGTACGGGCTAGGAATATATGCACTTGTTTCGCACTGGCGTAAAGCCGTACAAGTTGATAAGGATTATGTTGAATAATACCGATGTTTACATAACATATCCATGTATACTGTATAAATTTCATGCATTTTGTATAAACAACTCCTGAGAAAAACGGTGCATTACTTTCTGAACGCCCCTCGTGGATAGATAGACAGTTAGTTATATAGATAGTTTGTGAGACAGACAAATAGATCGATAGAAATTTAGGCACACGATAGACAGGTAGACAAGCAGATAGATAGACAGACATACCAGACAGACAAATAATTAGATTAGACAGACAGACAGCAGACAGACAGACGGACGGACGGATGGACAGACAGATAGACAGACAGATAGATAGATAGATAGATAGATAGATAGATAGATAGATAGATAGATAGATAGATAGATAGATAGATAGATAGATAGATAGATAGATAGATAGATAGATAGATAGATAGATAGATAGATAGATAGATAGATAGATATCATTCAGTTTGTTACACAACATATCTTGATAAGAGCGTTATGGATGTGGCGATTACGATATCTGTATTGTTTAAAAGATTTGAAGAATCGATTATTCTTATATCTGATAACCCAATCCAGTGCGCCGCTGATAATGAACAAGCTCGTGAACTATTTTCATCCTTTGATCTTCAAAGTAACATTCTCCTGAACAGACGATGAGAATCAGTTCCAAATGTTTGTTACTGTCACAGTATCCGAGTGTAACACGGGGGTCATGAGTGACAGATGAGGGAAACAAATGGCAACAGCACGGGGGGTCACATCTATGAGAATACATTAGCGACTGTAATTTCTGGTAAACATTTGTTAATTTAATGTTTTGCTTCTGTCTGGGGAGCGCACTCTTGTGGCATGGAATTCTATGAGGTCTGATCAAAAAATGTCCTAAATGAGGGCATAAGTCTGGAACCGACTGACACAACCGAAAGCGGAAAGGCATAGGTTGAACTTGGTATATACCGCGCATGTGGCGCAAGTCACGCCTCCCCACTTTGTCTGCTTTATTTACAGTGGTGCTTTGCTCTCATCTACGTGAGTCTGCTCGTCGCAGTTGTCGTGTCGGAAAAACTTGATCAACAAATTTGTATCAGATTTTGTCCAAAAAAAAATTGGAGAAGCGCACTAAGATACATATTTAAAGTTGCAGACAGTTCATGGGGACGGATTATATGAGTCGTGTACAAGTTTATAAGTGGTATGACGCTGGCGATGGTTGGGACTTGTGACCGAATGAAACTCACTGCCAAAAATAGCACTAAGATGGACACCACAGGGGAACAGAAGTAAGGATAGACCAAAAGAGACACGGAGAAGAACAACAGAAAGGATGTTGAGCAATAGAGGGCTCACTTAGCAAAAGAGTGGAAAAAAGGCAAAGGACAGGGATTTGTGGACAATATTTGCAGAAGCTGCATGTGCCCTGGGCACTTAAGGTTCAGAGAGAGATAGACAGACAGACAGAGAGAGAGAGAGAGAGAGAGAGAGAAGGAGAGAGAGAGAGAAATGAACGTTTCAAAGATGGCAGTGAAAGTGTTGAGAGTGATGAATCATCTGGGACGTTCGCAACCAGCAAAACTGATTATTCTCCCCCCCTCCCCACAAATAATGGAATTGTGCATCATGAATGCGCTCCATTAAAACAGACAATTAACAAGGGATACTACTGTGAAATTTTGAGGTTTCTTTTTTTTAAGAGGGACACAGTTCGTCGCGAAGTTGCGAGTGGCAACTTTACCATGACAACGCGCCTGCTCATACAACGCAACTTGTGCAACATTTTCTTGCTAGACACCGCATTCCACAAATACAACAGGTTCACCTGATATCCTTCTCCAAAATTAAAATACCTCTTGAAAGGAGGATTTCAGGATGTCGAGGAGGTATAACAGATTACAACAAGGCAGCTGTACTCCATATCAGAAGATGACTTCAAATGATGCTTTGAGCAGGGAAACAACCCTGGACTAAGTGCGTTGCTCGGGAATGGGACTATTTCGAAGGTGATTAAATTACAGATCGGTAACTCTTGTGGTTTATTTTTTCTTTTAAAACAAATCCAGTCCTGATACTTTTTGATCACTCCTCGTAAAATGACTATTTTAAAAAACCGCATATTTGCGAACAGCCGTGTCAGCAGGGACAAAACTGACCGTGCGAGATGGATGATGCAGTTATTAGGCCCAGCAACCTCCAGGGCTTTTTGAGATATCAGATCATTCTTTCTTGTCCACGTCCCAACAAGTACTGATGGTTAAAATATATGGCTCAAAATTGGGGATCGCCACCAAAAAAATAACCACTATAACGCGCTCCTTATCCGATCCGTTACTTGCGGTAAGAAGAACTAGTTCAGAGTGGCAGCTGGGACCATCAGATTTTGTGCTCCAAGAAAATCTACACAGGCTAACAACGCAGAGAGTGAAGATAATTAATTGCCTTCTCGGATCTCTAAACAGACACACCCTAAAGTGATGAGTTGTTGTATTCTTTTATACATGATTCTATGGCCCTCTTCTTCTTCTTCTTCTTCTTCTTCTTCTCCTACTACTACTACTCCTCCAATTACTACTACTACTACTACTACTACTACCAATTCTACTACTGCTACTGCAACTGTTACTACTACTACTACTACTACTACTACTACTATTACTGTTGCTACTACTACTATTACTACTACTACTACTACTGTTGCTACTACTACTACTACTACTACTACTACTACTACTACTACTACTACTACTAATACTGCTACTACTACAATTAAGTTTCACCTACCATTTCCTAATGCAATGCCCTTCAACTCATGAGGATCTCTTTTAAAAACAAAACACTAAGTTAATCTATTCCCCAATTTATACTGAACATTCTTTTCTCACGATTGTACTGTTTGTAGAGCACACGATGCGCACCAATTCTTATTATTCTTCTACCGAGACGATGTCGCTCTAGTCAGTCGTGTCTCATTTGTCTTAACTGTCTGGAGCAGGTCTTTAATTTTACATTGTCTTCCTTGCTGAGGTTTGTATGAAGAAGTGTGGGTTTGTGAAGTGTCGGTGTGTGTGTGTGTGGTGTATGTGTGTGTGTGTGTGTGGAAGTGTGGATTTCGGTGTGTGGAGGAAGTGAGTTTGTGAAGTCTTGTTGTGTATGTAAGTGTGGGTTTGTGTGGGTTTGGTGTGTGAAAGAAGTTTGGGCTTGTGAAATGTCGATGTGTGTAAAAATGTGGGGTTTGCATTGTGTCAATGTGTGTGAAAATGTGGGTTTGTATTGTGTCAATGTGTGTGAAAATGTAGGTTTGTATTGTGTCAATGTGTGTGAAAATGTAGGTTTGTATTGTGTCAATATGTGTGAAAATGTGGGTTTGTATTGTGTCAGTGTGTGTGAAAATGTAAGTTTGTATTGTGTCAATGTGTGTGAAAATGTGGGTTTGTATTGTGTCAATGTGTGTGAAAATGTGGGTTTGTATTGTGTCAATGTGTGTGAAAATGTGGGTTTGTATTGTGTCAATGTGTGTGAAAGTTGGTTTGTGTTGTGTTAATGTATGTGGAAATGTGGGTTTGTATTGTGTTGATGTGTGTGGAAGTGTGGGTTTGCGTGGGTTCGGTGTATGGAAAGAAGTGTGGGTATGTGAAGTGCCGGTGTATGTGAAAGTGTGGGTTTATGAAGTGTCGGTGTGTGTTGGAAGAGTGGGTTTTTGAAGTGTCGATGAGTTTTGAAGTGTGGATGTGTGTTGGGGAAATAACTATGAAGGAGTGAGCGTTCGATACGTTGGCAAGTGGGAGTGGGCAAGTGTGGGTGTGTGGAAATAAGCGTTTGTTTAAATATGAGTGTGTGGGGAAAATGAGTATAAGTGGATGAGGTCAAGTGTGTGTATATGTGGAAGAGTGGGGAACAGAGTGGGAAGGAGGAGATGAGTGGGGGATGTGGCAATTCAGTTAAGTGATTATGAGGAAGATTGTGTGGGAAAGTGTGTGTGGAGACTGATGTGTGAGTGTGAGGATGCTAGTGTGCAGAAGTGTGTGAGAAATGTGTGAGAAACATCTGCTGGGAATTATCTGGGCAAAGGGGATATTTCCTACGTGAGACTGTCCTTACTGCACCAACTTGTTTTGCTTTCTCCACATAATCCAACTCCACATCCTAATTTCTCTATCGATCTGGTTAATTCTTGCTCGGTGGTTCGATTATTTCTGGTGCTGTCCTCCCATGCTGTGACAAGAAGACTTCCCTACGCTGGGTTAAGAAGACTTTCCCATGTTGGGACAAGAAGACTTCCCCAAGCTGGGTTAAGAAGACTTTCCCATGCTGGGACAAGAAGACTTCCCTACGCTGGGTTTAGAAGACTTTCCCATGCTGGGACAAGAAGACTTCCCTACGCTGGGTTAAGAAGACTTCCCCATGCTGAGACACGAAGACTTCCCCACGCTGGGTTAAGAAGATTTCCCTACGCTGGGTTAAGAAGACTTCCCCACTCTGGGTTAAGAAGACTTCCTCACGCTGGGTTAAGAAGACTTTCCTATGCTGGGACAAGAAGACTTCTCTACGCTGGGTTAAGAATACTTCCCCATGCTGGGTTAAGAGGACTTTCCCATGCTGGGTCAAGAAGACTTTCCCATGCTGGGGCAAGAAGACTTCCCTACTCTGGGTTAAGAAGACTTCCCCACGCTGGGTTAAGAAGACTTCCCCATGCTGGGTTAAGAAGACTTCCCCACGCTGGGTTAAGAAGACTTCCCCATGCTGGGTTAAAAAGACTTCCCCATACTGGATTAAGAAAACTTCCCTACGCTGGGTTAAGAAAACTTCCCCATGCTGGGTTAAGAAGACTTCCCCATGCTGGGACAAGAAGACTTCCCTACTCTGGGTTAAGAAAACTTCCCCACGCTGGGTTAAGAAAACTCTCCTACGCTGGGTTAAGAAGACTCTCCTACGCTGGGTTAAGAAAACTCTCCCACGCTGGGTTAAGAAAACTCTCCCACGCTGTGTTAAGAAAACTCTCCTACGCTGGGTTAAGAAAACTCTCCTACGCTGGGTTAAGAAAACTCTCCTACGCTGGGTTAAGAAAACTCTCCTACGCTGGGTTAAGAAAACTCTCCTACGCTGGGTTAAGAAAACTCTCCCACGCTGTGTTAAGAAAACTCTCCTACGCTGGGTTAAGAAGACTCTCACACGCTGTGTTAAGAAAACTCTTCTACGCTGGGTTAAGAAAACTCTCCTACGCTGGGTTAAAAAGACTCTCCTACGCTGGGTTAAGAAGACTCTCACACGCTGTGTTAAGAAAACTCTCCCACGCTGGGTTAAGAAAACTCTTCTACGCTGGGTTAAGAAGACTCTCCCACGCTGGGTTAAGAAAACTCTTCTACGCTGAGTTAAGAAGCCTCTCCCACGCTGGGTTAAGAAAACTCTTCTACGCTGGGTTAAGAAAATTCTTCTAGGCTGGGTTAAGAAGACTCTTCTACGCTGGGTTAAGAAAACTCTTCTATGCTGGGCTAAGAAGACTATCCCACGCTGTGTTAAGAAAACTCTCCCACGCTGGGTTAAGAAAATTCTTCAACGTTGTGTTAAGAAGACTCTCCTACGCTGGGTTAAGAAAACTCTTCTACGCTGGGTTAAGAAGACTTTGGTACGCTGTGTTAAGAAGACTTTGGCACGCTGGGTTAAGAAGACTCTCCTACGCTGGGTTAAGAAGACTCTCCCATGCCGTAATGTCACAATAGTGATACATGCTTTGTTTCATTAAAAAAACCGGTGTAACTTTTGATTGTAAACATTTAGTGCACATGCCCAGTGACCATTCGTCGTCATTTTGAAGCGTTATTAGCAACGAGTGTGAAATTTGAAGTTCCGAATCGAGAATTTAAAACTCTTTTTTGTGACTTCGGAGGCATACGGACATGACCTATGACCAGATCACTGTTCTTGAATGTAGCCCAGGTAGATCTAGACCTATTGGACGGACTGGAGAAGTAGTTAGAATGCTATTTAAGGCATTATTATAGTGAGCATGCCACATGTCACAGGACAAGATCATATAGATCTACAAGTAGATTTAGACATCGCCGATGGTAAGTAGGACACAATCATCAAGTTTGTTGTTGTTGTTGTAGGTGGTGGTGGTTGTGGTGGTGGTGATGATGGTGGTGGTCATTGTGGTGGTGGTGATGGTGGTGCTAAAATCTTCTCATTTTTTTCACACCACTTCTTTTTTCCCTAAAAAAAAACGTTATAATTATGGAATCTTCATACATTTACAGCTATTTTGAAGCATAATAATTATAATTTTAACGTGGACATACTTCGTTGCATTCACTTTTCCAACTGTACCCCCTAAACATATCAAGACCCACGCTTTTACTCTGGCCATGGCTGGAACGTCTGGGTTTCTTCCTGTGGCGTGGGTTAAGAAGACTCTCCCGAGGTATGGCACTCATCAGTTTCCCTAGGGCGACTGCCCCATTCTGCGTTTGTTTGTTTCTTTTTAATCTCTTTCTACAAGTGAATGTTGATGGACGTGGAGAGATTCACTTGCTATCTGTTTGGTGAGATCCAGCTGCTGTGAGCTTAGTGAGATCCACCTGCCTGTGTGCGTAGTGAGATCCACCGGCCTGCCTGTGTGGTGAGATCCACCTGCCTGTCTGTGTGGTGAGGTCCACCTGCCTGCCTGTGTGGTGAGATCCACCTGCCTGTCTGTTTGGTGAGATCCACCTGCCTGTCTGTCTATCTGTTTCCCAGAATGTCAGACGGGCTTGCGTGTCCAATTTTTAATCCTTTAAAAATAAAGTTCATTTGTTTCTCTTTCTCACTCTATCTTCTTATGTCTGCCTCTCTCTCTCACACTCTCTCTCCTTATGTCTGCCTCTCTCTCTTTCTGTCTCATTCACTCTATCTTTCTGGCTCTCTGTTGTTTTCTTTCTCTTTCTCTCTCTATATTAATCTTTTAGTTTTTCGCTATTTCTCTCTCTCTCTCTCTCTCTCTATATATATATATATATATATATATATATATATATATATATAAAAATTAATCTTTTAGTTTTTCGCTATTTCTCTCTCTCTCTCTCTCTATCTCTCTCTCTCTCTGTATATCTCTTTCTTTCCCACCTCCCTCCTTAACAGTTCCTCTATAATTCTTTCCTAGGACTCTTTTTGTCTGTCTATTTCTTTTTCTCTCTCTCTCTCTCTCTTCTCGCTCTCTCTCTCCCCAACCTAGTCATTGAATTTTTTCTTTCTGTGTATCGTCATCCCTTCCTTCTTTTCTTCTTCTAACTGAAAAGATAATGCAGGCAAAATAAGAATATAAGTGTTTGTGTGTGTGTGAGAGAGAGAGAGAGAGTACGAATGAACAAGCTTTATTTTCAACCTCCCACCTGACATTCTACTCTTTATTAAACTGTGAGAGAGTGTGAGATAGCAAGAGAGTGAGAGAGAGTGAGATAATGAAAGAGAGTGTGAAAGAGATAGCGAGAGAGTTTGAGAGAATGAAAGAGAGTGTGAGAGAGATAGCGAGAGAGTATAAGAGAGTGAGAGAGTGAAAGAGAGTGTGAGATAGATAGCGAGAGAGTATTCGAGAGTGAATGAATGAATGAATGAATAATCTTTATTTTTAAAGGGTAAAGAATTGGGCACGCAGGCCCGTCTGTGAGAAAGCGAGAAAATGCGAGAGAATGTGAGAGAATGTGAGATTGTGATAGAGTGAGAGAGAGTGAGAGATATCGACAGAGAGGGAGAACAGAAAGAGAGAGAGAGAGACGAGAGAGGGCAAAAGAACGAAAGAGAGAGAGACAAGAGAGTGTAAGAGAATGAAAGAGAGAGAGAGACGAGAGAGTGCAAGAGAACGAACGAGAGAGAGAGAGAGAGAGAAGGGAAGAGAGAGCGTAAAAGAGAGAACAAAGAAGAGAACGAGAGAAAGAGAGAGAGAAACGAGTGCGAGAGAGAGAGAGTGTGTGTGTGTGAGAGAGAGAAGAGCATGCACTATGGAAAAACAAGAGATGACGGTGTTAAACAAAAAGCACCAAAGCAGGCAATAAAAATAACGAGAGAAGAACATGTGAAAAATAAGACAAAGCAAAACACTGAGATTAAATTATTGATCACGCCACACAAAATCTAAGGGGGAAAATCTCATTAGGAAAATGTGGTAAAAATGAAGATTAACAGTGCCCTGCTCAGTTCTGATTAATTTCATTTCTACCACTGATATGCTGATGACACAGTATTACTGTCCACAACACAAAAAAGAAATGGAAAAACTAATTATGTCAGTCCGTAAGAACAGCGAAGAGCAAAACCTCTATCTTAATGCAAAGAAAACTAAATTGATGACAACTGACAAAACAAATAAGGCAGCTGAAATAAGTATCAATGAGGAAAAACTGGAAGAAGTGGAGAGTTTTGAATATCTTGGACCACTACTAACTAGTAATGGAGATACAGAGAGGAAAATTAAAAGGAGGGCATCTATCACTCTTCAGAAAGTAAAACAACTAACGAATCTGTGGAGAGGAGCAGACAGAACTACAAAAATAAGATTTTTAAGGGCATGCATCTTTCCCACCACAACATATGCCTGTGAGACCTGGACACTTAACAAAACAGCTGAGAAACACATAAATGCCTTTGAATGTAAATGCTACAGAAGAGTTCTTCAAATATCATGGACACAAAATAAAACACATATATCCATACTACAAGAACTTAATATTGAAGAAGACTGGCTAGTAAAGAGGATTAAAGAGAGAAAACTTAAATATTTTGGACACATTAAACGTCATGATAATCTAGAGAAGACCGTCTTGGAAGGGTACATAATGGGGAAAAGAAAGAGATGGAGGAGGAAGGCGAAGATGGCTGCAAGACATCGTTGATGATCTGCAGATGGATGCATCAGCAGCAGGCCATCTTGCTCACAATCGAGAGGCATACAGGAGAGCTGTTAGGGAGGCAAAGTTCCGCAAGGGACATGGAAATGAATGAATGAACATATCCATTTATTACTCTCTCTCTCCACCTCTCTCTCTCTCTCTCTCTCTCTCTCTCTCTCTCTCTAATTCTCTTGCCTTACTCAAAATCTCATTCTATTTTTCTCTCCCTTCATAAATATTTCCTTATCTTGTTAACTCTTGTTATCTTGTTATCATTGTTAACTCTCTCATCATTTTTTCCTTAGCATTATTTTACTCTCACAGTTCTCTCATCAGTTTTTCCTTAGCATTATTTTACTCTCACAGTTCTCTCATCAGTTTTTCCTTAGCATTATTTTAATCTCACAGTTAGTTCTCTCATCACTATTTCCTTATCATTATTTTACTCTCACAGTTCTCTCCTCATTATTTCCTTATCATTATTTTACTCTCACAGTTCTCTCATCATTATTTCCTTAGCATTATTTTACTCTTACAGTTCTCTCATCATTTTTTCCTTAGCATTATTTTACTCTTACAGTTAGTTCTGTCATCACTTTTTCCTTATCATTATTTTACTCTCATAGTTTGTTCTCTCATCACTATTTCCTTATCATTATTTTACTCTCATAGTTAGTTCTCTCATCACTATATCCTTATCATTATTTTAATCTCATGGTTAGTTCTCTCATAATTATTTCCTTATCATTATTTTACTCCCATAGTTAGTTCTCTGATCATTATTTTCCTTATTTACAATCGTCATATCTTTTCAAAAGACAGCTTTTGAAAAAAGAAATTTCATATTAACAAATCAAACACGGTCATTGGAAATAAGAAAGAGAGTTCTAAGATTCTGTATAGAACCTATATTAATTTATGCTCTTCAGTTGTATGAATTAAGTTTCTGGCAGCTCTCACCTTGTATGAATTAAGTTTCTGGCAGCTCTCACCTTGTATGAATTAAGTTTCTGGCAGCTCTCACCTTGTATGAATTAAGTTTCTGGCAGCTCTCACCTTGTATGAATTAAGTTTCTGGCAGCTCTCACCTTGTATGAATTAAGTTTCTGTCAGCTCTTAGCTTGTATGAATTAAATTTCTGGCAATATAAATGATAAAACTTGTATCAAAATGAAGCATATTCATTTCTCACAAACACTGTAAACTTATTTTTCAACATAGTCCCCAGTAACAGCTACACACTTTCCCAACCTCGTTATCTGTTGTTACTTTCTGTTGATGAAGAAAGTTTATGGTTGGTGTCTGATCCACGTGCGAACAGCAGCTTCAACTTCAGCACACGATGAATAATCCTGACATTTCAACACCTTCTTCAATTTAGGGAACAGCCAGAAGTCGGATGGTGCTTAATCTGGTATATAAGGAGGGTGTGGAACAATTGTGAATTTCAGGCTTGTCGCAGTTTTCTCCTTTTGTCCACTGTGATGTTGTCTCGCATTGTTGTGATGTAATTTTTTTTTCTTTCGGACCTGATTCTGATGATGCGTAGCTTGAGTGTTCGTAAGAAATCCCAATATCTGTGGGAATATTACAGTCGTTCCTATAATCAGAAATTCCGTGTAAACGACCCCCCCCCCCCCATTCCAAATTCCTCTTGCATCCCCCAAAAATGGTGACCATGACTTTTTTCGCTGAAGGAACACTTGAATTATTTGAGGTTCGGAGAATCTGGATGAGGATATTCCATGGATTGCCATTTGTTTTCTGGATCATAAAGATTATCCCAAGTCTTCACGCCAGATACAACATTCGGGAGAAAATCATCCGCTTCGAGACGACATCAGTCAAGAAGTTCTTGAGAAACAGTTTTTCTGTGCTCCTTCATTTAGTGTGTCTGTTGTAGCGGTATGCATCTGACAGACATTTTTCTGTAATACCACGTCTCGTTGATATGGTGCGCCCTTTCTTGACATGTACCTGATGTAGAGCACTTTCTTTCTGCTTAATTCAGTGATTTTTTTTAATCGTGACATGCACTTTGCACTGGCTCTCATCATCATCATCATCACTCCCTTGAGAGCATAAGCCACGGATAAATGCTCTCCAGGCATCCGTGTTCTTGGAATTATTCTCTGCTTCCTTCCATGTGCATCTCTTGTCTCTGAGCACTGCCACAACTGGCTCTCATTATGTGTCCCTGCAATGGGTCGCCTGGTCTTTGCACAGCATAGACATCACATCTGACCTTTACTACGACCCACTTATTAAAACCACTTAAGAAAGAAGCATGAATAGCTATATTGATAAGCGAGCACGCATTATTGTGACGTTTCGCTTTCACCTGAATCATGTAAAAAACCACACAGGACGAAGAAATAATGAAAAAAGATAAAACTATAAATTCACATGAATGCTATACGATAAACAGTAATGTACATTTGTTTTTAAATTAATGAAGCACTTAGCTGTGACATTTAAAAATCTGTGTAGATTCTACTTGCTAAATACTCCATTTTCTACACACAAAAAATGTACATTACTGATTGTCGCATAGCCTTCATGTGAATTTATAGTTTTATCTTTATTCCCTATTTCTTCGTCCTGTTTGTTTTTTTTTCGCATAATGAAGGTGGAAAACGAAACATCACAGCTGTATGCTTGTTAATTAATAAAGCTATTCCTACGGTTCCTTAGTTTTAGTATTTTATTATTGCATCTTTACTGCAGTGACTTCGTGTATGGTTTACGTGCTTGGTTTTTATGCACTTATACGCTAACTATTCAGGACCCACTTGTGGACATTTTGTCACATCCACACAACTATGTATACGCCTATGTATTTCAGTTAGAGCGCAACCTTCAAGTATAAAAAAAAATGCATTACTGATCGATGTAGCATAACCCGGATGTTACTGAGGCTACTGATTAATGATTTGGAACACTGCACTGAAACGTTGGCCCGTTTACACTACACAGTAACGGCTTCCTAACGAATGTGCATACTTTTTGCTTTTGTTTTCAGTTATTAGGGGGTTAGATCCTGCTAGAGACCTTACTTATCATTCACCTCTTGTATGTTCTAGCTCCCAAAATTTTATAGTCACAATTGGTATCGTAATGATCAGTATTACATCACATATTACTATTACTATCACCACAAACTGCCACGATAATTGTTTGTCTGTACGACAACCACAGCAAACTGATACACATATCACAGCAGTTAATGATACTTTAACCACCACTACTACATCTCTCTCTCTCTCTCTCTCTCTCTCTCTCTTTCTCTCTCTCTCTCTGAACCTTAAGTGCCCAGGGCACATGGGGCTTCCGCAAGGAATATACTATTATTACTATTACCACCACTACTACATATATACCACTATTAATATTACCACCACTACTACATATATTACTATTGCTATTACCACCACTATTACATATAATACTATTACTATTACAACCACTATTACAAATACCACTATTACTATTACCACCACTATTGCATATACCACTATTACTTTTACCACCACTATTACATATACTATTATTGCTATTACCACCACTATTACCTATACCACTATTGCTATTACCACCACTATTACATATACCACTATTACTTTTACCACCATTATTACATATATGACTATTACTATTACCACCACTACCACATATATCACTATTACTATTACCACCACTACCACATGTACCACTATTACTACACCTGCTATCGCAACAGTATTTAAGAAGGGTTGATCCCCCACGGGTCCTGCTGTCACCGCCCCCTGAGTTTTTGTACGTCTCTGCCCTGGTCCTTGAATCGTGTGAGCTCGATGGACAAGAAAGCCTGGACTGCGAGTGAGTTATGTGTGAGGCGGGAAACTCATCAGAGTACTTGAACTTGATGGACGTAAAAGTATAGTTGATTTGTTACCAAAGAAATGTGTCTGCTGCCCGTGGTCTGAGCGATGAGAAGTTAGAGTGTCATCCACGGATGAAGCTTGCCTTGTTTGGATGAATCTTGTGATCGACGCTTGTTAGGAACGTCCAGAACTGTACGACAGAGCTCATGGCGAGCATTTGAAGTCGTTACATGGCATGTCTCACTTCCGTCGTCGTCGTCGTCGTCATCATCATCAGCATCATGTGACCGTTATTAACCGTTGTGCTCTTCTAGAGTTGGATTTACGTCGGTTACTCAGACATGTATTCTACTACTACTACTACTACTACTACTACTACTACTACTACTACTACTACTACTATACGTTACTATATTTCTGCAGCTGCTTTGCTGCTGCTGCTGCTACTACTACTACTACTACTACTACTACTACTACTACTACTATACATTACTATATTTCTGCAGCTGCTTTGCTGCTGCTACTACTACTACTACTACTACTACTACTACTACTACTACTATACGTTACTATATTTCTGCAGCTGCTTTGCTGCTGCTACTACTACTACTATTACTATACTACTACTACTACTACTACTATTACTACTACTACCACTATTACTACAACTACTACTAATACTACTACCACTACTACTACCACTACTACTACTACCACTACTACTACTACTACCACTACTACTACTACTATTACTAACACTGCTACTACTACTACTACTACTACTACTACTACTACTACTACTACTAATGAAAGTTACTAATAATTCTGCTGTTATTTCTAATACTACTACTTCTAACAATACTTTTAGCACTACTTCTAAACTAACTACTTCAGTTACTACAAATTTTATTATTATTACTATAACTACTATTACTACCATAAATACTAGTACCATTTTAAAATGACTACCATTATAACATAGAATTCACAGGCAGCCATTTTGCTGTCCATTCCTTCATCTAATTATTTCTTTATCTGCCACCGCGCCTAACATCTTCCTGGTTCTATCCTTCTGACATTTTCCTTTGAACTTTCTTTTAAACATTTGTCCCTCCTCTCCTCCCGCAACCCCCAGGTTTTCTCTCTCTCTCTCTCTCTATCTGTCTCTCTCTAGTTCTCTCTCTCTCTCTCTCTTAACTTATCTTAAACTGCTATTACAGACACCGAATACAGTTACAGTAATTGTTTATTCAAGATCTTAATATTGAAGAATGCTGGCTAATAAAGAAGATTAAAGAGAGAAAAGTTAAATATTTTGGACACATTAAACGTCATGATAATCTAGAGAAGACCGTCTTGGATGGGTACATAATGGGGAGAAAGGAAGAGAGGAAGACCAAAACGAAGATGGTTGCAAGACATCGTTGATGATCTGCAAATGGATGCATCAGCAGCAGGCCGTCTTGCTTACAACTATAGGCCTCAGGAGTGCTGTTAGGGAGGCAAAGTTCCCAAGGGACATGCAAATAAATGAATGAATGAATTGTTTATTCTGAATAGTCCCGAAATTTGTATTTAGTACATAGTCATTTATATATCTATGTAGTTATTCTGTACTGAGTGAATGGATAAGAGCGAAACGTAAATGTTATATTTTATTTTATGTCTCTCAGCTTCAATGTTAATTATGTTTGTTACATGAACAGCATATTTGTAGAATGTCTGGAATAGAGTGAAAGATGTATGATAAAGGGCAGAATGTCAGACGGGCCTGCGTGCCACATCTTAACCCTTTTGAAATAAAGATCAATCAATCAGTCATTCAATATCTCTCTCCATCTCTCCCTTTCTCTTTTCTCTCTCTCTCTCTCTCTCTCTCTCTCTCATCATCATCATCATCATACGACCACAGATACGGACACACTACAAAGACTTTATAAAACAATACACGTACCAAAATAAACGTTCCTAACCTCTGTGGAAAGCAATATTACCCCCCCCCCTCAACTATTCCCCACCCCTACATCCCCTCCTCCCCACCGACCATCACCCCAAACAGCTTTGAGATTTAACAACCCGAGCCAATCCTTTGCCTCAAGTCCTGGAGGTAATGAGATTTTTTTTATAAGCTGACCACAACGGGCACCCATAGAACTTGTCTTACTTTACACAAGTTTTATGGGAAAGGCGTTTTAACTATCATGTGTGACAGAAGGGGTGAAGTTTGATATTCCAGTGATTGTATTGTTTGATCTTTAAAACAGGCGAACACGCATTTAACTTTTAAGTTTTCGGGATTTGTTCTAGGCAAGTTAATCAGAAGTTCTACATCTAGTCAGAGGTTCACAGATCTTCAGCGCGACAATGGCGACGTAGATAAGATGAGTGATGTAGAGGTCACCGGTTTATGGACGTTTAAGCACTCGGCACTTTAATCACTGCGATTATTAATCAAGCGATATTTAATCACTCGATCGCATAATCACGCGACACTTGATTACTGGGACATTTAATCACCCGAACACTTTAAAGCGCGCAATACTTAATAATTCAGACACTTAATCACGCCACATTTAATCATTCGGACACTTTAAAGCGCGCAGTACTTAATAACTCAGACACTTAATCACGCCACATTTAATAATTCAGACTCTTAGTCAATCAGACTTTTAATCACTGGTCACATATTCATATAATTCCAAATGATTAGTTGTCGCTGATTACGTGTCGTATGATCGAGTATCACCGAAGCCAGGCAGGGATCTAAAGAAGAATGCTCGCAAACTTGAGTCAGTGGTTCCACACAGATAAATCTGGTCCAGTTCCTCTTAAAGATCTCACTTGAATGTCTCCGTGCACGATTACATTTTTAAAATTCTGGTACCTGTCTGTGGTTTACAAGCAGTTCTGTCTTAACTAAAAATTCTAATGTTACTGCTGCTGCAGTATTACAAAATAATAGCAATATGGAAAGTCAGCCAGGAAAAAAAAGATCTGGTGATGAGTCTCTCATTCGTTCATTCATTCATTCATTCATTTGCATGTTCCTTGCGGAACTTTGCCTCCCTAACAGCACTCCTGTAGGCCTCTCGGTTGTGAGCAGATCATCAACAATGTTTTGCAACCATCTTCGCCTTGGTCTTCCTCTCTTTCTTTTTCCCATTATGTACCCCTCCAAGAAGGTCTTCTCTAGATTATCACGACGTTTAATGTGTCCACAATATTTAAGTTTTCTCTCTTTAATCCTCTTTACTAGCCAGCCTTCTTCAATATTAAGTTCTTGTAGTATGGATATATTTGTTCTTTTTTATGTCCATGATATTTGAAGAACTCTTCTGTAGCATTTACATTCAAAGGCATTTATGTGTTTCTCAGCTGTTTTGTTAAGTGTCCAGGTCTCACAGGCATATGTTGCGATGGGAAAAATGCATGCCCTTAAAAATCTTATTTTGGGGAGTCCCCCAGGCCAGATAAATCTAATTTTAACACTGGGGAAGAGTGTGAGACAGAGGTCAGTACTAGTAATTGTGATGGCGGACAAAATCCTGACGGTGTTACTAAGGAAAACCCCTGCATCAAACTAAAAAGAAAAATAAGAGTAGGGACACAGAATGTGAGAAGTGTGTGTGAAGGAAAGTATCAAATAATAAGTGACGAGATGAAAAGAACGGGGATACACATTTTTGGAATCTGTGAACATCGATGGAAAGGATCAGGACACTTCAAGAGTGAGAATGATAATATATTTATATACTCTGGTGGAGAAGTAGGAGGAAAGAACGGAGTGGCTTTTTACTTGGACAAATTGACATCAAAGTCATCACTAGGTTGCAACCCAGTAAGTGGCAGAATCCCCACTATCAGACTTAAAGGCTATCTAGATATATGCACCTACATCAACAGATGAGGAAGTAGAAGAGTTTTATAACACACTGCAAAACGACGATAGACCAGGTTCGAAAAAATGATACTGAATTAATAATGGACGATTTTAATGCAAAGACTGGTACAGAAAGAGAAGACGAATGATATGTATTGGGGAAATTTAGTACAGGACATAGAAATGAGGCAGATGACAATCTAATGGCCTTTTGCATGGAATATGAGCTAACGGTCGCTCTCAAGCTTTTTAGACAACATCCAAGAAGACTTTACACATGGACATCACCTGATGGTACAACCAAGAATCAAATAGATTACATTTTAGTGCAAAAAAGGTGGAGATCAAATATAACATCAACAAAAACTTTACCAGGTGCTGATTGTGACACGGACCATGAGTTATTAATAGCAGACATGAAGATTAAGATAAAAAAGACAATTACGGGATCAAGACCACTCCGCTGTAATCTTACAAAAATACCAGAACAATACGGTATCTATACCGTGAAGAACCTTCTGGAGTTACTGATGGCTGTACAGGAGGAAAGGAATGTGCAGCAAATTATCATGAGCTATGTAAAAAGATATCGCCCTCAAGTATTTGGCCAAAAGAATGAAAATGCAATATATTCATATCACTGCCCAAAAAATGGTAACCTGAAATTATGCACAAACTACAGAACAAAAGAATGAAAATGCAATATATTCATATCACTGCCCAAAAAATGGTAACCTGAAATTATGCACAAACTACAGAACAGTTGCCCTGATTAGTCATGCCAGTAAAATTCTATTAAAAATCATAATGGGTAGACTTTGTAAGAAAATAGAAGAAGTCAACATGGTCCAAGCTGGTTTCAGGCAAGGAAAAGGATCAAGAGATCATATATTCAATAAAAGATTCAAAATAGAGAAATGCAGAGAGTTTAATGTGAATCTATATTTATCTTTTATAGACTACTCAAAGGCATTTGACTGTGTACAACGTCAGAAACTTTGGGAAATAATGGAAACATCGGGCTTACAACATATGCAACACAGTTATTATCATTGTTGTATCTAGACCAACAGGCAACAATAAGAATAAATAGTGAAACAACAACTTGGTTTGATATAAAACAAGGGGTCCGTCAGGGGTGCATATTGTCGCCTTGTTTTTTAAGTTAACTTGTATACTGAAAGTATAATGAGGAATGTTAGAAGAGAAGATGTAGACAAAAAATATTACGATGCCGTAAAAATTGGAGGTTTTGAAATACCAGAGATTAGATATGCTGATGACACAGTATTACTGTCCACAACACAAAAAGGAATGGAAAAACTAATTATGTCAGTCCGTAAGAATAGTGAAGAGCAGAACCTCTATCTTAACGCGAAGAAAACTAAACTGATGACAACTTACAAAACAAACAAGGAAATATGTATCAATGAGGAAAAACTGGAAGAAGTGGAGAGTTTTGAATATCTTGGACCACTACTAACTAATAATGGAGATACAATGAGGGAAATTAAAAGGAGGACATCTATCGCTCTTCAAAAGGTAGAAAAACTAAAGAAGCTGTGGAGATTAACAGACATAACTACAGAAATAAGATTTTTAAGGGCATACATTTTTCCCATCGCAATATATGCCTGTGAGACCTGAACACTTAACAAAACAGCTGAGAAACACATAAATGCCTTTGAATGTAGATGCTACAGAAGAGTTCTTCAAATATCATGAACACACAACTGAACAAATATATCCATACCACAAGAATTTAATAATGAAGAAGGCTGACTAGTAAAGAGGATTAAAGAGAGAAAACTTAAATATTGTGGACACATTAAACGTCATGATAATTTAGAGAAGACCGTCTTGGAAGGGGTACATAATGGGAGAAAGAAAGAGATGGAGGAAGAAGTCGAAGATGGCTGCAAGACATCGTTGATGATCTGCAAATGGATGCATCAGCAGCAGGCCATCTTGCTCACAATGGAGAGGCCTACAGGAGAGATGTTAGTTCCGCAAATGACTGACTGACTACTGCTGCTAAGACTACTATTACTACTACTACTACTACTACTACTACTACTACTCCTACTCCTACTGCTACTACTACTACTACTCCTACTCCTACTACTACTCCTACTACTACTACTCCTACTACTACTCCTACTACTACTACTACTACTACTACTCCTACTACTACTCCTACAACTACTCCTATTACTACTCCTACTACTACTCCTACTACTACTCCTACTCCTACTGCTACTACTACTACTACTCCTACTACTACTCCTACTACTCCTACTACTACTACTCCTACTACTACTACTACTACTCCTACTACTACTCCTACTACTACTGCTACTACTACTACTACTCCTACTCCTACTCCTACTACTACTACTACTCCTACTACTACTCCTACTACTACTCTTACTCCTATTATTACTACTACTACTACTCCTACTACTACTCCTACTACTACTCCTACTAATACTCCTACTACTACTGTTACTACTACTACTACTCCTACTCCTACTACTACTCCTACTACTCCTACTACTACTACTCCTACTACTACTACTACTACTACTCCTACTACTACTCCTACTACTACTCCTACTACTACTACTACTACTCCTACTACTACTACTACTACTACTACAACTACTACTACTACTACTCCTACTACTCCTACTACTACCCCTACTACTACTCCTACTACTACTACTACTACTACTCCTACTACTACTACTACTACTCCTACTACTCCTACTACTACTACTCCTACTACTCCTACTACTACTCCTACTACTACTCCTACTACTCCTACTACTCCTACTACTACTCCTACTACTACTCCTACTACTACTACTACTACTACTACTACTACTACTACTACTACTCCCACTACTACTACTACTCCTATTACTACTACTACTCCTACTACTCCTACTACTACTACTACTACTACCACTGCTACTACTACTACTACTACTACTACCACTGCTACTACTACTACTACTGCTACTACTACTACTACTACCACTGCTACTAGTACTACTACTACTACTACTACCACTGCTACTACTATTACTACTACCACTGCTACTACTACTACTACTACTACTACTCCTACTACTCCTACTACTACTCCTACTACTACTCCTACTACTCCTACTACTCCTACTACTACTCCTACTACTACTCCTACTACTACTACTACTACTACTACTACTACTACTACTACTACTCCCACTACTACTACTACTCCTATTACTACTACTACTCCTACTACTCCTACTACTACTACTACTACTACCACTGCTACTACTACTACTACTACTACTACCACTGCTACTACTACTACTACTGCTACTACTACTACTACTACCACTGCTACTAGTACTACTACTACTACTACTACCACTGCTACTACTATTACTACTACCACTGCTACTACTACTACTACTACTACTATTACTACCACTGCTACTACTACTACTACTACTACTACTCCTACTACTACTACTACTACTACTACTACCACTGCTACTACTACTACCCCTGCTACTACTACTACTATTACTACTACTACTACTACTACCACTACTACTACTACTTATACTACTACTACTACCACTGCTACTACTACTACTACTACTACGACTACTACTACTATCACCACTACTACTACTACTACTCCTACTACTACTACTACTACTACTACCACTGCTACTACTACTACTACTACCACTGCTACTACTACTACTACTACCACTGCTACTACTACTACTACTACTATTACCACTGCTACTACTACTACTACTACTACTACTACCACTGCTACTACTACTACTACTACTCCTACTACTACTACTACTACTACTACTACTACCACTGCTACTACTACTACCCCTCCTACTACTACTACTACTACTACTACTACCACCACTACTACTACTACTACTACTACTACCACTGCTACTACTACTACTACTACTACTACGACTACTACTACTACCACCACCACTACTACTACTACTACTCCTACTACTACTACTACTACTACTACCACTGTTACTACTACTACTACCACTGCTACTACTACTACTACTACTACTACTACCACTACCACTGCTTCTACTACTACTACTACTACTACTACTACTACTATTACCACTGCTACTACTACTACTACTACTACTACCACTGCTACTACTACTACTACTACTACTACTACTACTGCTACTACCACTACTACTACTACTACTACTACTACTACCACTGCTACTACTACTACTACTACTACCACTGCTACTACTACTACTACTACTACCACTGCTACTACTACTACTACTACTACTACTACTACTACCACTGCTACTACTACTACTACTACTACTACTACTACTACTACTACTATACTATATCGTCTCCAGTTAATATCTACGGCAATGAGTAGGCTGAAGCATTGTGAAAGAGAGACTGAGAGCTCCCCCGGGTTCACACAAGCCTCTCATATGATGAAGTCAAGACACTGGTAAAAGCCAGATAGAAGAACAAAAAAAGAACACACAGAACACCAGAAGAACGATCCCTACTACCAGCTCAGCCGAGAAGAACAAGTCAAGAACTTTGGAACAGGCCATAGTTGGTTTGTTAACCAGTTTAAAAAAATGTTAATAATTTAAGATAAAATTGTGATATAACGTACAGAACTGGTTAGTGTGGTTAGGCGCCCTGTTCACTAATCCAGTGGTACCGGGTTCAAGTCCCAGCAGTAGGGATTTGTTTTTCCTAGTACACCCACAAACAAAAAGGCCCCGAGGTCCACACAGCCTCTAAAAATGGGTGGAGGGTAAACGTAGCCGGTCATGATACTGGCCACATCACGCTATCATGTGCCGGAGATCTGGGAAATACGGGCCTAACACCGTATCCCCGTCATATCTTAATGGCGTGGAAACGATAATTCTACTCTTTCGTTTAAACTGTACAGTATAAAGCTTGTTCATTTTTTACGTGACGTGTCCTTTCCAGAACGTTGTTCCTCTCACAGGCTGCCCGAGTGCAGTGTTGCGCTACCCTAGACAAGTGCGACACGAAATGCACACGGTGCGACTTCCAAGAGTTTATATATATATATATGCTCTTATTTATCCAGTGTGTTAGATCCGAGATCATCTATATCAGGGGGTCCTTTGAATAGAGATCTTATGCGTGTCGCAAGTAGACTGGGCATTGTGCTTTCATCTCCTCACCACTCGTGATCTGCGACTTCGCATGGTGATGCAGTGGGCTGACGGACGCACTGCTCCTGCGAGGGAGATAACTGGTTGTAAGATACTGCGACATTTTTCTAATGCTTATATTACAAATAAAACCTATAAGCTGTGTTGCGTTGTATGAGAGGCACTGGGTGCTTATGTTACAAATAAAACGTGTATTTTGTGTTGTATATAAGAAGCACTGGGTGCTTGTATTACAAATAAAACGTTTATTTTGTGTTGTATATAAGAAGCACTGGGTGCCTGTATTACAAATAAAACGTATATTTTGTGTTGTATATAAGAAGCACTGTGTGCTTATATTACAAATAAAACGTATATTTTGTGTTGTATATAAGAAGCACTGGGTGCTTATGTTACAAATAAAACATTTATTTTGTGTTGTATATAAGAAGCATTGGGTGCTTATGTTACAAATAAAACGTTTATTTTGTGTTGTATATAAGAAGCACTGGGTGCTTATATTACAAATAAAACGTATATTGTGTGTTGTTTATAAGAGGCACTGGGTGCTTATGTTACAAATAAAACGTATATTCTGTGTCGTATGTAAGAGGCACTTGGTGCCTAACAAAAAAATTGCAAAAGGTGACGACCGTATCACAAATCTTAATGACGAAGTAGGTAGGCCACATGAAATAAAGATCATTTGTAACTGATGTTCAAATTTAAATATTATCATTTTTCATAACTCTTATAAAGAAATTTATCAGATTTAACCAAACTAAAGACCTTTCAAAAATAATCCATGTAGAATTCTTTCTTAAACAATATTCGTATAGGAAAAGTTTCAATTATTATAAGAAAAATTGTAATAATATTCGAATTGTTTATAAAATTAACAGATTCCAAATTATTTTCCTTCGATAATAAAAGTCCCATTTTGTTGTTGGTTTTTTTTTTTTCGCCTCCTTTGTTTCGCTTGTAGAGATTAATTAACACATATCAGGAACGAAAACTTCGATGTAGAGAAAACAAACATTGTTTCGGTAATGTCCCCTAGCAAGCGCTGTCCCGTGTGAAGTCCGCTTGACCTTTAGACCTGGTTACAGCAGTAGATATATATTTTAAACAATCACAGCTTCGCAACTGCTGCTCAAAGATGAAACGTTATTTGTTAAATTTTTGGTTGAATAGTGTGGAATATTTCCCGACCTCTGTTTTTTTTTTTTTAGGGGGGGGGGGGGGGGGGGGAGGTTAGATGAATGACAGAAACATTAAAGTAAGATTATTTGATAAGGGATGAACCAGAGAACAGAAAATGGAATGACAGAAGAAACCTTTATCTGAGGCTTGCGTCTATTCCAAACAAGATTCCGTGAACCACTACCGCCCCGGCGTTTAAATGAGGCGTGCGACAATTTCAGTTTCGGCGTTCATTAGAGGTATGCGTTTATTGGAAGCCGAAAAACCACTTCGATAACTGTTATTTTTGTGTTATTAATATTACAGGCACCCATCGAAATAATCGTGACAGGTGGTCTTACCTTGGTCTACCTTCAGCCAGGAGACTTGTTCCGCACTCAGATCTTGTACCTGTTTCACCTTTCCTTGAACTATCCCAACTCTCGGAGGACGAGTCTTGCATGTCTGATATCAGAATAAAGTAAGTGGGTGAAGTGATAGTGAATTTTAAAAAAACTTCACATAGTGATCGTTTTGATCAAACACTGACTTCAGTGAGATCACTGATCAGGGACTTAAATCTTTCTAAGGATTCTTCTGAATTGCTTGACTCCAGACTAAAGGAAAAGAATGTACTTCAGTCTTGACTGAAAATGACGTTTTATCGAAGAACAGGAAAGGATTTGCTGCCATTCTTTACCTAAGACAAAAGCTTAGTAATTGCTCTTTCAGAATATAACACAAGTGAGTGGCGTCTTTTCATCGACAGTTCAAAACCTAATTTAAAATGTGTTACTTTAAGTAACCGCAACAAATATGGTTCTATTCCAATCAGTCATTCCACCAGGATGAAAGAAGAGAACATGGTCATCTCTTTAGTCTTGGAAAAGATCATTTACCAAGAACATCAATGGGTGATTTGTGTAGACTTGAAGATGGTTAATTTTCTTCTTCGTCAACAAAAGTGGCTACAGAAAGTATCTTATCTTATATATCTTATATCCTTCCCGTGCCGTTAAACGTCACATAGGGCTCGCAAAGTAGTTCGCCAAATTTTCCTGTCTTCGGCGAGTCTTTCAACCTCATCAGAGGATTTTATGCCTGTTAATTTGGCCTCTCTTAATAATGTCCTCTTCAGAGTTTCACGCGGTCTGCCTCTTTTTCTTTGGCCTGTTGTGTTCCACTTGATAGCTTGTTTTGGGATTCTCTGATCATTTCTTCTCATCAAGTGACCAGCATATGTCCATCTCCTTTTCCTGATCACCCATGAGACTGGTTGTTGTTCAGTCATCTCTCTTATCTCTGCATTGTTCTTGAATTCATTCCACTTGATGTCGAGTACTTTCCTTAGGCATTTGTTTTCAAAAGAGTCTAATTTCTTTTCTATTTCTTTAGTTGTTTTCCAGCTCTCGCATGCATAAATGAGGATGGATATTACATTTGAATTGAATAGTCTTAACTTGGTTTTTGTGCTTATAACTTTTGAATTCCATATGTTCTCAAGATTCTTGAAGATTGATGCTGCTTTTGCAATTCTCATCCTAACTTCCTTTCTAGTGTCACCATCCTGGTCTATGTAGCTGCCAAGGTATGCAAATTGATTGACTTCTTCAGTATCTGTCCCTTCTATGTGTATTTTTCCAGAAATATACAGATCGTATATAGAAAGTATACTTACTTTTTATTCCTTTGGGTAGTAGAGCCAAACATGAACACAGGGCAAGAAAAGATTAACATCCGAGGGAATATACGGTGGTTGGAGGACAAAATGTAATCATTGAACCTTTGGTAGCACAAGATGGGAAAGATGCATACCTTTAACAATCTTATTTTTGTAGTTCCGTTTGTTCCTCTCCATAGATTTTTAGTTCTTTTACTTTCTGAAGAGCGATAGATGGTCCTCCTTTTAATTTCCCTCACTGTATCTCCACTATTGATTAGTAATGATCCAAGATATTCAAAACTCTCCACCTCTTTCAATTTTTCCTATATATACATTTTTCCTGATATATATTTCAGCTGCCTTATTCCACATTACATTATTTTACATTACATCTTATAAATATCATGTGTTAATTTTAGCTACATTCTTCTTTCAAAGACAAAAATATATCGCTATTTCTAGCGGCTTCTGAGTGTTCTGGAATTCAGCGTGTGTTGGTAACCCACCGTACCTGACCATTTTATTAACACAAGGTCCGACAATTAAGTAATGAGACTAATTCTATAAAAACTAAAATAAACAACAGTTGAAGATATAACCTGTGTTTTATTCAAAGAAAGCCCATTGTGCATTGATACAGCGAGTGGAACGATCTAACAAACACTGGAACGACCTCTGCAGTTCTACTGTTGGTATAGCCCTTAAACTAGATGTTAGGGCCCTTTAGATGTCATCAGTATCGTCAAAGAAGCGTCCTTTCAGTGGTAACTTTAATTTTGGGAACAGAAAATAATCGCAGGGAGACAAATCTGGCGAATAGGGTAGATAGTTGAGAACACACACATGTTTTTGGACAAAAAATTCCTGTACAACTATCGCCAGGTGAGCCGGTGCATCATCAGGAAGAAAGAAAAAAACTGCCAGGTGTTGAATACGCGGGTAGAACTCCGAGAATACTTTACAATAGGCGTTTCATAAAGCTTAAGTAAACTTTGGCAGTGACAGTCTGTCCCTCTGGAATAAATTCTTTGTGAATAACTCCTTTGCTGTCGTAGAAGCACACCAAAATTGTCTTCACTTTTTGAAGACGATTTTTTGTGCCTTTTGGTGATGATGATGATGATGACTTCCACTGAGCACTTTGGCGTTTAGTTGTGGGATCATAGCTGAAAATCCATGTTTCATCCTCTGCAACAATCAAATTTAAGAAATGTTTATTTCTGCTACACGTTTTGACGATGTCTTACGCTACTCAACACGCAGATGTTTTTGGCCATCAGACAACGCATTTGATACAAAATGGTAAGCAACATTTTTCTTGCCCAAATCTTCCACTAAAATTTTACGATTGGTCTCTCGGTAACACAAAATTCATCTGCCATCATCCTCACAGTCAAACGACGATCTTCTTGTATCCGTTCTCCGACTTTTGCAATGAGTTCCTCATTACGAATAGAAATTGGGCGTCCATGTCTAGTTGCATTTTTAATCGTTTCCACGCCACTTTTGACTTGTTAATACCATCTGAATATCTGTGCACGAGATAAACAGTTATTCCCATAAACTTGTCGCATCAATGAAAATGTCCCAATGGCACTTTTTTCCGAGTTTTAAACATAATTTAATGTTAGCTTTTTGCTCCATGCTGATTACGTGACAGTGCACCTCTAACTAGGTCAACAAAATGGCGACTTGTTTGTCGTCTGCTTATCGGGTGGCGATGAAAAGTTGCCAGATCATAGATGAAAGTTGCCTCTTTAGATTTCATGCTTTGCTTCATGTATGGCATTTTTGTCTTGGCCACAATAAAACCAGTCTCATTACTTAATCTTCGGACCTGGTATAGCAGGGGAAAAAAAGGAGATTTTCTTTGTCCGAGCCAATTCTTTTTCCTCAGTGTCTCGTCCCATATGCTACTTTTACACAGAGAGAGAGAGAGAGAGAGAGAGACAGAGAGACAGAGACAGAGACAGAGAGACAGCCAGCCAGAAAGACAGACAGACAGATAGACAGACAGACAGACAGATAGATAGACAGACAGACAGACATACAGATAGACAGATAGATAGATAGATAGATAGATAGATAGATAGATAGATAGATAGATAGATAGATAGATAGATAGATAGATAGATAGATAGATAGATAGATAGATAGATAGATAGATAGATAGATAGATACAGTATCGAAATCACTTATGCAAATTGTGTCTAGTAAGTTATGAGACTTATTTTTTTCAGCCAATCAGCAGAGGTGGGGAGGGGGGGCGGGTGCGGAACCTCCGGGCAATAAGGGTTAGTGGGGGATGTTAGGTAAAGTGTAGATATCGCGTGATTTTGCTCTGAGCTTTTACAGAGTGCGGATCGTTTGCGAAGTGGACAGCTGTTTAAGCGTCGCGTAACGGTCAAAATGGAGAGGAGTGTGGAGCAGGAATAAAGTTTTATGTCAAACTTGAAAAATCCGCGACCGATACCCTTGCTATGATACAGAAAGCCCACTGGAAGTGTTTCGGTAGCACAAGAAGTTCAATGAAATGATAGAGCTCTGAGAGACACACTACCGAGTCTCCTCGACCAAAGAAGGAACGAATGAACAACTCGAAGACCAAATCGATGCTCATTATCTTTTTTTCGCTCAAAATCGTACCACCCGGACAAATGGCCAACGCAGCATTTTACGTGGAAGTGCTTGAACGTCTGAAGAACAGAGTCGCCTGGGTCAGCTCGGAGATCACTTAAATATTTTGGACACATTAAATATCATGATAATCTAGAGAAGACGGTCTTGGAAGGGTACATAATGGGAAAAAGAAAGAGAGGAAGACCACTGCAAATGGACGCATCAGCAGCAGGCCATCTTGCTCACAACCGAGAGGCCTACAGGAGTGTTTGGGTGGCAAAGTTCCACAAGGGACATGCAAATGAATGAATGAATGAACATGTGCCCAGGTGCCCCCCAAACAGGAGCACATGCTCTTGAATTACATCAGCTGTGAAATACACTGAGATGCGCCTAATGACACCACATGTGAAGCTAAGCTCTACGGTTATATATATGAGCTACAAAACAGGCCTAATTTATCCAAGGGACAGAACTGCAGATATACATGCATACGATAAAGAAAAAGGGAGATAAACGCTTAGAATGAAACAATATTTCGACATACTTCCAAAAGTAATTTAATCCTGTACATTTATTTTTCATCTGCTGATTTCTGAACAAAAATAAATATGCAGGAAACTCTCTACTATAGAGAGTGGAACAACAACAAACTCCTTCAGATCATCAGAAGAAGTACCCCCACCCCTCAGACAAGTGTTTCGGCCCTATTAAACTCCGGACACAAAAATAAATAAATGTTTACAAAATGCCAAGTTTCTTTCTATTTTAGTCCATAAAAATATTACTTCCACGTAAACAGTGAAAGAGTGGAATAAATTAATTCATAGAAAATAGCACCTTTATTAAATCAAACATATGAAAAATAGGAAGAAATATTCTCACATAGCAGTGCACTGCCTCGAAAGATGTAGTAAATAACTAGAGGATTACACTGAGATACTTCGACTTGGAACAAGTCATCTCAAATAATCCTATCAATAGATCAAAATGTGTTAACTATTGTCAGGGGACAATATCGAGTAGAATGCATTCCAAGGGAAGTAACAAAAATCTTTGCTTTGTTTCGATAGCTATTATATCTGTAAGTTAAAAATGTGTATTTATCAGTCTTTTTCCTTAAGTAAAAAAAAGATTATGCAAAAAAAGATATTACAATTAGTTATATTCAAATGCACTGCATATTTTCTATTGAGTGTAATAATATTTGTTAATATACTGTTTCGTGACTAAATTATTTTTTGAATTAACTTTTTCTTGTAGTTTAAGCAGAGCTGATATTTGATATGAATTGCAATACTTGATAGGTATATAGTACTTTCTGGCCACTTACCTGGCACGGAAAAGTAAAACAACTAAAGAAGCTGTGGAGAAGAATAGGTAGAACTACAAAAATAAGATTTTTAAGGGCATCCATCTTTCCCATCGCAACATATGCCTGTGAGACATGGACACTTAACAAAACAGCTAAGAAACACATAAATGCCTTTGAATGTAAATGCTACAGAAGAGTTCTTCAAATATATCCATACTACAAGAACTTAGGAAATGGCATCATCAGACCAATAGGGGGACATTCTGAACCCTTTTTTTTTTCAATACTATGAAGCAAGTAACGCATTTCAAATATCTCGGAAGCATTTCTCAACAAAGGGAAAAATAGACATAGAGATCGAAAACAGATGTAAGAAAGCGAACCAACTTATCGGGCAAATGGCTCCCATACTAAACAACAAGCATGTCTCACTGGAAACCAAAAGAACTATCTATAAGACATCTTATCTTATCTTATATCTTATATCCTTCCCGTGCCGTTAAACGCCACATAGGGCTCGTGAAGTAGTTCGCCAATTGTTCGTCAATTGACATCTGGTGGCATATAAAATCTTGGAAAGAAGTAGGCCAAGGCCAGTTTTTCACAGATGTTGCTGTGATCAGATTTTGGGCATTCATTGTTGGAAGTATCCATTTATACATGATTATATCACGCTTTGTTGCCGTGTACTGTACTGATGGTAGACAAACGTATGATTTCTCGGTGTTGTGTAACGTATGATTTCTTGGTGTTGTGTTGTGTTTCTTAAACTCGCACGGTAAGCCTGGTCGAACTGAATGGCCTTCACATTGACCTGGCTATAACGAGCACTTTACTAGCATAGCATATCAGTTTAGAAATAATAATTGTAGATGATTGTCGTGGTTATTTGCAGGGCCTTTCTTCTCTCCTACTACCGGGCCCTCCGCCTTTCTGGGCCCCTTGGCTTAAGCTTACTCACACATCCATCCACCCTCGCCTTCTTTACCCCTATCTGGAGCATAGGCCACCAACAAGGGCTCTCAAATTATTTCTCTCCTGGTCTACTTCTTCTATCCACCTCCAGGTGTAGTCCATCTTTCTGATCTCTGCCTCAAGACTCCTTGGCCAGGTGTTTCTAGGTCTTTCTTGTTTCCTCTTATCCTGAGGATTCCAGGTGAGAGCCTGTCTGGTTATGTTAGTGGTAGGCTTTCCAGGTGTATGTTCTATCCATCTCCAACGTCTTTTCATTATCATTTTCTTTCACTGTTGGTTTGTTCGTTTTCTGTCATGGCTCTTCATTAGTGATGGCATCTGGCCATCTGACCTGAAGGATCTTCCTTAGACAGTTGTTAACAAAGGTCTGCAGTCTCTTGGTACTTTTGGCTGATGCTGAACTTTCAGCTTAATGGGTAATATGCCGCTAATTCTAGAACTTGATTTTTTTTTTCATTAAATATGAGAAAATATTTTTTTTCTTTTAAATCGGTGTCTCATAAAATAATTGTAGTATTTCGACCTTGGTACAGTGCACAGGTAGCAAGATTGTAACATATTTTTGCAAATCTCCACAACTTATCCTAATGCAGTTTCTTATTACATCTTGTAAATTTCGTGTGTTCATTTTCCCTAAAGTCTTCTTTTTTAAAAAAAAGGTTTATTTCCAGAGGTCTCTTTGGGTTAATGCTTTTTAGCTTCACTTTCATTTTTTCATCATTACTGGGCTGTGATCTGAAGCTACGCCAGCCTCTGTGTAGATATTTGTCGACTTAAGATTATTTCTAAATCCGCCTTTGATCATTATAAAGTTAATCTAATTTCTTCTCAAATCTCCAGGGTTTTTACATGTATATAGTTTCATCTTATTCTGTTTGTAAATGTGTTGCAAATGATTAGTTGGTTTTCCTCACAAAATTGTATCAGTCTGTTTCCACGTTTATATCTTGCACCAATTCTCTATATACAATGTTCTTATGATTTCTCCTTTTTTTTAATTCATATCCCCCCATGGCTATAAGATGTGAAAGCTTGAAAATAACTACAGAAATAGACAAGAAATTAGACTCTTTAGAAAACAAATGCATAAGGAAAATTCTCGGTATAAAGTGGAACGAATTCAAGAACAACACAGAGACAAGACAGATCAGGAAAAAAACAACCTGTCTCATGGGTGATCAGAAAAAGAAGATGGACGTATGTCGGTCATGTGCTGAGAAGAAACAATCAGAGGATTCTCAAACAAGCTATGACGTGGAACACAACAGGCCGAAGAAAAAGAGGTCAACCACATGAAGCTCTAAAGAGGACATTGTTAAGAGAGGCCAGTTCATTGGGCATAACATCCCTTGATGAGATTGAAACTCGCCGAAGACAGGACATCTTGGCGAATTACCATGCGGGCCCTATGTGACGTTTAACGGCAAGGGAAAGGTGTAAGATGGCTACTAGAATGTCTATCGACATGTCGTGTTTTAAAACACACTTGTAGTTCATCGTAGTATGCTTCCAGAGCATTACAAAACAAGATGAATCACAGCTACAGATCTTTGACAACGGAATCTAGAGAAGAAAATTTGGACCAGTTAGAGATCTTGTATCACAAGAATGGAAAATTAGAAATGACAAAGAAATAGACACACCTGTCCAGTCTCCACTTATAACTACCATTAGGACAAACAACAGATTGAGATGTCTTGAACACTTGGAGAGGATGGACGAGAATAGACAGATAAAAAAAGAGCTTATACAGAAGTGATTAACAGAGGCAGACCAAGACAACGGTGGTGTGACGACCTAGAAGAAGACCTACGTGCCCTCGGAGAGGACAGTTGGCAGGAGAAGACTAAGAACAGAGAGGAATGGAGACAACTGGCAGGAGAAGACTAAGAACAGAGAGGAATGGAGACAACTGGCAGGAGAAGACTAAGAACAGAGAGGAATGGAGACAACTGGCAGGAAGAAGACTAAGAACAGAGAGGAATGGAGACAACTGGCAGGAGAAGACTAAGAACAGAGAGGAATGGAGACAACTGGCAGGAGAAGACTAAGAACAGAGAGGAATGGAGACAACTGGCAGGAGAAGACTAAGAACAGAGAGGAATGGAGACAACTGGCAGGAGAAGACTAAGAACAGAGAGGAATGGAGACAACTGGCAGGAAAAGACTAAGAACAGAGAGGAATGGAGACAACTGGCAGGAGAAGACTAAGAACAGAGAGGAATGGAGACAACTGGCAGGAGAAGATTAAGAACAGAGAGGAATGGAGACAACTGACAGGAGAAGACTAAGAACAGAGAGGAATGGAGGCAACTGGCAGGAGAAGACTAAGAACAGAGAGGAATGGAGACAACTGGCAGGAGAAGACTAAGAACAGAGAGGAATGGAGACAAGTCTTGTCTGCAGCAGTGGCTCGGAAAGCTGAGAATGAATGAATGAGTGAATGAATGTTTCCAGGTCTTCTTCTCCATGTTCTTGTATCGGTGCATACGTCTGCAAGATAGCGATGTTGAAGTGTTCTTGCTCTTAGCTTTAATGACATCTTTCTGTGGTTGTGCGTCCAATATCCACATATGAATTTTTCCAATAATCTTAGTATGCCTACGCCTCTTTGGTGTTCCTTCTCACCTGAACAGACAAACATGTGGTTCTCTTCATTAATATGCCCCGCCTCCTTCCGTCTAGTTTCAGCTACTCCTAATGTCTAAATCCATACTACTAGTTTCCAAAATTCGATTTGCTAGTTTTCCACTTTGGTGTATGGTTCTGTCAATCCGTGTTCTGGCGTGTAGATGTTTCTTTCTAGACTGTTGTCGGAGCATGCCCCTACCCCCTCATCTATTATGACTTTAGGATATTCTTGCCATAGTACCTAGAAGCAAACTCTCTTACCTGTTTGTATCTACATCAGACTCTGCTCCAGGGGTCCCAAACTTCGCCTCCTTTACTTGTTCTTTTTTTTTCTAGTCTTTGGGTTATACGTGGTAAGGTCCCTGTCTTTTCTACGGTGGCCAGCCATCTTATTCTTTATGTGTCCAAAAGTTCTCATGTGTGCCATATGTTTCGTGTGTCGGAAAAAGTTAGTACCTGCGAGAGGCTGAATCTAAGCGACGGAATTTCTGTGTCATGGCCTCATTTTCCTTTCCGGGAAAAGACTTTTACTCACTTCAAAGACGAGCAGTAGGGCTTATAGATGACAAACATGCAGCACCTATCACAAATAAGGACAAACATCTTGATATTCTACCCCCCAAGAAGAGATTTATTTTCAACAAGGCCAAGTTAATTCATAAAATTCTATCTGTGGTCGTTGTTCAAATCCAACCCAAAACACAGTCAACGCTTAAACAATTGTATTCTACCAAAACCAAGGCTTGACATCTTTAAAAAAAAAAGCTTCTCTTGCTCAGCTGCCCACCTTTGGAATGCCCATGCAAAACTTATAAGTAATATTCGTTCTTATAGCTTTAAAGTTTGTCAACATCTGTTTGATATGGACTATATGCCTCCCTAAGCATAGTTTAAAGTAGTTTAAAGTATGGCTTGATTGTTGTAATTTTTTTATACTGCTGTTTAAAAATAAATTTGTTACTTTTGAATGAATGTAAGAATGCAAGTTTATTTCATGCTGCTGCATAAATCATAGTGCAGGGTGTACGGACATGAGATAAATGTATTATTTATTATGTATTCATTTAATTGTGTCTATGCTGAATGACTGTGACTGAGTGAAAGCTGTATGATGAAGAGCAGAATGTTAGACGGGCCTGCGTGCCCAATTCTTATCCTTTGAAAATAAAGTATGTTCATTCGTTCATTCCAGGTGTCACGATTTTCAGTTGGACAGATACTGATGGCTTTGCTATCAAACAGCGTTTTTTTTTTTTTTTGGGGGGGGTGCTAGACAGTATAATTCGTTAATACGCTGTTCTCTCGTGGCTAGATGGCTGCTCATACTACCGGAGTCCATGGTTCAAGTCCCAGGTAATTCTCTTGTCTTTTTTCTTTTATCTCACGACTAAAAGTGCTTTATCTACGAATTTTTTTACCGAGGTCTAACCATAAAAATGCTGTACTCTGTTACAATTAGTTGGAGAGCATCGTCTGAGAAGGAAATGAGGGCCAAACTGAAAGTCAGACGACGTAGCCACAAAGAGTCACAGCACACATTGGTACCACACATGAGAGCACGCAGTGCTACCATACATGAGAGACGCAGCACGCAGTGGTACACTCATGAGAGCACGCAGTGGTACCACACATGAGAGACGCAGCACGCTGTGGTACCACTCATGAGAGCACGCAGCATGCGGTGGTACCACACATGAGAGACACAGCACGCAGTGGTACCACACATGAGAGACAGCACGCAGTGGTACCACACCTGAGAGACACAGCACACAGTGGTACTACACATGAGAGACAAAGCACGCTGTGGTATCACACATGAGAGACACAGCATGCAGTGATACCACACATGAGAGACGCAGCACGCAGTGGTACCACACATGAGAGACGCAGCACGCAGTAGTACCACACATGAGAGACACAGCAAGCTGTGGTACACTCATGAGAGCACGCTGTGGTACCACACATGAGAGACGCAGCACGCTGTGGTACACTCATGAGAGCACGCAGTGGTACTACACATGAGAGACACAGCAAGCTGTGGTACACTCATGAGAGCATGCTGTGGTACCACACATGAGAGACGCAGCACACTGTGGTACCACACATGAGAGACACAGCACGCTGTGGTACCACACATGAGAGACACAGCACGCTGTGGTACCACACATGAGAGACACAGCACGCTGTGGTACCACACATGAGAGACATAGCACGCTGTGGTACCACACATGAGAGACACAGCACGCTGTGGTACCACACATGAGAGACACAGCACGCTGTGGTACCACACATGAGAGACACAGCACATCTTGGATGAATAATTCAGTGTTTAATGATGAGCATGATGGTGATGGACCAATATGAGTGCACCTGATGATGACGGCATGCAGTATCTGAAATTGCTGTTGGAACACACAAGAAGATGAATACACTAGCAACAGACTAAAATGAAAAACAAACAATCGAAGCTGTCCTGTCTCCCTTTGACCTACGTTAAGACACGGTTGTCTAAACATTACACTTCCTTTCGAAGGCAAACCAAGATTAATTAAATACTTTCATATACAACCGAACTTTCAGCTGAAAATTCTCGCGTTTCTGAGTTCATACTCAAGGCTCGTGCAAGATGTGAAAACTAGAAATGTCTGCAGCATTCTCCAACTAGGAACGTCTGCATCATTCTCCACTAGAAAATTCTGCAAACATTCTCCAACTAGAAACTTCTGCATCATTCTCCAACTAGAAACTTCTATAACATTCTCCAACTAGAAACTTCTGCAACATTCTAGAACTATAAACATCTGCAACATTCTCCTACTAGAAACGTCTGTAACATTCTCCAACTAAAAACTTCTGCAACATTCTCCAACTATAAATCTCTGCAACATTCTCCAACTAAAAACTTCTGCAACATTCTCCAACTAGAAACCTCTGCAACATTCTCCAACTAAAAACTTCTGCAACATTCTCCAACTATAAACTTCTGCAACATTCTCCAACTAGAAACTTCTGCAACATTCTCCAACTATAAACTTCTGCAACATTCTCCAACTACAAACTTCTGCAACATTCTCCAACTAGAAACTTCTGCAACATTCTCCAACTAAAAACTTCTGCAACATTCTCCAACTAGAAACCTCTGCAACATTCTCCAACTAAAAACTTCTGCAACATTCTCCAACTAGAAACCTCTGTAACATTCTCCAACTAAAAACTTCTGCAACATTCTGGAGTCAAAGGAAATTAGCTCAGCCGAGTTGGGACGCCGAGGAAATAAAAAGCAAGGGAGTAAACCATGTTAATCCGAAAAAAACCCCAGGGGAAATAATCCTCGAAAATCTTATTCTGTTACATACTGTCCCATAAGTTAGCCACACAGCAGTCGCTTGCAGAAATCTCTCACATGCACACATCCACAGGCCCAGCCACACACTTGAGACGGCATCAAACAGTTTTTTCAGCACAGCAGGAGCACGCACTGTGATCTCTGCTACGAACGCTGCTCCTTGTGACTTCCAAAGGGTTTTTGGCCTCGAGAAACTGCTTGGCCACGTAGGCACTACAACTGCTGGCACGGCCCGAATCCTGTCGACGCCCTGACTTCCTTATGTAACTGAGGATGGTTCTCCTGAAGCCCACTTCCTCCGTGGCGGTCTGGATGGAACTGTTTCTTCTCAGTGTAGAGTGCATTCGACCTGGGGGAATATTTATAGGTGGCACTTAATTCTGTAGGAAAGTTGACTCGGAGTCGAAAGTTCCCCCCCCCTCCGCCCCCCCCCCCCCCAAAAAAAAGTCGACACTGACTACATAACAGAGCTGGAAACACAATTGTCTTTGATAGGTAAACACCAGATGGTCAACAAAGAGAAATAATTACATTTGTGATGTCTAAAGTAACCACGCTAAAAAACTATTGTAGCGCCCCTTTCGTCACCACTTTATTTTAGCGCCCATTTGCCACCATTTTATTTCAGTGCCCCTTCGCCACTAATTTATTTTAGCGCCCTTTTCGCCACCACTTATTTTAGCGCTCTTTTAGCTACTGCTTTATTTTAATGCCCTTTTTGACATCACTTTATTTTAGCGGCCTTTTCGCCACTACTTTATTTTATCGCCCCTTTCGCCACTACTTTATTTTATCGCCCCTTTCGCCACTACTTTATTTTAGCGCCCTTTTTGCCATCACTCGCTATTTGCTGCAGGAAAATGCTTTATTCATTTGATTGAACTACTCATGATCTCTTGTTCTAATTCCTTCCTTCCATCATCGGAGGACAACTCCCCTGGGAATAGCTGTGTTAAGAACACACTTATCTTAACATAGTCTCTGTGAGACAGGGAACATAGATCTGATTGCTTAAAAACTCTGACCTACTTCTGTAGCCAAGAAACCTGTAGCAATCAACAGTAATTATAATTTCAGGATAGTGGACGGGTAGGGACATGGGGATGACCACCAGGGATGAGGAAAGTCTGGTGTGAGACCAATGAATCCAGGACGTGACAAGCCTATGGGTCTCAACAACAACGGCTACCAGAATGAGGTAAGCAAAACAGAGCCAGGAGACTATAATTGGCGGGGAATGGATATCGTTGAAGCACTCATCAGATTCCTCATCCCAAAGTTGGAATGTCTCTGTGGAACTGTCTCAAAGCCGCTGGGCCTGATGTAGAGAAGGGGTTTAAGTACAGCCACCAGAGGCTGGAGAACAAATAGGCCGGTCTACACCACTGTCTTCACGGCAGTCCGAGCGAGACCACAGTCTGCCCTAGCAAGGAAAGATGTTGAAGTCGGAGGTACCCAGCCAAAAGGCGTATTGCAAAAATCAGGGCACCAGGCATTATAGTTAAATGCGTACGAAGATGAAGAAGAAGATCGGAGGACAATCACATGTTCTATGCGTTGGTGTGTCATGCGACTCCAATGAGGATGAGAGGGGAGAGGAAGGTCCATCCCTTCTGAGAGTGGACAAGAAGGTGGAGGAGGGCCCAGTAGATCACGTAGGGGAAGGTTCGAATACTTCAGAGAAAAACATGGAGTAGGGTAAGTGACCAGAAAATAGCTGTACGACATTTTTCAAATTTCCTCTTGCATGCCCCGGGTTTAAGCGAACAGATATACCAGAAGATGTACAGGCACATGTACAGGCAGATGTACAAGCAGTTATACTAACAGATATACACGCAGTTATACCAGCAGATATACAAGCAGTTATACCAACAGATATACAAGCAGTTATATCAGCAGTTATACAATCAGATATACACGCAGAAATGCCAACAGATACACCAGAAAGTGTACCAGCAGATATACAGTCAGATGTGTGAGAAGATATACAAGCAGATATATGAGCAGATATAGCATCAGATATACAGATATATACCAGCAGATATACAAGCAGATATATCAGAAGATTATACAAGCAGATATACCAACAGATATACAATCAGATATATGAGCAGATATACAAGCGGATATACCAGCAGATATACAAGCAGATATGCCAGCAGATATGCAAGCAGATATACCAGCAGATATACAAGCAGATATGCCAACAGATATGCAAGCAGATATACCAACAGATACACCAGAAGATGTACCAGCAGGTATACAACCAGATATACTAGTAGCTAGCTATACAAGCAGATGTATATGAGCAGATATACAAGCAGATATATATGAGCAGACATACAAGCAGATATATAAGCAGATATACCATCAGATATACAAGCAGATATACCAACAGATGTACAAGCAAATGTACCAGCAGATATACAACCAGATATATGAGCAGATATACAAGCAGATATACTAGTAGCTAGCTATACAAGCAGATGTATATAAGCAGATATACAAGCAGACATACAAGCAGATATATAAGCAGATATACCATCAGATATACAAGCAGATATACCAACAGATGTACAAGCAGATGTACCACCAGATATACAAGCAGATATACCAGGATACATATGAGCAGATATGCAAGCAGATATGCAAGCAGATATACAAGCGGATATACCAGAATACCCCCCCCCCCGTGTGGTACCCGGGATCTGCAAAGAATAGGACCACTGTACCCTACCACGCATGATCGTAAAAGGCGACTAAGAAGGGTTCGGCATAGGGCCAGCAACCCTATCTGGTAAAAAAAAAAACTATCAGACTGGTACAGAAACGGAAGCAAGGGAAAAAACAAATGCAGGTGGAAGGAGAAATGCTTATCAGGAAACTGAGCCCATGAAGGTTGTGGATGAAAGCCAGCCACCACTGGAAGTCCCCAGCCCGACTGCAGACCTCCTGGAACCTAAACACAAGATGCAAATAGGCAGCTGGAATGTAAGAACACTTAACCAGACTGGAAAACTAGCACAAACCAACAAGGAAATGCACAGATACAAACTAGACATACTAGGAATACAAGAAGCAAGATGGACGGGAAAAGGCTGAAGGAAATTAACAACACAGCACACAGAAGATACAATAATATGGTCAGGTAAAGAAGATCTTCATGAAGGAGGAGTAGCATTGATTATAACAAAAGAAGCATCAAGAGCATTGCTGAAATGGACCCCAATAAATGAGAGATTATTATATGCACGGTTCAACTCAAGATTCACAAAGCTGTCTATTATAGTTTGTTATGCACCAACAGAAGCAGCTGAAGAGGAATTAAAAGAAGATTTTTACAACAGCCTCCAAGCCACAGTAGAAACAATACCCAAGCATGATATGCTACTCATCTTGGGCGACTTCAATGCAAAAGTAGGTGAAGGAAATGAAGATAGAAGAAGAATCATGGGAAGAGAAGGAATCGGAGAAATAAATGAAAATGGAGAAAGACTGTGCAGTTTCTGTGAAGAAAACATGATGACCATCGGAGGGACAATTTTCCAACATAAAAACATCCATAAGGTGACTTGGAGGTCACCAGATAAAAACACAGAAAACCAAATCGATCACATACTAATTAACAACAAGTGGAAACGGTCACTACAAGATGTGCGAGCAAGGAAAGGAGCAGATGTAGGAAGTGATCACAACCTTCTGGTAGAAAAAATTAAACTAAAATTAAGGAAAGCCAAAATCGGAGAACACAGAAAGATACGTTTTGATACAAGAAAACTGAAAGACCAGCAAACAAGAAATGAATTCTCAATAGTACTTAAAAACCGCTTCAGTGTCCTACAAGACAAAGCAGAAATGTCCATACTAGAGTTCAATAAAACACTACAGGAAACAGCAAAAGAGGTGCTGGGATATCGGAAACGGAGAAAAGAGGAATGGATAAGCGAGACCACATGGGAAAAGATAGAGCAAAGAAAAGAAATCAAGGAAAAATTACTGAACACCAAATCACAACGACTTAAAGAACAAATTTTAAGTAATTATGCATAAAAAGACAAAGAAGTGAAGGAATCATGCCATCAAGATAAACGTCAATACTATGACAACTTAGCAGAAACAGCAGAGAAAGCAGCATATACAAATGATATGAAAACCCTATATAAAATCACAAAGCAGATGACAGGTAACTCGACACAAGATGTGAAAGTGCAGTAAGGACACAAAATGGACAACCGGTCAGTGGAGAAAGAGAACAAATTGAAAGATGGAGGGAACACTTTAACACCCTACTAAACAGAACACAAGCAGCACGAACAATAGACATACCTGAAGCAAAAACGGAACTAAACATCAATACAGGACCAATAACAATAAGTGAAGTAAAGGAGGCGATAAAGAAGCTAAAATCAGACAGGGCACCAGGTGAAGATGAAGTGACTGCTGAGATGTTGAAAGCAGAAGAAACAGAAACACCAAAACAACTTTTCCGGATATTACAACAAATTTGGAATCTAGAAAAAGCCCCAAAAAAGTGGAAAACTGGGCTTATAGTAAAACTAACAAAGAAGGGTGACCTCAGAGATTGCGGGAACTGGAGAGGCATTACCCTACTGCCACTCACCAGTAAAGTATTTTGCAGAATAATCATCAACAGAATTGTACCAACACTTGAGGAAAAACTTCGGAAAGAGCAGGCAGGATTTAGGAAAGGAAGATCATGCATAGACCACATATTTGTACTTAGACAAATATTAGAACAGGCAAATGAGTGGCATAGCACAACATATGCATTGTTCATAGATTTTGAGAAAGCCTTTGACAGGGTCAACAGAGATGCACTGTGGAAAATCCTAAGATGGCATGGCCTCCCCCACAAGATAGTAAATGTAATCAAAGCCCTATACGAGGGTTTTCAGTGCAAAGTTATCTGTGGAGAACATACCTCCAGCAGCTTTAGGGTACAAACAGGAGTGAAACAGGGATGTGTACTATCACCAACATTATTTATCTTGGCAGTAGACTGGTTAATGAAGGAGGCAACATCAGACAAACGCAGAGGATTACAATGGACCCTTGACACAGTGCTGGAGGACCTTGACTTTGCGGACGACATTTGTCTATTATCAAGCAGTCACAAAGATATGCAAGATAAAATAAACAAGCTAACTCAAAATGCAAACAACATAGGACTAAAGATCAACGTAAGAAAGACAAAGTTAATGAAGCAAAATGTGAACAACGAAATGTACTCAGAGTAGACAGCAAGTTAGTGGAGGAGGTCAACGAATTTGTATACCTTGGCAGTAGAGTAGTAGAAAATGGAGACAGCACAGAGGACATCAACAGCAGACTTACTAGAGCAAACCAGGCTTTTGCAGTGCTGCAGACTATATGGAAATCAAAAAAACTAAGCATAAATACAAAAATCAGGATATTTAAGAGTAATGTTCTAAGTTTACTACTCTATGGAAGTGAATGCTGGAAAATCACCAAAACCATAGAAAACAAGTTGAATTCTTTCCAGACTAAATGTTTACGAAGAATTAGAAAAATATTTTGGCCAAACACCATAAGAAATAATATCTTGTTGGCAGAAATGCAGATGAAGCCACTGACAACAATTATTGAGGAAAGACGCTGGCGATGGTTGGGACATGTGCTTCGAATGACTGACAACTCACTACCAAAAATAGCACTAAGATGGACACCACAGGGGAACAGAAGTAAGGGTAGACCAAAAGAGACATGGAGAAGAACAACAGAAAGGATGTTGAGCACTAGAGGGCTCACCTGGGCAAGAGCAGAAAAAAAGGCGAAGGACAGGCATTTGTGGAAAACCCTTGCGGAAGCTCCATGTGCCCTGGGCACTTAAGGTTCAGAGAGAGAGAGAGAGAGATACCAGAATACATATCAGCAGATATGCAAGCAGATATACAAGCGGATATACCAGAAGATATACAGTTAGATATATCAGCATATATAAAAGCAGAAATACAAGCATGTACATGAGTAGATATACAAGCAGATATATGAGCATATATAGAGTCCAGACTCCAGGAAATATCCTTCAAGAGTGCCCAGACCGCGCGGACCTGAGGCCAGAGGACACAAGCTTGGGGGCAAAAGCTTTGAGCCTCCTATCAGGATCTGGAGAGGACTGCGGGCTTTGCCACGTCGACAGGGAACAGGATCTGATGTGACCATCAACCTCGAACGCAGAAGAAGGAGAAGAAGAAGAAGAAGAAATCGCCCCCTTCCTTCCCCCTCGTTCTTTCCAACGCCCCACAGGCAGATGTTATCGCCCCACTGTGGGGAAAACGCTGCTTCAGATTATCCTCGTGCGCAACATTTACTTACAGCATCTCAGGTAGCTCTGGAAGGCCCTCCTGAACCTAACGGACATGATGTTGTAGAGGATCGGGTTGATGGCCGAGTTGACGTACAGCATTGTTCTGGGCGAAGCTGTTGTACACGACCACCACGCAGTAGGGCATCCACAGGGCGGCGAACAGCACCACAACAACCACCAGCATGCGCACAACCTGGGGATAAGATGTGGTTTGTAAGCCTAGGAAAAAAATTGATTGGATAAGAAATGTGGTTTGTAACCCCCAAGGAAAAAATGACTGGATAAGAAATGTGATTTGTAAGCCCCAGGGAAAAAATGACTGGATAAGAAATGTGATTTGTAAGCCCAGGTAAAAAAATGATTGGATAAGAAATGTGATTTGTAAGCCCAGAGGAAAAAAATTGATTGGTTAAGACATGTGATTTGTAAGCCCAGAAAAGAAATTGATTGGATAAGAAATATAGTTTGTAAGCCCAGAAAACAATGATTGGATAAGAAATGTGATTTGTAACCCCCGAAAAAAAATGATTGGATAAAAAATGAATGTGTGTGTGTGTTTTAACGAGAACTACAATTTTGGCAAGTTGGAAACAACGAAGCTTACATACGAGAAAGCGTCAGAGGAAAGTACTCGTGGTTAATTTTGAAAATAGTAGACATAGTACTTTATAAGTGAGAGAAAGAAGAAATAGTTGACAAAATACTTTATAAGTGAGAGAAAGAAGAAATAGTTGACAAAATACTTTATAAGTGAGAGAAAGAAGAAATAGTTGACAAAATACTTTATAAGTGAGAGAAAGAAGAAATAGTTGACAAAATACTTTATAAGTGAGAGAAAGAAAAAAATAGTAGACAAAATACTTTATAAGTGAGAGAAAGAAGAAATAGTTGACAAAATACTTTATAAATGAGAGAAAGAAAAAATAGTAGACAAAATACTTTATAAGTGAGAGAAAGAAAAAATATTAGACAAAATACTTTATAAGTGAGAGAAAGAAGAAATATTAGACACAGTACTTTATAAGTGAGAGAAAGAAGAAATAGTAGACAAAATACTTTGTAAGTGAGAGAAAGAAGAAATAGTAGACAAAATACTTTATACGCTAGAGAAAGAAATAAATCAGTAGACATAACACTTTATACGTGGGAGAAAGAAATAAAACAGTAGACATAACACTTTATACGTGGGAGAAAGAAATAAAACAGTAGACATAACACTTTATACGTGGGAGAAAGAAATAAAACAGTAGACATAACACTTTATACGTGGGAGAAAGAAATAAAACAGTAGACATAACACTTTATGCGTGAGAGAAAGAAATAAATCAGTAGACATAACACTTTATACGTGAGAGAAAGAAAAAATAATAAGATAATAACTATCAGAATAAAAGCCGGGAGGAAAATCTGGAAGAAGAAAGTCTAATATAGTTCGTGGTGAGGTCCTTCAGTCCATTCTCAGAGTAGTAGAAGATGGAGACAGCAGAGGACATCAACTTACTAGAGCAAGCCAGGCTTTTGCAATGCTGCAGACTAAATGGAAATCTTAAAAAAAAAAAGAAAAACAAAGCACGAAGACGAAAATCAGGATATTTAAAAGTATTGTTCTAAGTGTACTACTTTATGGAAGTGAATGCTGGAAAATCACGGAAACTAACGAAAACAGGTTGAATTCTTTCCAGACTAAATGTTTAAGAAGAATTAGAAGAATATTGTGGCCAAACACCATAAGAAATAACATCTTGTTGGCAGAAATGCATTGACAGCAATTATTGAGGAAAGACGCTGGCGATGGTTGGGACATGTGCTCCGATTGGCTGACGACTCACTACCAAAAATAGCACTAAGATGGACACCACAGGGGAACAGAAGTAAAGGTAGACCAAAAGAGACATGGAGAAGAACAACAGAAAGGATGTTGAGCAATAGAGGGCTCACCTGGGCAAGAGCAAAAAAAAAAAAGACAAAGGACAGGTATTTGTGGAAAACCCTTGCGGAAGCCCCATGTGCCCTAGGCACTTAAGGTTCAGAGAGAGAGAGAGAGAGAGAGAGAGAGAGACTAAGTGTAATATTTGTACGTAACATTATAAACCTAGCCTATTAATTAACGTAACGTTTTTAAACTTGCCTACTAATTGGAATATTCGTACGTAAGGTTATAAGCCTAGCCTTTTAAAAATTTTTTGCTTAAAATATCAACAACCCCCCCCCCTCCTTTTTCATTTTTTTTATTTAATGTTCCGTATTTCAACCTGGAAAAGAGGGTCAGTGTATTGTAGGTTGTGTGGGACGTAGTTTTGTTCGTACACAGTCTTGTCTGAGACATTTTGTATAGGAAATGTTCAAGTTTTTCCTCTTTTCTGTGACGATGTCTGCAGTTTTAGCTGTGGTTATGGTTCTTGATTTTTGTTTGGATGTTTGTTTAAGGTGATCTGGTTCGATGGTAGCCTGAAAGTGATGCTTTGGGTTTATCTGTTTTCTTCTTCTTCTTCTTCTTTTAGTAAATATTTACAGGATCAAATCCGCAAGAAAACGACAATCCTCATTCACTGGACTTACAGTGAGAAGGGGAGGGCCTGAAAATATAACAGCAAAGATAAATGGGGAAAGAGGCAGGGGAAGACCAAGAGAGACAAACATCCAAGGGCATTCTAAAGTGGGAATAGGAAAAAACGAATCAACAGAGCTAATGGAATATATCAGAGTTGGCATCTATGGAGAAGCATGACGGCAAACGCCTGCTTGCACTCTGCCTAACAATGAGTACTAATTATAACTGAAATCAGATCGACATGGGGGTAATTTCCTGCACATGTTTTGCTACTCAAAGTTTCTCACTCATCATTAAATAAGTCTTTATAATGATCCCGACAAATTATCAGTTCTTCTCTTCTTCTTCTTCTTCTCCTACGGCATTCAAGTTCTTGGCCATGCTAAATCAGAAGTTCGGTTTCCAGGATGAAGTCCAGTCTTCTCCAGAATAATTAGTGTATAAGTATATAAAACTAAGTATATGAAACTAAGTATATAACTATAAGTATATAAAATTAAGTAATATAAATACATAAAACTAAGTATGTAACTATAAATATATAAAACTAAGTATATAACTATCTTTATCTTATATCCTTCCCATGCCGTTAAACGTCACATAGATAGAACTATAAATATATAAAACTAAGTATGTAACTATAAATATAAAAAATGAGTATATAACTCTAAATATATAAAACTAAGTATATAACTCTAAATATATAAAACTAAGTATAAACTCTAAATATATAAAACTAAGTATATAACTCTAATATATAAAACTAAGTATATAACTCTAAATATATAAAACTAAGTATATAACTCTAAATATAAAAACTAAGTATATAACTCTAAATATATAAAACTGAGTATATAACTCTAAATATATAAAACTAAGTATATAACTCTAAATATATAAAACTAAGTATATAACTATAAGTATATAAAACTAAGTATATAACTCTAAATATATAAAACTAAGTATACAACTCTAAATATATAAAACTAAGTATATAACTCTAAATATATAAAACTAAGTATATAACTCTAAATATATAAAACTAAAATAGTTAATGTAATCAAAGCCCTATACGAGGGTTTTCAGTGCAAAGTTATCTGTGGAGAACATACCTCCAGCAGCTTTAGGGTACAAACAGGAGTGAAACAGGGATGTGTACTATCACCAACATTATTTATCTTGGCAGTAGACTGGTTAATGAAGGAGGCAACATCAGACAAACGCAGAGGATTACAATGGACCCTTAACACAGTGCTGGAGGACCTTGACTTTGCGGACGACATTTGTCTATTATCAAGCAGTCACAAGATATGCAAGATAAAATAAACAAGTTAACCCAGAATGCAAACAACATAGGACTAAAGATCAACGTAGGAAAGACAAAGTTAATGAAGCAAAATGTGAACAACAGAAATGTACTCAGAGTAGATAACAAGTTAGTGGAGGAGGTCAACGAATTTGTATACCTTGGCAGCAGAGTAGTAGAAAATGGAGACAGCACAGAGGACATCAACAGCAGACTTACTAAAGCAAATCAGGCTTTTGCAATGCTACAGAATATATGGAAATCAAATAAACTAAGCATAAATATGAAAATCAGGATATTTAAGAGTAATGTTCTAAGTGTACTACTCTATGGAAGTGAATGCTGGAAAATCACCAAAACCATAGAAAACAAGTTGAATTCTTTCCAGATGTAGGTTGTGTGGGACGTAGTTTTGTTCATACATAGTCTTGTCTGAGACATTTTGTATAGGAAATGTTCAAGTTTTTCCTCTTTTCTGTGACGATGTCTGCAGTTTTAGCTGTGGTTATGGTTCTTGATTTTTGTTTGGATGTTTGTTTAAGGTGATCTGGTTCGTTGGTAGCCTGAAAGTGATGCTTTGGGTTTATCTGTCTTCTTCTTCTTCTTCTTCTTCGTTTAGTAAATATTTACAGGATCAAATCCGAAAAAAAAAAAACGACAATCCTCATTCACTGGACTTACAGTGAGAAGGGGAGGGCCTGAAAATATAACAGCAAAGATAAATGTGGAAAGAGGCAGGGGAAGACCAAGAGAGACAAACATCCAAGGGCATTCTAAAGTGGGAATAGGAAAAAACGAATCAACAGAGCTAATGGAATATATCAGAGTTGGCATCTATGGAGAAGCATGACGGCAAACGCCTGCTTGCACTCTGCCTAACAATGAGTACTAATTATAACTGAAATCAGATCGACATGGGGGTAATTTCCTGCACATGTTTTGCTACTCAAAGTTTCTCACTCATCATTAAATAAGTCTTTATAATGATCCCGACAAATTATCAGTTCTTCTTCTTCTTCTTCTTCTTCGTCTTCTTCTTTTCCTACGGCGTTCAAGTTCTTGGCCATGCTAAATCAGAAGTTCGGTTTCCAGGATGAAGTCCAGTCTTCTCCAGAATAATTAGTGTATAAGTATATAAAACTAAGTATATGAAACTAAGTATATAACTATAAGTATATAAAATTAAGTAATATAAATACATAAAACTAAGTATGTAACTATAAATATATAAAACTAAGTATATAACTATCTTTATCTTATATCCTTCCCATGCCGTTAAACGTCACATAGATAGAACTATAAATATATAAAACTAAGTATGTAACTATAAATATAAAAAATGAGTATATAACTCTAAATATATAAAACTAAGTATATAACTCTAAATATATAAAACTAAGTATATAACTCTAAATATATAAAACTAAGTATATAACTCTAAATATATAAAACTAAGTATATAACTCTAAATATATAAAACTAAGTATATAACTCTAAATATAAAAACTAAGTATATAACTCTAAATATAAAACTGAGTATATAACTCTAAATATATAAAACTAAGTATATAACTCTAAATATATAAAACTAAGTATATAACTATAAGTATATAAAACTAAGTATATAACTCTAAATATATAAAACTAAGTATACAACTCTAAATATATAAAACTAAGTATATAACTCTAAATATATAAAACTAAGTATATAACTCTAAATATATAAAACTAAAATAGTTAATGTAATCAAAGCCCTATACGAGGGTTTTCAGTGCAAAGTTATCTGTGGAGAACATACCTCCAGCAGCTTTAGGGTACAAACAGGAGTGAAACAGGGATGTGTACTATCACCAACATTATTTATCTTGGCAGTAGACTGGTTAATGAAGGAGGCAACATCAGACAAACGCAGAGGATTACAATGGACCCTTAACACAGTGCTGGAGGACCTTGACTTTGCGGACGACATTTGTCTATTATCAAGCAGTCACAAGATATGCAAGATAAAATAAACAAGTTAACCCAGAATGCAAACAACATAGGACTAAAGATCAACGTAGGAAAGACAAAGTTAATGAAGCAAAATGTGAACAACAGAAATGTACTCAGAGTAGATAACAAGTTAGTGGAGGAGGTCAACGAATTTGTATACCTTGGCAGCAGAGTAGTAGAAAATGGAGACAGCACAGAGGACATCAACAGCAGACTTACTAAAGCAAATCAGGCTTTTGCAATGCTACAGAATATATGGAAATCAAATAAACTAAGCATAAATATGAAAATCAGGATATTTAAGAGTAATGTTCTAAGTGTACTACTCTATGGAAGTGAATGCTGGAAAATCACCAAAACCATAGAAAACAAGTTGAATTCTTTCCAGACTAAATGTTTACGTAGAATTAAAAAAATATTTTGGCCAAACACCATAAGAAATAACATCTTATTGGCAGAAATGCAGATGAAACCACTGACAACAATTATTGAGGAAAGACGCTGGCGATGGTTGGGACATGTGCTCCGAATGACTGACAACTCACTACCAAAAATAGCACTAAGATGGACACCACAGGGGAGCAGAAGTAAGGGTAGACCAAAAGAGACATGGAGAAGAACAACAGAAAGGATGTTGAGCAATAGAGGGCTCACCTGGGCAAGAGCAGAAAAAAGGCGAAAGACAGGCATTTGTGGAAAACCCTTGCGGAAGCCCCATGTGCCCTGGGCACTTAAGGTTCAGAGAGAGAGATATAAAACTAAGTATATAACTATAAGTATATAAAACTAAGTATATAACTCTAAATATATAAAACTGAGTATATAACTCTAAATATATAAAACTGAGTATATAACTCTAAATATAAAAACTAAGTATATAACTCTAAATATATAAAACTGAGTATATAACTCTAAATATATAAAACTGAGTATATAACTCTAAATATATAAAACTAAGTATATAACTCTAAATATATAAAACTAAGTATATAACTCTAAATATATAAAACTAAGTATATAACTCTAAATATAAAAACTAAGTATATAACTCTAAATATATAAAACTGAGTATATAACTCTAAATATATAAAACTGAGTATATAACTCTAAATATATAAAACTGAGTATATAACTCTAAATATATAAAACTGAGTATATAACTCTAAATATATAAAACTGAGTATATAACTCTAAATATATAAAACTAAGTATATAACTCTAAATATATAAAACTAAGTATATAACTATAAGTATATAAAACTAAGTATATGACTATAAATATATAAAACTAAGTATGTAACTATAAGTATGTAAAACTAAGTATATAACCATAAGTACTTGTACGAACTCCTTGTAACTGCGAGCTATTGTTCTCTGCAGCCGATGCTGTGGAGATGTGGAGGCACAGCATCGTATCGGCGTGGGAGCGGATTATGGCTGCTACTTTTTTTTTTTTTTTGGTCACTTTTTATTGCAAGAAAAATCAGAGAATCCATAAACAAGCTATCAAGCGGTAAATAACAGGCCGAAGAAAAAGAGGCAGAGCATGGGAAACTTTATTAAGAGAGACCAAATTAACAGGCATAAAATCCCTTGACGACGTTGAAAAGCTCGCCAAAAGAAAGAAAAATTGGCGAGCTACCATGCGAGCTTTATGTGACGTTTAACGTCGCGCGAAGAATATAACAGTCTAAGAGGAGTAACTGAATTATTTAAAGTCAAAGGGAAGAAACTGAATTATTTAAAGTCAAAGGGAAGAAACTGACGTATTTCAAGCTTGTGAAAAGGGAAGAAAATGCGAAATAACACTGACGTAAGGTACGTAATTATAAAAGTAATACCTTTTCACACACAACTATAGATTGCTGAACATATTCTTCATAGATTATTATGAACAAATTATCTTAGTTAGAATGTATGTTTCAAAACGAAAATAATGGAAAATTTTGGCTTTGGCTTAGAGATGAATAAATGGCTTCAGTGAAAACAAATAATAAAACCTATACTAATTTAGCAACCACATCCACGCTGGGTGATACGTCCGAAATATCCAAAGCATACTTACCTGGCACGGAAGATTACCATGATCAATAAGGTGGTTCTTCCAGGGCGAGACCCTCCCATTGCACTCCGGGTGGGTTGACCCCTGCGATCACCCCAAATGCGGGTGACTCGAGTGCGTAATTTTTTCGTAGGGGGGACTGCGTTCGCGCTATCCCCTGACATAAACAATGACATGAGTGGTTCAAGAAGTTTTCATGTGCGTCTGCACATTCTCTTCTGAAAGGTTGGTTCCTTGGTTCCCACCCTTTGCTACATACTATGCTTCCCTTCTGGCCCCCCTTGCTAATGCAGATTGTACAAGTGACCTGGCATGCCATGATCAACAAAGTGGTTGTGCTCTTCCCGGAGCTGTATCATTCGCCATGACAGAGTAGCATGTGCTGTGTCTTCAATACATTCCTTCATACATATGTTAGCTGTCCTCCAATAAGAAGTTGATCGCTTACGCAGACGACACGGTCTTCTAAATATCCCCCCCAGTAAGACACATACGTTCAGGGAATTTGGAGAAAGAATCGGAGCTAAAATAAACATTTAAAAGTCACAGATCTCGGGTTTGGGGAAATGACACAATAAGTCACATTTCTCTTTCGACCTGACACACGTTAACCAAATGAGCATAGAAACATGGAATACACTGCACAACAATACTAACTAATAAAAACAACTATCTCGCTGATTATACCTAAACATTTTAAATCTTACACAGCATATTGTTGTTAGCCTTATGTCCAGCTCCCGATACATGCTGTGTGACAGATCCAGCGGAATTCCGCTGCTTTCTGCATACCGGCTAGACCGTTAAAAGAAACATCCGCCATCTTGCACGTCACGCCGGAAGCCTCATTCACTTAGTTACTTCGATTCTACGATTTCCTTTTGTGCATTGATTCCATTATGACCGATAAACTTTCCATTTTATCTATTAATATTAGAGGACTGAGAAGAAAACTCAGTCAAGTAGTGCACCTAATACACAAACACAAACCAGACTTTCTTCTCATCCAAGAAACTTACATCAACACAGACACGCACGCTAACAAAATCACACAACTCTTAGGACTCACACATTCGTGTTTCAGCTTAGGGAACATACACGCAGGGGTAGCAATACTGCAGGTATCCGAGGACTGGCACATTGTAGGACGCAACAGAGACAGCGACGGTAGAATAGCAATAGTGGAAATAAAACACACAAGTTCACACCAAAACAACTACACATTAGTCAACGTCTATGCACCAGCTGTGAGAGAACAGCAACGCAACTTTTATGACAAACTCTCACAGACGCTAACATCATTCCACAGAAGACAAAACATTATTATGGCAGGCGACTATAACTGTGTTCTTCACGACTTTGATCTGTCGAGAGGAACAATCAACACACGCACTAGTCGAACCAACAGCAGCGAACTCACACAAATAGACATACTACACAATATCATAGACGAGCAGGGACTCGTAGACACATACAGAAAGACGAACCCACATGGTAGGGAAACTACACACACTGACACAATTAACATAAACATAGGACGATCAGCCCGGCTAGACAGAATATATGTCCCAGAGGGTCTTCTAATAAACGACATCAAACACATAGACACAACATTAAATTACACTGATCATAAAGCTGTCATGGTCACATTAAACGCAAACTTGACACAACTCACAAACAAACGCTCCCCACACTGGAAGTTCAATAACAGCCTGTTGGAAAGCGTGAACTATGTAGACAACATAACAGAACTGTTACACGCGTACACTCAAGACTTACCCAAATCCAACCTCATAGAATACTAGGACATATTAAAGAACACTATCAGAGAACAAACACAGATCATAGCGACAAAAATACACAGACACAGACGACAACAACAACAAATTTTAGAAAACGCTATTAAACTGACCAAGCAGGTAGATCGCAATAGTCCCCACATACACGAGCTAGAGGAAGAACTAGAAAAATACCATCAACACAGCTATCAAGGTGCCTTCATCAGAACAAAACTCGACTCTGTCGTACAAGAAATACCAAGCAAACAATATCTGGGAACAGAACGGAATGTACAAAGAAGCAGACAAATACACAAAATAATAGCTACAAACGGACAGGAACAGACAGACACCACCAACATAAGTCAAACTTTTCTAGACTTTTACAAGCATCTATACTCTGAGGACAAGGGTCAATCACACGACATACAAAACAAATTCTTGAACTACGCTAAACAACTTCCTGAAGAAGACAAACACACATTAGACATCCCACTCACGCTAGAAAACCTACAGAATGCACTTAACACACTCTAAAAAAACAAATCTCCAGGACCGGATGGCCTCACCGCCGAGTTCTATCAGAAATTCTTTCCCATTCTACGACCTGTCTTACACAAGGATTTTACGGAAGCCTTCGACAGAAAAGAATTACCCAACAGCCTCAATCAGTCATACATAACACTCATCAAGAAAAACAACGCAGACACAACCCAAGTAAAGAACTACAGACCTATCTCATTACTCAACGTAGACTACAAAATCCTAGCAAAATCCCTAACTATGAAACTCAAACCCATCATGCACACACTTATAAATGAGGACCAGCAATGTAGTGTCACTGACAGAAACATAAATACGCATTTAGATTTCCTAAGAGATGTTATCCAATACTCTCACGATAAGAATAGCCAGTCAGCAATCTTATCGCTGGACCAGGAGAAGGCTTTCGATAGAGTTTCCCATTCTTTCCTCCAGAAAACCTTGTCCAAATGTAATCTTGGGAACTACATCAGAGACTGGATCCAAATTCTATACAACAAACCAGAAAGCAGACTTTTAATAAACCACACCCTAAGTGAACCATTCCGGTTAACCAGATCTGTACGTCAGGGCTGCCCACTCTCACCCCTGTTGTATGTGCTAACTCTAGAGCCACTCCTGGAGAAAATCAGACAGGAGACACTAGTCAAAGGAATCTTTATTCCTGGAATGGGAGAGAGAAAATCGTTGGCCTACGCTGACGACACAATCTTCTTCCCCTCCAATATATCCTCTATTCAGAATATTCTAGACATAATTACAGAGTTCGGACAAGGCAGCGGGGCCAAAATAAACATTCAAAAATCACACATAATGGGTTTAGGCAAGTGGGTCAACAAAACAGACTTCCCATTCACATTAATTCAAGTCAACAAAATCAAAATATACGGAATTATATTTACAGCTACGCCTTCCAATACCACCACCGCAAGATGGCAAAATATCATTGGAAAAATAAAAAACCGACTAGAAATATACAAATATAAAACTACCACCATATTCGGCAGAAGTGTCGCAGTCAACACCTGCGTCATACCACAGCTCATATACACCGCAAATATCTTTCCCTTGCCTAAACAGTCACTTAAGGAAGTCAATTCCATGATTAGCGACTTCATTTTCCGACACACAGTACACAGCATCCAACGGAAAACCTTGATGCAAGATAAGAACAGAGGAGGCATCTCCCTACAAGACATATCAACAAAGATCCAGGCACTCAGAATTAAATATGTGGGACAAATCATCCAACAGCCACACAAACATACACTAGCCCACTACTACGTAGGGCTAAGGCTAATCAAACTTTGTAAATTAAACAATGCATATCCCCATCACTTTGGCACTATACCGCTCTTCTACAGACAATGCATACAAAGTGTCACTGGACATGAACATTTAATACATATGAAAACATCATGCATATACAAATATCTGGTCAGGAAACAGGAGCCACCATTACAGGGCAGAATAAAGAGAGGATACAAATACTTCATCACTGACTACACACAATCATTTCAAAACATACACCAGAAAGGAATCACGCCAAGTGCACGAGAGATAACATACAGACTATTGTTAAACATAACACCGACCACACAAGGGGTCGCCCACAGATCCAATAGACTGATCAGATGTAGACTATGTAGAACAAACACACAGGAAACCGAAGAGCACATCTTCTTTGAGTGCAAAACTGTTTCTTTAGCTTTTAAACTGTTGACTCACGAGATAACAACAAGAACAACACAGACAGTAGACATGTATAGAGCAATCATGTTGAACACCATCCCTCGAACAGTAGCAAGCGGCCATAAACAGTCCATCATCCTCCTAGCAGAATTTAGATCTCTTATCTGGTCATGTCGGAATAAGGCCATGTTTGATAACAAAGTTTTTACACCAAAAATTTTTCTGTCCATCTTCCAAAACAAATTGTTACGGCTTTCCGGTAGTTTTTAACAACTACTTGGAATATTGAAGACCTTTTTGTTTTTGGTGTGGGTATGTCTGTTTTGACAACGACACAGTTTTAGTTTCAAAACATTGGTCATTATATAACCATGTTTATATATAAACATGCACTCAGATGTACCTATCATCCATATCACTATCATCTCATGCTTTGTTAAAGCCCACCATCTCATTATTTCACTTCCCGGGCAATCATCCTCAACTCACGTCACTTGTACATGGTTTGTAACTATCAGACAAATAAACTTATTTTTTAAAAAAAAGGGTGGTCCTTCCAGGGAAGCTCCAAAAAAAGGGGGGGGGGGGACGGGGACATTCTGAATCCTTTTTTTTTTTTTAATACTATGAAGCAAGTAACGCATTTCAAATATCTCGGAAGCATTTTCTCAACAAAGGGAAAAATAGACATAGAGATCGAAAACAGATGTAAGAAAGCGAACCAACTTATCGGGCAAATGGCTCCCATACTAAACAACAAGCATGTCTCACTGGAAACCAAAAGAACTATCTATAAGACATCTTATCTTATCTTATATCCTTCCCGTGCCGTTAAACCCCACATAGGGCTCGCAAGGTAGTTCACCAATTTTTCCTGTCTTTGGCGAGTCTTTCAACCTCATCAAGGGATTTTATGCCTGCTAATTTGGCCTCTCTTAACAATGTCCTCTTCAGAGTTTCACGCGGTCTCCCTCTTTTCCTTTGTCCTGTTGTGTCCCACTTGATAGCTTGTTTTGGGATTCTCTGATCATTTCTTCTCATCGTGACCAACATATGTCCATCTCCTTCTCCTGATCACCCATGAGACTGGTTGTTGTTCAGTCATCACTCTTATCTCTGCATTGTTCCTGAATTCGTTCCACTTGATGCCAAGACAATCTTCATACCAACTTTGTGCTACCAATGCCAGGCATGGACGCTGACAGCAAAAGACAAAAGGAAAATTACAGCAACTGAGATGAGATTCTTGAGAAGAATTCTTGGAATATCAAGAATGGACAGAATCAGAAATGATGTCATTAGAAATAAAGTAGGAGTTGGACCCGTTCTGAACTATATTCAAAAACAGAAAATAAAATGGTTCAGTCATGTGTCACGACTACCAACAGAACGTGTACCACAGAGAGCAATGTTTTACAGACCACACAAAGGCAGAGGAAGGGACCGCCCATGCAAACGATAGACCGATGTTATAGCAGAGTCCCTGAACATCTCAGTGTACGAAGCCAACATGCGAGCCATTGGGAAACAATTGCACTTCACCTCTACACCTAACAGTAAATGAGGAGGGACAAGACAAGGACTTAATATTGAGGAAGGCTGGCTATTAAAGAGGATTAAAGAGAGAAAACTTAAATATTTTGGACACGTTAAACGTCATGATAATCTAGAGAAGACCGTCTTGGAAGGGTACATAATGGGAAAAAGAAAGAGAGGAAGACCAAGGCGAAGATGGCTGCAAGACATCGTTGATGATCTGCAAATGGATGCATCAGCAGCAAGCCATCTTGCTCACAACCGAGGGGCCTACGGGAATGCTGTTAGGGAGGCAAAGTTCCGCAAGGGACATGTAAATGAATGAATGGATGAACCTGGCAAGATCAGCAAGGTGGTCCTTCCGTCCAGGCTAAGATTTTAATGCGGTGTTTAATAAAAACAAAATTCTGGCCACCAGGAGCGTTGTAAAAAGTTGGATCTCGGAAAAACAAACAAACAAAATTTGGCGGTTACGGCGTTGTCTGCCACTTCTTGATGTTGTTGAATCCCAAAATTTTCATTACGAGCCTGTAAGAAATGTCGAAATGTGTGGAAGGAAGGTGGTAACAGGAAGACACTCAAGCAGCCAAAGAAAGCTAAAGAATAATTAGATGAGGAAGACGTGGCATTCAAGCAGTAACAAAAGATGACCAGAAAGCACTGAAGGAGGCTGCTGTTAAAGCTGCAGGAAAGAGGGTGGGGGCTTTGACATCTGGTGGCATAAAAAAAATCCTGGAAAGAAGTAGGCCAAGGCCAGTTTTTCACAGATGTTGCTGTGATCAGATTTTGGGCATTCATTGTTGGAAGTATCCATTTATACATGATTATATCACGCTTTGTTGCCGTGTACTGATGGTAGACAAACGTATGATTTCTTGGTGTTGTGTAACGTATGATTTCTTGGTGTTGTGTAACGTATGATTTCTTGGTGTTGTGCAACGTATGACTTTCGTCAGAAAATTCTGGTATTCTTGAATAAGATCTCCATAATTTAAGCAAAATTTACTTAAATATGTGTTATTTTGTTGACGGCTTTGTTTGCTTGGATTGTTCTGACAGACAAGATGTATTATAGTGTAGGTGATATTTATGAACTTAGAATTCGAATTGCCAAAGCAGCATTGACCTTCAAGAATCGTGAGAACATATGGCATTCAAAAGTTATAAGCACAAAAACCAAGTTATTATTCAATTCAAATGTAATATCCACCCTCATTTATGCATGTGAAAGCTGGAAAACAACTATAGAAATAGACAAAAAATTAGATTCATTCGAAAACAAATGCCTAAGGAAAATACCCGGCATCAAGTGGAACGAATTCAAGAACATTGCAGAGATAAGGCAGTTGAGCAAACAACAACCTGTCTCATGGGTGATTAGAAAAAGAAGGTGGACGTATGTTTGTCATGTGATGAAAAGAAACAATCAGAGAATCTCCAAACAAGCTATGAAATGGAACACAACAGGCCGAAGAAAAAGAGGTCGACCACGTGACATTTTAAAGAGGACACTGTTAAGAAAAGCCAGTTCAGTGGACATAACATCCCTTGATGAAACTGAAAAAACTCGCCGAAGACAGGACATCTTGGCGAACTACCATGCGGGCCCTATGTGACGTTTAACGGCACGGGAAGGATATAAGATGTAAGATATTTATGTACACGAAAATAAGGATAATGCACAAAACAAAATAAACTGAGCTGGTAAAGTTAAACAAGGATGCTTGAATAATGATACTCAAAGTATTTTTGTCATGGTGAATTTGCACACACTATTTTCTTATAATTTCAATAAAAGTTTTATTTTTTGTAAACCTGAAAAAAAAAACAACACACATGATTGGCAGCCTGGACTGACACTATCTAGAAAGCTGACTGCAGCCTCCTCCCTTTCTTAAACTCGCACGGTAAGCCTGGTCGAACTGAATGGCCTTCACATTGACCTGGCTGTAACGAGCACTTTACTAGCATAGCATATCAGTTTAGAAATAATAATTGTAGATGATTGTCGTGGTTATTTGCAGGGCCTTTCTTCTCTCCTACTACCGGGCCCTCCGCCTTTCTGGGCCCTTGGCTTAAGCCTACTCACACATCCATCCACCTTCGCCTTCTTTACCCCTATCTGGAGCATAGGCCACCAACAAGGGCTCTCAAATTATTTATGTCCTGGTCTACTTCTTCTATCCACCTCCAGGTGTAGTCCATCTTTCTGATCTCTGCCTCAAGACCTCTTGGCCAGGTGTTTCTAGGTCTTTCTTGCTTCCTCTTACCCTGAGGATTCCAGGTGAGAGCCTGTCTGGTTATGTTAGTGGTAGGCTTTCCAGGTGTATGTTCTATCCATCTCCAACGTCTTTTCATTATCATTTTCTTTCACTGTTGGTTTGTTCGTTTTCTGTCATGGCTCTTCATTACTGATGGTATCTGGCCATCTGACCTGAAGGATCTTCCTTAGACAGGTGTTAACAAAGGTCTGCAGTCTCTTGGTACTTTTGGCTGATGCTGAATTTTCAGCTTAATGGGTAATATGCCGCTAATTCTAGAACTTGATTTTTTTTCATTAAATATGAGAAATTTTTTTTTCTTTTAAATCGGTGTCTCATAAAATAATTGTAGTATTTCGACCTTGGTACAGTGCACAGGTAGCAAGATTGTAACATATTTTTGCAAATCTCCACAATTTATCCTAATGTAGTTTCTTATTACATCTTGTAAATTTCGTGTGTTCATTTTCACTAAAGTCTTCTTTAAAAAAAGGGTTACTTCCAGAGGTCTCTTTAGGTTAATGGTTTTTAGTTTCACTTTCATTTTTTTTTCATTACTACTGGGCTGTGATCTGAAGCTACGCCAGCCTCTGTGTAGATATTTGTCGACTTAAGATTATTTCTAAATCCGCCTTTGATCATTATAAAGTTAATCTAATTTCTTCTCAAATCTCCAAGGTTTTTCCATATATATAGTTTCATCTTATTCTGTTTGTAAATGTGTTGTAAATGATTAGTTGGTTTTCCTCACAAAATTGTATCAGTCTGTTTCCACGTTTATATCTTGTACCAATTCTCTATATACAATGTTCTTATGACTTCTCCTATTTTTGAATTCAGATCCTCACCCCCCCCCCCCCCCCCCCATGGCTATAGGATGTGAAAGCTAGAAAACAACTACAGAAATAGACAAGAAATTAGACTCTTTCGAAAACAAATGCATAACGAAAATACTTGGTATAAAGTGGAACGAATTCAAGAACAACACAGAGATAAGACAGATGAGGAAAAAAACAACCTGTCTCATGGGTGATCAGAAAAAGAAGATGGACGTATGTCGGTCATGTGCTGAGAACACAACAGGCCGAAGAAAAAGAGGTCAACCACGTGAAACTCTAAAGAGGACATTGTTAAGAGAGGCCAGTTCATTGGGCATAACATCCTTTGATGAGATCGAAAAACTCGCCGAAGACAGGAAATCATGGCTAACTACCATGCAGGCCCTATGTGACTTTAAGCGGCACGGGAAGGATGTAAGATGGCTATAAGAATGTATGTCGGCATGTCATGTTTTAAAACACTTGTAGTTCATCGTAGTATGCTTCCAGAGCATTACAAAACAAGATGAAGCACAGCTACAGATCTTTGAAAACAGAATCTAGAGAAGAATTTTTGGACCAGTTAGAGGTCCTAACTGCAAGAGTAGAAAACAAGGCAAAGGACAGGCATTTGTGGAAAACCCTTGCGGAAGCCCTGTGTGCCCTGGGCACTTTTCAGAGAGAGAGAGAGAGAGAGAGAGAGAGAGAGAGAGAGAGAGAGAGACAGAGAGAGAGATCCTATATCACAAGAATGGAAAATTATAAATAACAAAGAAGCACACACGCCTGTCCAGTCTCCACTTATAACTACCATTATGACAAACAACAGAGTGAGATGGCTGGAACACTTGGAGAGGATGGACGAGAATAGACAGACAAAAAAGAGCTTATACAGAAGTGATTAACAGAGGCAGACCAAGACAACGGTGGTGTGACGACCTAGGAGAAGACCTACGAGCCCTCGGAGAGGACAGTTGGCAGGAGAGGACTAAGAACAGAGAGGAATGGAGACAACTGGCAGGAGAAGACTAAGAACAGAGAAGAATGGAGACAACTGGCAGGAGAAGATTAAGAACAGAGAGGAATGGAGACAACTGGCAGGAGAAGACTAAGAACAGAGAGGAATGGAGACAACTGGCAGGAGAAGACTAAGAACAGAGAAGAATGGAGACAACTGGCAGGAGAAGACTAAGAACAGAGAAGAATGGAGACAACTGGCAGGAGAAGACTAAGAACAGAGAGGAATGGAGACAACTGGCAGGAGAAGACTAAGAACAGAGAGGAATGGAGACAACTGGCAGGAGAAGACTAAGAACAGAGAGGAATGGAGACAACTGGCAGGAGAAGACTAAGAACAGAGAGGAATGGAGACAGTTGGCAGGAGAAGACTAAGAACAGAGAGGAATGGAGACAACTGGCAGGAGAAGACTAAGAACAGAGAGGAATGGAGACAACTGGCAGGAGAAGACTAAGAACAGAGAGGAATGGAGACAACTGGCAGGAGAAGACTAAGAACAGAAAGGAATGGAGACAACTGGCAGGAGAAGACTAAGAACAGAGAGGAATGGAAGCAAGTCTTGCCTGCAGCAGTGGCTCGGAAAGCTGAGAATGAATGAATGAGTTAATGAATGAATGAGTGAATGAATGTTTCCAGGTCTTCTTCTCCATGTTCTTGTATCAGTGCATACGTCTGCAAGATAGCGATGTTGAAGTGTTCTTGCTCTTAGCTTTAATGACATCTTTCTGTGGTTGTGCGTCCAATATCCACATATGAATTTTTCCAATAATCTTAGTATGCCTACGCCTCTTTGGTGTTCCTTCTCACCTGAACAGACAAACATGTGGTTCTCTTCATTAATATGCCCCGCCTCCTTCCGTCTAGTTTCAGCTACTCCTAATGTCTAAATCCATACTACTAGTTTCTAAAATTCGATTTGCTAGTTTTCCACTTTGGTGTATGGTTCTGTCATTCCGTGTTCTGGCGTGTAGATGTTTCTTTCTAGACTGTTGTCGGAGCATGCCCCTGCCCCCTCATCTATTATGACTTTAGGATATTCTTGCCATTATGGCCTGCCATAGTACCTAGAAGCAAACTCTCTTCCCTGTTTGTATCTACATCAGACTCTGCTCTAGGGGTCCCAAACTTCGCCTCCTTCACTTGTTTCTTTTTTTCTAGTCTTTGGGTTATACGTGGTAAGGTCCCTGTCTTTCTACGGTGGCCAGCCATCTTGTTCTTTATGTGTCCAAAAGTTCTCATGCGTGCCATATGTTTCGTGTGTCGGAAAAAGTTAGTACCTGCGAGAGGCTGAATCTAAGCGACGGAATTTCTGTGTCATGGCCTCATTTTCCTTTCCAGGAAAAGACTTTTACTCACTTCAAAGACGAGCAGTAGGGCTTATAGATGACAAACATGCAGCACCTATTACAAATAAGGACAAACATCTTGATATTCTACCCCCCCCCCCAAGAAGAGATTTATTTTCAACAAGGCCAAGTTAATTCATAACATTCTATCGCACAATGCTCTACCCTATCTGTGGTCGTTGTTCAAATCCAACCCAAAACACAGTCAACGCTTAAGCAATTGTATTCTACCAACACCAAGGCTTGACATATTTTTTAAAAAAGCTTCTCTTGCTCAGCTGCCCACCTTTGGAATGCCCATGCAAAACTTATAAGTAATATTCGTTCTTATAGCTTTAAAGTTTGTCAACATCTGTTTGATATGGACTATATGCCTCCCTAAGCATAGTTTGAAGTAGTTTAAAGTATGGCCTGATTGTTGTAATTTTTTTTATACTGCTTTTTAAACATAAATTTGTTAGTTTTGAATGAATGTAAGAATGCAAGTTTATTTCATTTTGCTGCATAAATCATAGTGCTGAGTGTACGGACATGAGATAAATGTATTATTTATTATGTATTCATTTAATTGTGTCTATGCTGAATGACTGTGACTGAGTGAAAGCTGTATGATGAAGAGCAGAACGTTAGACGGGCCTGCGTGCCCAATTCTTAACCCTTTGAAAATAAAGTATGTTCATTCGTTCATTCCAGGTGTCACGATTTTCAGTTGGACAGGTACTGATGGCTTCGCTATCAAACAGCGTTTTTTTTTTTTGGGTGCTAGACAGTATAATTCGTTAATACGCTGTTCTCTCGTGGCTAGATGGCTGCTCATACTACCGGAGTCCATGGTTCAAGTCCCAGGTAATTCTCTTGTCTTTTTTCTTTTATCTCACGACTAAAAGTGCTTTATCTACGAATTTTTTTACCGAGGTCTAACCATAAAAATGCTGTACTCTGTTACAATTAGTTGGAGAGCATCGTCTGAGAAGGAAATGAGGGCCAAACTGAAAGTCAGACGACGTAGCCACAAAGAAACGGAAACTTGCAAATCCGAGACTGGTAGAGGCAGCCACGAGAGGAGCTGCCCAGCAAGACCTACAACAGCTGATATCTGCTTGCTTCATAACTGTCTCCTTAGACGAAAAGTGCCAGTATAACGTATATGGGGAGATGCCATCACACACTTGATCCCTAAACTCATAAGAACTATGCCCGGCTGCGTAATAGCTATTTTGAAAGAAAAATGCAACAAACTATTAATAACCTATAGCTATAAATTATTTTTTAATCATCATGCGATAATTACAAAAGCTGCTGGAATTTTGACAAAACTGTGTAATTCAGTTAATGGCATTTTCATAAATCAATAATTTATTGTATAACCTAAATAACTCTTTCAGTCAATAAAAGAAATGATCCGGGTGTGGTCATCACGTATGATAAATATTTAATATAGCGTACACATTTTTAACAGGCAGGCTGTGCCTTTCACAATATAATCCTGTCACATGACATACTGTTAATACCATGTTTCTGGCCACATCACATTCCGTTCATCCCATGTTTCTGATCACATGACATTCAATGTCCCATGTTTCCAGTCACATGACATCCCGGTAATTCCATGATCCGAGTCTCATGGCATTCTATTAATCCCAGGTTTCCAGCCACATGATATTTTGTTAATCCAATGTTTCCAGCCATATGATATTTTGTTAATCCAATGTTTCCAGCCACATGGTATTTTGTTAATCCCAAGTTTTCAGCCATGATATTTTGCTAATCCAATGTTTCCAGCCACATTACATTCATTAATTAAAATCATGCTTCTAGTCAAGTGACACTCAGTTAATCCCATGTTTCCAGTCACACGACACTCTGTTAATCCCATGTTTCCAGTCACACGACACTCTGTTAATCCTCTTGTGAGCACAAACTTGACTGTGATGATGTGGTTTCTGCCTCTGTTAAAAACTAGGGCTGATCAAGAAGTTATCCCACCTTTCTGTGGTGCTCCCAGCAACATGTTTTTAACCTGGCTATCACAGCAGGGGCTCTCCCTGATATTTTCAGGTGGTGGAGCATGGATGGAAGCCTGTCTGCCCCAAGCTCTCATACAAACCTGCGTGGTCAACTTGCTGATTCCCACAAAATTATTTGTACTTCGCCATCTTTACAGAGTGCTGGCTGGAAAGAAAATCAACAAGTTCCAGAAGTTCCAGGGACCAGTTCTCTGCCCAATGATGTTCCTTATTCCAGTGTTTCTAAATGGGCCCGAAACAGTGTGTAAACTCTGTGACATTATGCCTGTGATAACCATATGATATCCGCTGATGTAAGGTTACATCATCCAGCATTTGGTGATGTTTTTCTTATTTCTTACTACACACTCAAACTTGATCTAAAATAAGACTCAACATCTGAAATGACAGGCTTAACATGTGAAATGACAGGCTTAACATCTGAAATGACTTGCTTAACATCTGAAATGACAGGCTTAACATCTGAAATGACAGGCTTAACATGTAAAATGACAGACTTAACATCTGAAGTGACAGGCTTAACATGTGAAATGACAGGCTTAACATCTGAAATAACAGACTTAATATGTGAAATGACAGACTTAACATCTGAAATGACGGCAAAAAAAAATGTATTCATCCAGATCATGTACCAACATTACCTGTGTACACTTTTGTGTTCATTTAGACATTTATTTTTACACACTTTTACCTAAAAACTGTTTGTGTACCTGAGCACACAGCCAAATATGAACATACAACTCATCAAAACAGGCTGTTGACAATACAGCCTCATAGTTTACAACAGTCAGTTATTTAGTACACAAATATTTTAACACAAAAACTTCATGAATGAAAAGGCAAAGTTCTCAAGTCTGTACATGTAACTGATGCATCTCTTTACCCGCTCGAATGCTTTTCATTTTTGCATTTCATGCCAGTCTTTCTTACAAGGATACCAAAAAAAAAAAAGAGGCTAAATTTTTCATCTGTTTCCCGTGCCATTATCTGTTGTTTTTGTACGTGGCCTTTGAAAAAAAGGCTTTTGCCAAAATAATGGACAGTTGTCAGTCAGTAAATCATTTGCATGTCCCTTGTGGAACTCTGCCTCCCTAATGGCTCTCCTGTAGGCCTCTCGGTTGTAAGCTAGATGCCCTGCTGCTGATGCGTCCATTTGCAGATTGGACTGTTGTATACTCTTCATTTAGTAGGATGAGAACAATGTTCTCTTTAGAGTTTCATGTGGTCAACTCCTTTTTCTTTGTCCTGTTGTATACCACTTGATAGCTTGCTTTGGGATTCTCAGATTGTTTCTTCTCATCGTGTGGCTGATATACGCGTATATGACAGTGGAATGTACAGATTGTTATAATTTGATCGATAAGAAATGCTCTAGTCCATCATGTTCTTGGGAGAAAGTTTTCTGCCAGTGCGTTCTGCTCACAGCCATCTTTTCTGCTTTTCTCTGATGTATCGGAACAGAAGAACATCCATTTCTTGAACCTTTGACTCTGTCTGTAAACACAGCAGACACTAATATAAATAACAGATAAATTATTTATATCCTGTGATATTTAAAACAGCAAACACTGATATAAGTAACAGATGAATTATTTATATCTTGTGATATTTAACAAGCATTGCTAAAAAAAAAAAAAGAAAGAAAAAGTCATCTTATGTCTTGGAGGTACTGAGGAAATATGGCTATGATATCAAGAACCCATATTTTCACCTGGCCTGTTGACACTCTAGAGGGTGATGTGGTCAGCATCATACCTTGCTGCCCTTCCTTCCTCAGCTTCAGAAAAAAAGACAGGTACCCATTTCCAGTGCACTGACTGCGGCACCGATGGCTGGACCCAAACCATCAATCTCCACATAAGAGGCAAGCATGCTGTCACACCATCCATCAATCATAGTTTACTTTGTGCTGGTAAGACTTTGAAAACAAACAAATGAAACAGAAACTGGTATCAACAGTGACGTGAGTTTGAAGAAAGACGAACACAAACCCTGGAAAGCCAAAGAAAAAAGAAAAAAAAAAAAGGTAAAGGTAATCCTGTCATGCCTTAAAGGCACATAAGGACATGGTGTTAGTGCCCATATTTTCCTTGACCTGTCAGCACACTAGAGGGTGATATAGTCAGTATCATGCATGGCAAAACCCCCAAAAAAAGTTCTAAAAATATGGAGAGAAACAAAAATTTTTCAAAATGGGACACTTAAGGAAAATATGGGCACTAACATCATATTCCCCATAAGCTATATTGAAATGGGACAGTTCAAGGAAAATATAGCTGTTAACACCATATTCCCAATATATCATAATGAAATGCAACAGTTCAAGGAAAATATGGGTACTAACAATGTATCTCCCATATGTCAAAATGGAATGAGACAGCTGAAGGAAAATATCGACCCTTAACATTAAGATCTGATAGGTTTGATCAGTGCAAAAAATGGCTAATTTTTAAAAAAAAATTGCTCCTGTTATAGACAGTCCATATCATGATTTGACCAGCGAGTTTCTCAATACAGTGGGATATGATGTTAAAATCAGAATTTTACCACAAACAGGCCAAACATGATCTCCATAGTGAGCACAAAATATATTCGGCATGTAACTACGCCAGGTGCCAGCAATTTAACACTGCCAAAATTCATTATCCTTAACAGCCTAACAGATTCAGACTTACCAGTGAAATTTGGTTGATGTTATCTCTACTTGTGTGATCAACCATACGTTTTATCCATGGAGATATAACGCTGCGACAGTTGTCCTCCATATCCTGTGAAAGATAAAAATGATTTCCAAGTCATGCTAAAATTGCTGAATTTTGTAGCTGTGATGTCTGTTGAATTTCTATCAAGGTTTCTAGTTAATGCAGACATAGAGTTGTTTGGTCTGAATATCTTATTATCAGAATTGTCTGGTCTTAATATCTTATTATCAGAATTGTCTGGTCTAAATATCTTATTATCAGAATTGTCTGGTCTAAATATCTTATTATCAGAATTGTCTGGTCTAAATATCTCATTATCAGAATTGTCTGGTCTTAATATCTTATTATTGGAATTGTCTAGTCTAAATATCTTATTATCAGAATTGTCTGGTCTAAATATCTCATTATCAGAATTGTCTAGTCTGAATGCTGTATTATCAGAACTGTCTGGTCTAAACATCTTTTAATTAGAATTGTCTGGTCTGAATGCCTTATTATTAGAATTGTCTGGTCTACATATCTTATCAAGACCACCATACTGATGACATCACAAAGACAGCTGAACCTTGAGGACTGACAGTAATAATAAGTACTTGGCAACGGCACAATTAAACTAACAGTGATGTAATAACAAACATTACAACAACAGTTTCATAATGACACAACTTTCAATGGTTTACTCATAACAAAAATATCACAATTACTGAATCAATAAGACATCACAACGAGAGCATCACAATGATGACATGATAATACGGGGTAAAAGAACATTTACGATCACCTGGATTCAAGAAACACGGATGTAAACTCACCTCGGGTAATTCAGTTCCGTAATCTTGTATGTAACACAGGACACGTATGTAAGCACTGACTACATACAAGGTAAGATTGGTACGTGAACTTTTCAGCAAAACATGCCCAGGAACTTGTGCTGCCAACCTAAAGGTACAAAATTGTAGGAACTGAACACCCCATGGACAATGTTAAGGTGTAACATGTGGTTTTGATATTGTGTGCAGATGCTTATGCTTACTGCGAGATGTCAGACTGTGACAGTACAACATGGAAGAAAGAGAAAGGACGAAACTGATCAAGACAGCACAGCACCACTTAGCGAGCAACTTATCAGATCAGATGCCACTTTAAGCATTACAAATGTGATATGAAGATCAAATACTACTTTAAACATTAAAATGTGAGGTGAATGTGATGTGAAAATATTACAGTATATAGATTACCAGGTGTGCCACAGCTGTTCAAGCCTTGTTTAAGCAAGTGACAATGTGAGTGTTGGTCATTTGGTGACATGACCGATTTGTTGTTGAACTTGGTCTTGTGTGGAGCTTTTGGCGGGACTTTAGGAGTGAGAATAGCTGTGTGAAAGCTAGAGAATGGACGTATGGAAGAACGAGGGGTGACTGATAAGTTCTCGGCATAAGGGACAACGGATTATTTGTGGACAACTTTTTTGGGCTATTTCTCAACATAGTCCCCTTGCATGTTTATGCACTTAGTCCAGCAATCCTACAGCATACAGATCCCTTTTCTGTAAAAGTCAGCATCTTGTGCCAGTAGAAAGTGATCTACAGCATGAATGACGTCATTATCTGAAGCAAATTTGCAACCACTGAGCTCCTTTTTGAATTTGGTAAACAGGTAATAGTCCAAAGGGGCCAAATCCGGGGAATAAGGAGGATGTTCAAGAAGATGGAAGCTGCATTCATGAATGGCAGCCACTGCCACCGCCGACCTGTGAACTGGAGCATTGTCTTGCTGAAAGATGACGCCTCTCGTCAATTTCCCTCAACGCTTTTCCTTCAGGTTGACCCGCAGTTGCTTCACAAGATTAGCGTAATAGGCTCCGGTGACCGTTCTGCCTTTTTGAAGATAGTCACCAATAGCAAACCTTCTGAATCCCAAAAGACAGAAGCCATCACTTTGCTTGCTGACAGAACCACCCTTGCTTTCTTTGGAGGTGGGGATCCATGATGTTTCCACTGCCTTGACTGTTCTTTGGTTTCTGGTCGAAAATTATGAACTCAAGTCTCATCCATAGTAACAAATTGCTGAAGAAACTTTTCAGGATCTGCAGAAAAACGGCCAAGATTGTCTCTTGACATGTTGAGATGCTGTCATTTGTGATCAGCTACAAGAAGTTTTGGGACCCATCGAGCAGAGACCTTTGTCATTTGAAGATCATTGTGAATAATGGCATGAACACTTTCCTGGGAGATGCCCAACTCAGTAGCAATGTACCGCTCAGTTAGTTATCGATCCTCCATTATCATGTCATGGATTCTGCTGGTGGTTACCGTTCTTGGTCTTCCTGGACGGGGATCATCTTCCAGACTCTCCCTTCCATGTTTGAATTGAGCTGCCCATTTCTTCACTGTGCTGTAAGAAAGGGCGCTCTCCCCTAGAGTCTCTACCATATCCTCATGGATCTCCTTCTATGACAAGCCCTTAATGCGGATGGTGCGAATGACTGCTCGATGAGAAATTGTAATCCATTTTCTCAATTTCTGCCACCCCTTATCACTTCAGTAGCTTGTAAAAAAAAATTGGTTGTAGTTAATTTCTTGAAACTTGGTGTTTAATCTCATATTAATCTGATCTACAAATGCACCTAATATCAACTTTGTGTTTCAGGTATTTGTACCTTAGGCCGTGAACTTATCAATCAACCCTCGTATGTGAAGTCTTTATCCGTGTACATGAGTAAATGATTAAACATGGAGTATATATGCAAGATAATGAACCTAGACTTATGCTTGGACCTGTTCCTCAATGCAGAGGTTGTTCCTGAGTTCTGATCAAAGTCAGCATGAAGTGTTTGTAAGTTGAGCTGTCATTACTTTCAACATGAATCATCACACATGCACTCATCCACCACCAGATCATGCCATACACGTATGAGGGACAAACAAGTAAAGAATAAGCAGCCAGGTTTACTGGGCAGTCGTCAGAGATGCAACATCAGCAACAAAAAAACTAAATTTTGGACTATGCTATCAACTTATGGTGTACGAGTGACACAGAGGTTAGTTTGCTCAATCTTTCATGGTCAGGTCAATGGTTCAAGTCCAGCCAGAGATGCCTCAGTCACTTCAGGTGTAGAAATAGGTACCTGACTTCTCTGGGAGCTGGGGAAGGTGTGATGATACCTTTAATGTGGTGACAGATAAAGGGAAGTATGCACACTAACATCAAATCTCTAAGTGCTTCTATGGAATCTGATTGAACTTCGAGTTAATTCAGGTGCCAAATCCAGCTGGTTTGAACATCCTGTTAACATCACCAATTACTTGTTGACTGAATGTGAAAAGAAACACAGATAACAATATTGGCAATCACAGATACTCTGCAACTGACACTGTCAAAAGATCCACAAGTATTTTAACAATCTACAAGCTCAATCACAGTTCAACATGTAACAGTGAGATGTTGTAACACTCAGTCAGTCAGTCATCTGCACGTCCCTTGTGGAACTTCACCTCCCTAACAGCTCTCCTGTAGGCCTCTCGGTTGTAAGCAAGATGTCCTGTTGCTGATGCGTCCATTCGGAGATCACCAGCGATGTCTTCCAGCCATCTTCGCCTTGGTTATAACACTACTACAACAAATTCACAACAAATCAGCCATCATAAAATCCGCTCACTCAGCAAAATGATGCTCAGCAAGTTCTACAAACAGTCTACATCTGCCAGCTTCAAAACTATTTTTTTTAAATTTTAAAAAATTCTTTCGAAAAAACTTCAGACACAACAAAGACAAATTTTTTTTAAAAACTGAAGGAATGAAGTGAAATACAAACCATAATACGTAGTAGTCTCTTAAATGTCCTGTCTCTGATTCATGACTTAGACCCAGATCTCGTCTCAGCTTGCACAGACCTGGTTCAGACACATCCAGAAGTCCGAACAACAGACCACAGTCTTTACATAAGATCCCAGTGCTGACCTGAACAAAAATGGCATCCTGAGAAGAGAAATGTTTGTGACAAATTCAAGTGAACAGAAGACTGGTCAGCAACATTTCAAGATTTTTATGAACAATGTCCTTCTATTTCCCCCTGATACCACGAACATGACGCTCTTTGCAGCTGAAGTGGTTATGGTGTTGAGGCACAGCATCGTGTTGGATTGCAAGTCGGTTATGCTGGCTATTTCTTCAGTCTCTGAATGGATCTAAAAAGCCGGGGTGTGAAATGCTTCTTTAGCAGATCCCACCACCATGGGGACTGCTGCTATTTCTGCTCCGTTAGTCAGGCTAGGGCTATTACTGGGCACAGCAAAGGAGAGGCCTAACAGGATCTTCATCGGGTATGATTTGCCACTCATGATGTTTGAGATCATCATCTGCCAAAATCAAATAATGTCTTCATCCACAACAGCCACAATAATAAAAAAAAAAAAAAGGCTTGAACATGTAATGCAAATATCATTTCCAGGAGAAGCATGACTCGAAGGACAAATCTTCAACTAATTCTCTACAAGTTTTAGAAACCTACGCCAGAAATGGCAGAAACTTTCTGAAACTCTTCATTATGTTTCTCATATCTGTTTCATCTGCAAAAAGAATGCAGCTCTATCATGCCACAGAGGTGCCCAGTTGATGTGGAGTTTGCTGGCAAACTAGAGGGAGGGCAATATGGTCAGCATCATGCCTGGCTGCCTTTCCTTCCCTGGCTCTAGAAGAAGCTGGTTACCAATTTCTACAGTGGGGTGACTGGGACACCCAGCCACAGGTGACCGGGACACCCAGCCACGGGTGAATGGGACCCCCAGCCACGGGTGAATGGGACCCCCAGCCATGAGTGATTGGGACCCCCAGCCATAGGTGACTGGGACACCCAGCCACGGGTGACTGGGACACCCAGCCATGGGTGACTGAGACCCCCAGTCATGGGTGCAAGATTTCAAAGCAAGATTGGTGGATCAAGTACATGATGGACTTGGAACTACCAGTCCTGCTATGGAAGGCAAGTACCCTAACCACTGTGCTGCTGACCTGCCTATCATTCATCTGGGACACCCACCCCCCACCCCACTTTTCAAAAAGTTCCAAGTCACAAATGTTTAGAAGTGGTTAAATTAAATGAGGTTTTTCAGCTCACAGGCAGCGGGATCTACCTTCACGGCCATCACCCTCCAACCAACCCAAAACATAAAAACATGGCTGCTGCATGTGATGTAGTCACAACAATTGTCTCCAAAAATGAAGAATATATGCCAATATGGTGAGGTGCACTGGATTAAACTGCACATGTGACTGTCTCTGAATAGGGATAGGAAAAATAGAGTATCACATACAACATTCATTCATTTGCATGTCCCTTGTGGAATTTTGCTTCCCTAACAGAACTCCTGTAGGCCTGTCGGTTGTGAGCAAGATGCCCTGCTGTTGATGCATCCATTTGCAGATCATGAATGATGTCTTGCAGCCATCTTCGCCTTGGTCTTCCTCTTTTTCTTTTTCCCATTATGTACCCTTCCAAGACAGTTTTCTCTAGATTATCATGACGTTTAATGTGTCAAAAAAGTTTTCTCTCTTTAATCCTCTTTACTAGCCAGCCTTCTTCAATATTAAGTTCTTGTAGTATGGAAATATTTGTTCTTTTTTTGTATCCATGATATTTGAAGAACTCTTCTGTAGCATTTACATTCAAAGGCATTTATGTGTTTCTCAGCTGTTTTGATGAGTGTCCAGGTCTCACAGGCATATGTTGTGATGGGAAAGATGCATGCCCTTAACAATCTTATTTTTGTAGTTTTGTCTGTTATTCTCCACAGATTATTTAGTTGATTTACTTTCTGAAGAGCGATAGATGTCCTCCTTTTAATTTCCCTCATTGTATCTCCATTATTAGTTAGCAGTGATCCAAGATATTCAAAACTCTACTTCTTCCAGTTTTTCCTCATTGATAAATATATCAGCTGCCTTGTTTGTTTTGTCAGTTGTCATCAATTTAGTTCTCTTCGCATTAAGATAAAGGTTTTGCTCTTCACTATTCTTACGGACTGACATAATTAGTTTTTCTATTCCTTTTTGTGTTGTGGACAGTAATACTGTGTCATCAGCATATCTAATCTCTGGTATTTCATAACCTCCAATTTTATGGCATCATAATATTCTTTGTCTACATCTTCTCTAACATTCCTCATTATATTTTCCGTATACAAGTTAAATAAATAAGGTGAAAAATATGCACCCCTGATGGACCCCTTGTTTTATGTCAAACGAAGCTGTTGTTTCACCATTTATTCTTAATGCTGCTTGTTGGTCTAGATACAGCAGTGATATTAATTGTATTAAATGTGTTGGAAATCCCATTTTTTCCATTATTTCCCAAAGTTTCTGGTGTTGTACACAATCAAATGATTTGAGTAGTCTATAAAAGATAAATATAGATTCACATTAACTTCTCTGCATTTCTCTATTATGAATCTTATACTGAATATATGATCTCTTGATCCTCTTCCTTGCCTGAAACCAGCGTGGACCATATTGACTTCTATTTTCTTACGAAGTCTACCCATTATGATTTTTAACAGAATTTTACTGGCATGACTAATCAGGGCAACAGTTCTGTAGTTTGTGCATAATTTCAGGTTACCATTTTTTGGCAGTGGTATGAGTACAGTTCTCACATACAAAATACTTCCATATGGGGACTGAACTAAGCCTCAGCAGCTATAGAGGAGCAAGAAAAAACACTGACAGCAACAATGAAACATAGTGTCCCTAATTTCAGGCGAAGCTGTGGAGTTAGCACACCAAACATTCCATGTTTCTCAAGCTTGACTCTGACTTCTTCACAAAAGATAACTTTCCACTGACTCCTTCATAAATGATACTTTCCCCGCTGACTCCTTCACAAATGATACCTTTCCACTGACTCCTTCACAAATGAAACCTTTCCACTGACTCCTTCATAAATGACACTTTCTCACCAACTCCACATAAAAATTGCTTCCAACTTCTGACTTCACAGCTCTGACTTCAACAGCCACAAAAAAGTTAAACTCACTGTGCTAGAGAGTTCTTCCGAGAGCAAACTCCGATTTGTTACCAGATGTGCTACAACCAACTCAAGGAGGTAAGCAAAGACCTGCAGATTGTATGATATCTTACATGACTCACATAAGATAAATACAACTGCTTAGAAATTCACAAAACGCAACTGTTCAGTTAATTCACACAATACAATTGTTTAATAACCTGTTCAGTTTTTAAGCATTCTAAATAAATTTGAAGAAAGTTTCATTATTTATAAAAAACAAATATTTCTATTTTAAAATCTTTATTTCCAACTTTTGTTTGTGAAAGTAAGAAACGCTTACAGTTCACTATATACAGATTTGGTGCATGAAACGGTACCTGGCTTACTTCTTTAAACTGTAAGCTAACTCAAAGAATAAATCTCTCTTCCCTACTTCCACACTGGCACTATCACCATATCCCTATGCATGTGCCTCTAAGGCATGACAGGATTACCTTTACTTTTTTTACTTTTTACTCCCACACTGGCACTAATAGAATATCCCTATGCATGTGCCTCTAAGGCATGACAGGATTACCTTTACTTTTTTTACTTTTTACTCCCACACTGGCACTAATAGAATATCCCTATGCATGTGCCTCTAAGGCATGACAGGATTACCTTTACTTTTTTTACTTTTCGCCCAACACCAAATCTCCATCTTTCATGATTTCAGTTGAGATTCCCAGTATTTCTGGCATCGAGTGCCACACTCTCTGGGCCTCGATGTGAGAGAAAATTAACTCTTCGAGAAAGATTTTCTGCTACCACGCACTGATCATAAAGCAGAGCATTTAAAGAATGAGCTTGTCTCCAATTTCAGTTGAAGAGTGAGATACACGAGACCCAGCGATTGCAGTAGGATTTTTCAATACTTTAAAAATTTTTAATGTCTTTCACCTTGCATGAAGCATTTAATTCAGCCTGTCCAGTATGGCTATCTGGCACATCATTGCCGTATACTCCCACACATCCTGGACAATAAAAACACGTTAGGCTTGTCACATCTGGCTGGCTCAACAGATGAACTCATTCTTTACGAAGAATTTTTTTCAGTCTTATGAAGCATACTCTGTGAATCCATCACAATGACACATTAACCACATCATGAGCAACTAACCATTCCATTGCCGTTGACACAGCCTCAATTTTTATTTCCATGCTTGATGTGGTGACTTCAAAGGCTCCTGAACCCTGTGCCACTACTCTTTCATTTCAGTAAACAACAAAACTCCCAACCACTTCTGCTGTTCCAAGTCAATGAGCCATCTGTACATATTATCATGTATATATTATCTTCTACTCACAAAATGAGCATCACCATCCTACTGGGCCAATTATCCTCAAACTGATTTCACCGGTTGCTTTTTACTAGGTTTTGATAATATAAACCGGTTACGGTAACCAACTACCTCCAAAAGTTTCAGTTTTTCTCTCTCTTTTTTTTAATTGGTAATTTACCGGTAATTGCCAGTTAATACAAGGTTTCTTTTCTTTTGATGCTCACTCTCTTTCCACTTAAGATAAGCCACATATTTGTGACACCAGCCTTCGGATGATACTCTATGTTCACTTCACTCATGTATGAGGAATAATCTGGCCATTGTAGGTGGATTTTCCCCAGCACTGGTGGATCAGGTACTCATTTTTTCAGCAGGGTCAATTACCAGGGATGCTCAGAGGAGGTCACACACCTATAACTTTTCTGGCAAGAAAAACAGGCCATTATCAATGACCTTCCCATGCCTTCACAGATAAGCGAGATGAAGATACAGATACAGTAGAATGAAAGAAGTTTATTATTTAGTATCTTTGAAGTGCTTCATTCAGCATTACAGAGAACAGTGAATGTTTCCTTCATTATCCAAATGCTTCTAAAATCTCTCCTATCTTCCTAATGTAAAACACACAAAAAAACTCAACCATTGGCTGTTTGCGCTCCAGGTAGATAACTCTCTGCTCCTAGTTAACTGGCCCTTCATAGTACCAGCCTATCCAAAATACTTCAGACAAAATGAATTACATTCTGAGTTAAAATGAATCATATTCTGAGTTAAAACAAATTGCCTTTTGAGTTAACTCACATTTTCCTGTGACTTTATCAGACTGTCTTTCACGAAATCATTTCTCCTCCTAGTTTAAATGGAAAACATCATTTTCACACTGATGTGACGTGAAAAACAAACCAAATGTTCTTTATCTTCTTCAGTATGCAAGTGCTAGGTTATACTAAATCTGGAGAAAGGTTGTCAGTTTTCTCTGGTTTCGACAGCGGTTCTGATGATGTCGCCACCGACCCAACCTTCATGGAAGCACATCTTTACCCTTCTCTGATTGTCAGGTAAGCTGCCACTGGCATGATGGGTGGGGCAATGTCAGAAATAGATAACGCACATGCTCATTCTTGGGGGGGGGGGCAGCTGACAAGAACAACACCTTGACAGTGGACTCAACTGCAGCATAAAGTTTCTATGGCAAAAGATCTTGTAACATGGTCCTGAGGCTGGAGGAGAGGAGACTAGTGGCATTCCTAGCTTCCCAAAAGAGGACTTAAAAATAATGCCTTTCAATGAGCTCCACTACCACAGGAACACATTAATCCTTACACTTGTTGACCTGGTATAAGTGACACAACAGCCTACTTCCTGGGCACCATCAATGACCCACAATCTCATATCCCATAGCAATGAGATAAAACAGTAAACAAGTAATTCTGAATAATGAGATGAAACAGTAAGCAAATAATTCTGAATAATGAGATGAAACAGTAAACAAATAATTCTGAATAATGAGATGAAACAGTAAACAAATAATTCTGAACAATGAGATGAAACAGTAAACAAGTAATTCTGAATAATGAGACAAAACAGTAAACAAGTAATTCTGAATAATGAATGAAATGAAACAGTAAATAAGTAATTCTGAATAATGAGATGAAACAGTAAACAAGCAATTCTGAATGATGAGGTAAAGCAGCGTACAAGTAATTCAGAATAATGAGGTAAGAAGTAAATAAGTATTTAGGAATAATGAGGTAAGACAGTAGGCAAGTGGTGCAGAATACTGAGATAAAACAGTAAGCAAGTAATCCAGACTGTGTAGAGTAAAACAGTAAACAAGTAACTCAGAATAATGAGGTAAGAAGTCAACAAGTAATTCAGGATGGTGAGGTAAAACACCAAAACAAATGAATCAGAGCAGTTGAGTAAAACACGACACAATTCAAAACAGTGGACTACTAAAAAAACACAACATATCATTTACGTAGAAGAAAGAACCATGCCTCTGATGCAGATCCACAAAGAGCGCTGCACCTTTGTACCAGGAATCTGTCAGCTCTGCCATAACACAGTCTCCACCGGTGTCTACAAGCCTGGAAGATGATACACCTCAATAATAAGTACAATCCAAATTTACATATATGACACATGGTCATAAATTTACACATAAGATATATGTCTCTCTGGTCCATTGTAATCAAGCATTGATTATCACTGAATTCCACAACCATCTATCCTTTGCTCTTTCTATAAGTTGTGTTTTGGACTGTGCTCTGTGCCACTCTTTTAGTCCAACAAATATCTTGTTTCTTTGTCTTCCTCTGTTTTCTTCTTAGCATTAAATGTTCCAGTTTGCCTCTTCTTAAAAAGATGACCTACAAAGACATACATACCAGATACATGAGGGTCAAACTGAAAGTCGTGACCAAAGATATTTTAAAAATCATAATTTATAGAGAAAACATAAATGTATCACCTTAATCTGCATCCTTTGCACTTCACATAGAGGTCACATAACATCCCCATCATGTGTCACGTGATCATGCGTAGCATAAACAAAATGGCAAGTTTTGAAGTTTCATTTCGTCAACGTGCTGTTATTGAGTTCCTCGTTAAAGTAGAAATCCTCACTGCTGAAATTCACCAAAGACTTCAACTTGCTTATGGAGATGTGTGTATGGGTGCTAGAAGTGTTAGGAGGTGAGTGAAACATTTCAAAGACGGAAACATGAGCATCCAAGATATGCCTCGCAGCGGTCGCCCTCAAACTGACTCCACTGTATGCAACGTGGAAAGTAAAGAAGACAGACGTGTCACAGTTTCTGATATCACTGTAAATCTTGGAATAGGACACAATGCAGTACAGGAAATGATTGAAACCCTACGCTACAGAAAAGTTTGTGCTAGCTGGGACCCACAGGAGAGAACGCCCAGAAAGCAGTTATATGTGCCGTCAGTCAGCTGGAATGGAATTCTACCAAACTTGCAGAGCAATCAGGAAAATGTGTGCAGAGAAATGGAGATTATGTTGAAAAGTGAAGAAAAGGATGCAGATTATGATGATACATTTGTATTTTCTCTATCTATAAATTCTGATTTTTAAAAAATTTTTCCTCATGACTTTCAGCATGACCCTCATACATAACAAACACAAATGAAGAAAAAGTAACATACATCTGAGCCCACTGTAAAGCTTGAAACAACTTGGCTGTAAATTCGGACTCAAGTTTGTCAATTAGTCCAACATCTTCCAGATCCTTTATATGCTTCTGAGGACAAAAAGAGGACAAAATGTCTGAGGTGTTATAAATAAAAATTCATAAACGAGTTTTGGGTAACTATTTATTTGTATTTCCTCGTGCAGCCTGTAAATGAAAAAAGTTTTAGATAACTCATTTTAATTTCCTTGTGTAAATTTTCATACACTTAAAAACAAAAAAACACACAAAAAAACCGTGTTCTTCGATATGATTTGCCACTCACTAGAATGGAGATGGTAACAAAAGGATGTAGCAGAAGAGACTTGACTTCTGACACGCTTTTAGCACCGTCATCTGCCCAAACAAGAGCCTGCGGAGTTAAAAATAGCAGACCAAATAAATGACATCATTACTTTTTATTTGCTCATTCACAAATTCATTCGTTAAGTGCTATGCTTAAAAAAAAGACCCTGGCGATCATACTTTGCACAGTTTTCAGTAATTACTATGAGATATGTTTTGCCTTTCTTTCCTGTGCTACATGATTACCCCATTTGGATATTTTTCTGCTGTTCTCCTCTCTCTCTCTTTCTGTTTTTTTAGTTTCCGCAGATTCTATTAACACTAATGACAAATCAACCCCCTTTTCCCTCACAAAGAGACCTGACCGGTCAGCATTTCTTCCATCCCTTTTCCAGTCTCCCCTTCTGGTTAATTCAATTCTTAGTCATTCTTCTTCTATCTTTCTATAACTACGAGCTGATGTTCTTTGTATGCAGAAAGATGTTGAGACACAGCATTGCGTTATACTTTGCTAATTTTTCAGTCTCTGAATGGAGCTAAATGGCATGGGGTGCGCAGTACTTCTTTAGCAAACTCCACCACCACCACCACCACAGAGACTGGTGATTCTTGCCTTGTTAACCAAGCTCAGCCTGTTACTTGGGGTACAAATGGAGAAGTGGGAGAAGGCTTTAGTAGGTCAAAGTTTGCCAACCCTAACTCTAGCATGTCAGCTATGGGGTACTGTCAGCTATGGGTTGCTGTCAGCTATGGACTGATGTCAACTATGGATTGATGTCATCTATGAGTTGCTGTCAGCTATGGATTGATGTCAGCTATGAGTTGATGTCAGCTATGGATTGATGTCAGCTATAGATTGATGTCAACTATGGGTTGCTGTCAGCTAAGAATTGGTGTCAGCTATGGACTGATGTCAGTTATGGATTGGTGTCAGCTATGGATTGATGTCAGCTATGGGTTGATGTCAGCTATGGGTTGATGTCAGCTATGGGTTGATGTCAGCTATGGATTGGTGTCAGCTATGGACTGATGTCAGCTATGGATTGATGTCAGCTATGGGTTGCTGTCAGCTATGGATTGATGTCAGCTATGGATTGATGTCAGCTATGGATTGATGTCAGCTATGGGTTGGTGTCAGCTATGGATTGATGTCAGCTATGGGTTGCTGACTGCCAAATAGGACAGTCTTCACACATACAACCCCTCCTCCCCTCCCAACAGTTTTTCTAAGTTTCTAAGCAAGATATGACTGTGTATATTTTCACTTTTCTTTTTTCCATTATTATTCTTGTTATTTAATCTTCAACAGTAAATGATGGTCTGAAAGTTTTTCACTGAATTTCGAACATGAAAACGAATACTGACACCAAATTCAAGTAAAAACAGGAGTCAAGAACTATGGCAGGGTCGGAATTCATGCCCGACACAGTAACAAAAGCTAGCACTACAACTAAAGCATTAATCTATATATTAAGAATTTTCTTATCTCATTTAATTCATAATTTACCTTCACTGACAACAAAGCCTTCATTCTCTTGCTGCGAGAATGTACTACATTATTACATCCAAATATTTCAGAAATTCGTTAACCTTTACCTTCACAATAAAAACAGTCGCATTCCATGACAGATACGCTCCTCTGTTCTGGTGAGAGTTCTTTAAAATAAAACGTAATGAAACATAGTCAAAATGATCAACAGTCATCAAGAAAACAATCTACAAACATCAATATCACTGAAATAATCTACAAGCACCACTGAAATAATTTACAAGCACCACTGAAACAATCTACAAGCATCACTGAAAAAAGAAAATCCACAAGCTGTGGTAGTATTTTGTAGTCAAGGGGAAGTAAGCAAATAAAGTACAATTAGTCTTAGTCAGTCCCCTTGAAAAGTCAGTCCATGTCACTCTTGACATGTGACCGAATATTTGATTAGCATGAAGCAAAATTCTCATGAGATTCATTAAAGAAATTTAGTCAAGGTTCACAAGTACTTCTCTGAGAATATTCCACATCACGAGAAAAATAGTAAGAAAATTCCAGAAGATAGCGCAAAAACAGCGTGTGCTCAAGAGAATCCAGTGTTTTCTGAGCGGAGACTGTGAGTTATTAAAAACTGGAGAGAAAAGAGAAAGCAGGCTCATTTCAGGCTCATTTGCAGGTTTATTTTGAGATTCATTGTTTTAGGATTTGTTCAGGACGTGTTGGGAGGATTATTTTTTTTTGAGGATGGGCTAAATTAGTTTCAGATGATGTTTCGTTTATGATTCGTTCAGGATTCAATTCACTTAGAGACGGCTTAGATTAGGTTGGAGGTTACTCGTCAGAAGTGAGTTTTGTTCTAACAGAGTTGTCATTTTCCCAATTGGAAATGTGTGAGTAAACAAAATTTTGTATTTCTATCGTAACGATTTTGTGAATCCCCAACGGCAATGAAATTTCTGGCCGGGACTCTTGTTTATTTTGTTTTTCTGGCTTGATGGGCTTCAAATTCATCCTTATTTGGTCCACCCTTCATTTTGCCATTAATAAATGTTATCACTGAATATGTATCACAACAGAAGACTTGGTGATTCTCTCTTGGAATGTTAACTGTCAGTTATGTTGGATGGCTCCAGGTTTCAGTCGCAGTTCAGTCTGCCGCACCGGTGTTCTGCTGTAGAATTGTTAGAAAGCCTGGCTGTTTGTTGTTGTCTTGCTGTGCAAATAGCAAGGTAATGGATTTTGTAAACTGTTTCAACATCGATGCAGTTATGCAACAACAACAAGAAGAGAAACAGATATGGACAGCAGACACCTTAACCATCATTCTTCTCTATATTGATATCATTTGAGGGGGGCAAAATTCTGCTTTATGTAAAATTCTGCTTTAAAGCATCACTTAATTTACATGCATCTCCTAAACAAGCTACAAACATCACTAAATCAATCTATATACATCACTGAAACAACTTAGGAAAAAAGTTTTCAAGATTACTATTAAAATACAACAAAAACTTTGACTGTAAAGCAAATGAAACAATCATTAATTAAAATGTGAGAGGACAATTAAGCTGCAACACAAACAGATCTTTGAAGAAAATAAAAAGCAAAAAAAAAAGGCTATAGGAAGGCAGGCAGTGAGAGTATAAGAACAACGTATTTGAAGATTTACAGAGATAAAAGACAAAAAAAGGAAATAAATCGTCAATAGAAAGAACAAAAAAATAAATGACTATAAATTATAAACTATAAATATAAATATTGAAAGAACAAAAAAAAATGACTATAAATTATAAACTATATGGCAAACTACTCTGCGAGCCCTATGTGACATTTAACGGCACGGAAAGGATATAAGATAAGATATAAGATAAGATAAACAGAGTTAATAAAATGTGAAAAAAAAGTTGGGGAGAATAGAGAAAAGATAGAGAAATCAAGAAATGAGAGAACAGTGGTCTAAAACAAGGAACTAAAACTAAAAAGAATTAATGAAACAGCCAATGATTCACAAATCACTTACACCAAGATGATCTAACACCACATTTGCTGAACACACGTGGGTCTTGGAGATTTTCTCCTCTGTCGAGTTACAGAACAGAAGATGGGGAGGGAGTTCAGTAGCAAGCCTGGAAGCAAAGAACGGCATATCGCTCAAACAGATTCACATAAATAGAACACTATAAATGCAGACTTTAAGTTGTAACCCTCATAAAAATGATGAGAAAAGAAATTAAAACACGATTTTTACCCCACTTGATTACTTTTCTCCACATTAAATTTTACCAACCCAGAGAATGTCATCGAGCTTGAACAAAAAAAAACAAAAAACATTCATTTAAGTGATTATTACTATTATAGATTCCATGACATGTTCTTGACCTCTGCTCACCACAACAAACAGCTCATTATGAACTTACGCCCGAGCAATGAAGCAAAACAGTTCTCACTCCTACCACTCCTCAGTCTAAACACTTGACAAATGCAGAAAATTGTGGACCATCTTCCAGCTCCCTCAAACTGAACCAGAAACATATCACAACAACCCTTTCTGCAGGCACTCAACCAATGAAAGAGTCCTGAACTTGGATACAACTGTATCTTACACTGCTGGTCTCATTTGAATGTGTGCTCTACATACAACTGTAGCTCATTATGTTTCTCTAACATGATCAATGCTTCCCATACACTTTCTGTACATGCCATTTAAGAACACCACAACTCTCTGGCAGGAGTTATCTACACAAACCTCAACACAAAATCTTTACATGGAAGATCAGCAGAAGACTTCAGCACAGAAGCTAGCCAAGTTGGACATCCAGCAATTGAGCTTGGCAAATTCAACAGATGTCTCTGCCATTAAAAATAAAAAAACATAAACTAGAATGTACAAAAATATTTTTAAAAACTTCTGATGAACTCATCATACAACATCTCTAAAATTATACCAGTGTGTTCCTATTTTAGTATTAAATATGACTGTCCTATCCTTGTCACACGGTTTGAAGCTCTGCGGAGTGGAAGTTCTTACAGGAAAAAAAGAAGGAAGATTCTAAATTACACAGCAAAAGTCATCAGAAAAATGAAACACAGCTGGACTTCGTGAAATCCATCAAGGCTGTGGCATTATGGGAAAAGGTAACAGATGCTCAGTAATGGATGATCTGTTCTACTCGAGGAATACATATTGTTGATGATGACTATATATTATAAAAAAAAAAGTGATGAATTTATCATTGCCAATCTAGATAGCACTATGTCCTTGGACTGAAAACTCATGTTGATCTGGAAGTTCAGGCACTGTTTTGGGGTGGCTGTGGTTGCAGATCGCTGTCTTAAAATCCAAAAGCAGGTCAAATAAACAGGCCTCTTGGCAGACTCCACCACTCTGGGAGGTGAATCTAGCCTTATCCTGCCAACCAGTCATGGTATCACATTAGCCTGTCACTAGAGGCCGCAGGTATTCTGAAGACAAGATCACAATTTGGGACGAAAACATTTTTAAAAAATCAGAGTCTGAGCCAAACAAGAAATCACCAGATAATAATAGTCAACAGATCATCATCATCACTGCACTTCGGACATGCTCCGTAAGTGTTCAGATCAACTCTTCAGTTCTCCCCCATGTGCATCGGCTGATGACACTAGTTCTGAGCGAGCGTTACCGAGGGTACTAGTGAAACTTCTACTTCTTCAATGTTTCGATAAAAGAAAACAGATAATGAAAATATGGTCACTGGATTATAATTCAACAATGATCCCTAACATGGCAGAGACAATGGTAAGCTGGCATTAAAGCTGATAAGAGTGACATCACAATGTATGTTGATGAAGGCACCCATGGATGTGATGTTTGTTTTGTACGAACTTTAAAATACTAAAGCTGATAATGCTTACCTTCAGAAGCTGGATAAAACAAAGCAAACTCTCAGAAACATCTTCATTCACAGAATGCAAATCCCTGAAATTGTGAGAAAAACAGAAAGTCTGCAGAATATAACATACCGGCACCATTTACAACATTTCAGGTTCCAGCAATAGAACTTTTTGAATTCTCGTTATCAGAAATCTTGCACTTACTGAATACTCATTCTATGAATTCTCAGCTTATTAATGTCAAAGACTCAGTAAGATAATGTATAAACTCTCTTTACAGTTTTTTAACATTCAACCTGTTTTGGTTTACCACTTTTCTTCCACACTTCTACAAGTTTCCCAAAAGTTGGATTAAGTATTTCTAAAGAAACAAAAGATCTAATAAGTTATATTAATAACGCAGCAAAATCTTGTCCATTACATGCTCTGCAACATCCTCTGATCTATCCCATGAGCACTAGCTCTAATATCAGTGTCAGTATTTCAAGAATTTGAAAGCTCTAGGAATACTGAATAAACTAAGATATTCCTTTTGTAACATCCTACGTTCATAGCTTAAGAGGAAGAATTTTTAAATATTCTCTTTGGTGCTCATGAGCATGGTCAAGATAAATTTGAAGCCAAGTCTCTGAGACGAACAGCTAAATCTTTGTAGTGACCAATTCTGTCTCTGAGATGAAACTCCCTGTCTCTGAGGTGAAATTCCTTGTCTCCGAGGTGAAATTCCCTGTCTCTGAGATGAAATTACTTGTCTCTGACATGAAATTCCCTGTCTATGAGGTGAAAAGCTAAATCTTTGTTGTGACCAACTCTGTCTCTGAGGTGAAACTCCCTGTCTCTGAGGTGAAATTTCCTGTCTCTGAGATGAAATTCTCTGTCTCTAAGGTGAATACTCCAGCCTCTGAGTGAAAAGTCCAGCCTCTGAGTGAATACTCCAGCCTCTGAGTGAACAGTCCAGCCTCTGAGTGAATACTCCAGCCAAGGTAAAATACTCTGTCTCTGAGGTTAACAGTGCAGTCTTCAAGGTAAAATGCCTTGTCTCTGAGGTGAAATTTCCTGTCTCCAATGCGAATAGCATAGACTCCGAGATGAATTGCCCTGTTCTAATGTGAATTGCATAGTCTCCAAAATGACCTGCATCGTCTCTGAGGTGAACAGCCCAGTCTCCAAGATGAAATCCCCTGTCTCTGACATAAACAGCCCAGTCTCCAAGATGAAATCCCCTGTCTCTGACATAAACAGCCCAGTCTCCAAGATGAAGTCTCCTGTCTCTGACATAAACAGCCCAGTCTCTGAGGCAAACTGCACTGCCTCTGAGGTGAACACCCGAGTTTCTGAGACGAACTGGCCTTTCTATGGAGTGAATAATTAGTTTTCCCTCTAGCTGCCCTGTAGTTTCTGTCTCAGATCTTGTAGAATGGCTGATTTGTGCAGGTCTGGTTGGTCATCTGGAACATCCTTGGCAGTTTTCATTCAAGAACCTGCCTCCCCCTTCTGTATGAACATTTTGTTTGTTCAGTCCAGCCCACCCTCAGAGATGTTTGTGGTGTATTTTGCTGAGGAGTTTCTCAAAAAAGTTCAGTAATTCTTACAAAACAATATATATATGTAAACTGTTTCATTTTATGTATGCTACTCCATTATGAACCTGACTGTATCTCGATTTATTTAAGGTACAGATTTTTATGTGAGTGCCTGTTTTTTTTTTATACACTACAATAAAGTGTACAGGCTGGTCTAGTGTGCCTTGCTTTGCAGGTGGATGTTCTTGGATTTTAAATGTAGTTTCCTTAATGTAATGGAAAAATGAGCATACAACTGTTGTCGTCATGAAAAGGCAGCTCGCTACCACCCTGTGCAACACCACATCTATTTTGATTCTTAAAATGAACAAAGTAATTAACAAAACTCGACAACCTGGAAGTGTCAGCCAGATTTTGGGAAAGTATCAGCAAAACTTCGGAACAAAAGTCTGATACAGAAAGCCTTCCAGGCAAGTCAGAGTTCTGGAGGTAAAACTGGCTCATCTCCCACAAATCAGCAGCCCTGAGAAAGATGTAGTTAAGGTTAAAAACATACACATGCAGCAGTAACTTTTACAAATTCACTATTAAATGTACCAGCATTAATTAACATCACTAGTTAACTGTACTTAATCACCTCTTCAGTGAGGATACAGGTAAAATAGCAACACAGTTTACTGGACTAAGCAGTGTTTCCCAACATATAAGGCATATGCCCCACAGGAGGGCAATTTGAAAATTTGGAAGGGGGGGGGGGGAAACGGGACAATTAGAATATATTTAAAATTATACTTTTTTTCAGAACCTGGCGACTATTATGCTGAGGCATCAAAATTTTGAGGTGTATGAGGTATGATCCTGAAAAAGCTGGAAAACACTAGACTAAAGGTTGTTGCTCTACCCCTTCTGCCACAACCCATCTTTTGACCCAGCTGTAAAAATGAGTACTCAGTACACTGTGCTGAGGAAAACTGCATCTGGGAAAAAAAAAAAAATGAGAATGTCTGCTTGCACGGCAGGGCATACTGTATTATACTCCACACACAATACAACAATGGATGAAAACCAAATTTGGAAAAGTGATAGAAATATAGGATATAGTCCTTGCCCCTGCCTGGCCAGATAAGCCCTAGTTTATCCAGCCGTAGAAATAGGTACCTGGCTCTTCTGAAAGTGCAGAAGTAAAAGGCAGGCTGGTTTGATGCTGACCACATCACCTCCCAGTGCACTGACAGGTCAAGGACACTGCTGCCACTAACGCCATATCCTAGATGTCTCTGTGGCATGAAACAACTGGCTGAGGAACTCCCTCACTTGGCTAACAGAGTAAGGCTTTTCTGTTTGCCGGTGTAGCAAAGTCTGTTGAGAAGTTTAATTCTTGGCTACAACCTGAAAGTTCTCATAAAGCACTCCCCTCGGCCTCATTTTGCTATAAAGAAGGTGCTTTTCTGCTACAAAGTATATCAGTACACGGGTCACTAGGTCACAGTTGTTCAAGCCTTTCTGCAACACAGGCTGAAGCAGGCAATGTTAAGAACACTGGTCATGTGGCCTAAGTGTTACTGAACTTGGTCATGAGAGAGATTTTTGGTGGGACTTTTGCAGGGAGGTCAGCTGTGTTAAGGTTAGAGGATGACGTGTGGAAGTGTGTGAGTTCTTTATCCAGGGAGATCAGCTGTGTGAAGGTTAGAGGATGGACGTGTGGAAGTGTGTGAGTTCTTTATCCAGGGAAATCAGCTGTGGAAGGTTAGAGGATGACGTGTGGAAGTGTGTGAGTTCTTTATCCAGGGAGATCAGCTGTGTAAAGGTTAGAGGATGATGTGTGGAAGTGTGTAAGTTCTTTATCCAGGGAAATCAGCTGTGTGAAGGTTAGAGGATGGACGTGTGGAAGTGTCTGAGTTCTTTATCCAGGGAAATCAGCTGTGGAAGGTTAGAGGATGATGTGTGGAAGTGTGTGAGTTCTTTATCCAGGGAGATCAGCTGTGTAAAGGTTAGAGGATGATGTGTGGAAGTGTGTAAGTTCTTTATCCAGGGAGATCAGCTGTGTGGATGTGTGTGAGTTCTTTATCCAGGGAAATCAGCTGTGTGAAGGTTAGAGGATGACGTGTGGAAGTGTGTGAGTTCTTTATTCAGGGAGATCAGCTGTGTGAAGGTTAGAGGATGGACATGTGGAAGTGTGTGAGGTCTTTATCCAGAGAGATCAAAGAAGGTTAGAGGATGGACATGTGGAAGTGTGTGAGTTCTTTATCCAGGGAGATCAGCTGTGTGAAGGTTAGAGGATGGACATGTAGAAGTGTGTGAGGTCTTTATCCAGAGAGATCAAAGAAGGTTAGAGGATGGACATGTGGAAGTGTGTGAGGTCTTTATTCAGGGAGATCAGCTGTGTGAAGGTTAGAGGATGGACATGTGGAAGTGTGTGAGGTCTTTATCCAGGGAGAGATCAAAGAAGGTTAGAGGATGGACGTGTGGAAGTGTGTGAGTTCTTTATCCAAAGAGATCAGCTGTGTGAAGGTTAGAGGATGATGTGTGGAAGTGTGTGAGGTCTTTATCCAGGGAGATCAGCTGTGTGAAAGTTAGAGGATGACGTGTGGAAGTGTGTGAGTTCTTTATCCAGGGAGATCAGCTGTGTGAAGGTTAGAGGATGACATGTGGAAGTGTGTGAGGTCTTTATCCAGAGAGATCAAAGAAGGTTAGAGGATGGACGTGTGGAAGTGTGTGAGTTCTTTATCCAAAGAGATCAGCTGTGTGAAGGTTAGAGGATGATGTGTGGAAGTGTGTGAGGTCTTTATCCAGGGAAATCAGCTGTGTGAAGGTTAGAGGATGACGTGTGGAAGTGTGTGAGTTCTTTATTCAGGGAGATCAGCTGTGTGAAGGTTAGAGGATGGACATGTGGAAGTGTGTGAGGTCTTATCCAGAGAGATCAAAGAAGGTTAGAGGATGGACATGTGGAAGTGTGTGAGTTCTTTATCCAGGGAGATCAGCTGTGTGAAGGTTAGAGGATGGACATGTGGAAGTGTGTGAGGTCTTTATCCAGAGAGATCAAAGAAGGTTAGAGGATGGACATGTGGAAGTGTGTGAGGTCTTTATTCAGGGAGATCAGCTGTGTGAAGGTTAGAGGATGGACATGTGGAAGTGTGTGAGGTCTTTATCCAGAGAGATCAAAGAAGGTTAGAGGATGGACGTGTGGAAGTGTGTGAGTTCTTTATCCAGAGAGATCAGCTGTGTGAAGGTTAGAGGATGACATGTGGAAGTGTGTGAGGTCTTTATCCAGGGAGATCAGCTGTGTGAAAGTTAGAGGATGACGTGTGGAAGTGTGTGAGTTCTTTATCCAGGGAGATCAGCTGTGTGAAGGTTAGAGGATGGACATGTGGAAGTGTGTGAGTTCTTTATCCAGAGAGATCAAAGAAGGTTAGAGGATGGACGTGTGGAAGTGTGTGAGTTCTTTATCCAAAGAGATCAGCTGTGTGAAGGTTAGAGGATGATGTGTGGAAGTGTGTGAGGTCTTTATCCAGGGAGATCAGCTGTGTGAAAGTTAGAGGATGACGTGTGGAAGTGTGTGAGTTCTTTATCCAGGGAGATCAGCTGTGTGAAGTTTAGAGGATGACGTGTGGAAGTGTGTGAGTTCTTTATCCAGGGAGATCAGCTGTGTGAAGGTTAGAGGATGACGTGTGGAAGTGTGTGAGTTCTTTATCCAGGGAGATCAGCTGTGTGAAGATTAGAGGATGGATGTGTGGAAGTGTGTGAGGTCTTTATCCAGGGAGATCAGCTGTGTGAAGGTTAGAGGATGGATGTGTGGAAGTGTGTGAGTTCTTTATCCAGGGAGATCAGCTGTGTGAAGTTTAGAGGATGATGTGTGGAAGTGTGTGAGGTCTTTATCCAGGAAGATCAGCTGTGTAAAGGTTAGAGGATGACGTGTGGAAGTGTGTGAGGTCTTTATCCAGGAAGATCAGCTGTGTAAAGGTTAGAGGATGATGTGTGGAAGTGTGTGAGATCTTTATCTGTATACATAAGTGAAGAGAATGTGGCTACACATGAAATATATATGTGAGATTTTAGACATGGACTTAAGCTTGGAACTGTTCTTCAATGCACAAGTCAATTCTGACTCACAGACAAAGTCAACATGAAGTGTTGGTTCAAATGGATGTTGCTGTATGTTCAGCTTTCACTTACTACTTACAACATGAATCACCGCACATACACTCATTCACCATGTAGATAACAGCATACACATATGATGAGAAAAAACATGTACAAATCTATCAAAGGCTTAGAACAAAACATTATGTTTAACATACCCTTCCTCTGCCAAAAGACTCTTCTTGTGTAGCACCATAGACAACTCAAACTGTGTCCACTCGTGGAGTGTTGGCTGTGGAATTGTTAACCTAATCCTTTGTGACATGTCAACGAAATGTAACATACTACAAGAACTGCCCAACATGATTAAGTAATTTATTCATATGAGCAGAATAATATGTGTATACTTTTTTTTTTTTTTTTAACTAATCCTGATGTCTTTCAAATGATTTACTATACTTCTGCCATATTTCATGAAATGGTTATGAAACAATGCACAAACTTCTGGGAGTCATGAAAGTTAAAGGATCAAAACATTTGTCAGATGACTGGGAACTTCTATGACAAAGCTGAGGAGTTCAACTGCTGCTTGCTTTCTGCAAACAATGTCCTGTCTATACTCTAATGTTATCACATTATGTGAACTTAAAAAAAAAAAAATCACACATTAATAATCAAATGAGGAACTTCAGCCTTCTCTTGGGTGATATTCTGATTTGAAACTTGCAACATACAGTAATCAGATGAACAACTTTAGCCTTCTCTTGGGTGATATTCTGATTTGAAACTTGCAACACTAGCAAGATACAGTAATCAGATGAACAACTTTACCCTTCTCTTGGGTGATACTCTGATCTGAAACCTGCAACACTAGCAAGATAAAGTAATCAGATGAAAAACTTTAGCCTTCTCTTGGATGATATTCTGATCTGAAACCTGCAACACTAGCAAGATACAGTAATCAGATGAACAACTTCAGCCTTCTCTTGGGTGATACTCTGATCTGAAACCTGCAACACTAGCAAGATACAGTAATCAGATGAACAACTTCAGCCTTCTCTTGGGTGATACTCTGATCTGAAACCTGCAACACTAGCAAGATATAGAAATCAGATGAACAACTTCAGCCTTCTCTTGGGTGATACTCTGATCTGAAACCTGCAACACTAGCAAGATACAGTAATCAGATGAACAACTTTAGCCTTCTCTTGGGTGATATTCTGATCTGAAACCTGCAACACTAGCAAGATACAGTAATCAGATGAACAACTTTAGCCTTCTCTTGGGTGATATTCTGATCTGAAACCTGCAACACTAGCAAGATACAGTAATCAGATGAACAACTTCAGCCTTCTCTTGGGTGATATTCTGATCTGAAACCTGCAACACTAGCAAGATACAGTAATCAGATGAACAACTTCAGCCTTCTCTTGGGTGATATTCTGATCTGAAACCTGCAACACTAGCAAGATACAGTAATCAGATGAACAACTTTAGCCTTCTCTTGGGTGATATTCTGATCTGAAACCTGCAACACTAGCAAGATACAGTATACCATCAAGATCTCTCTTTTAAAGAGCAGGACTGTCTGAACTGATAGCACCAACAGTTTCTCAGACTGAATGACCTTCATTGCATCTCTGCTGCCTTTCCTCTCCAGCAAAAAAAAATGTGTACTCTATATATTATGCTGAGGTTAAATATCTTCACTGCTGCTACAGATATATATGTATAAACTACGACAAAAGTAAGAACAGCTTTATTACTTAACGAGTACAGAGTTGTGATGTTTCGGCATGAGCCTTAATCATACAAAAACACACAGGGTGAAGAAATAGAAAGAGGAGATAAAGTATAAATTCACATGAATGCTTGTACAGAAAAAACATAATGAGAAATATAGAGAGCTTGCCAGGAATATCAACTGGCGGGTACAATCTTAACAACTTAAGATATGCAGACGACACGGTTCTGATTGCTAAATGTGATGGGGAGCTACAGGCTCTTCTGGACATCATGGTTCGTGAAAGTAAAAGTAAAGGCCTCAGCCTGAATAAAAAGAAGACTGAAGTGATGGTCATCTCAAAGAAAAGAATACCACCAAAATGTAGCATTACCATCAATGGCACAGAACTGAAACAAGTTGATAGATTCAAGCACTTAGGAACAATTATAACAGCCGACGGGAAATGTCACAACAAAATAAAAAGCAGATGTGCTCAGGGCAAGTCAGATTTCCAGAAACTGAGACACATCTTGTACAACATCAATGGAACAATGGAATCAATGAATCAACATGAATCAATGGAATCAACATCAATGGAACAATGGAATCAATGGAACATCTTGTACATTATCAATGGAAACAAGATTCTGAGTACTTAAATGTTGTATCGAGCCAATTTTGTTTTATGAGTGTGAAGCATGGTCCATGAATAAGAGAGTACAGCGAGAAATGGAGGCCATGGAAATGTGGTTCATACAAAGGATACTGAAGGTACCATGGACAGCTAAGAAAACCAACAAAGAAGTCTTAAGAGAGGCTGGAGTTAAAAGGCAAATTACAGCAAAAATCAGAGGCAGACAAGCGAGATTTGTAGGACATTTCCTGAGAACAGGAAAATTGGAACACATTGTGGAAACTGGAAAAACTGAGGGAAGAAGAGACAGAAGGAGACAGAGGAAGACAGAAAGAGAAGTTACTGGATAGGCTGTCAGCTAGGAAGAAAGTCACCAGCGGATCTCATAATCAAGTCTAAAGACAGGGAATTGTGGAGAGAAATGATCACCTATGCCATGCAGCATGGCACTTGATTGATTGATATGTAAAAAAAAAAAAAAATGAAATAAAATGAATAGAGCACTCAGCTGCAACTTGTAAGAAGCTGTGGCTTGTCCGATGCTGTGTTCAGAAATGTTCATAGTGGAGTTTGGAGAATATTTAAATGGAGACTTGTGATGTGTGATAGGTGGGTCGTAACTAAGGGTGGTGTGGAGGGAAACCGTGGAGGGGAGAGTGATACAATGGTAATCTAGCCAGGAGAAGGTGAAATAGGTGATTATAGTTAGGGTAGAGGGGTTGTAATGTGATGCTGTGAGGAGGTTCTGAACTATATGTAACAAGTGAAAAGGGAGTGGAACTTGGTGGGAGGTATTATGATTGTGGAAGAGGAGAATGTTAGGTGTAGCTGAATAATGAGTTCAAACCATATAGGTCCAGCGTCCCATATTTCTGAATGCAGTGGTTCTCAAGTGCTAGGCGACTTCTGTCATATGCGTGACATTGTGTGATGGCTGTTACCAGAAAATCAAATTTGTCTAGTGGTTGAGGGCATTGAAATGATTCGGGACTGGTTTCAAAGCATTCTGGGTGATATTGTACAGATGTTTCAGCATGCGGTCCACTATTCTGAGGCCAGTTTCACCAATATAAGTTATATATGTATGTGTGTGTATGTGAGAGAGAGAGAGAGAGAGAGAGAGAGAGAGAGAGAGAGAGAGATACTTTACAAAACTGCAATGAAAAGTGGCACAAAATCCCAGCATCCTCTGTGCTTGCTAATCTCTCTCCATTTCTCTCTCATAGACAACTGCTTGCCAGAATTTCTCAGGAAGCCATCAGTGGTCTTCTGGAGACATCTCAAAGAATGATCCAAAGTTCCGAAGTAGAGTTTACTTTCTCTACTAGTTTACTTTTCATTTGCCCGCTTTCACGAATATAACCCATACACATACAAATTGATTTCTTCTTCCTGAATACCCTATCCCCCAATTCACTGAAACATGCAGCATTGTTCTGGTGTGACCCGCCTTGTCAGGAAAATCTGTATTTTCACAGACAAGAGACTAAAACCACCACCCAAAAAAACTAGGGCATGGAGATCAATAGCTCAGGGACAAATTCTGGCACTTTATCTAAACTCACAACATTTTTTTTTTTTCAACAGCCACATAACCTTTAACCACTCAGCTACCAGAACCTCTCAGTCTGTAATGTGCGCTGAATGTCTCACCTGATACTGTTCACACAGAGCCTGCCACTGAGGATGTGACAGCACACCATCAGCCAGGGCACTCCTGGACTTTAGCTCCTCCACTTTCTCAGCCTGTCTCAAATTGGTCAGCTTAAGCTTTCTGCACAGCAATATCACCTGTAAATATTCATAAATCAAGCTGCACTTCTGTCAGTGCATAAATGTGATAATGCTGAAAGAAGAACTAATGTCGTTTTATCTGACTTTCTTACTGGTACTGAATGCCAAAAACTAAAGTTTAATATTACAAGAGTCCAACCAGTTAGTCAGGCAACTGGGCAGCCAGCAAGCTAACTACTCAGCCAACCAATCATTCAAACAACTAACATCTCAAACGACCAACCAACAACCAACCAACCACTTACTCAGTCAAGAAACAAATCAACCAACTCTTCAATCAACCAACCAACCACTCAAACAACCAACAAACATATCAACCAACCAACCCTTTAATCAATCAACCAACAACTCAAACAATCAACCAACAACTCAAACAACCAACCAATCAATCACTCAAACAATCAACTACTCAACCAACAAACCTCCGAGCAACCAGCCAACTCTTCAAACAGCCAATCAACCACCCATATCCTATGCTATTCTAGAAAAAGTATTTTCAAAATGTTTTATAAAACTGAAATTGTTTAAAACTGAAAAAAACATTACTTTCCGCAGAACAACTTGTCAGTGTCCAGTGACTTTAGCTCCTAGATGAAACAACAAGACTACTGCATCTGGTACAGCGTACTGTTCATGTCTACACTTTTATAATGCCTCTTTCTGAACTTCCTAACCTTGTTATTCATGTACCACAAAACTTACCCTCTTAACCACACAGGAAGGCAGCAGCTGAACCTGCAGTGACGACCGAGGATCCACCTGAGCAGCATCAAACAACCCAAGTGCTGCAGCCACATACTCCAGCCAAAATCTGAAATACAGAAGAAAAGAGGTTCAAAATCTCAGACTCCGGCATCACTGCATTCAGGACAGTCCCACACATGCTCCGCCACACGCCGCAGCATCCATCCAAGAGTATGTCTGCTAACAGTTCCCATCAAGTGTTGGTTGTTTACGACGTGTTTTCTGCCGCACGGTTCAGATTTCCTGCCAGCAACCCTTACTCTGTCCCAGCTCCAGCAGACCCTTCATGATCACATTGTTCTTCTTCCATTCCTGCTCTTCATTTTCCCTGCAGTCTTTCCAATATGGTTTTAACAATGTCACCCTTGTCCATTCTCAGCCTGCCATTTATTTCAGCCTGTCCAGCAAGTCTGTCTAATCCAAATTCCCTATAAGAAAACCATACAAACTTAAGTTCCCTGTATGAAAACCATACATACCTAAGTTCCCTATAAGAAAACCATACAAACCTAAGTTCCCTATAAGAAAACCATACAAACTTAAGTTCCCTGTAAGAAAACCATACATACCTAAGCTCCCTATGAATAAACCATATATACCTAAGCTCCCTATAAATAAACCACACAAACCTAAGTTCCTTATAAGAAAATCATACAAACCCAAGTTCCAAACTGGGTCCCCTGTAAAGATCCAAGAGCTTAAAGACAGCATCTAGGAAGCCTTTGTAGACAGACTGTACTGGCAAACTGCCATGCCCCTCGTGCTTCACATCCAGGAAATCTGTCAAGGTCACAAGGCATGCACAAGTAGTAGCCAGCACTGACATGTCCAAACAGCAACTTGTATCCTATATAATAATAATAATAATAAAAAAAAAAAAAAACACGTAAGTACAACAACGAAAGAAATTTCCTTTGTCTTGAAAGTACCCATGCTTCCTACAACTCATACGTATAAGACAGACCATGAAACAGTTTTCTTTCAAACATTCATAAATCTTTTATACAGCTTTTCCTCAAATTTTTTTTTTTTTTTAATATCTTCCTAAACCTTTATAAATCATAAAAAGGCTAAACCCGACTTTTTAACATGGCAACAGAGTATAAAAATAAATCCCCCATGATAAATTCATGAATATTAACAGACATTTCAGTCTATAAACTGATTTATGTTGCTCCTTCATTCTTATTTTCTGATGTGTACTGATGTTTGTCTTTCATTTTCTCCAGTCAGTTTCTTACTCATTTTCCTTCTCTTCCATTTTTAAATATCCCTTATTCTTTTCATTCCATTCCTCATCTACAGAGAGATGAGACCAAACAAAATAATGAAAGGAAAATTAGAGAGGTGAGAAAAGAGTGGAGACATGATCCCTAATACCAGAGAGATGGGCTGCTAGCAGACATGAAGCAATTATAGAGAAGGATTGTTAGTGAAGACACGAACCAATCACTGACAAAGGACTCTTAGTGTAGACATGAACCAATCACAGACAAGGGCTGTTAGTGTAGACATGAACCAATCACAGACTAGGGACTCTTAGTGTAGACAAGAACCTATCACAGACAAGGGACTCTTAGTGTAGACATGAACCAATCACAGACAAAGATTGTTAGTGTAAACATTAATCAATAACAGACAATAATATTAGTGTAGACATGAACCAATCACAGACAATAATATTAGTGTACACGTGAACCAATCACAGACAAGGGACTCTTAGTGTAGACATGAACCAATCACAGACATGGGACTCTTAGTGTAGACATGAACCAATCACAGACAAGGGACTCTTAGTGTTGACATGAACCAATCACAGACAAGGGACTCTTAGTGTAGACATGAACCAATCACAGACAAGTAATAGTGTAGACATGAACCAATCACAGACAAAGACTGTTAGTGTAAACATTAATCAATAACAGACAATAATATTAGTGTAGATATGAACCAATCACAGACATTATATAAAGATATCTAACCTCTGATTTAACAGCTGCTAAAACATACGAGCAGAAAGTCATCTTGAGCTCTGGGATTTCTCTGACTAGACCAGTAATTAACTCTTTCACTCCCCTCAAGTATCCCGCTCTTGTCTCCATAAGCTGACTTCGATCCTTTGACTTGTTTATCAGGACACGGATGTGAACAAAAATCTCTACTACAATCTGTTAAAATAACAATGAAGAAGTCACAGAATGAAATATGCTACAATGAAGAAGTCATAGAATAAGATACGCTACAATGAATAAGTCACAGAATGAAATAAGCTATAATGAAGAAGTCACAGAATGAAATATGCTAACTCTAAACCTACCAAAGAATACTCAAGACCACATGAACAATTTCTGTAATCAAACAACACACATACATAGATTAAATAACCAGGATATGTTCACTGCCATTTTTTTCCTCCAAATATAAATCTCACAAGCTATAATCACCTGCATGGAATTCTTAGATATCTCAAAGTTTTGCTCATGAACTGCTAGTTGTGTCAAAAGTTTTGTTCATGAATTGTTAGTTGTCTCAAAAGTTCTATTCATGAATCCTTTTAATTCTCTACAAAAGTTTTGTTCATGAATTGATGTCTCAAAAATTTGCTCATTAACTCTTCCCGTGCCATAGTCACCATAGTGAGAATTTCCGGTTACTGAGTTGCGTGCCATAGTTGTTATAATGACAATTCATTTGTTTCAATAAAACCAAACGGTGTAACATTTAGACTGTACATATTTCGTTCGCGTTTCCGGTGACACTTTTCAAAATAGTGGAAGAGTTCTTAGTTACGAGTGATGTCGAGCGAGAAAAAGGAAGAGAAACATCAAAATTTTTCAATTTTTGACGATGTAGATAGGGGTATGGACATGGCCTGTGACCACCCCACTGCTCTCAAATGTATCCTATGTAGATTTAGACATATTAGATGACTGTAGAAATAGTTAGTATGTTATTTCAGACATTAATTTAGCGACAATGCAACCTCAAATCACAATACGAGATCGACAAGTAGATCTAGACATCTCAGATGGTAAGTAGTGCATATCTAGACCTAGCCGATGGTGAGCTGGGCACAATCATTGTCTAAAAACACCACATTACTTCTTTTTTCCTAAAACAACTCTGCATTTATGAAATTTTCATACATTTAGTTATACTTTGAAACATAATAAGTACACGGAAGTACATGTAAATACTGTTTTCCATTCCATTTTACAACTATACCCACTATACAGATCAGGACCCGCAGTTTTTGTGTGACACGAACGGGAATGTCCCCGTTTTTTTTCTTGGGCACGGGAAGAGTTAATAGTTAGTTGCGTCTCAAAAGTTTTGTTCACGAATTTTTAGTTGTCACAAAAGTTGTGTTCATGAATGTTTAGTTGTCACAAAAGTTTTGTTCATGAACTGTTAGTCATCTCAAACACTCTATTCATGAATTGTTGGTACTAATATTTAAAATATCTATTTTGATTCATTGCCCTGTATTTGCTAAAGGATTCTCTGCATTTTTTCCAGAAAGCACATTTAAGATACAGTTTTCAAGAGTCCAAACAACTTTGTCACAACTAACAAAGCAAGGGAAAAAACAAAAAGAACTTGTGTTCAGAATAGCTTCATGTTACTGCCTTCTTCTGGTCACAGCATGAAATTATGATTCTGTCCCATCCAACATAAACTGTATGTAAATGTATACTTATGTCAAGTTCAGCTTTGGAGCATAAGGACAAGGCCTACATGCCTTCTAGTAATATGTGGATCGCTTGAATCTTCCTTCTCCCTCTACTTCAGACAATGGAAAAAGCTGAGCACTCAATAAGAAGCTGAGCACTCAATAAGAAGCTGAGCACTCAATAACAAGCTGAGGGCTCAGTAACCAGATGAGCACTCAATAACAAGCTGAGCACTCAATAACAAGCTGAGCACTCAATAAAAAAGCTCAGCGCTCAATAACAAGCTGAGAGCTCAGTAACTAGTTGGGCACTCAATAACAAGCTGAGGGCTCAGTAACTAGTTGAGCACTCAATAACAAGCTGAGGGCTCAGTAACTAGCTGAGCACTCAATAACAAGCTGAGCACTCAATAACAAGCTGAGGGCTCAGTAACCAGATGAGCACTCAATAACAAGCTGAGCACTCAATAACAAGCTGAGCACTCAATAAAAAAGCTCAGCGCTCAATAACAAGCTGAGAGCTCAGTAACTAGTTGGGCACTCAATAACAAGTTGAGGGCTCAGTAACTAGTTGGGCACTCAATAACAAGTTGATTACTCAATAACAAGCTGAGCACTCAGTAACAAGTTGAGCACTCAATAACTCAATAACAAGCTGAGCACTCAGTAACAAGTTCAGCACTCGTAACAAGTTGAGCACTCAGTACTGCTCTTAAACCAGAGATTCAACAAAATGTTTAAAACAAGATCCTGTCTTTGGCTCAACATGTTCTTTATGAAACTGAAACATCTGTCAGGTAGGTACAGCAAACCATCATTAGAGTAGTGATATGTTAGAACTCTCATCTTTTACTGAAAAGAAAGAATCCTGCCAGAGGCACCCTAGTAACCCCAGATGTAGAAATGGGTACCTGATTCCTTCTGGAGCTGGGGGAAAAAGCTGACCACATCGCCCTCAAGAGAGTCCCTACTGGTCAAGGAGAACGTGGGCACTAACATCATATCCCCCAGATAACTCAAAGGGATGGCAAAAGTCTACTTTAACCGTACAACTACAAAAGTAAATACCAAAACAAGGTAAGACATCTTCCTGGCTTAATCACTTGCCTACCTGCACAGGAAGGGTATCACCGAGTGGCTTCAGCAGATCAACAAAGATGGTGTCAGCTGGTGATGACCTCTCCAGTGACGAGCTACCAAACAAGCTGGTCAGTCTCTCAAACACTTGGCCCAGGCACTCTGAACCTGAGACAGAAATAACTGCATGATGACACCATGGCTGTGGAATTTCTAACACTAAAACTTTCAAAACCCCGACCTAAACTCAATCATAAACGCCACATTTCTGTCAATTTGGCTGATATAATGCCAACACTGTGTTGGTTGTAAACGGCTCGTGTTCGAGCTCACAACTGGGATCTGCTTCCGTTGCCTCTGATTACATGTAGGTCATTGAGGCGGGCACGGTATGTACTTTTGAGGAAGGTTTTCATTTGGGCAGATTCCTCAATTTGCGGCTGAAAAGATTGCCGTGTGTCTCATTTGTCCGGACTGATGTTTAGGTCTTGCTGCAAGCTGGTCAGCTTTTTCATTTTTTTTCATTGCCAACAAACATAGTGCCTCAGGCAGCATATCCATGTCATGTTTTGGTTTTGTGTTTTGGATATTATGTCCAACTACTCTCATCTAAGGCTTCTTTAGAAAGATAATTGCCCATATTTTCTTGGACTTGTCCATACCACTGAAACAAACAGTGAGATAATATGTTGATGCCCAATATTTTCCTTGACCCCGTGATACATTAACTCTTTCCCTGCCATTGACACTATAGTGAATTCTTCCTGTTAGTCTAGTGCCTGCCATGCTCATTATAGCAATTTTGTTTCGTTGCAGCATAAAACTATTGTAAAACTTTATTGTACACGATTTATCTGCGCATGTCTGGTGACCTTTCATAGTTCAATCCAAAGTAAGGCTTACAACTGAGTGAAACTGATGTTTTAACTGAGAAATTTCACTATTTATTGTGATTTCAGAGGCATAAGGGCATGTCCTATGACCCGACCACTGTTCCTGCATGTACCCCAAGTACATCTAGACCTATTAAATGGACTGGAGAAGTAGTCAGACGGTTATTTCAGACATTATTTTAGTAAGAATGCCACCACATGACGAGATCGGACGAAAATTTAAGTAGATCTGGAAATCACCGATGGTAAACATTGTACATCTAGGCATCGCTGATGGTAAGCACTACACAATTATCAGCTAAAATCATCACACTACTTCTTTCCTCCTAAAAAACTCTTCATTTATGAAATCTTCTTACATTTACAACTATTTTCATGCATAATATGTATATATATATATATATATATTTATGTGGAAATACTTTGTACATTCACTTTTACAACTATACCCCCTATACATATCAAGACTCGTGCTTTTTGTGTAGCATTGACGGAAACGTCCGCGTTTTTTTAGGTGGCCCGGATAGAGTTAAAAGTACTGGCCATGTTTCCCTCCCCAGATTCAGCAAAAGCCAGGCACTCATTCAGTTTAAAAGCTGGGTTGAATGGTGGGACAATGTGTCAAGAGTCATCCGCTCACCCAAGTACAGACAGAACACACACAGCAATAAGTTTTTAAAAGTTGGATAAATGCATGAAACAAAACAGGACAAGGCAATACTTTTTTCTTGACTGCTACAGCTGACAGCTTCGACATATTTCTTGATTCTCACAGAAACCTGGTCTATAGGTGGGAGAGACATCTCCTCTAGCTCACTGTCATCATCAACATCAAACACACCTGCAAATATGTAAAGCAGTAATCACCATCAGCCTCAAAAACACCTGTAAATATATAAAACAGTCATCATCATCAACATAAAACACACCTGCAAATACATAAAGCATCAACATGAACATCAAATACACCTGCAAAATACATAAAGCAGTCATCATCATCAACATCATACACACCTGCAAATACATAAAACATCATCATCATCAAACACACTTGCCAATACATAAAAGTAATTATCATCAAACACACCTGTAAATACATAAAAGTAATCATCATCAAACACACTTGCCAATACATAAAAGTAATCATCATCAAACACACTTGCCAATACATAAAAGTAATCATCATCAAACACACCTGTAAATACATAAAACATCATCATCAAACACATGTGGCAATACATAAAAGTCATCATCATCATCAAACACACCTGCAAATACATAAAACAGTCATCATCATCATCAAACACACTTGGCAATACATAAAACAACATCATCATCATCATTATTAAAATCAAGCACATCTGCCAATACATGAAACAATCAACATCATCATTATTAAAATCAAGCACACTTGCCAATACATGAAACAATCAACAACATCATCATTATTAAAATCAAGCACACTTGCCAATACATGAAACAATCAACAACATCATCATTATTAAAATCAAGCACACTTGCCAATACATGAAACAATCAACAACATCATCATCATTAAAATTAAGCACACATGCCAACACATGAAACAATCAACATCATCATCAAAAAAAAAAATCTCTGTACACCAGTGGCAACAAACTCAACCACTGCCAACAAAATACATGACAGCTGCAACAACAACCACAACAATAATGATAATAGCTCTATTCAACTTCAACAGAGATCTGGTTCAGTGGTTTTAAAGTCAGGTGCTACTGTGCCCCTACAAAAAGAAAAAAATGTAACCATTTTATGATATATGTGATCCTTTCCGTGCTGTTAAACGTCACATGGGGCTCACATAGTTGTTTGCCAAGTTTTCCTCTGTGAGTCTTTCAACTTCATCAAGGGATGTTATGCCCACTAAACTGGTCACGTGGTCAGCCTCTTTTTCTTCGGCCTGCTGTGCTCCACTTGATAGCTCGTTTTGGTATTCTCGGATTGTTTATTCTCATCACATGACCAACATATGTCCATCTCCTTTTTTTCTGATCACCCATGAGACAGACTGTTGTTTGCTCATCTGTCTTATCTCTGCATTGTTCTTGAATTCGTTCCACTTTATACCAAGCATTTATGATATATGAATGTATTAAAAAAAAGAAAATTACTTCAAAAAATGTACAACAGATTTACAAAAGACCAGAGTAAACATATTGGGGGGGGGGGGGGGGCTAGGGTGGCCCAGAGGTCAAAGGGGTCAAGTTGGGTATCACTGCTTTAATCTCCTTGGCATTAACCCCTTATGTTACACCTGCCAGGTTTACCATGCTAAAACTGTTAACCCTGTACAGACTAACCTGGTTTCGACCCCATGCACAGTGTTAAGCCCAAATAACATTCAGGGTAGTAGAGTGCTGCCTTATACTTAATGAAATGAGGTCACGCTTCTAGAAAAGATTATGAGAACTCCTTACAGGGTCATCATGCCATCTAAGCAATGTTTTCGGCATGTTTTTTTTCTTTTCTTCTCACCAAGAACGTAACGCTAAGGAGGTTAATACCAAGAACCACACGAAACTGGGACGCACGACTGCTGCCGACTATCCATGCTGCATCTAACTAATGAATGAACAGTGAAGACAAATAACAATCAGGACAACCCGATGCTTTCCTACCAAAACAGCTAATCTTCTGATGTGTCCTCACCTTCAAGGAAGGCTAGTTTCTCCTTCTCACACTTCTCTGAGTAGCTACTGTACATGGACTGGGGGATCTTGCCTGAACTGTACATCTCAGCAATGAATTTCATTCTCACGTCTGGCACGTCTGGCAACTAAACAAGAATCCATGATTTTTTTTTTTTTACTTACAATTCACTGGATTAGACCAGTGTTTCTCAACTTTTTTTTTTACTTACAATTCACTAGATTAGACCAGTGTTTCTCAACTTTTTTTTTACTTACAATTCACTGGATTAGACCAGTGTTTCCCAACTTTTTTTTTTACTTACAATTCACTGGATTAGACCAGTGTTTCATAAGACCAGTGTTTCCCAACTTTTATTTTTTTACTTACAATTCACTGGATTAGACCAGTGTTTCCCAACTTTTTTTTTACTTACAATTCACTGGATTAAACCAGTGTTTCTCAACTTTTTTTAACTTATAATTCACCAGATTAAACCAGTGTTTCTCAACTTTTTTTTTTACTTACAATTCACTGGATTAGACCAGCGTTTACCAACTTTTTTTTTTACTTACAATTCACTAGATTAGACCAGTGTTTCTCAACTTTTTTTTTACTTACAATTCACTGGATTAGACCAGTGTTTCCCAACTTTTTTTTTTACTTACAATTCACTGGATTAGACCAGTGTTTCATAAGACCAGTGTTTCCCAACTTTTATTTTTTTACTTACAATTCACTGGATTAGACCAGTGTTTCCCAACTTTTTTTTTACTTACAATTCACTGGATTAAACCAGTGTTTCTCAACTTTTTTTAACTTATAATTCACCAGATTAAACCAGTGTTTCTCAACTTTTTTTTTTACTTACAATTCACTGGATTAGACCAGCGTTTACCAACTTTTTTTTTTTACTTACATTTCATTGGATTAGACCAGCGTTTCCCAACATTTTTTTTTTGGATCATGCCCACCCTCACCTCAAAGATTTTTGTGCCCCCTGTACTGTGCTGTATTAATGTTGTTACATGTACTGTACTTTACTGTATTAATGTTGTTACGTGCACTGTACTTTACTGTATTAATGTTGTTACATGTACTGTACTTTACTGTATTAATGTTGTTACGTGCACTGTATTTTATTGTATTAATGTTGTTACATGTACTGTACTTTACTGTATTAATGTTGTTACGTGCACTGTACTTTACTGTATTAATGTTGTTACATGTACTGTACTTTACTGTATTAATGTTGTTACGTGCACTGTACTTTACTGTATTAATGTTGTTACGTGCATGGTACTTTACTGTATTAATGTTGTTACGTGCACTGTACTAATGTTGTTACATGTACTGTACTGTATTAATGTTGTTATGTGCAATGTACTGTACTAATGTTGTTATATGTACTGTGCTGCATTACTGTTATTACATGCACTGCACTGTGCTGTATTACTCAGAAGCAAAGTAATCAGTCAGTTTCTTATGTACTGCACTCTTTTCTGCCATTTTAGCAAACATATGCACCTAATTCATCAACGCAGGTCACCAGGACATCTGAATCAGTTGGGTCACTGGCATTTGGCTCAATGTAACATTGCAACAATGTTAATTCCACATTTGTTTCACGTACTGATGGTGAAGATGTAACTGGAATTTCATTTTAACTAGATTAGTCATCACTTTGTGAACATTTACCATCTGCAGACTTCGCCTTAACATCTGCTACAATCCGCCATTTCACACAAATCTGCACACGTGACTGCACGTGCTCTGTCACTGCTATGCCTACTTGACTGGGGCTAACATACAGCAGTACGTTAGAACTGAATAAAACAGCACCAGCCAGCAACCACAGGGATCTAACTTTTAGTCCAGTATAAGTGAAATTCCCTTATAAGTGAGTTCATTATATCCAAATATTTTCCTGCACATTTATACGGCAAGCGGCTGGGACCTGCAGACCTGATCCGTTATTACCGAGGCTCCATTACAAACTGGGTCTGTTATAATGAGATTTTACTGTAATACTGCGCATTCTCTGCATACACCATTCGTTTCTTGCTCAATATTCACAAATGCCAACTCACCGCTGAAACTAAAAAAAAAAAAAATTTTTTTTTTAAATTACACCACCTAATATACAAATACTCACATGTCTTGTCCTCAGAAGGGCTGGTAAAAATTTCCCTACAAAGTATGGCTTTCGAAACAGACTGGAAGATGCAGAAATAAATCTGTTATGCCAAATCAGCTAACATGCAAATCTATATCGCATATTAGGCATTATACAAATGACTGAAAGTTTACTGAGTGTACAGATGAAGAATAAATGATTGAATTTTATTTAATCACAAGCATAAATAATTGGGTTTTCTTTATTGATTGAAGGAATAAATTTATTATTTTTTTTTAAAAAGGAGAAATAAGTGAAGTTTTAAAATTTGATTTACATTGACCGATTATTCATTCAAAGAGAGTAACAGCATTTGAAATGAAATGTTATAGAAAGGCACTTAAAATATCATGGCAGAAAGAAAATCAAATAAAGAGATATTGATGGGGTTAGGCGTCGCAGACTACTGGCTTGTAAACGCTATCAAAATCAGAAAGCTGAGATATTTTGGCCACGTCAAGAGACACAATGGTTTGAAGAGACTGACAGTAGAAGGCATAGCGCCCGGCAAAACAGGTGGACTCAGGACATCACTGAAAGTCAGAATATGTCACCACGAGATGCCGGTTAACTTGCACAAGACCACACTGCATTCAGGGAGGTTGTGAGAGGGACAATGTTCTGGAAAGGACACACCACATGAAAATTCTTCACTCGTGTTTGAAATATAAATGATTAAAAGTTTTATTATATTTAGCTCAAGCACAAATGATCGTCATTTTGTCCATTTCAGATGCAGGATTTGAAGAATTACAGGTTACAGATATGGCAGAAAGTACAGGCAGTCTCCGAGTTATGAACATTCTATTTATGTACAACTCACAGTTAAGAACATCCCCTGTAAGGTCTAATAAAATTCGAGTTACACGCAACGGTTTTTAATAACAAACAAGTGCTTCTCTGCGGCATGCATCAAAACATTATGAGTGCACAGTAGTTCATTGGTTTATTAATGCTGTTTCTGCACAGAAAGATATACTTTATACTATATAATCGATGTCAGATACAAACTGTACCTAACTGTTCCGATTTATGTACAAGTTCGATTTACTAACTCTCCTTACTTACTTGAGGACTGCCTGTAAGTAAACAAATGAGATATTACTGTGAAGATGCCAGCATGTGTCTAAGTTAACCCATCAAAATCTGAGGTCACCACGAACAGAGAAAGTCATTTTCATTCACTGCCCCAGATAATATCTACCGAAGGAAAGTTTATGTCAGAAAATCTGGTCCAACAGAGTGACCATACAGGTGAATATCATTGTGATGCTATTAATATTACTTCATGAGAACAGATGACTGTTTAGACTTGAGTGTCAGCGTAGCTTTTTTGCGCTAGCAAGCCAATGCTAACGAAGCCCCTATCCTCTATTGGTACTTCAAGTAACTGATTTGGCCTGGCCAACAGACCAGGGATCAATATGGTCCATACAGCGGTGGAATCTGCCAAGCAACAGTGCACCTCTTCCTGCTTTTTTTAGCTTCACTCCAGGTCTAACCCTCTCCCTACTCATCACAAGTCTTGTGCTTCAACATCATCACTTCACTGGCTGTAAAGAACATCCAGCTCGGAATCCCACGGAGACGGAGCAAGACCAAGATCACTGGGTGCAAACTCCATGAAACCAAATTACAACAATAATCATTTACCTGGCCTCAATAACAGCTGTAGGTATCTTCCAGGATTCTGCATAAGATTCTAATGCCTTCTCTACATCTTTCTGGGCTGGGTTTAAATCCTGCTATAAGAAGAGGGAAGTAAGTCTAAAACATAAAATTCAACATGACCATTAATCAATTCACCTGAAATTTTTTTTTTCAAAACTATTTAATCATGAAATAATGAAAACTCCTTTTCTCTCTCTTATTATGATAAGCACAATGTTCATAAAAGACAGCCTGTTTAGCTGAGTGGCCAGGTGGGCAGTCTACTAATCTAGTGATACCGGGTTCAAATTCCCAGGAGTGGGACTTTCTGAAACCACCACACCAAAAAGGCTCCGGGGTCTGCCCAGCCTCTAAAAATGGGTACCAGAGAAATCTTGGAAGGTAAGTGCGGCCAGGCATGACACTGATCACACTCTCATGTGCCAAAGGTCTTGGAAATACTGGCCTAACACTGTATCCCCAATATGCCTTAATGGCATGGAAATGGGAATCTTATCTTTATAATGTTCATAAAGCTTATAAGCTTTTCAATTATGCTATTAACTGTTCACAACAAAGCGCAGCTGAAAATCATATGAAACTATAAGGACAAGACAATTAAAATCCCCTGGACATATCAAAACAAGATAAGAAGAGAATACAAGAATCATTGGGAAACTCGAGGGTAAAAAAAAAAAATGAATATAGAAACATTAAGACAAAAAATAACAGAATTTGTAAACCAGCACCATCTTGAAAAAAGAACAAACCAGACAGCCAGTCAATCTGATAAAAGATATCACTAACTGCAAACACCGGAGAATCATGATAACCAACATCTGTTGGCATGGCACCTAATACTGCACAAATAAAGCGGTAGAAGAAACATGGACGTGTCGTTGGGTGCGGGAGTAAAAACGCGGGTCTTGACTGTAAGGGGGTCTAGTTGTAAAATGGAATGGAAAACAGTAGTTCCATGTACTTTCGTATACTTAATATGTTTCAAAGTATAGCTAAATGAATGAAAATTTCATAAATGCAGAGTTTTTTAGGAAAAAAGAAGTAATGTGATGTTTTTAGACACTGATTGTGGCCAGCTCACCATCGGCTAGGTCTAGATCCGCGCTACTTACCCCTGCTTACCATCTGAGATGTGTAGATCTACTTGTCAATCGCGTATTGTGACTCCGTATTGCATTCTCGCTAAATGAATGTCTGAACTAACCTCCTAACTACTCCTAACTACTTCTCCAGTAGTCTAAATATGTCTAGATCTACTTAGAAAACATTCAAGAGCAGCAGGGTGGCCATAGGCTATGTCCATACCCCTATCTACATCGTCAAAAACTGAAAAATTACCATGCTTCGCATCCTTGTTCTCGCTCGGCATCACTCGTAACTAAAAAACGCATTCTCCATTTTGAAAGTGTCACTGGAATCGCGGACGAAATATGTACAATCTAAATGTTACACCGCTTGTTTTAATGAAACAAACAAGTGTCGAATTTTCGACCATACGGTAGCTTGGGACCACCGGAATTGTCGAAAATTCGACCATACGCACGGAAAGAGTTAAAATAAGCAACTTTAAAAATGATTTTTCCCAACTCTGCTGAGAACGCTCAAAAGAGTACCGCATAAAACATACCTTTCCAAACTGTGTGCCTTTGCTTGCTCTTGGGCTGCTGTATATTCCTTCCCAGATGTCATTCAGGGGGACCTGATTTACAAAATAACCAACGCAGACTAGGTAATTTATCTAACAAAAGTACTAACAGTCGTAAAGATACATGCCAGCAGAATACAATGAGAGGGGAAACAAATCAATGCAAACCCAAGTAACTTATATAAATACATATATGGGCAATTAAAAAAAAAAAAAAGTTATATGATACCATAATGGAAAACAGCATTGGTCTGCATGTTACTAATGTCATAGTGGGCTGAAGGAGGTAGGTCTTGTTCTTATCTGTTGTGTTGTTTGTGTATGTGATCCTTGAAAATGCCTTTTTGCCAAAATACTGGATTGTTATGCTTCTCCATTTGTATGTGCTGATCTTGCTTTCTGTCATTCTTGTTTCTACCCACTTTCCTCACTCCTTCTATCTTTTTTTGTAAAACAGAACCACACACTTCCATATACTTTCACATGCTGAAGAAGATATCAAGGACATTGGAGCACCTTTGGATGTGTCCAGAGTGCATGTATAACGGTCATTTCTTCCTTCCAGCCCATATGTTTTTCCTTCACCCATCGACACACTGGAGAGCCATGTTGCCAGTATCATGTTGACCCACCTTCCCTTCCTCAGCTCATGGAAGAAGCAGGGGACCCTCTTCTACGGCTGGGAGACCGGACTCGAGCCACCACCCTAGTCGCGCAGAGCAAAGGCACTAACTCAGTCACGCAGAGCAAGGGCACTGACTAGTCAGGCTAAGTTAAAGTTAGTGCAGTCATCCATGCCCTCCAAACAAGTCCACACAAACTCTGACCTTTTCCTTAGTATAACAACTAAAGTATAGCAACTGAAGACACTCTACAGTAACTCACACTTCTTCCTGTGTACAGCATTTGAGCCTGGCACCATCAGACTTTACTTCCAGCCTTTTCATCTTAACAAGAGATGCTATGTCATGCTGAATGCCAAGATCTTCTGTCCTACTGACCTCCATGAGAACATTAATGAAATCTGCCCAAGCAATGATCTGTCCTGCTACTCTCTGTACAAGTGTAGATTATTGTATCTGAGCATCGGCATAGTTGTCTGCATCAAGAAATGAATGCTGGTCATAACTCTGTCCTTTGTTGGTACTTCCAGTGGCTGGCCTGGTTTTACAAATCATTGCATTCTGTATTGGAACATTATCTCATACCAGTGGAAAAGCCACAGGGGAACAGAAGTAAGGGTAGACCAAAAGAGACATGGAGAGGAACAACAGAGAGGATGTTAAGCAATAGAGGGCTCACCTGGACAAGAGCAGAAAAAAAGCCAAAGGACAGGCATTTGTGGGAAAACCCTTGTGGAAGCCCCATGTGCTCTGGGCACTTAAGCTTCAGAGAGAGAGAGAGAGTGGAAAAGGCATCACTTCATAGATAACTGTTATTCAAGCTGAAATAACAACAACACCTTTTGCTGATAGCATCATGAGCCCCTGTTTTGTTCAGGACTGACTGGCTGCCCTGATAACTATGCCATAGTTTTCCAAGCTAAAATAACAGCAACACCTTCAACTGGAGGCATCATGAAGAAGTTGACGAGGTCTTCAGTAGTTTTGGATCACAGCCCCCCCCCCCCCCCCCCCCGATATCTGAAGTACCTTTCTAACAAGAGTCCACAGACCCACCAGATGAATCAGTGAAGCACTGTCTTACCTTCAGATCTTCCAGCCTTGTCTTGGCTAGAGCAACATAGTCATCATACAAGTCTCTACACTTGGGAGGGATGGCTGGTTTCTTTATAATATGGGCCTATTGGTGACCAAAGTTCAAAGTCTTCTTTGATAAACTATTAATTCTACAAAAACATTTTTTAATCAATTACTAAATGAAGAAAATTCATTAGCTTGTTTCTAATTCTGTAAAGCATTACCTTTTATGCATTTCACATGGCATTATGTTTACAAGGAAAGTGGAAAAAAAATAACATTTGCTCCATCACAGTTTGTAACTTTAAATTACCAAAAATTCGAAAAATAGGCATCATTTTATTTCCCAGGAAAACATCATGGTCGAGATTTTTTTAATTACAAAAAATGTTTCTGGGTCATGGATGCTGTTTGGCAGGTAAAGGGTTAAGCAGTTTTAACAAATGAAGCCATGCATAAACTGGATTCTACAGAATTTGTTTTTTCAGTTTTACAAATGCACATGAAAAGGTTAACATTATATAACACTAATAATTTATTATTATTATTATTTCATTCCCCCCCCACCCCCTTACATTACATTTCAGTACAAGCACTTAGCTTAACTCTGCATATATAAAACCTATACTCCATCACCCCTTTTTTTAATTTTAAAATTAAACAACTTTTTTTGGGAAACCTTTATAAATGTGGTCTATCTACAAGTCTTAACTCTTTCCCTGTCAATGGCACTACAGTGAATTCTTCCTGTTATTCTAGTGCCTCCCATGATCGTTATAGAGATTTTGTTTCTTTGCAGCGTAAAACTATTGTAAAACTTTTTACTGTATACGATTTATCTGTGCATGTCTGGTGACCTTTCATAGTTCAATCCAAAGCAAGGCTTACAACTGAGCGAAATCGATGTTTTAACTGAGAAATTTGACTATTTATTGTGATTTCAGAGGTTCTTATGGACACTGTTCCTGAATGTATCCCAAGTACATCTAGATCTATTAAATGGACTGGAGAAGTAGTTAGAAGGTTATTTCAGACATTATTTTAGTGAGAATGTCACCACACGATGAGATCGCACGAAAATTTAAGTATGTCTGGAAACCGCTGATTGTAAACATTGTACTTCTAGGCATCGCCGATGGTAAGCACTACACAATTATCAGCTAAAATCATCACACTACTTTTTTCCTAAAAAACTCATTTATGAAATCTTCTTACATTTACAACTATTTTCATGCATAATATGTATACTTTTAAAGTGGAAATACTTTGTACATTCACTTTTATAACTACATCCCCTATATTATATATATATCAAGACCCGCGCTTTTGGTGTGGCACTGATGGGAACGTCTGCGTTTTTTTTTTTAGGTGGCCCGGATAGAGTTAACAAATGTATAAACCTTCAGTTTTTATCTTCTTATTCAAAGTAACAATTTACATATCTGTAATTAATTATAATGTTATGGACATCAGTTATGAACTATTTATAACCAGGGCAACAAAAACAAAAACAAAAAAAGCAAAACTGGGAAGAATTTCCACAAACTGACCTTCACATATTCTGCCGATTCAGACGGAACCATATTAGTCAAGAACTTAATCAAGAAAGTAAACATAGGTCTTGTGGCTGCCACCGAGTTGTTGCCTTCGCCAAATGTAGACTATTTGAAAAGAAGAAAAAAAAAAAATTGACAATTTGACTCCTTTCACAGAAAGACACTTTGACTCCTTTCACAAAAAAGACACTTTGACTCAGTTCACAAAAAGTTTTGTGGTACAGATCGGTGCTGTGCCGAAAGACACAGGAAGTCATCTCTCTCCATCTTGCTCAATCTCCCGTGTCTCGAATCAATTCAAGTGTTGTTTTCACACCAAACCATGCAGTCAGGCCATCTATGTATGCCTATCTTCTTCACCCTATCTGTCTTTTGCCATTTACCTTTCCAGTCATGACCAGTTCTTCAAGACCTTCATGTCTGCCGATGTGTCCGAGAAACTTTGTCTTTTTCTTATGTACTGCACTGATTTGGGATATCCTTTAGCCTGCTGTAATACTTCTTCATTTGTCTTTCTGGCTGTCCATGGTACTCAAAGCTTCCTCCTTAGAAACCACATTTAATTAGCCTTTATTCTTTGTTCTAATTGTTTGTTCATCTCCATGTTTCACTTGCATATATTAATATAGATTCTATACAGCATCTTAGAACTCTCTTTCCTATTTCCAATGACAGTTTTCTTTGCCATTGCTATCCTAGTTCTGATTTCTTCATGGTACACAGGACAAAAATAGGTTTTAGAATGACTGGGATATCCTCATAGACTGTGTTCTCAAATACTTTCCATGAATTATTCATTCAATGACTTTCTTCTATACCCCTTTATTCATTAGTATGCCCCTTGCAGAACACTGCCACTCCAACAGCTCTCTTGAAGGCCTCTTGGTCCATTCACAATTCATCATCAATTTCTTGCTGCCATCTTCGTCTTGGTCTTCCTCTCTATCTTCTCCCTCCCAAGACTGTCTTCTCCAAACTCTCATGACGTTTAATATGCCCAAAATACTTAAGTTTTCACTGTTTAAGCTTATTCAATATTAAATCCTTGTAGTATGGATACATATTTCTTTTCTATGCCCATGATATTTGAAGAACTCTTCTGTAGCATTTACAATCAAAGGCACTTATGTGTTTCTCAGCTGTTTTATTAAGTGTCCAGGTCTCACAGGCATAGGTTGCGATGGGGAAAAAGGTGCATGTCCTTAAACATCTAATTTATGTAATCCTATCTATCCCTCCCCACAGCTTCTTCAGTTGTCTTAGCTTCAGAAGCTTCATTCCCTTCAAATTTTTTCTCTCTAAATTGTTCATTCAAACACTTTTCTTCTCACACGCCTTCATGCCTGAACTTCATTTAAAGCTCAGAGAAGTTGCTAAACAATGAAAACTAACTCGAGCTGTAAGGAAAAGACAACCAAAATTCTTTAAACATTTCCGGAGAAGACAGGAGTTAGAGAACCTGACAGTCACTAGAAAACTCAAAGGAGGAAAAAAACAAAAAGTGGCCATTGAAAATAGTATAACGAGCTTAGTGCACAGGAAAATGGCAAATGACCTGATTAGAAATTCTAAGGACCATGCAAAATGGTGAGCCATGACTGCCAACATCTATAGGAAATGTAAAATACATGTCAAATCATAATACATGTAAAATCACAATGCATGTAAAATCATAATATCTGTAAATGATATTAAATGACAACAGCAATGATGTGCACATCACAAAATGAACAAACAGTTGAATTAAAACAGTACTTTACCCCAAACCATTCTGAATATTCAGGGAAGCAACCACGACCGCCAACTGCCCCCAGTCTAGCCAGGAGAAATGACACTGACACTTTCACTGTATCAAAGTTACTCAGACCCTCAGAGAGCCGTGTCCTGATGTGGCCTGTCGAATGTTTAATATCTTTGGTACGTTCAAAGAGATTAATTAAAAATGAAAACAGAAATAGATGAACGACAACACAGAATCAGCCCTTAAAATTGTCTTTTATTGGGCTAAAACTGGCACTAAAACTGTGCACCTGGAAGGTGTTCTATCATCTCACAGCAAGATTTAACTCATTTTGCCAGAGCTTACGGTTCAAGTTACGTCCATCCTCTATTTTTTTTTTCTCCTCTCATATATTTTTTCGAGGCTGGCCATACAACACCGTGCACTATCACTTCACTGTGCACATGTCTCATTTCCATTTGCTAAAAATGTGTAAATAATATCTTTCAATCTGAGACATGAACAATCTTTATTTAGTCAAAAAATTCAACAAATCAGTCCAAACAATCTTTGTAATGCCATGAGGACAACCCTACAAATAATAACTTTCAATCAACCCAGTCTCTTTATATTTACCATCATGTCTTTCCCATACATTGGAATTCTGACTGAAAAGTTTATCTCCATGATCTTGTTCTTTATCTCCCTACAGGGTCTAGTCTTGTGACGTGTTTTGAGTGTCCGTCTTTTTCTTTAAAATGCAGAGCATGATCATCTCCTGTCACTTTCTGTTACAATCTCAAGCTCTGTCATTCTTCTTCTTCTCCGTTCAGTCTCACATGCTCAGCCATCTAGACAAGAAGATGGCTCATCTCCATGAATCTCACCATCAGCAGAAACTACTCATGTGTGAGCCATGTTTTCTATCCAAGATCTTTTCCCGGGGTCAAATTCAGGGTCTTTGATCTCTGTAGAAAGTGCAGGTTTTCTGGTTGTGCCCCCGAGTCTGGAGATCATTTTGGCATGCAGTTTTGTTCTAATATCATTAAATAATTTAGAAAAAAAAAATCGTACCATTCATGAGTTTTGCTGTTTCCATGAAGGATTCATACATCACAGACAAGAAAGTCATTGTTATACCCCTGTTTATTTTCAGTTGATCAAACGACTGATTCAGGACACCAGCTACCTCTTCACAATCCAGAGGTAAGAATAGCTGAAAAAGAGGTATGTTACATGGAGAGACGTCACTGAAAAACATATACAAGAAAATTATTCTAAATTAGTAGTAACACATCAAAAAAATGATGGGAGGAAAAAAAAAAACAAACAAAACTTAATTTAAAAAAATTACTCTTAATCAAATTTGTCACTTTTTCAGAGAAAAGTTTCAAGCACACTGGCATGTAATACAACAAGCATATACAAATCTATTGTTCTCTTATTCTTCATGTTATCTAAATTGTTGACCGAGGATGTGGATGGATGTGTGAATGATAACACAAACAAATGATGACGATGATGATACAAAAGATGAGAAATTAACAACTGATAACTTCCAACAGACATCACCTTTTAACACTAAATAATGTACCTGTCTAAGGAGAGCTCTAACAACTCCATAAATCTGTATTGATCTCCAATCAACATCAGATCTGAGAATGTCTGCAACTGTATGAAAAATATATACATATTCCTTTAATGTAAACATTTTCATTTTCCTACTGTAAAGCTGATTTTGAAGTGGCTAAACATTAGATGTTTGTAGAAATCATTAAGCATCATGACTGATCCTATGAATAATATTTGACTGTTGTAACTGACTAATTATGTCTGTCTGTAAGAATAGTGAAGGGCAAAACCTCTATCTTAATGTGAAAAAAAAACTAAATTGATGACAACAGACAAAACAAACAAGGCAGCTGAAATATATATCAATGAGGAAAAATTGGAAGAGGTGGAGAGTTTTGAATATCTTGGATCACTACTAACTAATAATGGAGATACAATGAGGGAAATTAAAAGGAGGACATCTATCGCTCTTCAAAAAATAAAACAGCTAAAGAAGCTGTGGAGAGGAACAGACCAAACTACAAAAATAAGATTTTTAAGGACATGCATTTTTCCCATCGCAACATATGCCTGTGAAACCTGGACATTTAATAAAACACTTGAGAAACACATAAATGCTTTGAATGTAAATGCTACACAAAAGTTCTTCAAATATCATGGGCACAAAAAAGAACAAATATATCTATACTATAAGAACTTAATATTGAAAAAGGTTGGCCAATAAAGAAAATTAAACAGAGAAAACTGAAATATTTTGGACACATGATATTTTAGAGAAGACCATCTTGGAATGGTACATAATGGAAAAAAGAAAGAGAGGAGGACTAATTATCATTGATAATCTGCAAATGGATGCATCAGCAGCAGGGCATCTTTCTTACAAACAAGAGGCCTACAGGAGAGCTGTTAGGGAAGCAAATTTCCACAAGGGACATACAAATGACTGACTGAACTGGCCCATAGATGCATCAAAACTGTGTGTTGCTTGAGGAGACAACAATAGCTTTAGTTTCTGTAATCTCTAATAACTGAGTGCATTCCTGTGTCATTTAGGAAATCTGTTAGAAGAAAATGCCTTGCCCTTGTGGCAATAACCAATTCTGATTCTGCAATTCATTCCAAAGAAGGTAAAGTCTGCACACCTTGAAATCTATGAACATACCACAAGACTGGTGACAGAACAAATTTTTCCATTAACTGCCTTAGAGTCATTCTCTTAAGACTTTTCTGTCAGAAAAAACACTGACTTGTGACTGTCAAACCCACAAGGTTACAGATCTGACAGCCACAGGTCACATTTTATTGTCGCACATTCTCGAACCAACAAAAAAGACCCAAAAAAAATTGTTATACAGAAATTATTAACCCCTTTACCATTCTTCTCGAATTATCTTGCACTTGTTTGTTGCTCATACAACACTTTTCAAGTTAACTCATCGATTATACACAGATGCACTTTCATAGTGTTATCCCCGAGTTTTCCCACTTTATTGTAAACAATAGCTGACCTAGTTATCAGATATCATGAGAGGCTGCTGGAACCACAATTCCAGCAATCGGTCAAGCTAAATATAACTGTGTTGTTGTTTCACGCTACATACACTGACAACAATAGCAGTAAATGCATTCATTTCAGAGTTGATGACTTGTTGCACAACAGTACCGATGTGCCTAATTATACAGACAGCAGATTCTTCAGGTGAGTGTGACATTTATGTTAATTATGACAACACACTGAAACCACTGACATTGCACCTAAATTTGTGTGATCCAAAAATGGTCAATGCCCACATTTCCAGGCTGTCATTCAGATTTATTGAGGAATATGATATTTCTATGAGAAGTGTAAAGTGGCTTTGACCTTGCTTTAGAGTTCATTGCGTACAGAAAAACTATTTTGGCATCAGCATCATCATCACCACTACCACTTTCATCATTATCATCATGATTTACGAAAACCATGTTCTTTTTATTTCTCTATATGCCTCTAAGGCATGACAGGATTACCTTTTACATTGTCTTATAAATCTTGTACACATGTTTTTCGAGTTTATTACATAAAACAAAAGCTGCTGATTTGGGTTATCATCATCACTACTACCTTCACAACCACAATCATCATCACCACCTACATCATCATCATCACACCACAACCATTATATTTCATTACCAGACAAGTTATGCAATTTTTTAAAAAAAAATAACTGTAAAGGGGTTAAAAACAGGTGCAATAATGACAGGAATAAAAATAGAAAATTGTTACGTTTCATAAAAGCATTTCAAGAATGTCATTCTGTTGTGTCATTTTTAACAACTCACCTGTGACATCAGCATCATGAGATAAAATGAAAGACTGAGCATGGACACAGAATCTCCTCAAAGTCTCCTTCGATACGTTCTCTTTAAGTCTGAGAAAATCTGTGGGCAGGACCAGGGACCCTATCTCATCCGCTGATAGTCTCAGTTCGAGAATACCTGAATAAAGAAAACATAACATCAGTGTAATGAGTTAACACGACAATCAACCTGGCTTCCTCTTTCCTCCAGATGGCCGTCCCATTCTAGAAACCATGTTCGAGTCAGAACGCATGCCGAATCTATTTTAAGCATCTTTTCATTATAATAAAGAGCACATCTTTGACTGGCAGGGCACCTGAGTACTGAAGCAGTTAGAGCACTTGTCTCTCATGGTGTGGCCAGTGGTTCAAGTCTGACCTCACTCAGGTACCTGGTTCCTCTTGAAACAAATTCATTCATTCATTTGCATGTCCCTTGTGGAACTTTGCCTCCCAAACAGCACTCCTGTAGGCCTCTTGGTTGTGAGCAAGATGGCCTGCCGCTGCTGCACCCATTTGCAGATCATCAACAATGTCTTGCTGCCATCTTCGTTTTGGTCTTCCTCTCTTTCTTTTTCCCGTTATGTATCCTTCCAATACGGTCTTCTCTAAATTATCATGATGTTTAATGTGCCCAAAATATTTAACTTTTCTCTCTTTAATCCTCTTTACTAGCCAGCCTTCTTCAACATTAAGCTCTTGTAATATAGATATATTTGTTCTTTTTTGTGTTCTTTTGGAGAACTCTTCTGTAGCATTTACATTCAAAGGCATTTATGTGTTTGTCAGCTGTTTTGTTAAGTGTCCATGTCTCACAGGCATATGTTGCGATGGGAAAGAAGCATGCCCTTACAAATCTTATTTTTGTAGTTCTGTCTGCTCCTCTATACAGATTCTTTATTTGTTTTACTTCCTCTTGAAAATGAGGAAGTAAAAAAAAAAGCCAGGCATGATGCTGACCACATCAATCTCCAGTGTGCCAACAGGCTACGAAGATATGGGCACTAATGCCATATGCGGTATGTCCAGTATGGATAGAAGTCTGAAAGATTGCATGAAGACCTCCTGCTGACAATGAGATCCACAGGAGCAACCATGGTGCCTTTACAGCATAAGGCTACCTTTACTTTTCACTGTTATCACTGGCAACTAAAACAACTCCCGTATTAACCCTCTTATTGTCAGTTCATTTCAACAGCAAACCTATATGTAAAGATTCCATTTACCAGTGATTCTTAACCTTTCTCTTCTAAAGTTTATGGTGATTCACTGAAACCCATAAACTTCACTGTCTCATGGAAATTAATTCAAAATCTTTGCTCACTTCTAGTACTCTATACAATCTGGACCAAAAGACATCCATGGGTAGCAGATGATGGGAAATACATCCTTTGAACATCTTTAAGAAAAAAAAATAACAACTTGTTAAATCAGAATTTTCTTTCATCCGTTCTGTTCCCATATATAAAGTAGAACCAAGCCACTGACATCTTTTGAAGATGTATACTGCTACCCAATAGATGTGATGATAACTTTGACATTCTAGTGAAAGGGGTAAGAGAACATATTGGCCAATCTGTTGGGAGTCTGTGAAAGATCTAGATTTTCTCCATGGGCACCCATATGACCATATTTTGAGAAACCATCGACGTATAAATTCTCAGGAGGGTGTGAAAACACTTTCCACTCTGGCACTTAGTGACCCACAGCTGACATGCCAGCGTCAAGAGTCGACGAGTCAAGGTCAACCAATACCCTGTCTCACCTCTCTGCTAGAGACCCCAGTGACAGGTCTAGCCTGGCCAAGAGAGCAGGGACTGCCACTGTCCATATGGTGGTGGAATCTGCTAAAGAAGTAGTGCACGCCCCCCTGCCTCAAGGAGTGAAAACAAATAACCACTATAGCACATTCCCAATCAAACATGATGCCGGGCCTCAACATCCCCACTGCATCGACTCCAAAGAACATTAGATCACAACCCCAGGGAGATTTGACAAGAAGAAGATACAAATTAAAGTGTAATCAATTCGAAGGGCAACAAAGACATTCCAGACAGCCTGCTCTTAAATATGGACAAAAGATTGCAGTGTCTACATTTTTGCACCAAAGCTTTCTCACGCACACAGAACATAATAACTTATCTTCTACTGAAACCCAAACTGGTATTTTTTAATTGCAATATCCACTGCTAATATATTTTATTACTTCAGTACATTTTACGTTTGTGTTCTATAATATTTCTAGCATCTTTTCTCTTTTCCTTTACATTTTATGTTTGTGTTCTATACTATTTCCAGCATTTGTTCTCTTTTCTTTTACATTTTATGTTTGTGTTCTATACTATTTCCAGCATCTGTTCTCTTTTCTTTTACATTTTATGTTTGTGTTCTATACTATTTCCAGCATCTGTTCTCTTTTCTTTTACATTTTATATTTGTGTTCTATACTATTTCAAGCATTTGTTCTCTTTTCTTTTACATTTTATATTTGTGTTCTATACTATTTCCAGCATCTGTTCTCTTTTCTTTTACATTTTATATTTGTGTTCTATACTATTTCCAGCATTTGTTTTCTTTTCCTTTACATTTTATATTTGTGTTCTATACTATTTCCAGCATCTGTTCTCTTTTCTTTTACATTTTATATCTGTTCTCTTTTCCTTTCTCACTGTTTGCATGTTTGAAAAGTTGAGGGCTGTCTTGTTATTGATAGTAATGCTTGATCTTCCAATATTTTATATTTAGATTATGCTATTTTCTTACCTTGAAGAACTCTGTCTAAAATATGGACAGCAGTCTGTGAAACAAAACAGAAAATAGCTTTAAACAGACAGCAAACACAGAAGATATATCCAGCATCTTCTGGCATTTTGACTTCAAGCAAGAAGAAAAAAGAAATGTTGCTATTGTAACTAAATAATTCTGACAACAGTTACATACAAGTAAAAAATATGCTTCCACAGCATATACTCCCATTCCATATACTCTACTAAAAAATACTCAAATTCGTATTACGCCAATGATTGCAGTCTCTCTTATCTTTCTAGGAGTGTGTCATATCGTGAGATGATTAACTCTTCTCGTGCCTAAGGACTAAAACTGGTCATTTCTGGTATGTGTGTTCTGTGCCGTCTGACTATTTTTTTATGCCTGTTTTGTTTCTACAAAAATGGTGTAACTTTTTAATTGTACATGTTTTATTTGTGCATGTCCAGTGACCCCTTTCATCATGGCGGAAGAGTGCTTAGTTACGAGCGATGTCGAGCGTGAAAAACAAAGTTGTTATCGAGAAATTTCAATTTTTGGTGATGTAGACAGGAGTATGGACATGCCCTGTGACCAGACCACTGTTCTTGAATGTATCCCAAGTAGATCTAGATGTATTAGATGACTGGAGTAGTTAGAAAGTTATTTCAGACATTATTTTAGTGAGAATGGCCCATATGATCACAAGATGAGACCAACAAGTAGTTCTAGGCATCTCAGAAGGTACATACTGTACATCTAGACCTAGCCGATGGTATGTAGGACACATTTATTGTCTAAAAACATCACATTACTTCTTTTTTCCTAAAAAACTGCATTTATGAAATCTTCATACATTTTTAGTTATTTTGAAACATAACAAGTACATTTATCATGGAAATACTGTATTTCATTCACTTTTCCAACTATACCCCCGATACATATCAATACCCTCGCTTTTACTCCGGCACCAAAAGGAACGTCCATGTTTCTTCCTGTGGCGCAGGAAGAGTTAAATGAAGAAACATAATGTCACGCTCACGGCAGACGTTAAATTCCCTGTATTCAGGCTGGACATCTCACAGTTAAACTACACTTTGTGGAACAAATCCCGCTTGTCAAAGTCAAACAAAAGCCTATTTAATAATAGAACAGGATTATGATGATAAATGTCCTTGATGACAGATGAAGTATCAGCTCATACATCCCAAACTGCTGGTGGTAGTACATAACACAAATAGCACTGGCAGCAATAACAACAGCCTGGAAGTTCCCCCATCACTAGAGACATACTCGTCTCCTACTTATGAACAATCACACCATGACTCGAGCCAAAACAGGACTGCTCTCTTACGACATTAGTCAAAGACTATAATCTCTCACAGATAAAATAACCCACACAAAGTTTCCAAACAATTTCCACGCTTCATGAAACACTCACAACATGTGAAATTTTTGGTACGTCAACTTTCTGCATGGTCAACTTAAGGGGAAATCACCCCAAATATTTAACTATTTCAAAAAGCAACCACAGAAGAACAACAAGAACAAGAAGGTAACAAACTAATAATGCAGGGGAACAAACTGCGAAAAATCCATATTCCATTACACAACTAGAACACTGTGGGAGAAATCTTACAAGCTGGTCCTCAGCCTTACCTTAGCTTTCAATGTATCAAAACAAAGCTGTCTGGTAGTATAACTCTTACAAGCACATACTGTGTATATCTGTTATATAACTTAACATAAACATGAACTTCAAAGCAAAGGAAATCATAAACAAAAGTCCTTTTTAAGTTACTGTAAACATAATTCAAAGAGTTGGTCTACTTATAAACAGTAAAAGAACTGCTTTACTTGCCCTTTTAAAGGCAGACTTTTCCTCACAAAAGCCTTGCTTTATCAAGTATCCAGACAAACCTGTCCAAGATTAGATCATACAAAAACTAAGAAAGATGTTTAAAAAAACATAAACCACACTAGGACATCCCTACATCAAAATAATTTAAGTTTCTTCTTTATTCAAGTGTCAGGTCATGCTAAATCAGACACTGGGTCACCAGCATGAAGTCCATAGTTGTCTCCAGGTCCTCACAGTAGCCCCACAGCTTCTGCCTCAGGTCCATCCTCTGTGGCCAGGTTAGTGAATAGTGGACACTCTTAGGGCACATGATCTAGGGTTTGTGCTCCATCCCACAGGGGCATGAATCCACGCGAGAGACTCTCGAGTCAGTGCAGGTGGCTCAGCAGTCTGCAGTGTCCTGTTCTTAACCAGAACAGGACAGTCTGTTGCAGTCTCTGTAGCTGATGAATTGGATCAGGAGCACTTTCTATACTCAGCCTCTCTACCCACTGCGTCTGCATTGGGTTTTTTTTTATTATGGTTTTAGCCAGTTTGTAGGTGATTTAAGGTTCTAACGTTACAATAGCTGTTATCTTTTTGGAGATGATTTTGAAGCACGCAGACATTCACCATCTATGGAAGCTGGTAAGCTTCACTCTGCTGAGCACATTCTCTCCCAGATGATTCAGCCACTAGTTAAGTCAGCCATGCTAACAACAAACTATATTAGTGTAGCAATGTCCAATCATCTTCGACTAACCCTGCTCACTCTTTCACTTCAAAATAACCCTGGCGGTGTTGGTAGATCTTGCAAGCCCAAGCAAATCAGTGCTCTAATCGAATCCAGGTGCCATGGCCGCGTGGCGTAGGTGATCATTTCTCTCCACAATTTCCAGTCTTCTGCGTTGATTATGAGATCCGCCGGTGACTTTCTTCCTAGCCACACTGACAGCTCATCCAGTAACTTTTCTCTCTGTCTTCCTTTGTCTCTTCTTCCCTCAATTTTTCCAGTTGCCACAGTGTGTTCCAATTTTCCTCTTCTCAGGAAATGTCCTTTAAATCTCGCTTGTCTGCCTCTGATCTTTGCTATAATTTGCTTTTTAACTCCGGCCTCTCTTAAGACTTCATTGGTTTTTTGGGCTGTCCATGGTACCTTCAGCATCCTTCTTATAAACCACATTTCCATGGCCTCCATTTCTCTCATTCTGCACTCTCTTTCATAGACCATAAAACAAAATTGACTCGATGTAACATTTAGGTCCTCTGAAGCTTGCTTCCATTGATATGGATCTGTTGCACAAGATATGTCTCATTGCCTGGAATGCTGACCTGGCCTGAGCACGTCTGCTCAGAGCGATAATTAGGCGAAGCATAAATAAAATGAAAAGCAGCACATTTCTAACCCACTCCATACTTTTAAATAATAGTGTAACTTCCTTCCAGTTTCCTTCTACCAAAATTTCTCACCAAAATATAGCCTGCCAGAGCATGACAATTAATCTTGGGGTGAATGTGTTCAGCTCAAAGACACAACAACTTGATCACGTGATTAAAGTTACAAGTGAAACTTTAGCATAATTATGCTTGCTCTTCACAGCCAAAAACAGGAGCTGATCATTTATTCATCACATTTCCACCTACATAAATAGTTCCAGAAACTACATCCATTTTTTTTTGATACTTCATATTTTAGCTTCATTGTTTTAAGAGTAGATGCTGAAAAGAAACTGTGCAAGTATACAGAGGAAATATAGATTCTCACTTCACTAGATTCTTAGGAGTGCAAGAGATAGCTAAAATGACAAACAAAAAGTACTTAACAAAAACCAATGAAAAAAAAAAAAAAGAATTTGATTTAAACCACATGAAAACAAAAGATAATCAACATTCACTGGACATGTAATGAGAAGAAGACCTGAAAAGTTCAAGTAAGAATTCTTATCAGCATGGCACATGATTATGATAATTCATAAGAATTATTTTCTGGAATTTTCTTGGGGGGGGGGGGGGTAATCACTCTGTACTACTGTGATACTTGAAACAATGTTGCTACAGAAAGAGTCCGCACTGATTTACCTGACAACACTTCCTGCCGATGGGACAAACTTTCAGCCGAGCCCTGGCAGAACGAGACGAGCTCTTTGGAAAATTTCTCCACATACAGCACGTCTTCATTTAGTTTACTGAAAATATATCAACAATCAATCACACACATCCAATTATCTGTAAAAACATGCCCTAATCATCTCCCTAATCATCTCCAGTGTCTTTCCTCAATAACTGAAGTCAGTGGCTTCATATGGGTGGCTTTCATCTTTGGTATCTAAAAGACAGATGGACACAAGGAGCAGCACAGCGTATAAGGAGTTCACCTCTCATATGAAGAGACCGTGTTGTAGACCAGCTCCTTGTGTGCTCCAGCCAACTCAGATGAAGAAATACAGGTACCTGAGATCTGAGTTAGGGTACAAAAAGAGAGCGAGGCTGAAAGAAAGTACTTCATTTACGAGAAGATGATCACAGAAGGTTCTACTAAGTGTTGGTAAGTTTTCAAATGATCTGATGAATGAGCTTCATTTTAAGAGAGTAAATAATCAGGCATGCTGGTCTCTCTGACATACTGTTGCGACTCATTTCTCAACTTCTAAATTGTTTGTTCTTTCACATACATCAATGAGGATGAAGGTGTCCGATGCAGGAGTCAGCATTTCATAGCTACTGTCAGGGTTGGCAAACTGTTACCAACCAAAACTCCATCCCACCTCTCCACTGGCAGCTCTGATAACAGGCCCTGCTTTAGTCCTCATCACAACGGAGCCCGCTGAAGAAGCACTGCACCACCCTGCCTCGTTGTTACATTCAGACTCTGCAACAGCTGCCAACAAAACCCACTCTCCATTCAGTGTGTGCTTCAGCAGTCTTCACTGCATCGGCTGAAAAAACATCCTGCTCAATGTTCCAGGGAGAATTTTTAAAAAAACAATGTACAACATATACAAATGCAGCGAAAAAAACATAAGAAGACTTAAACCATATTAGAAAAACTTTCACACTGTACCTTGCAATTTACCTTCAGCAGTAACTAAAGTGCGTCTTAAGAAGAATAATGAGAACACCATGGACAGCCACGACAACAAATGAGGAGGTTCTAAGCAAGGCTGGGCAAAAAAGAGAGAGAGAAATTATCGCAAAATTCAGAACATGACAGCCCAGATTTGTAGGACATGTTTTGAGAAGAAGCAGACTGGAACAGCTAGTGACAACAGGAAAAATGGAGGAACAAAGAGACAGAGGAAGACAAAGAAACAAGATACCTGATGGACTAAAGGAGTGGCACAGAGCACAGTCCAACACACATCTTATAAAAAATTCTAAGGACAGATGGTTGTTGATGACCAACACCTGGGTGGTATGGACCAGAGAGTAACTAAAAATAAAACCACATGTGTGGAGTGGCCAGACAGGAGCACTACAGTGGGATGCAAAGAAAACTGGTTAATCAACACAGAACTGGTATCGTCAGCCACCAAACAATGAAGATGGGATCGGAGCACTTATGGACTAATCATCCAATGTGCAATGGGGATGATCTATTGACTTGCTAACTAACAAAGCTATAATGTGAAGGAATATAACCATTAGCTAAATAATTAATAAAGCTATAATGTGAAGGAATATAACCATTACTTAAATAATTAACAAAGCTATAATGTGAAGGAATATAACCATTGGCTAAATAACTAACAAAGCTATAATGTGAAGGAATATAACCACTGGCTAAATAACTAACAAAGCTATAATGTGAAGGAGCATGAAGTGCTCAGAGAAAATATGAAAAATACGGGAATTCATGAAATACAGAAACATGAATTTGCATAATTTCCTCTTCCTTCGGAAGGAAATGACTAACTTTACCAAATCAAAAATGTATCCAATGTCAGGGCCCTAACTTTGTGCAAGTTCCACACAATTTCCACAGGCAAGTCATGCTGAAATAAATACACAGGCAAGAAAAAGAGTTTTTTCCTTTACAATCAAAGTCAAAACTACAAACATTCAATTTTCCAGTTTCTAATCATAGACTAAATAACTTCAAACTGTTATTTTTATATCTGTGAAATTTAAGACTAAAGAACTGACCTGGCTGGTTGTCCAGTTTTGTAACCAAGACAAACAAATCTTGACATTCTGGCATCGAGGCTGAGATGGAATAAGTTAACTGATTTTCTGGAAATGAATTCACTCATTCATTTACATGTCTCTTGCGGAACTTTGCCTCCCTAACAAAACTCCTGTAGGCCTCTCGGTTGTGAGCAAGATAGCCTGCTGCTGATGCATCCATATGCAGATCATCAACGATGTCTTGCAGTCATCTTCACCTTGGTCTTCCTTTTTCCCATTATGTACCCTTCCAAGACGGTCTTCTCTAGATTATGACGTTTAATGTGTTCAAAATACTCAAGTTTTCTTTGTTTAATCCATTTTCTAGCCAGCCTTCTTCAATATTAAGTTCTTGTAGTATGGATATATCTGTTCTTTTTTGTGTCCATGATATCTGAAGAACTCTTCCATAGCATTTACATTCTAAGGCATTTATGTGTCTCAGCTGCTTTGTTAAGTGTCCAGGTCTCACGGGCATATGTTGCGATGGGAAAGATGCATGCCTTTAAAAATCTTATTGGAAATGAACCAAAAAAAAAAAAATTTCTCAAATGGCTCATCCAACAGACAGCCTGGCCAGTTTTAACATACTGGCCAGGCTGGCAATAATAAATTGTTTTCTGAAGCACCGCAAGGAGAATAGCACCAATAATCGTTAACTTCCTTTTTAACAATATTCATTCATTCATTCATTCATTCATTTGCATGTCCCTTGTGGAACTTTGCCTCCCAAACAGCACTCCTGTAGGCCTCTCGGTTGTGAGCAAGATGGCCTGCCGCTGCTGCATCCATTTGCAGATCGTCAACGATGTCTTGCAGCCATCTTTAACAATAAATGTACAGCATTTGCTCTACTAAACTAGTATGCACTCAACGTCTCCTATACATCTACATACTATGCTACTCAGTTTCTCAATAAAAACTTACTTTCTCCTTGTCCTGCCTTGTCTCCTTTCTCATATATCTTTCAGTGTTGGGGGAACAAATAGATGTTTCGAGAGTGCTCGGCAATTTGTTTTATATAATGCTTTTGTAATTTCCTCCTGCGTGGGTGGCCTCTTCCTCTGTTATCTACAAATCTTAGCGTGAATGCTTTATGTGGTATGCTGTCTGGTGGTAACCGTAATAACATAGCCAAATCATTTGACTTGGTGTTTCTGGATATAGTGTAATACTGGTGTTACTCCAACCTCTGCCCTGATGGCATCATTTCTTATTTGGTCTCTTCTTGTCACATTTAGTATTCTCCTTAAACATCTCACTTCTGTCGTGATGACTTTCCTTTTTGTGTTTGGCTGTTAGTGCCCATGTTTAACATCGATGGCACCGAGTTGGGAGAGGAAAATTATGTTGTACTTACTCTCTCTACAGACAAAAACAAGCATAGCAATTTTTTATCTGTGGCCTAAAATGAACTTATCTAGCACTCAGTGCCGAGATATGCACCCCAAGAACAACTTCAACTAATTAACACGTTTCCGAACGGCACCGTCAATACTACATACCTTCGTCACCATTGACTCAAACAGTCGACCATCATACCAGAAATCATTGTTTTTCAATGCCAGGCTTCTCAAGATCTTCTCAAACTTGCCCTGTCAAGTTACGTAAAACAATACAAATCTGTGACCTGACTTGCTATGCCCTGTCAAGTTATGTAAAACAATACAAATCTGTGACCTGACTTGCTATGCCCTGTCAAGTTATGTAAAACAATACAAATCTGTGACCTGACTTGCTCTACCCTGTCAAGTTATGTAAAACAATACAAATCTGTGATCTGACTTGCTCTACCCTGTCAAGTTATGTAAAACAATACAAATCTGTGACCTGACTTGCTGTGCCCTGTCAAGTTATGTAAAACAATACAAATCTGTGACCTGACTTGCTCTACCCTGTCAAGTTATGTAAAACAATACAAATCTGTAACCTGACTTGCTATGCCCTGTCAAGTTATGTAAAACAATATAAATCTGTGGCCTGACTTGCTCTACCCTGTCAAGTTATGTAAAACAATACAAATCTGTGGCTTGACTTGCTATACCCTGTCAAGTTATGTAAAACAATACAAATCTGTGGCCTGACTTGCTATACCCTGTCAAGTTATGTAAAACAATACAAATCTGTGGCTTGACTTGCTATACCCTGTCAAGTTATGTAAAACAATACAAATCTGTAACCTGACTTGCTAAATTGATCATTTTGTCAGGATTTTAGGGTTGTGATGAGCTCAAATGAGTGGGTCAAGTTAAGATCTAGGAGTAATTAAAAAAAAAAATTATTACCTTCTAACATGGTGAATTTTTTTTTTCTTTTTGGACAATATCCCCACATGAGTTGACACATGAAAAAATTGTAACATAACTGCGATTACTGGGCTTAGATCTAATGAAAGGCTTATCACAGACTGGTGACAACCGCTGCATTCAAAATTATGGGACGCTGGAACCACATGGGTTAAACTCGCTGTTTAGCTACACTTAACATTCTCTTCAATCATTATAGTACCTCTCCACTAAGCTCCACCCCTTTTCAAACCTCCTCACAGCATCACTTTGCAACCCCTCTTCCCCAATCATCTATTTCAACTTCTCCTGGCTAGGTCAACACTGTATCACTCTCTCTCCCCTCCCTGATTCCCCATCCACCACCCCCAGTTACAACCCACCGACCACATATCACAGGTCTCTATTTAAACAGTCTCCACGTTCTACTAAATCCATTCCTGACACACACCACCGGACAAGTCACACCTTACAATTTACAGCTAAGTACTCTTTAAAAAAAAATTTTTTTTTTTCCTTTTTAATAATATTCATGTGAATCTTTACTTTATCTCCTCCCTCTATTTCTTTCCTGTATGTTTTTGTATGATTAAGGCTCACGCCGAAACATCACAACTTTGTAAACGTTAAGTAATAAAGCTGCTCCTACTTTTTCCTAGTTTATACATTCTTGACTTCAGCAGCTACTCAAAGTAGATAAATGCTAAAAAAAACAAAAAGGCATCTCGTCATTTCTTGATAAAAACACGGTCATGATTTTTTATTACAATGTCATAATGTTATTTGGTAGATCAAGAGTTAATAATTTCATTCTCTGTTCCGTTCTTTATATAAAATTTCTTGGCTAAACCTGTTTTGTTCCCATAGCCCTGTTGTTTCCAACTGCTGACAACTGAACTTAATTAACCACAGATCTACGAAGATATCCTGAAAGCTATATCAAGTAACTTGCACAATCTGATAAAAACTGCATATTCTAATCCAACATTCTGTATACACAAACAACTTTTGTACATACCAAACTGTCCCGATTCAACAAGCGAACACCCTCTTGTGAACAAGCTCGTGAGAGGCTGACAATCTGCTTCGCTAAGCTGGGCACTGGTAGTTCATCTACTCCTTTGTCTTGTGATTCTCTCTGCAAATCCTGACAAGTGACTGACAGAAACTTCTCCACTGATAAGACAAGAGAAAAAAATTTCTAAAAAGAACATTCTGAGACAACATTTTAACAATATAAGAGCAGATAATCTGCACAGTCAAGAAACCACTGGTGCTGATCTCCTTTCGTTAATCCCCAGCAGTACAGAAAAAAGCCAATGTGGACCAGAACTTAGCATTCAAATGATGTAACAACACCATGAACAAGAGAGTGAACAGAATGTTTTACAGACAAGAAAGATCAATGAGAATCTATACTCTAAATATCAGGGGTAAATCATCTTGATGATACACTTTTCACAAACACTAAAAGCACAAACTCATGATTTCTCCACCACCATCTAACAACACCCTGACACCTCTACCAGAACTCATACAGGCTGACACATTCTTTTATATCGTTCTACTGCAAACCTAATCTCGTGAGCCATATGCAACTCATGACGTATACTGTGTGGTTTGAGGACATATATCCGCCAGATTTAAAATATAAGTTTAATGTTCATGACGAGCAGATATACCTGAGAAATGAATTGGTAATTTTAACGCTAGATTTCAGTCATGGATTAAAAACGTTTCCGATCAGCAAGGACCACAGTGGAATCATGCTGGAGAAGTCAGTGCTGACAATGAATAAATATTACTACATCCATGTATTTCTTCAAATTTATATAAAATTTTGGCAACAACATGTGCATGTAACAATAAAAGAATGTGAAATATCTGCTCTCTATCACCTGAAGTTGTATCATATGTGGCACTTTTCTTAAGCAAGTATGACCCCCCCTTCCATCTCCCCCCCCCCCCCCCCCCCCCCCCGTTTACCTTGGACAGAACTCTCACCTGAGTTTTCCACATATGATGACTCATCAGTCTGCAACTTTATCCTCTTTGACAGAGAGCAAGCCTTCCATTGTTAACGAGAAAGAAATAACAAGCAAATGTATGGGAAGATATATTAAGATATACAACATAACACTGTAAACACAAAAATGTATGTCAAAAGTCATGGAAATCTTACAGGCTAGGGAATAAACTGACATGGAAATAAACAATGAATGATATTAATATGGAAAGAAACAAGGAATTATATTAACATGGAAAGAAACAAGGAATGATATTAACATGGAAAGAAACAAGGAATGATATTAACATGGAAAAATACAAGAAATGATATTCACATGGAAAGAAACAAGGAATGATATTAACGTTGAAAGAAACAAGGAATGATATTAACATGGAAAAAAACAGGGCATGATATTAACATGGAAAGAAACAAGAAATGATATTAACATGGAAAGAAACAAGGAATGATATTAACATGGAAAGAAACAAGGAATGATATTAACATGGAAAGAAACAAGGAATGATATTAACATGGAAAAAAACAAGAAATGATATTCACATGGAAAGAAACAAGGAATGATACAGATATGGAAATAAACAAGGAATGGTATTAAAATGGAAAGAAATAAGGGATGATATTAACATGGAAATAAACATCTTCCAGGAGGACTGTGAGTGTAACCTAAGGGGATGGTGAGAATATCCAGGGGTATGGTCTAGGGAAGTTGATGAAAATATCCAAGGGGGTGGTGAAAATAGCCAGGAGGATGAAGAGAATATCCATGGAGGACGGTGAGAATATCCAAAGGTATGACGATAACATCCAGGGATGACAGGAGAATATCCAGGATTGTGAGAATATCCAAAGGGATGATGATAACATCCTGGGATGACATGAGAATATCCAGGATTGTGGGAATATCTGTGTGTGTGGGGGGGGAGGGGAATAGTGTGAGTATATGGGGGAATGGTAGGAATATCTGGGGATGATGGTAAGAATATCTGGGGGATGTTACGAATATCTAAGGGACACTGGGAATATTCAGGGGGAGAACATTATACATCATAACTGATAAACCTTTTCTCTACTGTCTGGTATGAAAAGAAACAAGAGGGGGTAGGTGGGAAAATCCAGAGAGACCATGAAGGGAAAGAGACCAGTGGGAAAATCCAGAGAGACCATGAAGGGAAAGAGACCAGTGGGAAAATCCAGAGAGACCATGAAGGGAAAGAGACCAGTGGGAAAATCCAGAGAGACCATGAAGGGAAAGAGACTAGTGGGAAAATCCAGAGAGACCATGAAGGGAAAGAGACCAGTGGGAAAATCCAGAGAGACCATGAAGGGAAAGAGACTAGTGGGTGGGTATCAGAACCAATTGAGTTTAAAAGAAAAAAAAACGATATTTGTCCTGGCAGGAAATATATAGAAATATTTACATTTTTCGCTATGTCTATGTGTACTATGCATGCATCCAATCATCACTACTTCATGGTACTAAAGACTTGTGGGCCGTTCATACATAACTCTTCCCCTGATTCTCAACTTGCAACCCGAGATTCTTCCAACCATAACACTAATTCAATCGAGTCAAATCGTCATTTGCCGATCACACAAATACATTTATTTAATGCCACCTGATGACGATGTTGGCTGATGAATTCACGTTAGTGAACATATGCGATGTTATAACTCAAACTGATCAGCATACAATAACCAGAAAATCCAGATGGCTTACATCTTCCAAAAAACGTCAGCCGCCACAGGATACTAAGTGAATTAAATTTCTAACAAAACTACTCTTAAGTACAAACATTCTAACCGACTGACAATCACTAGTTCTACAGTTACATTACTAACGAAAACAACACGTCCTAACCTTATGAAACCTAACTCTCGACTGCTCAAAATTTTAATCATCTCTCTAACATTCTCATGGACTGGACCTTCTAGAAAAACATAGCTGCAAGCCTGGTATGTGCAGAATTTTCTCGACTGAACAACCACTAATATTCAAGGGAATTAATTAACAACAGTAATTTCATTTCATTCAAAAGATTTATACGAGTCACCTTTCTTTGACCATACTCCAGTAGAAACCCTCAAGCTAATTATGTCACATCCATGGTGTAATTTCACATAACCAAAGACTATGTCTCATATATTTTGACATATTCTGCTATAATTAAGGTAGCCGCCTGAAAAAGTTTGACAACCACTGCAACAGATAGTAAATTCAAATACTGAAAATTCAGTGTACATATTTCACTAAATTTCCAGGTATGGCCATGCTAATGTGAAAAAAGACAAGCTGTAAGACAAAAGTGTAGGTGGAAGAACATACACCAAATACGAACAGAAGATATGTTCAAAAAAAGAAACGCAACACTACTGTAGTCGTAATGAAGACCAAATTTCAAACTTGTATCAACACAAAAAGGAATGGAAAAACTAATTAAGTCAGTCCGTAAAAACAGCGAAGAGCAGAACCTCTATCTTAGTGCAAAGAAAAGTAAATTGATGACAACTGACAAAACAAACAAGGCAGCTGAAATATGTATCAATGAGGAAAAACTGAAAGAAGTGGAGAGTTTTTAATATCTTGGATCACTCCTAACTAATAATGGAGATACAATGAGGGAAATTAAAAGGAGGACACCTATCGCTCGTCAGAAAGTAAAACAACTAAAGAATCTGTGGAGAGGAGCAGACAGAACCACAAAAATAAGATTTTTAAGGGCATGCATCTTTCCCGTAGCAACATATGTCTGTGAGACCTGGACACTTAACAAAACAGCTGAGAAACACATAAATGCCTTTGAATGTAAATGCTACAGAAGAGTTCTCCAAATATCGTGGACACAAAAAAGAACAAATATATCTATACTACAAGAATGTAATACTGAAGAAGGCTGGCTAGTAAAGAAGATTAAAGAGGGAAAACTTAAATATTTTGGACACATTAAACGTCATGATAATTTAGAGAAGACTATACTGGAAGGATACATAATGGGAAAAAGAAAGAGAGGAAGACCAAAACGAAGATGGCTGCAAGACATCGCTGATGATCTGCAAATGGATGCATCAGCAGCAGGCCATCTTTCTCACAACTGAGAGGCCTACAGGAGTGCTGTTTGGGAGGCAAAGTTCCGCAAGGGACATGCAAATGAATCAATCAATAATCATTTTATTTTATGGAATGAATGTTTCAATCTTGGCATGAAGAAACTTAAGATTTTAACAATGAAATGATGTTCATTAAATTTGGTTTGGACTTTTATTCTTTGCGACTGAGGCCTCCATTTCAGTAAGGTGTATGGCCTCCTCTGTCCTGTGTCAGAGAACGACATCTCCTTGACATGGATCCAATTAGCCATTGGATCTGTTGTTGTGGGATGGTTGCCCATTCTTCCTGCAGTGCAAGAGACAACTGTTGGAGATTGGTTGGCGCCATGTCTCACTGGCGGACTTGTCTGTTGAGTTCATCCCATAAATGTTCTATTGGGCATGGAATGGTCTGGACATTGTTGTCAGCGAGGAACTGGGCAGTGAGTTGTGCCACATGAGGTCAAGCGTTATCCTGCTTTAAAATCAACCCTGGTGCAGTCAGAAGTGGAAGGATGTGAGGACAAAGAATTTCAGCAACGTATCATTGGGCATTCAAGTGTCCTTCAATTTGCACCAGATCACTTCTTCTCATGAAGTTGATCGTCTCCCACACCAGTACACCTCCACCACCATAAGGAGAAGCCTCATCCACGCAGTTCTGGGTGTAGCGCTCATGGACTCTGCGGTAAACTCTTCTCCGTCTATTGTGTCGCTGAAGCAGAAAGAATGATTCATCACTAAACCAAACCCTTCTCCAATCATTCACAATGGTCCATTGATGATGCAGTTGGTTCTAGCAATGCTGGTCTGTAAAAATAGGACCTCTGTTAGGTCTTCTAGCACAAAGACCAGCATCGTGCAGCCGGTTCCTGACCGTTTGATCTGAAATTCGATGAGCTGCTGTCATTGACTGGACTGTTGAGGACGTAAATACAAATCGATTCCTGAGGTGACACAGCCGTATGAAATGGTCTTCAGCAGGAGTTGTGACTATGGGTCTTCCACTGCGCAGCCGGTCTGCAACTGAGCCAGTTTCTTGAAATCGTCTCCAAAGGTGACTAATGGTGCTTCTAACCACATTAAACTGTCTGGCCACTACACTTTGTGACTGTCCAGTCTGTAAAAGTCCAATGATGATGAGTCGTTCTGTTAGTGAGATGAGCAACATTTGCGCATTGAATTTTCAAATGAACTGATTCGAGGAGTGTCAATCTTTTATAGGCATTCAATAACATGGTCACTGAGTGTTCATTAAGTTTCACGGGATTCTCATGAACCTGTCATGAGTTATTGTAAAAATACTGTTTTGACTAGTGTCGCTTTTCTGTGCTCATGAATCATCTGCTGAGTACAATTCAGGTCAGCCCATGTGAAGTTGATATCCAAGTGAACATTTCAGGCAATTTGCTTTCGTCTGATCACCAAACTTCAGTTTAAATTGCAACATCATATTTGTTGCATTTTTTTTTTTTAACAGTATAGGTATCTGGTGAGCACTGACAGAGATAATAATCAGACAGGGATGAATGGTAAACATGCAGAAGACATGAGAATAGTAAACAACATGGGCTAGATTAGCTTGGACATGTCAGTGTATGAACAACGCACCAGTGAACATGCTTAGACATTTTGAAACTGGTACAACTGTAGGTATCTTTCACTCTGCATGACCTACTTTCTGAAATACTGGTTTTCTCAATTCAACATTCCGTACTTCATACTTTTTTTTAAATGTAAAATTAAACACACTTTACAAACAGCAGCGAAAGTAAATGTTCAAGTGACATTCTTTTTGGTTAGATTTACTCTTGACAAAATGCTCACACACTGAACCACAGGCAAAACTGGTTGATTCTCCTCCATGCAAACTGAGAATCAATATCATCCTACTGGCCTGATTATCCTCCAAATGACTTCGCTGGGTGCTTTTTACTACGTTTTTGATACTATAAATCAGCAACTGTAACCGACGACCTCCAAAAGTTTTGTTTTTTCCTTTTTTTTTTTTAATTGGTAATTTACCAGTAACTGGTGATTAACATGATTACTGATGTACTAAATTTATCAGTACCAAAAAAACTGCTTCCATGCACTTTACAAGATGTCTTTTTTTTCTTTAAATTTGAAATGAAAAAATCAAATCTTACCTCATCAAAAATTACTTCAGAATCTACAATGGAGTCGATGATTTCACATGCAGACTTCAGTATCAGCTCATCATCCATTTCTACACAGTATCACAGAAAGAAATGCCTGCCGATATATGAATTATGGCCACGAGTCTAGTGACTCCAACTCTGGTCTTGGTATCATCTGAAAACTCTGATGGCTAGAGAACAAAGATACATTGATATTAAGTTCACATATGAAGTTCTAGTGACTTCAACTTTAATCATGACATCATCTAAAAAAAAACTCTGATGGCTAGAGAACACAGATACATTGGTATGAAGTTCACATATGATGGCTAGAGACCACAGATACATTTGTCTGAAGTTCACATATGATGGCTAGAGAATACAGACACATTTGTATGAATTTCACATATGATGAATCTCTTTCTCTGTTGTCTGTATAAAATCATAATTGACAAATTATATGTCTCTCTTGTCTGGTAGAAAATCTTAACCAATGAACCTCTTTTACTCTTGTCAACTCCAGTAAAATCTCTTTCTCCTCTACAAGTTGGAATAAAATATAACTTTACCACCCTAGATACTGTCCCAGTCTTAACATTACAGGAGTCAGTAAATATGCCATCATGAGGAAAGAATATCTCAGTATAGATCAAAGCTAGATTCACCCATAAATGAAAACAGCTGACAGACTAGCAAAGGAAGGCACACACACAAAAAAAAGAACAATTCAGGCACACAGTATGGCAAAAGGAAGTGAAAACACTGGTAAAGGAAAAGATCAGAACACATGGAGGCAGAGGACAAGCAGCAGATACTCAAAGGAGCCCTTACTAAGACTAAATAAACAACAACAGACCACAATCATTCAAGCTAAGAACCAGACACTGCAGACTCAATGCTCATCTCCACAAGATAAAGGCTGCACCAACAATGCATGTGCCAAAATAGCCCCCAGACTCCTGAAAACATACCACAGACCTGCACCATATGCAGACACCTGAAAGCCCAGGTATGGTCCCAAGAGAGAAGCATGGAGAACTTCTGGGGTCCTATGAGGACCTCCTGCTGACAGCAGGATTCAGGAGGCAACCCAACTCACTGTCCAGAAAGCTGAGTATACAAAACCGAACCCAGAAGAAGAAGAAGAGGAAGTAAAAGAGAAAGAGGAGGGAGAAAAAAAAAAGATGTTCAGCCTCAGAAAATCTACACTGAAATAAACCTCAGAAGTTAGTTATGGCAAATTAAATGAATTTAAGGTCATTTATTTTAAAAGAAGAGAACATTGTTATGGTGAATTTTTAACAATGTCACATATAAATGAATTTAAACAGCAGCACTGACACAGTCAGTCGAGGTTTACATCTATGATTACCAATTTCTGAAGGACAGAGGTTCTTTGTAATAATTTATAACCCCACAAGAAATAATATTTTAGTGATAAGATGGGTCCCAATGTGATGAATTTTCAAAGGGTAGTTTTGATTTCAGCTGCTTCTGCAGTTATTGGCAACTTTTGTTTGCAACAGATGATAATACTGGGGTAGTTTTTTTTTTTCATTATATCAATGGCTAAACTTATCATGTAAGACTTTTTTTTAAAAATTAACCTCATCATACTCTTTCGTGTATTACTCTAAATTGCCAGTGCTTGCAGATTTATATAAGTCAATGTTGTGTGGTCTGTAAAGCGGGGGCAGACAGATTCTCCGTGGAGGAGTGAAAAGCGAAACATTTGTTGCCTTTTAATACTCAGTGTACACGCAGGTCAACTCCATACTCATGTTTGTACACGCTGGGAACAGTGACCGTGAGTCCAATGGCTGAAGGGACTCTCACTCAGTAAGACGAGCTACCCTGAGTTATATTCTGCTCTTAAAACATGACAAAACCTGCAAGCCGACGATGGATCTCTTTACCGCTCAAAGAAAACGCTGGAAGAATTGAAACCTCGGGGCCATATCAAGACATCAGTTTGTTCCTTAACTTTGAAAGGTACATGAGGAAGGAGACAAAACAGAACAGGATATTGTTTTATGCAAGGTGTATACAAGCAGCAACATTCATTCATTCATTTGCATGTCCTTTGCGGAACTTTGCCTCTCAAACAGCACTCCTGTAGGCCTCTCGGTTGTGAGCAAGATGGCCTGCTGCTGCGGCATCCATTTGCAGATCGTCAACGATGTCTTGCAGCCATCTTCGTTTTGGTCTTCCTCTTTTTCTTTTTCCCATTATGTATCCTTCCAATACGGTCTTCTCTAATTCTCGTGACGTTTAATGTGTCCAAAATATTTAAATTTTCTCTCTTTAATCCTCTTTACTAGCCAGCCTTCTTCAATATTAAGCTCTTGTAGTATAGATATATTTGTTCTTTAAGCAGCAACAGCATACATTTATTTGTTAACAATTTTAACACGCAAAAACACTTCGCACATAGCGAGAGCGATGACTGTTTCGTAACGAAACAAGAATATTATGAAGAATGTCTCCGGCTTCAGAGAAACAAATTTTGGAGGGTCGACTGGTAATTCTCTTTTTACTAAGCACGGCATTTATGGTTAAAGTATGATATGATGTCTATGGTTATAGAAAGTACATCATATGTAACAGAAGTAGCTTTCAAAACTGGTCAAAAGTTGTTAAAATGCTTTACTGACCTGATCATTGTCCAATTTGTGTGTGCCGCCATGGTCACCACGGACGACTTCAAATTCCGGATTAGTTCCGTTGGCGAATTCAGGAACGAAACAAAAATGTTTTAAAAAAAAAGTGTTTATTGTTTACTTAAACACCAGGTCTTAAAAGCAAACCACTGTAATCCATTTCCACTCCTACGTGATCCATGTGCTACAGCATCATCATGACAGCGGCTGGAACGAAAGTAATTCTCCATGAAAAACAGACCTAGGGTCCCAACTTACAGTAATTTTTCTATAACTGCTAAGAACTAGCAGAATACCGTGCCAGACATACAGGGTTGGAAAACCCATAGGAAAAAAATTTTTTTTATTACACTCGATCAAGTTTAAATCCTGTCTGATTTATCTGAAGTCAAGGTCCGTTCCACACTTAGACCGACTTAGATGTTCCCTAGGGCAGTCAGTCAGTCGTTTGCATGTCCCTTGCGGAATTTTGCCTCCCTAACAAAATGTATAAACTAGGAAAAAAGTAGAAATAGCTTTATTACTTAACGAGTACACAGTTGTGACGTTTCAGCGTGAGCCTTAATCATACAGAAATACACAGGACGAAGAAATAGAGAGAGGAGATAAATTATAAATTCACATGAATGCTATGTAAAGAAGCTGTAACTTGTAAGAAGCTGTGGTTTGTTCGACGCTGTGTTCAGAAATGCGCATAGTAGACTGTAGAGAATATTTATATGGAGACTTGTGATGTGTGATAGGTAGGTTGTAACTGAGGATGGTGGGTGGGGAAACCGTGGAGGGTAGCGAGAGTGATACAATGGTAACCTAGCCGGGAGGAGGTGAAATAGGTGATTACAGCTGGGGTAAAGGGGTTTTAATGTGATGCTGTGAAGAGGTTCTGAACTATGTGTAACAGGTGAAAAGGGAGTGGAAATTAGTGGGGAGGTATTATGATTATGGAAGAGGAGAGTGTTAGGTATAGCTGAATAATGCGTTCAAACCATGTGGTTCCAGCGTCCCATATTCCTGAATGTAGCGTGAGCCCTAGGCGGCTTGTGGCATTGTTTAATGAATATTACCAGAAAATTAGATTTGCCTACGTGTTGGGGCCATTGAAATGATTTGTGACTAGTTTCGGAGCATGCTGGGTGATATCATACAGATGTTTCAGCATGCGGCCCACTAATCTGAGGCCAGTTTCACAAGCATAAGTTATCCTGCATCTTTTGCATACAATGACATATAGCACATTGAATGATTCGCACGTGAATCCTTCATGGAGAGTGATAATAGTTTTAGGAAAGGTGATCGTTTTCGTTTCCCAGACTACAGGGCAGGTAACACAATGAGAGGAGTTACATTTTCTCGTGCCAACATATGTAAGGTTCCGCTTCAGGTGGCTATAGACGAGGGTATCCTTAAGATTTGGTTCAAGTTTGTATGCTAATAGGGGTGGACCAGAGAAAATGTCGCAAGTATCGGGGTCGAGTTGGATTAATGGCAGATGTCGATAAAAATGTTCTTAACCATGTGACCATGCGGGTGAAAAGGAAGTACTAATTTAACTCCGTCAGATGGGGTGCCAGTTTTTTTTTTCTGAATGCTTCTTTTGCGGCTCACTAGTTGGATACGGTTGAATGCCTACTGAAGGACATTTTCTGGGTAGTGGCTATGACGGAAAAAAATTAATTTGTTGGACTGATCTATAAAGTCCAAGTTTCTGCTGACATAGGCGGCGAAGACGGAGGAGTTGGGAGTTTGGGATGGAGTTCTTACAGGCTTCAGGATGGGAGGAGGTGTAAATAGGTGTGGCTGTCGGTGGGCGTATAAAATACAGAGGTGACAAGACTGTGCCAATACATATTTTGATGTCTAAAAAGTTGATAGACTTGTCAGAAATTTCGTTATTGAATTTGATGTTTTTAATTAAAAAAAATCATCACATTCGCATATGAAGTTTTTGACAACTCTGTCAACATTTTAGACATCAATATATCAAATAGGCTTGTCACCTCTGTATTTTACACGCCCACCGACACTACACTAATTTCCTTTACACCTCCTCTCATTATGAAGCCTGTAAGAACTCCATAGCTTCTTACAAGTTACAGCTAAATGCTCTATTTATCTTATTTCATTTTTTTTTCCTTTACATAGCATTCGTGTGAATTTATACTTTTATATCTTCTCTCCGTTTCTTCGTCCTTTGCGTTATTGTGTGATTAAGGCTAACGCCGAAACGTCAAAACTGTGTACTCGTTAAGAAATAAAGCTGTTCCTATTTCTTTCTTAGTTTATACATTTTGGTACCACAGCTTTACTAGCGTGGCCTCGTGTATATACTTATACACTCATTATTGTGCCTCACTAACAGCTCTCCTGTGGGTCTACCGGTTGTAAGCAAGATGCCCTGTTCCTGATGCGTCCATTCGCAGCACATCATCGATGTCTTGCAGCCATCTTCGCCTTGGTCTTCCTCTCTTTCTTTTTCCCATTATGTACCCTTCCAATAATGTCTTCTCTAAATTATCATATGTCCAAAATATTGAAGTTTTCTATGTTTAATCTTCCTTAACAGCCAACCTTGTTCAATATTAAGTTCTTGTAGTATGGATATATTTGTTCTTTTTGTGTCCATGATATTTGAAAACTTCTGTAGCATTTAAAGGCATTTATGTGTTTCTCAGCTGTTTTGTTAAGTGTCCAGGTCTCACAGGCATATGTTGCCATGGGAAAGATGCATGCCCTTAAAAATCTTATTTTTGTAGTTCTGTCTGTATCTCCACTATTAGTTAGTAATGATCCAAGATATTCAAAATTCTTCACCTCTTCCATTTTTCCTCAGTGATATATATTTCAGCTGCCTTATTTATTTTTTCATGTCATCAATTTAGTTTTCTTTGCATTACTATAAAGGTTTTGCTCTTCACTGTTCTTACGGACTGACATAATTAGTTTTCCTGTCCTTTTTGTGTTGTGTATAGTAATACTGTGTCATCAGCATATCTAATCACTGGTAATTCATACCATCCAATTGTTATGGAATCGTAATATTCTTTGTCTACATCTTCTCTAACATTCCTCATTATATTTTCAGTATACAAGTTAAATAAGTAAGACGACAATATGCACCCCTGACTGACCGCTTGTTGTATGTCAAACCAACTTGTTGCTTCACCATTTATTCTTACTTCTGCCTGTTGGTCTATATACAGCAATGATATTAATTGTATCAACGATGTTGGAAATCCCTTTTTTCCCATTATTTCCCAAAGTTTCTGGTGTTGTACACAATCAAATGTCTTTGAATAGTCTATAAAGGATAAATATAGATTCACATTAAATTGCCTAGGGCGCAGGCCTCAAAAGGAACGCTGACTGGCCTGATATCTACAAACGTTTGAAGATTGTTTCTGGCTAGATCCAAATAAATTAGTCTTTGCTGACTTCTAGGTCTAATCAGACAACACTGTGCTCTGTTATTTTGCTAATATCTGAGGGCACGATTTCAAGTGACAACTTCGGCTTGAAAATATTTCACATTCTTTGGGTTCGAATGTCCTGAATACATTTCAGAATTCAAAAACATGTGATCATGATGGTGACGATGATGATGACGATGATATCTAAAATTACTGATTTGTCCGTGGAAGGAAATGAAGCTTTCCAGTGTCCTTTTTTTTTTCCATTGCGGAGTTGGTTCACGCTAATGGACAATTGGAGCAAAAATGTTTTCTTAAAATATCAGTCCAGAATTAACGAAGCTGGAACCACCTTTCCTAAAATGTTTTTTCAGTGACCTGAATGTATAACAGAATATGCCGTGAAAAGGTGAACAACTGCGAAAAAAGTGTGCTTAAATTAAACCCCCTTTGTTGTTTGTCTGTCGCAGTTAACTCTTTTCCATTGTACTCGCCCCTGATTACATGCTTAACTCGGGAGCGTAAAAAAGGTTCTGCACGTGGAAATTAAGGAAGTTTAGTGTTGGCGAATGAGCGTAAAATACTTTGCCTGGACACTTGAGAAGAACTTAGAGAGAGAGAGAGAGAGAGAGAGAGAGGAAAGAGAGGGGGAGAGAGAAAGCGGAGAGAGAGGAGAAAGGGAAAGAAGAGAGAGAGAGGAGAAAGGGAGAGAGGAGAGAAAGAGAGAGAGAGAAGAGAGAAAGAGAGAGATGAGAGAGAGAGGACAGAAAAAGAGAGAGAGGAGAGAAGAGAGAGGAGAGAGAGGAGATAAAGCAGAGAGAGAGAGGAGAAAGGAAGAGAGGAGAGAGAGGGGGAGAGAGAGGAGAGAGAGAAAGCAGAGAGAGGAGAAAGGGAAAGAAGAGGAAGAAAGGGAGAGAGGAGAGAAAGAGAGAGAAGAGAGAAAAAGAGAGGAGAGAAAGAGAGAGAGGACAGAAAAAGAGAGAGAGAGGAGAGAAGAGAGAGGAGAAAAGAGAGAGAAGATAAAGCAGAGAGAGAGAGGAGAAAGGAAGAGAGGAGAGAGAGAGGAAAAGAGACAGAGGAGAGAGAGAAAGAGAGGAGAGAGAGAAGAGGAGAGAGAGGAGAGAGAGGAAAAAGAGAGAGAAGAGAGAGAGGAAAAGAGAGAGAGGAGAGAGAGCGGAGAGAGAGGAACAAGAGGAGAGAGGAGAGAGAGAGGAGGGAGAGATAGAGAAAATGTTACTTTGAGTTGGTTAGCAGCAGTGAATTATTTTTGTAGTTGTTTTGCGTCGCGTAATAGAGTGACATAGTTGTGAAAGTTCTTTTGATTCCTACGGCGGTAGAAACACGCAGCGGTTAGTTAAGCAGCCAGCAATCTTACTGATCACGGTATTGCTGTTTCGTTTGAGATATCATTTGCCATATTTCGCCCATGTCGATTGTTTCCACCATCAACATCCTGTGGCATGTACCATAATAAACATGAGCAGGCTACTATGGCGTTGACTCAGTGATAGTGACGTTTGTATTCATGCTTCTGGGTTATATGAAAAGAGTATATTATCTCAGGGATTATGTTAGCTTATTTACTAGGGACTGGTACTCTGTGCAGATAGCCTTCGGGGGGGGGGGGGGGCTGCAGCCGGCCACTGTATCTGTCATAAGTGGTGAAGATATTTTTATAACAGTTTTCGTTTTATGACAGATTTTCTTTTTTTTTTAATGATAATTTGGAAAAGACAGTCTCGGAAGGGTACATAATGGGAAAAATAAAGAGAGGAAGATCTGCAAATGGAAGCATCAGCAGCAGGCCATTCAATCTCTCCAGCAGCAGGAGCAATAGTAGTGGTAATAGTAGTAGTAGTGGCAGCAGCAGCAGGAGCAATATTATTAGTAGTAGTAGCAGCAGGAGTAATAGTAGTAGTAGTAGTAATAATACCAGCAGCAGCAGGAGCAATATTAGTAGTAGTAGTAGTAGCAGTAGGAGTAAAAGTAGTAGTAGTAGTAGTTGTAGCAGTAGCAGCAGCAGCAGGAGCAGTGATAGTAGTAGTAGTAGTAGTAGTAGTAGTGCAGCAGGAGCAATAGTAGTAGTAGTAGCAGCAACAGCAGCAGGAGCAATAGTAGTAGTAGTAGTAGTAGTAGTAGTAGTAGCAGGAGCAATAGTAGTAGTAGTAGTAGCAGGGGCAATAGTAGTAGTAGTAGCAGCAGCAGCACCAGCAGCAGGAGCAATAGTTGTAGTAGTAGTCACAGCAGCAGCAGGAGCAATAGTAGTAGTAGTAGCAGCAACAGCAGCAGGAGCAATAATAGTAGTAGTAGTAGTAGTAGTAGTAGTAGTAGTAGTAGTAGTAGCAGGAGCAATAGTAGTAGTAGTACTAGTAGCAGCAGAAGCAGGAGCAATAGTAATAGTAGTAGTAGTAGTAGTAGTTGTTGTTGTTGTTGTTGTTGTAGCAGCAGCAGGAGCAACAATAGTAGCAGTAGTAATAGTAGTAACAAAAACAGTAGCAGAAGCAATAGTAGTAGTAGTATTAGTAATAGTAGTAGTAGTAGCAGCAGCAGCAGCAAGAGCAGCAGCAGCAGCAGTAGTAGTAGTAGTAGCAGCAACAACAGCAGTAGTAGTAGTAGTAGTAGTAGTAGTAGTAGTGGTAGCAGTAGTAGTAGTGCAGTAGTAGTAGTAGTAGTAGTAGTAGTTGCAGCAACAGCAGCATTAGCATTAATAGTAGTAGTAGTAGTAGTAGTAGTAGTAGTAGTGCAGCAGGAGCAATAGTAGTAGTAGTATTAGTAGCAGCAGCAGCACCAGCAGCAGGAGCAATAGTAGTAGTAGGAGTAGTAGTCACAGCAGCAGCAGACGCAATAGTAGTAGTAGGAGTAGTAGTCACAGCAGCAGCAGACGCAATAGTAGTAGTAGGAGTAGTAGTCACAGCAGCAGCAGACGCAATAGTAGTAGTAGGAGTAGTAGTCACAGCAGCAGCAGACGCAATAGTAGTAGTAGTAGCAGCAACAGCAGCAGGAGCAATAGTAGTAGTAGTAGTAGCAGCAGGAGTAATAGTAGTAGTAGTAGTTGTAGTAGTAGTAGTAGTAGTAGTAGACAAAAAGCAATTTTAACAAGAGAAAGAGACAGAGTAGTAATACTAGTATTAGTAGTAGTAGTAATACTAGTATTAGTAGTAGTAGTAATAGTAGTAGTAGTAGTAGTAGTAGTAGTAGTAGTAGTAGTAGTAGACAAAACACTTTAAATAAGAGAGAGAGAGAGAGAAATAGTAGACAAAACACTTTAAACGTGAGAGAAAGCAAGAGAGAACGAACAAACGAACGAACATGCTTTATTTTCAAAGGGTTAAGAATTGGGCACGCAGGCTCGTCTAACATTCTGCCCTTCATCATACAGCTCTCACTCAGTCACAGTCATTCAGTATTTGTTAATGAGCATTAATAATCACGAAGACACAATTAAATGAATACATAATAAATAATAAACTTATCTCTTGTCCATACACTCCACACTTTGTTTTATGCAACAGCATGAAATAAAATTGCATTCTTACATTCATTCAAAACTAAAATTTATATAAAAGTTGTTAAAAATGACAACAATCAAACCATACTTTAAACTACTTTAGACTTTGCTTAGGGAGGCATATACTCCATATCAGATGTTGACAAAGTTTAAAGTTATAAGAACGAATATTACTTTAAGTTTTACATACGTTGGTAGGGCATTCCAAAGGTGGGCAGCTGAGTAAGAGAAGCTTTTTTAAAAGATGTCCAGTTTTGGTTTTGGGAGAATACAATTGCTTAAGCGTCGACTGTGTTTTGGGTTGGATTTGAACAACGACACAAACAGGATGGAGCATTGTGGAATATAATTTTATGAACTAACTTGGCCTTGTTGAAAAAAATCTCTTCTTGAGGGGTAGAATATCAAGATGTTTGTCCTTATTTGTAATATGTGCTGCATGTTTATTATCTATAAGCTTTACTGCTCGTTTTTGAAGTGAGTAAAGTCTTTTAAAGTAAAGTAACTTTTTAGGTAAAGAGAGAGAGAGAGAGAGAGAAAGACAGAGACACAGAGAGAGACAGAGACACAGAGAGAGACAAAGACAGAGAGGGACAGAGAGACAGAGAGAGTCAGAGACAGAGACACAGGGAGAGACAAAGACAAAGAGAGACAGAGACAGAGAGACAGAGACAGAGCGACAGAGAGACAGAGAGAGACAGAGACAAACATAGACGGAGACAGAGAGACAGAGAGAGACAGATTGATTGACTGATTGATCTTTATTTCAAAAGGGTTAAGAATAGAGATAGAGACAGAGAGAGACAAAGACAGAGAGACACAGAGACACAGAGACAGAGACAAAGACAGAGAGAGAGAGAGAAAGAGAGAAACATTAAACTTTTATTTTAATACGAAATTATTTTTTCTTGGCATTGATGGCTTCACTATCAAACATCTTGTGTGTGTGGGGGGTAGGGGGGATGGGGGTATGGTGGTTTGGAGGAGGGTGCGAGATAGCTAAGCTGATTAATGCGTTATTCGTTCGTGGCTGGACCGTTGCTCGTTCTACCGGTGGAGATGGTTCAAGTCCCGGGTAAGTTTCTTGTCACCTTTTTCTTATCTTTCTCTCGCGTCTAAAACTGCTTCGTCTACGATTTTTTATCGAGTTCCAACCACATAACACTGTATTCTGATATTTTTTTTTCTTATTCTCACGTCTATTATGTTTTGTCTACTGTTTTTTTTTCCCGACTCTAATTATACACCCTTTTACTCTATCGCTCAACTGTGCAAAGGTTTCGTTGTTTCCACTTTGCTAAATTTGTTACTTAAAAATTGTAGACTGATAAACAAACCCTGAAGATAAAAGACTGAAAAACCAGGGTTTTTTTTTTTCATTCCTGATAAAAATGTACAGGAATAATGATAACTTTATTAGATTTTCCTATAAAAAATTGTAGAAGCCAATCTGTGAAGCTACGCTTGTTTTCCCAAGTGCTTTCGTTTAGCTTCCCTCTTTAACACGCCAGTACTTCAAGCGTTGCAGAATGTTTTAGCGGGCAAAGTTCAAAGGGCATAAGTAAATTGAGTTTTCTCGTTTTTCTTTGGCGCAGGAGTCAGGCGAGACCAAAGATTGGCTTAAATACATGTACAAGGTACATACTCCAGGGAACATCCTATCTTCAGCAACGGTAATCTATTCATTATAGTGTTGATATTCATAGATGTTTTTTTGTGTGATAACTTATCACATCAGGTCCTTCTCTTCTCTTGTCCCATCTGGTCAGTCAAATAAGATATTTTTATACGAGTCCCCCTCTTTTCCTTTCTTTTCTTTTTTAACCGTGAAGTTTTCCACTGATTGTCAGGTTCTCTAACTTCTGTCTTCTCGAGACTTGTCTGAAGTTTAGTTTTAATTTCTAATTGGATTTAAATAGTTTTCGTTTTTCTGACATCATTCAACAAATAATTTACTGTAAATTACAAAACAATTTGAAAGTTTGTATTTAAAAAATAAAATTTTATGCACCAATTAAAAGCTGTAGACACGAGTAAAATCACATTTTCATTTATCGCCCCGTCATTTTTTATAGATTTACATTAAGTGTCCAAATCAAGTGTCTACGTAAGATCAGAGGAATACAATGAGTAATGAGCCCTTGTTATGAGAGACACACGTAGAGCCACTGTTGACAGCGACTGAAAGCAGAGGATGGCTACATGTTAGCCACATTATGAGAGTGACTGACGTGTCCTTACCACGAAGTGCTTTGATGTGGACTCCACAGAGTACAAGAAGCGCGGGACTATCCAAAGAGACATGAAGACGTACAACAGAGAGAACCCCATCCATCTTCACTCTCCGGGACATAGGCCATCAAGGGCTCTTCATTTATTTCTATCGTGTGTTGCTCCTTCTATCCAGGTGTAGTCCATCTTTCTGATCTCTGCTTCAGACTCCATTGCTGTGTTTCTAGGTCTACCTTGTTTCCTCTTAGCCTGGGGAATGCAGGCGAGACCCTGTCTGGTTATGTTAGTGACAGACTTTCGAAGTGTATGTCCTGTCTATCTCCAGCGTCTTTTCGTTATCATTTTCTTTTACTCTAGGTTGGTTCGTTTTCTGCAACAGCTCTTCATGGCTTATGTTATCTGTCCACCCAATCCGAAGAATTTTCATTAGGCAGGTGTTAACAAAGGTCTGCAGTCTCTTGGTTCTTTTGGCTGAGTGATCCATGTTTCTAGTCCATACAACAGGAGCGATTTGACATTTGTGTTGAACAGTCTAAGTAGAGAGAATGCTGGTAAACAAAGGACTAACATGGTAGACAGCCAAGAAGATAATGAAGTACCGACAGAAGTGGAAATATCTTGCTACCAGCAGCCCCACGTGTCTTATGCGCTGAAGTGACAAGAGAGATGTATATAAACTGCCTAATTGTAACAAACAAAATGGTTTTTATACACGCAAATAAAAGAAACAAGAAGAAAAGAAATGAATTGTCTATTAAAAAATATGGGAAAATAAGAAAAGGTTTGCCTATATTTCAATCCATGTACTGGAACTAAAATTAAAAAGATAAGCTTCGTTTTCGTTTAATCGCTGTTCTACGTAACGTTCCGTCTGTGTAATTCTATGTAACGTTCCGTCTGTGTAACACACACGTAAAGCAAGTAAAGCATTGTCATTGTCGGTGAGGTATTTTTAAGCTTGTAATCAAAATTATCTGGAACTGGAATTCCATACTGCATCCATTCTGATATCATTTAATTTTGTGTCTTTGCACCAACTTCCCCTTCACAGAACTCCCTTGATTAAGTTCTCACACTGTTGCTCTGTGGTAACTCCCGCCCCCCAAATGACATTGACAACTCAAGAAACAGGCAAGCTGAGCTGAAGTCTGAGATTTTATCACATCTTGTCTACAGCCCCGATATGGCTCCGTGCGGCTTTCATGTCTTCGGACCTTCGAAAGAGGCTTTGCGAGGTCGTCGCTTTGAAAGTGATGAACGGCTACAGGAGGCGATGCGGTCATGATGGAACCACCCAAAACGTTATTCTCTACAGTAATCAGGAAGCTTGTAGACATATATAAATTAAATGTTGAGCAACACGAGGACTATGAGGAGACATATTATTAACGGTAAGCCTTTTACATTCACTAATACATACAATATTCTTCTGACTTCTGGTTAATCTTCTTGTGTATGTGTGTATGTATTATATATAAAGACTGGCACTGACATGGAATCCTCAAAGAAATAGAAAACGAGGAAGACCTAGACTTACTTGACAAAGAGAAATTATGACAGTGCTCTGAGACAAGGGATACACATGGAAGGAAGTAGAGAGTAATTCCACGAACAGGGATGATTGACTGGAAAACCTTTATCCGTGGCCTATGCTCTCAAGGGAGTGAAAGATGATGAGATATATAAAACAATATGGAATACCAAGAACAAAAATCATCAACTTCATAAGAGGCGTGTGCGTGAACTACGTTTCCACAGTTAACATAGAAGAGAGATTAAGCGAATGGCTCCAGACTGACACGGCCTGTGAGACAAGGATGCATTCTATCTTCCTTGTTATTTGGAGTAGCCATCCACTTCGTAATGAACATATGCTGTACTGGTAGTACAGGCATTGAACTGGTACTGGGGGCCCAGTTAGAGGGCCTTGATTATGCGATGATATAGCGCGTATTCGTGGAAATGTGGAAACGATGCAAGGAAGAAAGAAAACACATGCACTGCACGAAATGCCTAGCAAAATAAGAAGAACCAGGAAAAGACAAAAATAATGACAAACCTGGTCGCGCTAGACGGAAAAACTGCCAGTATATTCGGAGGGAACAGCAGTAGAAGAAGTAGATCATTTAGTTTACTCGGAACTTGGATAGATCAGGAAGGAGACACGAGGAAAGAAGTTAGAACCAGAATAGCAAAGACAGCTCTGGTCTTTACGAATCTTGAGGAAATATGGAAACCAAAACTCTTAAGCAGAATAACAAGATTAGTATATTCAGCTCAAATGTAATATCCATCTTCATGTATGGATAAGAAAGCTGGAAAACAACCGAAGATACAGAGAGCAGATTGGACGTATTCAAAAACAAATGTCTGAGAAAAATGCACTGTATACAACGGAAGGAATTCAAGACTAAAGCGGAGATAAGAGAAATGATCATGCAGTGATCAGGAAAAGACTGAGAACATATATGGGGCACATAATGAGAAGAAACAATCAGAGAATCACAAAGCAAGCCATCAAATGGGAAACATCTGGGGGGAAAAAAAGAGGCTGACCTTGAGTGATCCTAAAGAGAACACTGACAAGAGAGGCTAAGATGACTGGCATTAGATCTCTTGATGAGATTGAGAAGCTGGCCGAGAATAGAGACTCGTGGCGAGACACTGCGAGCCCTGTGTGACGCCTGACGGCACGGGAAGCATGTAAGAAGTAATAAACACACACACACACACACATATATATATAATCCTCCTTATTCAGTCTCCCTGGAACTGCGAGCGTATGTTCTTTACAGCCGATGATATGAAGATGTTGAGGCACACCATCGTGTCGGATAGGGAGCAGGTCATGGCAGCTATTTTTTCAGTCCCTGAAGGCAGCTAAAAAGTAATGGGTATGCAGTACTTCTTTAGCAGTCTCCACCACCATGGGGCTACGGCGATCCTTGCCCCGTTAGCCAGGCTAGACCAATTACTGGAGGCACCAACGGAGAAGTGGGACAAGGTGTTCTTCAGTTATGGTTCGTCAACCCTGATGCTAGGATGTCAGCTATGGTTCGTCAACCCTGATGCTATGACATCAGCTATGGTTCGTCAACCCTGATGCTATGATGTCAGCTATGGTTCATCAATCCTGATGCTATGATGTCAGCTATGGTTCGTCAACCCTAATGCTATGATGTCAGCTATGGTTCGTCAACTCTGATGCTTTGATATCAGCTATGGTTCATCAATCCTGATGCTTTGATGTCAGCTATGGTTCGTCAACTCTGATGCTTTGATGTCAGCTAGTTCGTCAACTCTGATGCTAGGAAGTCAGCTATGGGCCGCTGATTGCCAAAACACAGCGAATCTTCTCCCCCATTTGCAATTTACGAGAAGACAGAAGTTTGAGAACTTAGAAATGAGTAGAAAATTCAATGGAAAAACTAGGTAGACTGGGACAACAATAAAAAAACTCAGCTGACTGATCAAGCGGCATTGAAACAAAAAAGCATATAAACACCAAGGATCGCACAATATACAGAATCATGATCATCAATTTCATATATACGTGTATGTATCCTCGACGGAAACTCTAGATAACTCTTCTGGTGACGAAAACATAAAATACCAAGTTTATAGAGCAGCCATTTCCGCCTTCATATTTACGGAGATTTCAGAACTTTATCCTCACATCTTTTGCCCATCCCCTTGGTATATTTTAACCAATCACAGCTTGTTTTGCAGGTAAAACCGACACTGATTGGGTACATGAGACCAAATAGAAGATCTTGATTTTGCAGATGACATAACTCTTATCAGTGACAATGTGAAATCGATGCAGGAAAAAAACAGATTCCCCGTCTTCCTTGGCTAGCAAAATAGGTCTTGAAATTAACAAAGACAGAAACAAAAATAATGAAACTTCTCATTAATCAAGAAGGAAAAATATACGTAGAAGGAATAGTTGTTGATGAAGTAGACCAATTTCCATACCTTGGCAGCTACATAGACCAGGATGGTGATACCAGTAAGGAGGTTCGAATTAGAACTGCAAAAGCAGCATTGTCCTTTAAAAATCTTGAGAACGTATGGAATTCAAAAGTTATAAGCATAAAAACCAAGTTAGGATTATTCAATTTAAATGTGATATCCGCCCTCATTTATGCTTGCGGGAGCTGGAAATCAACTAAAGAAATAGACAAGAAATTAGACTCTTTTGAAAACAAATGCCTAAGGAAAATACTTGGTATAAAGTGGAACGAATTCAAGAACAACGCAGAGATAAGACAGATGAGCAAATAACAACCTGTTTCATGGGTGATCAGAAAAAGAAGATGGACATATATAGGCCATGTGATGAGAAGAAACAATCAGAGAATCCCAAAACAAGCTATCAAGTGGAGCACAACAGGCCGAAGAAAAAGAGGTCGATCACGTGAAACTCTAAAGAGGACATTGTTAAGAGAAGCCAGTTTAGTGGGCATAACATTATTTAATGAAGTTGAAAGACTCGCCGAGAACAGGAAAACTTGGCAAACAACTATGCGAGCCATATGTGACGTTTAACGGCACGAGTAGGATGTAAGAAGCTTGTTTTGCATCAGAGTAATCTAATCAGTGGTTCTCAAACATGTTTTTTTATTTGAAGTAGAGGACCCCTGAAGCCAAAGATAATTCGTTTTCAGCCCAGTATACTCCTCATTATTTGGTATTCATTTCGAAATACAGTAAAATCTCATTATAACCGACTTCAATGTGATTGACAGACTGGTCCGATATATCAAAAGTCCCCTATATCCAGGATAAAACACGTATATAGGGGTGTCGCCGGGATCTACAGACCTGGCCCGTTATTACCGAGTCTCCAATATAAACGGGGTCCGTTATCATTAGATTATACTGTAATTCTGTTGTAGGTACTTATATCTGAACTGTTTGTTATATGCACAAGTATAGAGGGTTTTTTAATTAGGTTTTATTACTCGGGACCCTTGCAGGACACTTACCTGGTACAAAGAGTCCGCGATCTCCATGCTGGGAACCAGTGGCCTAATGATAAACCCTTTCATAGTGTAGTATGTGGGGGGGGGGGGGGGGGAGTATTAACTCTTTCACTCCAAGGCAGCACTGACAGTGTTGATAGATCGTGCTCACATGTGTGAATCAGTGTTCACTGTGATGTAAATAAAACGAAAAGTATCACATTTCTAGCCCAATCTATATTTTTGTTTTTAAAAAATCGTATAGTCGCTTCCTCCTACTTTCTTTCTGCCAAATTTTATCTCTAATCAGAATAAATTCCAGCTGAGCAAGGATATTAATTCAAGAGTGAAAGAGTTAATAGTAAATGAAAAATCTAAGTTACCTGAGTAACTTTTGCAAAGTGCAAAAAAAAAAAAACAATAATAATTTAAGATTTACCGAAAAATATTTAAGGATTAACTGGAAAAATAATTGACGATTAACTGGGGAAAAACAATTTAAGATTAATTAGTTTAAATTTTACTGTGAAAATAGTTTAAAATTAACTGAGAATTAATTTAAGATTATCTTATCTTATATCTTATATCCTTCCCGTGCCGTTAAACATCACATAGGGCTCGCAATTTTTCCTGTCTTTGGCGAGTCTTTCAATCTCATCAAAGGATTTTATGCCTGTTAATTTGGGCTCTCTTAATAATGTCCTCTTCAGAGTTTCACGCGGTCTGCCCCTTTTTCTTCGGCCTGTTGTGTTCCACTTGATACCTTGTTTTGGGATTCTCTGATCATTTCTTCTCATCAAGTGACCAACATATGTCCATCTTCTTTTCCTGGTCACCCATGAGACTGGTTGTTGTTCAGTCATCTGTCTTATCTTTGCATTGTTCTTGAATTCATTCCACTTGATGCCGAGTATTTTCCTTAGGCATTTGTTTTCAAAAGAGTCTAATTTCTTTTCTATTTCTTTAGTTGTTTTCCAGCTTTCGCATGCATAAATGAGGGTGGATATTACATTTGAATTGAATAGTCTTAACTTGGTTTTTGTGCTTATAACTTTTGAATTCCATATGTTCTCAAGATTCTTGAAGATTAATGCTGCTTTTGCTATTCTAATTCTAACTTCCTTTCTGGTGTCACCATCCTGGTTTATGTAGCTGCCAAGGTATGCAAATTGATTGACTTCTTCAATATCTGTCCCTTCTATGTGTATTTTTCCATTTTGATTGAGAGGAATTTTCATTATTTTTGTTTTTTCCTTGTTAATTTCAAGTCCTATTTTGCTAGCCAGTGAAGACAGGCTATCTGTTTTTTCTTGCATGGAATTCACATTATTACTGATAAGAGTTATGTCATCAGTAAAATCAAGATCTTCTAGTTGGGTCCCATGTACCCGGTCAATACCTGTGTTACCTGTGCAGTATTTTTTCATTATGAAGTCTATTGTAATCCCAAAAAGTAAAGGAGACAGTATACATTCTTGTTTCACACCTGTTTCAATCTGGAACCATTCACTCATCCCTTCTTCTGTCTTGACTGCACAAATATATCCATTGTAGAAGTCCTTAATGATGTTGACAATTTTAGATGGTATTCCATATAGACATAAAATTCTCCACAATGAATCTCTGTGTATGCTATCAAATGCCTTTTTAAAGTCTATGAAGTTCAGTATTAATAGTTTCTGCTTTTCAATATGTTTTTCAAGTATTATTCTTAGAGTAAAGATCTGATTGAGACAGCTTCTCCCTTTTCGAAATCCTGCTTGTTCTTCTCTCATTGCAGTATCCACTATATCTTTAAGTCTATTTAAAATGAACTTGCAAAATACTTTTGATATTAAGGTTACTCCTCTCTAGTTGTTACAGTCACTAAGGTTGCCCTTTTTATGTATTTTAACAATGATTCCTTTCTTCCAATTAGAAGGGACCTTTTCTTCTTTCCAAATCTTGTTAAACATTCTCTGTAGTTGTCTCATGTTGTCACTAATAATAGCTTTTAGCATTTCGGCTGTTATTTCATCTTCATCTGCAGCTTTGTTGTTAGCCATTAAATTCACTGCTGTTTCAATTTCATGCAATTTAATTTCATCTAGGTTGACATTTAGTTGTGGGGCTGGTAAGTCAATTTCAAGATTTAACAATTCTTTTGGGTGTGGTCGATTAAGTATTTCTTGGAAGTGTTCAGCCCATCTTTGCTTTTGGTCTTTATTTGATGTTAATAGTGTTCCAGTTTTGCTAAGGATTGGTCTTTCTTTAGATGTAATAGTACCTGTTAGCCTCTTTTGTATGTTATATAAAGTTTTGCTGTCTCCTGTTTTAGATGGTATTCCATATAGACATAAAATTCTCCACAATGAATCTCTGTGTATGCTATCAAATGCCTTTTTAAAGTCTATGAAGTTCAGTATTAATAGTTTCTGCTTTTCAATATGTTTTTCAAGTATTATTCTTAGAGTAAAGATCTGATTGAGACAGCTTCTCCCTTTTCGAAATCCTGCTTGTTCTTCTCTCATTGCAGTATCCACTATATCTTTAAGTCTATTTAAAATGAACTTGCAAAATACTTTTGATATTAAGGTTACTCCTCTCTAGTTGTTACAGTCACTAAGGTTGCCCTTTTTATGTATTTTAACAATGATTCCTTTCTTCCAATTAGAAGGGACCTTTTCTTCTTTCCAAATCTTGTTAAACATTCTCTGTAGTTGTCTCATGTTGTCACTAATAATAGCTTTTAGCATTTCGGCTGTTATTTCATCTTCATCTGCAGCTTTGTTGTTAGCCATTAAATTCACTGCTGTTTCAATTTCATGCAATTTAATTTCATCTAGGTTGACATTTAGTTGTGGGGCTGGTAAGTCAATTTCAAGATTTAACAATTCTTTTGGGTGTGGTCGATTAAGTATTTCTTGGAAGTGTTCAGCCCATCTTTGCTTTTGGTCTTTATTTGATGTTAATAGTGTTCCAGTTTTGCTAAGGATTGGTCTTTCTTTAGATGTAATAGTACCTGTTAGCCTCTTTTGTATGTTATATAAAGTTTTGCTGTCTCCTGTTTTTGCTGCTTTTTCTGCCTCTTTCGCCATATTGTCTATGTATTCTCTTTTATCCCTTCTAGCTGAACTTTTTACTTTCTTGTCTATTTCTTTGTATTTTGCTTTTGCCAAATCTCTTTCATGATCTGATTTTGCATTCAACATGTCTAATTTGACTGCTCGTCTTTCATGTATATACTTCCATGTTTTATCTGATATCCATGCTTTTCTATTTGGTTTTTTTTTCAGTCCAGCGTTTGCTTTTGCTGCTGTGATTATGGCTGTGCTGTAAGAATTCCATAACTCATCTATACCTATCTCCTCAACTTCACTGGGTGTTTTGGAATGATTGGCAAGTTCCTGATTGAAATTAATGTTAGTATTTTCTTCTTGTAGGCTGTGGCTGTTTATCTTTCTGTGTACTGATTTCTTGTGTTGACTTTTCAATTTTAGTTTTATTTTCCCTATGCACAGGTTGTGATCACTGTTGACATCTGCACCCCTATAAGCCCTTACATCCATGAGAGATGTTCTGTGTTGCTTTCTAATACAAAAATGATCTATCTGGTTTCTAGTTCTATCATCTGGAGATATCCACGTTGTTTTATGTATCTCTTTGTGTGGGAATATTGTGCCTCCAATGACCATGCCCTCTGTTAGACATACTTCGGTTCTAAGGACTGTAAATGCTTCTCAAACAGCCTCTGGCAGTCAAGTCCAGCTCCTGGCCTTCCCGTGGCAGAACTGTTTAAACTGACAGGAGAAGGGGCGAGGGCGAATATCTGGCGCCAGAAAACCAGATGCTTAGGGTAAATGAGTGGCACGTTTGGTAGCTCATCTCCCGCTGATGGCGAGATTTTTCAGTTGCCGTGCGTGGAGCGGTGCTCCTCCCGGCCAATGAAGAAAGGTGCAAATGAGGTTGCCGCGCAGCATCACTGCGGAAAAGGTGGTAGAAAGGATAAAGCGAGGCAAACAGTCAAATCACGGCACCTCTGGTCTGGAGGTCGGCCACGTCCTGAGTGCAGTCATATCGGGTGAAATGCATGAACCGGCTTTTCCCAGAGGTTAAGACACTGCTGGCGAGACTCCTCAAATGCCGCGCGTGGAGTGAAGCTCCTCCCGGTCAAGGAAGAAATGCGGAAAAGAAATAAAGGTTGCTGTGCGGTGCCGATGGGAAAGGTAGTGGAAAGGATAAAGTGAAGCTTAATCGGTATGTTCAGTAGTATCGCTACGAGAGCTATACATACAACGGCACCTCTGCTCTAGAGGCCGACCACGTCCGAAATACACCTACACTGGTGAAATATGCCTAAACCGGCACACACCAGGGGTGGAACTTGATGGCTAGACATGTCATGCCACCTCCGCTCTAGAGGTCGGTCACGCCTGATATACACCCATACTAGTGAATTTTGCCTAAACCGGCTCACACACGGAGGTGAATCTTGAAGGCTATGCATGTCACAGTACCTCTGCTCTAGAGGTCGATCACGTCCCAAACACGCCCATACTGGGATAATATGCCTAAACCGGCTCAACCCAGGGGTGGAAGTCACTAGTGGCGAGGATTCATCCTCCTGGACAAAAGCTCCATCCTGGTCACAACTAGGAAGGGTAGCGGCCACGACCGCAAAATGCTGAAGTCGGAGACTCTGGATCAGGGCAGTCTAGATAGGCAACCACCTCTCACCCGGCGGGGATGTTTGCGTATCCTAATCACGCTGAGGTTTTCCGGTGAGAAAGTCCAACTCTGGACTGGATGGGCAACCACCTCTCACCCGGAGGTGATACACGGGTATCTCAAAACACGTCGAGGTTTTCCGGTGAGAAGGTCCAACTCTGGCCTGGGTGGGCAACCGCCTCTCACCCAGCGGGGATGCACTGGTATCCTAAGCACGTCGAGGTCTTCCGGTGAGAAAGTCCAACCCTAGACTAAACTGGTGCAATGAAAACCATGGTGTCACGCAATCCCGCTTCTGAGACCCACCAAGAATACAGGCTCAAGCCCTGTGATAATCTGAACCCCTTGTGGTCCTCTCGTGGATCTCGTGTGGTCCTTCGGGGACCACACAGGAGACCACGGGACCTAACGAGGACCACAGGCGTAAATTCAGTAGGATCACAGTGCGGTTTTTGGTGGTAGAAGCGAACGAAGAAGAAGAAGAGGAGGAGACATACTTCAATTAATCTTTCTCCATTCTGATTAACCATGTGAATTCCTTCTTTCCCCATCACTTTTTCAACGTCGGTATTATCTTTCCCTACCTTAGCATTGAAGTCCCCCATAGCAATTAGGATGTCGTGTTTAGGGACTTTGTTGATGATTTGTTGTAGTTGGTGATAGAAGTCGTCTTTCACATCATCATCTGCATCATTCGTGGGTGCATAACACTGTATTATTGTCATTCTTCCGTGTCGTAGGTTGTATCGTGCTCTTATTATACGACTGTTCACCGGTTCCCATTCTACAAGGCTCTTTGCAGCTACATTTGACATAATAATGCCCACCCCATCCCGGATTTTACCATCATTTCTGACTGAATGTATTATTAACTTACCGTTTTCCGCCGATCTTTTACCTGCTTCTTGTCATCGCATTTCGCTGATGTCCAGTATGTCTAGATGGTATCTCTCCATTTCTTTGATGACCTGAGTAGTTTTTGTTGGTGCTGCCATCGTTCTTACATTCCAGAATCCAATCCTTGTCACATGTTTGGGGCCGACGAAGGAGCTCTTCGGAGTTGGCATCCCTGATGCTCGGTTGGTTTCTCTGCGAGTTTCCATAACGATATCTTTTTTTCCCATCTGGAGTCGCCTCTAGATAGGTCCCAGGATAAGGCTGTTAGCCTTATGCCCAAATCCCGGTACATGATGTGTGACAGATCAAGCGGAATTCCGCTGATTTCTGCATGCCGGCGAGAGCGTTAAAAAAAGTCCGCCATCTTGCACGTCACGTCGGAAGTCTTAATTTAAGATTAACTGGAATGTAATTTTATAATTAACTGAAAAAGAGATCATTTAAGATTATGTGGGAGAAAATATAATTTAGAATTAGTTGACAAAAATAATTCAAGATTAGTGAGTGCCCAGTAAACTACCAAGAGGTGAAAACTATAATCCGTAACCAGTGCAGATCTGAATGGAAAAAGTAACTGAAATGTAACAACGAACCAGATCCATTACACCAACTACAAAGACATCAGCAAACCATCCTCTTCCGCCTAAGGACAGGCCACTGCAGACTACTAAGCCACCTACATCGACTTGAAATGTCTCGCACAAAACGAGTGTTCATGTGGCAGTGGAGTCCAGACAACAGAACATATTATTCAAGATTGCCCAAACCAATGCAGACCCGAGGCGTGAGACATGACCAGAGGACACAAGCTTGGGGCAAAAGCTTTGGGGGCTCCTATCAGGATCTGGAGAGGACTGTGGGCTTTGCCATGTCAACAGGGATCAGGATCTGATGTGACCAACATCATCGAACGCAGAAGAAGAAGTAGGAATTAGCATCATCGCACTCTGGGGTACACCTAGACATGCTCCGCTCCCTGCTTCAGTAACCACCGAAGAGTATGAACACTAATTGTACCTGTCAGCTGTTGGTTCTGGCAATCTCGGATTCTACCAGCCACCCATCAGGCCATTTCTTCCCCCTCTTATCACACCATTGTATTACATCCTTTGTAGATATAAGAGTATATCACCAACACATGTCCTTTCCTCCTCCTGTACCAGTTCCGCGACCTCAAACTTCAGAATATCCGTCCTATCCATAGGAATCAAATCTGTTGCTACAGCTTTGCGGGCAACATGATCAGCTACCTCATTGCCTCTCTATTTTGTCGCACAATGCTCCGCCTTACTTGTGGTCAATGTTTTCGTATAACACTAAACATAGCTAGCGTTTAAAAAACTGTCTTCTTCCTAAACCCAGGATTGATCTGTACAAGAAAAGCCTTGCATACTCTGCAGTACAGCTCTAGAACACCCTCTCCTATCATTTAAAATCCATTGGTAATACTTCATCGTCTAGCACTCGTCTAGCAACCAAATGGTCGAGGGTTCGAATCCCCAGCTGAGCGGGATTTTTTTTCCGACCAATACGGCCCCGAGGTCGACCCAGCCTCGTAAAATGGGTACCAGAGAAAATCTGGGAAGTAAAGGCAGCGAGGAAAGGAACTGGTCACCCTACCTCATACGCTGATGACCCAGCATAATGAGGTCTCTAACGCTTCACCCTCTACGGCATTTGCTATGGGACTATCTTTACTTTACTTTAATACTTCATCCTTTAACTCAAACCTGTTTCATTATTTACTTGCTTGTAATTATATGCCTCTATAAAATAACCAGCACTCTCTCAACACGTGACTCGCCAAACATCAAGTACTAAAATGACATAGTTAGAAAAGTAACTTGTTAGATATTGTTAAAAATTATTTTAATGTTTGTTAAAAAAACATATGTTAGAAGATCTGTATTTACAATGTATTTTTGTTTATGTATATGTCTGTGTGTGTATGTGTGCGTGAGTGCTATTTTATTAGGTTAATTACTTCTTCTCTTTTACCTTGAATGTAGTAGTTAAATCTTACACTCTTTTGATATGTTTTTTCCTAATTTAATTTGTATATTTGTACTAAATCAAGTGTGTGGGAAGAATGAAAGATGGAGTGATGAAGGGCAGAATGTAAGACGGGACTGCTTGCCCAATTCTTTACCCTTTAAAAATAAAGATTATTCATTCATTCATTCATTCATTCATTCATTCATTCATTCACAATGTCGTGTTGTGTTTAGTGTGGTGCTCACTCTGGAATTTCTGTAAATTGTAAGTAGTAGATTTATTGTAACTATTATTTTGTTAGGTTTCACTTCCCCATGGCAAACGAGTTCTTGCCCGGAAAGTTCTGTTGTTATGTCTGTTTTGTCACTGCCGTGTGGCAGTAGTTTTCCTCATCTTAATTTACGTCATCTTCATTTTCTTCATTAATAGATCTTTTGTGGTGTTGTCAATACACCAGCGTGTCTATTGAGTCCCATGATTGTTGACAGTGCCCTCAGAAAGGCGGTCAGAAAAAAAGGGCGGAAAGTCAGACGGGCCTGCGTGTCCAATTCTTAACCCTTTGGAAATAATGATCAATCAATCAGTCCCGCATTCCCTGGGCAATATATCCAGGCTTGACCTAGTGGCACGAGACTGTCGCAAGAATCTCTGTTAACCCATGTCCGAGCATTACTGCAGGGGGGTATTCAGCTGCTGTCACCAAGACACGACAGTATGTGAGGGGCGAGACTGCGTGGAATGTACTAGTCTCTTTTCTGGTACGGAGGCACTGCCAGGTAGTCTCTTCTCTGGTACGGGGGCACTGCCAGGTAGTCTCTTCTCTGGTACGGGGGCACTGCCAGGTAGTCTCTTCTCTGGTACGGGTGCACTGCCAAGTAGTCTCTTCTCTGGTACGGGGGCACTGCCAGGTAGTCTCTTCTCTGGTACGGGTGCACTGCCAAGTAGTCTCTTCTCTGGTACGGGGGCACTGCCAGGTAGTCTCTTCTCTGGTACGGGGGCACTGCCAGGTAGTCTCTTTTCTGGTACGGGGGCACTGCCAGGTAGTCTCTTTTCTGGTGGGGGGCACTGCCAGGTAGTCTCTTTTCTGGTACGGGGGCACTGCCAGGTAGCCTCTTTTCTGGTACGGTGGCACTGCCAGGTAGTCTCTTCTCTGGTACGGGGGCACTGCCAGATAGCCTCTTCTCTGGAGCCAGGGCACTGCCAGGTAGCCTCTTTTCTGGTACGGGGGCACTGCCAGGTAGCCTCTTTTCTGGTACGGGGGCACTGCCTAGGTGACCGGTTAGTCTCCTCTCAAAAACACATATCGTTATTTTCATTACATCGCTTTACACAAAACACAATTTTCTGATGAATGACTTCTTTATTTTGCCAGGTCTAGCACTAGACCGAACAGAATACAATAAACTAAAATAAAATAAAGTTTTAACTCCCGTGCTATATCCAAAGCACCTCTGAAAAGAAATGGCGAAGAAAAACTTCTTTTGTTCATTATAATATCCAGGTTTAGTTTTTGCATCGACTCTGAGACAGACAAAAGGGAAGACAATCCACGCTCTCCTACATCTCAATATCACACTTCTGCTGTTCTGGTACTGAAGTACCGAGTTTCGTTTGCACGGGAGCTTTCCTTTCTGGAATGCTTTTGTTTGGTTCAATAGCAGGTTCTGGAACTTCTCTCAACAGCTGAAAATACGGTTTCAGTTTCAATATTCGCTTACAAGAACTCAGAGTTGGCACTCCCTAGAAGACATCTGCCTCCGGGAAATGCACTTGTACAAATTAATACGAAAAGGTATATCTGTTATCTAATAGATTCTCGCACTAAAGTTTGGCGAGGACTTTGTGCTTTCGTTTTTAAGCTTCCTTCTTCACCAGGACTCTTTCATATGTCAGTCATCTACGCAAAGAGTGGGATTACGTGCTTGAATCCCATCGTCAGCAGGAGTTAGTTATACTAAGCTGCCTCAAAGTTTTTCATCTATTCCTTTGGTTTGGGGGGTTGGGGGGCAGTTTATGACTCTTTAGTCCTTTCGGTACCAAAGGAGAATACGTCCCAGCCTTTTCACTATCAACGGGACAATACGTCCAAGCCCCTTAGGTAGAAACGAGACAATACATCCTAGCCCTTTCACTACCAACGGGACAGTATTCCCAGTTTTTAATTACGCTATACCAACGGGACAGTATGCCCCACTTTTTAATTATGCTATACCAACGGGACAGTATGTCCCAGTTTTTAATTACACTATACCAACGGGGCAGTATGTCCCAGTTTTTAATTACACTATAAAAACGGGACATTCTGTCTCAGTTTTAAATTACACTATACCAACGGGACAGTATGTGTCAGTTTTTAATTACACTATACCAACGGGACATTCTGTCCCAGTTTTTAATTACACTATACCAACGGGACAGTATGTGTCAGTTTTTAATTACAATATACCAACGGGACAGTATGTGTCAGTTTTTAATTACACTATAAAAACGGGACATTCTGCCTCAGTTTTAAATTACACTATACCAACGGGACAGTATGTGTCAGTTTTTAATTACACTATACCAACGGGACATTCTGTCCCAGTTTTTAATTACACTATACCAACGGGACAGTATGTGTCAGTTTTTAATTACAATATACCAACGGGACAGTATGTGTCAGTTTTTAATTACACTATACCAACGGGACAGTATGTATCAGTTTTTAATTACACTGTACCAACGGGACAGTATGTTTCAATTTTTTAATTACACTATATCAACGGGACAGTATGTGTCAGTTTTTAATTACACTATACCAACGGGACAGTATGTGTCAGTTTTTAATTACAATATACCAACGGGACAGTATGTGTCAGTTTTTAATTACAATATACCAACGGGACAGTATGTCTCAGTTTTTAATTACACTATACCAACGGGACTGGGTGTCTGAGTGGCGAAGTGGTTAGTGCACTGGTCTCTCATGGCGAAGGTCGGGAGTTCGAATGCAACCGGCGGCACCCAAGTCACCCAGCTGTAGAAATGGGTACCCGAATTCTTCTGGAGTTGGGGAAGGAAAAGGCAGCCAGGCGTGATACTGACCATATCACCCTCTAGTGTGCTGACAAGTCAAAGAAAATATGGGCACTAACACCATATCCCTATGTGCCTCTAAGGCATGACAAGGTTACCTTTACTTTTTTTTTTATACCAACGGGACAGTATATGTCAGTTTTTAATTACACTATACCAACGGGACAGTATGTGCCAGTTTTTAATTACGCTATACCAACGGGACAGTATGTCTCAGTTTTTAATTACACTATACCAACGGGACAGTATGTCTCAGTTTTTTAATTACACCATATCAACGGGACAGTATGTCTCAGTTTTTAATTACACTATACCAACGGGACAGTATGTCTCAGTTTTTAATTGCATTATACCAACGGGACAGTATGTGTCAGTTTTTAATTACACTATACCAACGGGACAGTATGTGTCAATTTTTAACTACAATATACCAACGGGACAGTATGTGTCAGTTTTTAATTACAATATACCAACGGGACAGTATGTTTCAGTTTTTAAGTACAATATACCAATGGGACTGGGTGTCTGAGTGGCGAAGTGGTTAGTGCACTGGTCTCTCATGGCGAAGGTTGGGGGTTCGAATGCAACCGGCGGCACCCCAGTCACCCAGCTGTAGAAATGGGTACCCGAATTCTTCTGGAATTGGGGAAGGAAAAGGCAGCCAGGCGTGATACTGACCATATCACCCTCTAGTGTGCTGACAAGTCAAGGAAAATATGGGCACTAACACCATATCCCTATGTGTCTCTAAGGCATGACAGGGTTACCTTTACTTTTTTTTTATACCAACGGGACAGTATGTGTCAGTTTTTAATTACACTATACCAACGGTGACAGTATGTGTCAGTTTTTAATTACACTATACCAACGGTGACAGTATGTGTCAGTTTTTAATTACAATATACCAACGGTGACAGTATGTGTCAGTTTTTAATTACACTATACCAACGGTGACAGTATATGTCAGTTTTTAATTACAATATACCAACGGTGACAGTATGTGTCAGTTTTTAATTACAATATACCAACGGTGACAGTATGTGTCAGTTTTTAATTACACTATACCAACGGTGACAGTATGTGTCAGTTTTTAATTACACTATACCAACGGGACAGTATGTCTCAGTTTTTAATTACACTATACCAATAGGGCATCTGATTCCGCTTTATAACATCAGTAGGATAATGTCTCAAAAATTTTTTCAACCCAATACTTTATCTAATTAGCTGTGTTTTTTTTTCAAACTATTGTGTTTGTTTTGTTTTTCATTATATCCATACTAAACGATAAGACAGAAATTTAAAAAGAAACATCTCTGGTCCTGAAAGGGTTTTAATATCAGTAAAAATAGCCTCATAAGCCTATAAACGGTGGGTGAAGGATAGAAAAACAAGCAGAAATCAGACAGAACTTAACAAACAACGAGCAAAAGGGAAACAAACAGCACAGATACATTTTAAACTCACAGCTAATTCAATTTATTACCTACTCCTATGAATAAAACAAGCTGTGAAAAAAACTCGCCAATGACGAATCAGAAAATCAACAACCACCAATCAGAAAATTCGGCAACATTGAATCAGAAAATTCAGCAATAAGAAATGAACTACTGCCTGCGGAGGATTTTAAACATTAAATGGCAAGACAACAAGAACAGGAACGAGGAGGTCTGGGAAAGGGCAGGACAAGAACCTATGAACCTACAGATCATGTCTAGGAAGTGGAGGCGGATTGGCCACATTCCGAGGAAACCCGACAACAGCATAGCAAGACAGGCACTGACATGGAATCCTCAAGGAAACAGAAAACAAGGAAGACCTAGACTTACTTGGTGAAGAGAAATTATGACAATGCTCGGAGACAAGGGATGCACATGGAAGGAAGTAGAGAATAATTCCAAGAACAGGGATGACTGGAGACCTTTATCCGTGGCCTATGCTCTCAAGGGAGTGAAAGGCGATGATGATGATGATGATGATGATGATGATGATGATGATGATGTTGATGATGAAAGGAGAAAACTCAGCAACAACCCATCAAAATATCATAACAACAACCAAGCAGAAACTCAAGAACAACCAGTGAGAAGTCTTATCATATTCGAAGTCCCTATTTTATGAATTAGATCGCATTTGACTCTTGGCCAACGGGTTTTTTAACAGTGAAATCTATCTCTGCAACTAGATAATTTGTCATTTTATACATCTTTACAGAGGCTGAGTCCAACTTTAAAAAAAGGAAAATCAAAATTGAAGGCCGTTATGCAAACTTTGAGAAAATTCACCTTACAGTATATTGTCAGCTGCAACTGTGGCTGTTTATGCCAATCAAATATTGTTAAAATCAGCCATGAAAAAAAGCTCCCTAGACTGCAAACATCTACTCCCTTCAATACTATCTTCTTAGACGGAAAAAAGCCCGCAAAAAGAAAAGACAAGACATGAACAAAATTTTCAATTTCAAATTAAGGATGCTTAAATGAGAGTCAAGTCTTTTCCTGAAACTTCATCAAAATATTTCTCAACATAGACCACTCTGCGCATGCGTCGAGCACTGTGTCAAGACACTGTGTCATTTAAGTGCTTGATGTTTGAATGCGTTTCAGATACGAGGGCCTATCGGAAAGTTCCCGTGACAGTAATTGGCGTGACGTAAACATTTATCCTATTCTCGAGAAAATCTGCGGTTCTGGACTCCCAAGTGTGCTGACTTAGTGGGTCAAGTGGCATAGTGCTACCTACACGTCTTAAGTTACTACACATGGTTACGTGCCCTTGGGTGAAGATCGCTCTGTGATTATGAAGATGGCTGACAAGTTCGAGAAACCTGTTGGCATCAAATTTTGCATGACGCTCGGCAAACCTGCTACCGAGGCCGTAGAAATGCTTCACTAGGTCTTTGGTGTACACTGTTTAGGTAGAACATAGGCCTTTGAGTGGTATGCACCTTTCAAATATGTTCCAAAGTCAGTGCAAGATGGCGAGCAGTTAGGGCGACCAGTCACCATAAAATGTGGGAAAACAAATTAGTGAACTTATCCATGAGGACCATCATTCATTCACTCATTTGCATGTCCCTTGCGCAACTTTACCTCCCAAACAGCACTCCTGTAGGACTGTCGGTTGTGAGCAAGATGGCCTGCTGCTAATGCATCCATTTGCAGATCATCAACGATGTCTTGCAGCCATCTTAGCCTTGGTCTTCCTCACTTTCTTTTTCCCATTATTTACCCTTCCAAGACGGTCTTCTCTAAATTATCATGACGTTTAATGTGTCCAAAATATTTAAGTTTTCTTTTCTTAATCCTCTTTAATAGCTAGCCTTCTTCAATATTAAGTTCTTGTAGTATGGATATATTTGTTCTTTTTTTGTGTCCAGGATATTTGAAGAACTCTTCTGTAGCATTTACATTCAAAGGCATTTATGTAATTGCTAACAGTAATAATAATAATCATAACATTAAAAACAACAGTACTATCCTAACATACAAGGCTATAATAATACTACAATCATAAATTATAAGCTCAATGTTACGCCATGATCCGGGAAAAAAAAGTCGTCACAGTGGAAAAACCCGCGGTCGTAAAGACCAAAGAAAGCATGACCAAAAAAAAAAAAAAATCAAGACCAAAGAAAGCATGACAAAAAATCAAGACCAAAGAAAGCATGACAAAAAAAAAAAAAAAATCAAGACCAAAGAAAGCATGACAAAAAATCAATACCAAAGAAAGCATGACAACAAAATCAAGACCAAAGAAAGCATGACAAAAAATCAAGACCAAAGAAAGCATGACAAAAAAATCAAGACCAAAGACAGCATGACAAGTCCATTTTCAATGACGCAGTGGCCTTCACCCAAGGTCACGTAATCGCGTGCGCAAAGCTAAAGACGTGTGGGTAGCATTATGCCACTTGACCCACAAAGCCAGCGCACTTGGGAGCCCAGAAATTTGTTTGACGCGAACAGGATAAATGCTTACGGCACTTACTGTCTGCGAACTTTCCGATAGATCCTCGTATATGATCATCCTCATACACTTCTTAATGAATAGACGAAAACAAAATTATGTGCTTCATTTACCGATAACACGGTTTAGTGCAAATTAACTAATTTTCAGATAACTCTTTTGCTTCAAAACAACACTGGCAGGGTTGGCAGATAACAATTTAGTTTCAAAATAACACTGGCGGGGTTGGTAGCACCTCGCATGTCTCAGCAAATCAATCCTCAGAGCGATATTTAGACAATGTAAATAAAATGAAAAACACATTTATAATCCAAGCCATATTTTCCAAGTTACAGAGTGAGTTCTTCCATTTCCTCTCTGCCAAAATTCCTCACCAAAATCTGTTCTGGCAGAGCATAGGCATTAATTTAGGTGTGAACGAGTTAATGAAATATGTACTAAATGTTTATATGAGAACTGGATTGGTTGGATCTAAAACACTGGCAACTTTCATGCACCAGATGACACTGTTCTACAAAATTCAAGTTCATAAAACCTCTCATTTTAACTTTTATACTACATCTACAGGTTTTAAGTGCGCTGAATCCGAATATGGCCTCAGGTTTTCTCCATCATGTATAGTTTTCTTCATAATGTACAGTTTTCTCCAACACATAAAGTTTTCTCCCACGTATAGTTTTCTCCATTACGTATAGTTTTCTCCAAGAAGTATATTTTTCTCCAACAAATATAGTTTTCTCCATCACGTATAGTTTTCTCCAACAATTATAGTTTTCTCCATCGCGTATAGCTTTCCCCATCACGTATAGTTTTCTCCATCACGTATAGTTTTACCGCATACTGCATAGAAATTTTTGGACTAAGGGATAATATTGATCGAGTATATTGAACTTAATTCTATAACATGACTGAATTTAAAAAAAAGAATAATTAACCTGTAACAACATCTGAGTAAGTTCATCACCACTCCTGTTCTAACAAGTTCAACCTTAGTCTAAAGCCTAGTGGTGACTTCTTCTTTTGCTACTGAAGATGCTTTTTTTTTTTTTGCTTTTTTCTCTTGTGCAAGGTGTTTGGGCTTTCATGGTGTAGCATTCAACAAGTCTCCCATCATATTAACATACCATCGACCTTGATATCTTTCTTTTTTTTCTTTTTCATTTCCTTAACAGCTTGGTGTAAGCGTTCATCTTACATCTTTCCCGTGCCGCTAAACGTCACATAGGGCTCGCATGGTAGTTTGCCAAGATTCCTTGTTTTCTGCTATATTTTCAATCTCATCAAGGGATGTTATGCCCACTAAACTGACCTCTCTTGACACTGTCCTCTTTAGAGTTTCACTTGATCGACCTCTTTTTCTTCGACCTGTTGTGTTCCATTTGATAGCTTTGTTTTTGGGATTCTCTGACTGTTTCTTCTCATCACATGACCGACATATGTCAATCTTCTTGTTCTCATCACCCATGAGACAGGCTGCTGTTGTTTGCTCATCTGCCTTATCTCTGCATTGTTCTTGAATTCATTCTACTTTATACCAAGTATTTTCCTTAGGCATTTGTTTTGAAAAGAGTCTAATTTCTTGTTTATTTCTTTAGCTGTTTTCCAGGTTTCACATGCGTAAATGAGGGTGGATATTACGTTTCAACTGAATAACTTTTACTTGGTCTTTGGGGAAACAAAAGAAGCGTTCTTCTTGCGCCACGCTAATTGTGCCAAGATTTTCTGGGAAAAAGTCCAAATGCGCGTGCAAGAAATGACTTTTTAAGCTCATTCAAGGTTCCAGATTAAAAAAAAAATTTCCAGCAATGACTAATCGTGGTTCTCTTTATATCCCAGAAATTTATTAACTACGCTTCAGAAAGCTATCCAGGCCTCTTTCTTGACTTCTTTCACCGAAGAAAGGAAGTTTTTAATCTACATCAATTTTCTGATATCTGGACTCACAAAAACATGGGCACTTAACAAAACAGCTGAGAAACACATAAATGCCTTTGAATGTAAATGCTATAGAAGATTCCTTCAAATATCATGGACACAAAAAGGACAAATATATCCATACTACAAGAACTTAATATTGAAGAAGGTTCGCTAGTAAAGAAGATTAAACAGCAAGATAGATCACTGGCTATTATACTAAGTCACCATCAAGCCAGCAAGATAGATCACTGGCAGTGTACTAAGTCACCATCAAGCCAGCAAGATAGATCACTGGCAGTTATACTAAGTCACCATCAAGCCAGCAAGATAGATCACTGGTAGTATACTAAGTCACTATCTTATGAAAAGTAGGAAGTAAACTCGTGTTCTCTACTTCTATACCAACAGGTAGATATTCCACTTGCTAATAAGTGTTTTTTTTTCTTTTAGTCTTGACGCTGAGAGCTCTGCAGAATCTTTGGGCAATCCTCGATCTCTCACTAAAAACATTGAGTTCAGACTGAATGAAGAGTTAAGGGTCCTGGTTTATAAAGTCCGTATCATTTGTCTCTGAATCAGAAGAACCAGTAGAAGAACCTTCAAAACTCTCTGGCACAAGAATGTAGGAACTATAATATTTTAATGGGCTAATAATGTCTGTTATTTAAATGTTGTTATATTGTATTTTTATTATTGGTATCTTATCCTTATTAGGTATGTGAAAAATGAAGCTTTCACAGGCTCACATATTCACACACTACACTAATGAAAGAAAGCAAATACAATCAATACTTTCATTCATTCATTCATTTGCATGTCCCTTGCGGAACTTTGCCTCCCTAACAGCACTCCTGTAGGCCTCTCGGTTGTGAGCAATATGCCCTTCTGCTGATGCATCCATTTATCAACGATAATCTTGGAAGGGTGCATAATGGGAAAAAGAAAGAGAGGAAGACCAAGGCGAAGATGGCTGCAAGACATCGTTGATGATCTGCAAATGGATGCATCAGCAGCAGGCTATCTTCCTCACAACCGAGAGACCTACAGGAGTGCTGTTAGGGAGTCAAAAATTCAGCAAAGGACAAGCAAATGAATGAATGAATGAATTCTGCCTTTCTTAACAATGTTCTCTTTAGAGTTTCCCGTGGTCGACCTCGTTTTCTTTCTCCTGTTGCGTTCCACTTGATAGCTTGTTCTGGGACACCAGCAAGCTACTAATTTTCGCTCTTCTCTTCTCCAAAATGTGGCTATCCTACCTCATCAGTGGTGTTCCCACCTAATAGGCCTTACAAACACAGGAACCTTAAATATCCAATCATATGAATCACAAAGCAGAGCCCTAACAAGTCGTCTATTTGTCACCTCAACACCGAGATGTATACGAGGAAGGAGACAAGACAAGACAAGATTAATTCGCACTAAAAAAAACAAAACAAAACATGTAAGTTATAGCCAGTGGCGGATTAGCCAGCAGTAGCAGAGAAGGCTAAAGTCTATGCGCCAGGAAGGGAGAGGACTAGGGTCAAGTTAATAAGAAAAAAATCCTCAAATATAAATTATTATTTCACGTGACAGTCATTTATAACTGTTGTTGTGAAACAGGCACATTATGTTATACAAAAGTAAGTGATGTATCAGTGCGTGTTTGGTCTGTGTTATACAAAGTTATACAATAACAGTAGAGACTGTCCGTGCTGGAGAAAGACAATGTCCGGTTTAGCAGCCAGCGACCCAAGGCTGACATGCTAGCGTCATGGCTAACAAACCATATCTGATCAAGACCCTGTCCCACCTCTCCGTTAGTACCCCTCCCCCCCTCCTCCCAGTAACAGGCCTAGCCTTGCTAACGGGACAGGGATCGCCAAAGTCCTCATGGTGGTGGAGTCTGCTACAGAAACATTGCAACCCTCCCCCCACTTTCCTGTTTTTTTATCTCCATTCATTGCCTGAAATAAAAATAACCAACATAACCGGCTACTAATAGCCGAGACGATGATGCACATCAACACCTTCACCATGTCGGCTGGAAAGAACATCTTCAAGAAGTGCAGCGTGGCGTAGGCGATCACTTCTCTCCACAATTCCCTGTCTCCAGACTTGATTATGAGATCTGCTGGTGACTTTCTTCCTAGCCACACACTGAGAGCCTATCCAGTAACCTCTCTCTCTCTCTCTCTCTCTCTCTCTCTGTCTTCCTCTGTCTCTTCTTCCCTCAGTTTTTTCCAGTTGCCACAATGTGTTCCAATTTTCCTCTTCTCAGGAAATGTCTTGTAAATCTCGCGTGTCTGCCTCTGATCTTTGCTGTAATTTGCCTTCTTCTTCTTCTTCTTCTGCTTCTTCTTCTTCGTTCGCTTCTACCACCAAGACCACCCCGTGACCCTCCTGAATTTACTTCTGTGGTCCCCGAAAGGACCACACGAGATCCACCAGAGGACCACAAGAGGTTCAGAGTTTCGCAGGGCTTGAGCTTGTATTCTTGGTGGGTCTCAGAAGCGGGATTGCGTAACACCGTGGTTTTCGTTGCACCAGTTTAATCTAGAGTTGGACTTTCTCACCGGAAAACCTCAGAGTGATTAAGATACGCATACAACCCCGCCGGGTGAGAGGTGGTTGCCCATCTAGACTGCACTAGTCCAGTGTCTCCGACTTCAACATTTTGTGGTTGTGGCCGCTACCCTTCCTAGTTGTGACCAGGATGGAGCTTTTGTCCAGGAGGACGAATCCTCGCCACTAGTAAGTTTCACCCCTGGGTTGAGCCGGTTTAGGCGTATTATCCCAGTATCGGCGTGTTTTGGACGTGACCGACCTCTAGAGCAGAGGTGCCGTGACATGCGTAACCATTAAGTTTCACCCCTAGTTTAAGCCGGTTTAGGTATAAATCACCAGCATGGGTGTACATCGAACGTGGCCGGCCTTTAGAGCAGAGGTGCCGTGGTATGAGTAGCTCTCGACGCAAGACCACTGGACACACCGACTTAGCTTCACTTTATCCTTTCCATCACCTTTTCACCTCGGGGCCGCACGTCAACCCTGATTTATTTTTCGCATTTTCTTCATTGGCCGGGAGGAGTTTCACTCCACGCGCGGAATCGGAAGAATCTCGCCAGCAGTGTATGTGCCTTTTTAACTCCAGCCTCTCTTAAGACTTCTTCATTGATTTTCTTGGTTGTTCATGTTACCTTCAACATCCTTCTTATGGACCACATCTCCATGGCCTCCATTTCTTGCTATACTCTCTTATTCATGGACCAAGCTTCACATCCATAAAACAGAATTGGCTCGATGTAACATTTAAGTACTCGGAATCTTGTTTCCATTGACATGGATATGTTGTACAAGATGTGTCTCATTTTCTAAACAGATCATAACCAGAGGAGTCAGTCAGTCATTTACATGTCCCTTACGGAAATTTGCCTCCCTAACAACTCTCCTGTAGGTCTCTCAGTTGTGAGCAAGATGGTCTGCTGCTGATGCATCCATTTGCAGATTATCAACGATGTCTTGAAGCCTTCGCCTTGGTCTTCCTCTCTTTATTTTCCCCATTATGTACCCTTCCAAGACGGTCTTCTCTAGATTATCATGACGATTAATGTATCCAAAATATTTACGTTTTCTCTCTTTAATCCTCTTTACTAGGCAGTCTTCTTCAATATTAAGTTCCTGTAGTACAGATATATTTGTTCTTTTTTGTGTCCGTGATATTTGAAGAACTCTTCTGTAGCATTTACATTCAAAGGCATTTATATGTTTCTCGGCTGTTTTGTTAAGTGTCCAGGTCTCGCAGGCATATGTTATGATAGGAAAGATGCATGCCCTTAAAAATCTTCTTTTTGTAGTTCTGTCTGTTCCTCTCCACAAATTCTTTAGTTGCTCTACTTTTTGAAGAGCGATAGATATCTTCCTTTAAATTTCCCTCATTGTATATCCATTATTAGTTACTAATGAAACTAGACGAGAGTCAGGCCATATTTCAGGAGATGGTCGGCTTTAATCCATTCGGTTGGACGTCTTACAAAGGTTAGCTGAGTGTTAATAGGTCACGGTTTATAACTTTAAAAAAAAAACTGACCGTTGAAAACCATGAAAGAAACGAATCAAAATGTTTACAGGTGTATGACTTTCTAATTACCCCTGTACCATGCTAATTTGCAATATAAACCAAATTATCTTGTTGGAGAAAAAAAAAAAGGTTTATTATGATAAAATAAGGAAAAAAATTACAAAACTTCTCCCAGCCTGACGTATATCAGAACTCAGGATCATGCAGCTCAGCGTTACCTGTATCCGGGCCACTCACTGCGCGGAAACTATACCTGGCACGAGCAACCCAGCATTCACCTGGTTCCTAATATTTGTCTCTACTCTTTTCCAACCTAAACCTGCTTATGGATTATCACCGCTGAAGTTAATCTTCGTTATACGCAGAATTATAGTGAGGCTCATTGTCGTATTTGCAGTAGGACTTTGAGAAAATAGGAGGTTTGCTTTGTGTGTGAAATATATGTTTTTAAAGACTGGAAGCGTTACTGGGAGAGTTTTCTGTATAAGATTATTTCAGGTAACAGGACAGGTATGTTGGTCTGTATAATTGTGTGCATGTAAAGACTGTCGTAGGGAATGCTGGTATATGTTTCATGTATCTGATAATGTAGTGAAACTTTGAGTCAGGTTTTCTTTTCCTTTTGTTCTTTCTTCCTTCCTTCCTTCCTTCCTTCCTTCCTTCTGAACTCTTGACAATGTGTCTTCTTCTCCAGTCTTCTTCTTCTTCTTCTCCAGTCTTCTTCTTGTAGTAGTAGTAGTAGTTGTTGTTGTTGTTCTTCTTCTTCTTATAGTTGTTGCTGTTGTTGTTGTTCTTCTTCTTCTTCGTCTTCTTCTTCTTCTTCTTCTTCTCCAGTCTTCTTCTTCCTGTAGTTGTTGTTGTTGTTCTTCTTCTTCTTGTAGTTGTAGTTGTTGTTGTTCTTCTTCTTCTACTCTGTAGCAAAGTCTTCACAATCCAATCTTGACAATCTAACCTTGAGAACCTTACTTTGACAACCTAACCTTGTTCACGTCTGACCCTTTTCTCTACACTGCGTTAATGTCTTCATTCAGTTTTCTGCGTGCTATTTTTTTCTAAAATACGGCAAGAATTCGCATGACATTTCCTCATATACTACGGACACATCCATCCATCCATCCATCCATCCATCCATCCATCCATCCGTCCGTCCGTCCATTCATCCATCCATCCATCTATCCGTCCATCCATCCATCCATCCTTCCGTCCGTCCATCCATCCGTCCATCCATCTATCCATCCATCCATCCGTCCGTCCATGAATCCATCCATCCATCCGTCCATCTATCCATCCATCCATCCATCCGTCCATCTATCCATCCATCCATCCATCCATCCATCCATCCGTCCGTCCATCCATCCATCGATCCATCCATCTATCCATCCATCCATCCATCCGTCCGTCCGTCCATCCATCCATCGATCCATCCATCTATCCATCCATCCATCCATCCATTCATCCATCCATCCATCTATCTATCCATCCGTCCATCCATCCATCCATGGCACGCTGAATGACGAAGTAATCACTGCCAAATACTTCTTGGCGTCACACATGTCGCAGAAAATTCTTTCCACTTCTCACGGTTCACGGCCAGTCCTTGTCGACGATCCCAACTGTACTGCAAGACGCCCTTCTCAGGTTCAAGGCATGTCTCTCTTCCCCTTCCCTTTCTGGTGTCCATCTCATGACCGTGCAAGCAATAGCATGGGATAGTGACCACACGACCTGTTCATCTTCACTGTCTTTAATTTCTTCAGCAGCGCCCTCATTTTCTTGCTAGATCTGAACCAGTAGGTTTTTATGAAGATCTAGGAGTGGGTTTTATGAAGATCTATGAGGGGGGTTTTATGAAGATACAGGATTTTATGAAGATCTAGGAGCAAGTCTTTATAAAGGTAGACAGGTATTCATAAAGATCTAAGAGCACGTCTTTAAGGTCTCCCAGCAGGTTTTCATGAAGGTCTAGAAGGGGATCTTTAAGAAGGTCTCCCATCAGGTTTTCATGAATGTCTAGAAGGGGGTCCTTAAGAAGGTCTCCCAGCAGGTTTTCCTGAATGTCTAGAAGGGGGTCTTTAAGAATGTCTCCCAGCAGGTTTTCCTTAAAGTCTAGAAAGAGGGGGGGGGGTCTTTAAAAAGATCTACCACAGGTTGAAACCATATTAGTCTCTGATTTCTATTGGCCAAGTCTGGAATGAAGTATTCAGTTAGCATCTGCACATAAAAATCACCATCAACAATAAGAGGATGCCAGGTGCCAAAGCGTTCCTAACAGCTGATCGCTGAGGGCTACTCAGCAATGCGTTGTGGACTTTTTGAATTCGTTCAAGTGTCTGTTGAGCTCTTGGACGACCAATAGACTTGTTATTAAGGCGATTAGCGGTTTCCTTAAATTTTTTGACACACCTCAAAATTGTTTTGTCCTCCAATCGGGAACATTATCACATGGATGCAACTCAAAATGGCGACGAAACTTTCGTTATACAGTAATAGACGATTCTCCACTTTTAAAATAAGTTTCAACAACGAACGCGATGTTGTGTTTGCCAAGAAGCCATTGTTAAAAGTTACTGTTTGTCTGCCTCATCTCTGACGTCATGTTTTTTTTCCACGCGTTTCTGCGCACTACGTCAGTTAAATCCAGCTATGGTTTATGCCGGACCCTGTACTTTTCGAAATACCGGTTTTGTCAATACAACATTCGGTACTTTAGACTTTCTAATGTAAAATTAAACACTTCACATACAACAGCGGAAAGTTGGTGTGAATTTTTTTTTCCTACTTTATTTTCGGCGATAAGTAACCTTTACAAAAATGCTCACATGCTGGACCAACCGACTTCGTTGGTTGCTTTTTATTAGGTTTCTGAAAATATAGATCGGTTACGGTAATTGATGAGCTCCAAAAGTTTCGGGTTTGTTTTTAAAATAGGTAATGTATCTGTAATTGTAATTGGGCTTTGCAACCTACGAGCAGGTTTCCATGAAGGCACAGGAGCTGATCTTTGCGTAGGTCTAAGAGTAGATCTTTATGTAGGTCTAGGAGTAAGGTTTGAAGCAGGTCTAGGAGCAAGGCCTCATGTAGGTTTAAGAGCAAGGCTTGAAGCAGGTTTAAGAATATGGCTTGGAGCAGGTCTAGGAGCAAGGTTTGAAGCAGGTCTAGGAATATGGCTTGGAGCAGGTCTAGGAGGAAGAGTTGAAGCAGGTCTAGGAATATGGCTTGGAGCAGGTCTAGGAGGAAGAGTTGAAGCAGGTCTAGGAATATGGCTTGGAGCAGGTCTAGGAGGAAGAGTTGAAGCAGGTCTAGGAATATGGCTTGGAGTAGGTCTAGGAGCAAGGTTTGAAGCAGGTCTAGGAATATGGCTTGGAGCAGGTCTAGGAGGAAGAGTTGAAGCAGGTCTAGGAATATGGCTTGGAGCAGGTCTAGGAGGAAGAGTTGAAGCAGGTCTAGGAATATGGCTTGGAGCAGGTCTAGGAGCAAGGTTTGAAGCAGGTTTAAGAATATGGCTTGGAGCAGGTCTAGGAGCAAGGTTTGAAGCAGGTTTAAGAATATGGCTTGGAGCAGGTCTAGGAGGAAGAGTTGAAGCAGGTCTAGGAATATGGCTTGGAGCAGGTCTAGGAGCAAGGTTTGAAGCAGGTTTAAGAATATGGCTTGGAGCAGGTCTAGGAGGAAGAGTTGAAGCAGGTCTAGGAATATGGCTTGGAGCAGGTCTAGGAGCAAGGTTTGAAGCAGGTTTAAGAATATGGCTTGGAGCAGGTCTAGGAGCAAGGTTTGAAGCAGGTTTAAGAATATGGCTTGGAGCAGGTCTAGGAGGAAGAGTTGAAGCAGGTCTAGGAATATGGCTTGGAGTAGGTCTAGGAGTAAGGCTTGAAGCTGATTTAGGAGTAAGGCTTGAAGCAGGTTTAGGAGTAAGACTTGAAGCAGGTTTAAGAATATGGCTTGGAGCAGGTCTAGGAGCAAGGTTTGAAGCAGGTTTAAGAATATGGCTTGGAGCAGGTCTAGGAGCAAGGTTTGAAGCAGGTTTAAGAATATGGCTTGGAGCAGGTCTAGGAGCAAGGTTTGAAGCAGGTTTAAGAATATGGCTTGGAGCAGGTCTAGGAGGAAGAGTTGAAGCAGGTTTAAGAATATGGCTTGGAGCAGGTCTAGGAGCAAGGTTTGAAGCAGGTCTAGGAATATGGCTTGGAGCAGGTCTAGGAGGAAGAGTTGAAGCAGGTCTAGGAGCAGGACGAAGCAGGTTTAGGAGCAATGCTTGGAGCAGGTCCAGGAGTAAGGCTTGAAGCTGATTTAGGAGTAAAGCTTGATGCAGGTCTAGGAGCCGGGCTTGCAGCAGGTCTAGGATCAAAGCTCGAAGCAGGTCCAGTAGTAAGGCGTGAAGCTGATTTAGGAGTAAGGCTTGAAGCAGGTCTAGAAGCAAGACCTAAAGCAGATCTAGGAGTAAGGCTTGGAGCAGGTCTAGAAATAAGTCTAGGGGTAAGGCATGGAGTATGTCTAGGAGCAAGACTTGAAGCAGGTCTAGGAGCAAGACTTGAAGCAGGATTAGGAGCAAGACTTGAAGCAGGTTTAGGAGCAAGACTTGAAGCAGGTTTAGGAGCAAGACTTGAAGCAGGTTTAGGAGCAAGACTTGAAGCAGGTTTAGGAGTAAGACTTGAAGCAGGTCTAGGAGCAAGACTTGAAGCAGGTTTAGGAGCAAGACTTGAAGCAGGTCTAGGAGCAAGACTTGAAGCAGGTTTAGGAGCAAGACTTGAAGCAGGTTTAGGAGCATGACTAGGCAAGTTTAGGAGTAAGACTTGAAGCAGGTCTAGAAGCAAGACTTGAAGCAGGTCTAGGAGCATGACTAGGCAGGTTTAGGAGTAAGACTAGGCAGGTTTAGGAGTAAGACTTGAAGCAGGTCTAGGAGCATGACTAGGCAGGTTTAGGAGTAAGACTTGAAGCAGGTCTAGAAGTAAGACTTGAAGCAGGTTTAGGAGCATGACTAGGCAGGTTTAGGAGTAAGACTTGAAGCAGGTCTAGGAGCATGACTAGGCAGGTTTAGGAGTAAGACTTGAAGCAGGTCTAGGAGCATGACTAGGCAGGTTTAGGAGTAAGACTTGAAGCAGGTTTAGGAGCATGACTAGGCAGGTTTAGGAGTAAGACTTGAAGCAGGTCTAGGAGCATGACTTGAAGCAGGTCTAGGAGCATGACTAGGCAGGTTTAGGAGTAAGACTTGAAGCAGGTCTAGGAGCATGACTTGAAGCAGGTCTAGGAGCATGACTTGAAGCAGGTCTAGGAGCATGACTAGGCAGGTTTAGGAGCATGACTTGAAGCAGGTCTAGGAGCATGACTTGAAGCAGGTCTAGGAGCATGACTTGAAGCAGGTCTAGGAGCATGACTAGGCAGGTTTAGGAGTAAGACTTGAAGCAGGTCTAGGAGCATGACTTGAAGCAGGTCTAGGAGCATGACTAGGCAGGTTTAGGAGTAAGACTTGAAGCAGGTCTAGGAGCATGACTTGAAGCAGGTCTAGGAGCATGACTTGAAGCAGGTCTAGGAGCATGACTAGGCAGGTTTAGGAGCATGACTTGAAGCAGGTCTAGGAGCATGACTTGAAGCAGGTCTAGGAGCATGACTTGAAGCAGGTCTAGGAGCATGACTAGGCAGGTTTAGGAGCAAGACTTGAAGCAGGTCTAGGAGCATGACTAGGCAGGTTTAGGAGTAAGACTTGAAGCAGGTCTAGGAGCATGACTTGAAGCAGGTCTAGGAGCATGACTAGGCAGGTTTAGGAGCAAGACTTAAAGCAGAACTAGAAGCAAGACTTAAAGCAGAACTAGAAGCAAGACTTAAAGCAGAACTAGAAGCAAGACTTAAAGCAGAACTAGAAGCAAGACTTAAAGCAGAACTAGAAGCAAGACTTAAAGCAGAACTAGAAGCAAGACTTAAAGCAGAACTAGAAGCAAGACTTAAAGCAGAACTAGAAGCAAGACTTAAAGCAGAACTAGGAGCAAGACTTAAAGCAGAACTAGAAGCAAGACTTAAAGCAGAACTAGAAGCAAGACTTAAAGCAGAACTAGGAGCAAGACTTAAAGCAGAACTAGAAGCAAGACTTGAATATTGTCTAGGAGCAAGACTTAAAGCAGAACTAGAAGCAAGACTTAAAGCAGAACTAGAAGCAAGACTTAAAGCAGAACTAGAAGCAAGACTTAAAGCAGAACTAGAAGCAAGACTTGAATATTGTCTAGGAGCAAGACTTAAAGCAGAACTAGGAGCAAGACTTAAAGCAGAACTAGAAGCAAGACTTGAATCATGTCTAGGAGCAAGGCTTGATGCAGGTCTAGGATTAAGACTTGGATCAGGTCTAGGAGCAAGGCTTGATGTAGGTCTAGGAGCAAGACTTGAAGCAGGTCTAGGAGAAAGGGTTGATATAGGTCTAAGAGCAAGACTTGAAGCAGGTCTGGAAGCAAGGCTTGTTATAGGTCTAGGAGATAAGACTTGAAGCAGGTCTAGGGTCAAGGTTCATGAAGTTCGAGGAGCAAGGTTTTATGAAGGTCTACGAGCAGCTCTCCGTGAAATACTGGCAGCTTTTCATGGTCTTAATAATTTCTGATTTGAAGTAGAACAAGCTGTGCTAAGTTGTTTTGGGTGACATGATGATGATGATGATCATCATCATCATCATCATCATCATCATCATCATCATGACATAATATTTACAATGTGTCATTGTCAGCAATAATTTTAAACTAGTTTAAAATAACTGATGGAAGAAATGAAAGAAAAAAGTTAAACATGTGAATTATAACTCACCGTGCAAATCTATTGCTCTTTCTCGCTGAGGTGGGTGTTTCAGGTCCTGATATAGGCGTCCCAGTAACAACCTCAGCTTTAGAAATGGGTGGGCTATTCCTTTTTTTTGGAGCAGGGGAAGGGAGAGTGAGCAGGCGTGGTACTGATCACAGCACTCTACTTCAAGAGCAACGTGAGTACCGGTACTGTATTTGTACGTGCTTCTAGATTACCATGTCCCTTGCGGAAATTTGCTTCCCTAACAGCTCTCCTGTAGGCCTCTCGGTTGTAAGCAAGATGGCCCTGCTGCTGATGCGTCCATTATCAAATTATCAACGATGTCGCGCAGCCATCTTCGCCTTGGTCTTCCTCTCTTTCTTTTCCCCATATGTACCCTTCCAAGACGGTCTTCTCTAAATTATCGTGACGTTTAATATGTCCAAAATATTTAACTTTTCCCTAGTTAATCTTCCTTACTAGCCAACCCCCTTCAATATTAAGCTCATGTAGCATGGATATATTTGTTCTTGTGTGTGTGTGCGTGTGAGAGAGAGAGAGAGAGAGAGAGAGAGATATTTGAAGGACTCTTCTGATTTCAGTTTCATTGGAGTTCAGGTTTGAGAAGTTCATTTCATTGTTAGAGGGTTGTGTAGCTTAACTGAAATGTGGAATAGTTTGGGCTGTTTGGTTCAGTATGTGAGAGTGGAATCAAAGGAAAGTCTGGCAAGATGAGTTTAAAGAACTACGACTGACAGGGTCATTAAAGTTAACAGAGTCAAAGTTGACTGCAAGAGCCGAAGAGAGGGCATACTGTATTATATTATGGTTTATTTCTCTCTCTCTCTCTCTCTCTCTCATTTTGTCTCTCTCTCTCTCTCTCATTTTGTCTCTCTCTTGTGTCAAATCACTCTTTCTTCATTTCTCTTCATAGGAAACTGTTCGCTCCTTCTCTCCTTTATTCTCTTCTCTCCTTCTAGTTTCTCAGTTTCCCTCTGCCTCTTTCTCTCTTGATCGTGCTCTCTCTCTCTCTCTCTTCCTATCTCTCCCTCTCACTCGTTCTTCATTCCTCTCTCTTCCTCCTTCTCTCTCGTCCTCACTCTCATACTCTCTCTTCTTCTCTCTGTTCGTCTTTCTCTTTCTTTCTTTCTTCCCCCTCTCTCCTGGCCACATATACACTCCCTGCCCCCTAATTCAACTCCTCACAACCATCTTTCGTAGAATTACTCCTACTTTTTTTTTATTTTGTTGTATTTTTGGAGTAATAATAATAATAAAAAAAAGTAACGGCCGCGCAACTCAAAGAATGACGCATTCTCTGAAGTTTCTAACCACATATTCTCTCCCTCCCCCCTCCTCTCGGGTCTCGCCCCCTCACCCCGCTAAATACAGCATGAGTTGTCAACAATACAACAAGTAGCGCAGTTGTTCTGCTTATAAGACATCCGCCCTGTATTCACTTGTTTGTTTATGTGACCCCGTTCTGAGTTTTTAAATTTTCAGATGCTTCAGTTGAAAAAGCTTACACCTTCTTTCAAAAGAATTCCCAGAAATCTACGAATGCCTCTTCTGTGTTGACTGACTATCAGCTTCACCGGTTTAACTCATTATTTACGGAACGCGTCATCTGTTACAGTCCTCGGACAGTCCTCGTCTTGTACGGGTATCTCCATCATTTTGTGATTATGGTCCATCACGTGTTATCTGTTCTTCAGTTGGCGAGGAAAAAAAAAATGAAAGCCAGTATTCATGAAAATTAGAGTCTTTCCCTCGTTGTCCAGCTTAAAAGAGCCACGTCGAGTTCAGATTCTTTCGCTCATATTCCCATGACTTTTGGTTAGACAAGCGTTGTTTAGACTGGTTCTATCGAGATCTGGTAGTCCTCCTCCTGAAAGGCTGCTCTCCTGATAGCCTATCTGAAGGCGTCACGTTATCGAGAAAGTGTATGTGGTGTTTACAGTGTCCGTAATGCCCCCTGGCACATTCGCCTCATAGGCCAGCCCGACCCTTCTTATCTCCCTTCTCACACGAATCACAGCCTGCATTATTAAACAAAATTCTCTGGACCTTGGGATCCCAATCTCAGTTCACGACCCGAATTACAGTCTTACGTGGGATGTAAGAGAGGATCACAAGAAAATAAGATTAAAGCTTGATTATTATAGAATTTTACGTATAATTTTTAGTGATTAGTAGCACATTTATATCATATTAAAGACACTGAAATGGTGTTAGTTCATTTTTCTTGGTTCAATTTCTTTATTTTCAAAGCATCTTTTTCATGTGTCGTGGGTTACTTAACATTGTTGGTATAGGGTCACAGACCACCTGCCAATGTTGTTTTAGTGCCACGGGTCAAGTACGATTGTTGGTTTAGGGTCGCGGGTCAAGTACCATTTTTTGGCTTTGTGTCACGAGTCAAGTATCATTGGTAGTTTTGGATCCCGGGTCAAGTACCATTGTTGGTTTAAGGTCATAGGTCAAGTACTGTTTCTAGTTTTGCATCACGGGTCAAGTACCATTGTTGATTTAGGGTTACAGATCACCTACCATTGCTGATATAGAGTCACAGGTCACCCAACATTGCTGATCCATGGTCGTGGGTCATCTACTGTTGCTGATCTAAGGTCGTGCTCTCAAAAAAACCTTGGAAACCAGCGCTCTAGACCGTCATACTGTTTAAATAAAAAGGACCAAAGAGAGTCTCCATTCAACCTCACTTTAGCCGCAAAAAATAGGTGCCTAACACTTGTGTATATGAAACTGTTATTTTGAAAATGAGAAACAGATGCACACAAGCAATGACGTAACTGAACAGAGAGTGCAAAGGTAGAGTATATGAGTTAAAGCACATGTAAGAGTTCATCAATAAAACGATGCACGTTTGGTGGTGGACTCTGGTAAGAAGCTGGTGGGTTATTGTTATTTGTGATTCTTATTTCTAATTTCACGCAGCTGAGAGAATGTTATTTAAGCTTCAGATTCAAGTTAACGAAACTTGGACCGTCTCAAATTAACTTGACGTCGTTAGGTATATGTTTAGGATGTTATTTCTAAACAAATTATTTATTAAGGCTATGACTCTTCAAGAATGACGGCAGAAGAAATGAAAATATGACTCTTGCTATGTTAAATAGATATAAAAGAGAGACACGAGGAGGAGCAGATCTACGTTTTGTTCTTCCCGGAGATGACTGGAGGGCGGCCTCTTAGCAGTCATCGCCGTGAAGATGTTGGGGGCACATGTAACGTATCGGAGTGAGAGTGGATTGCGGTGGGTTGCTGTGGGACAGTGTGGGGTAGAGGGTGTGGAGACATGGTATAGGGCAGGGTGTGGGGACGCTGTGAGCGCCTCCCTACCGAGGAGATTTGCGGGGATGTACGCATTTATCCTGCAAAGATCACTTTTCGTCTTTGTTCATGGGACATGGCGTGGGACGGTTTATTCGTATTCCAGGAGATGTCATTGACACAGTCGGCGGAGCAGTTATGGGATGTTCTCGTTTGGTGTGATGTCGAAACCGTACTGAACATGAACACTTGAGGTGTGGGACGTGTGGGACGCGTGGGATATGTAGGACGTGTGGGACGTGTAGGACGTGTAGGACGTGTAGGACGTGTGGACATGTAGGACGCGTGGGACGTGTAGGACGTGTGGGGCGTGTAGGCCTGTATCTTGGCTAACTTTGGTTTCTTCACCCAGACAAGCATAGATATCTACTTCCCGGATAGACAGTCAGAAACTTGGGCAGAGAGAAAACAATCACACAGAGAGAAAACAATCACACAGACAGACAATCGACGGCCTGGTTAGATCTGGTTTGTTAGCTTTGATAGTTTGCTGCTAATTTTAGAAGCCTGCCATCTTTCTCTCCTCTTAGACAGACAAACAGAAAGGCTGACAAACAGATAGGTAGACACCTACATAGACAGACAGATGGAGAAACAGACATGTAGGAGGGCAGACAGATATTCAGACAGATAGACAGACAGATGAACTGACAGATATAGAAGTAGATAGACGTTTACGGGGATAGATATTCAGGCAAATAAACAGGGAGATAGAACTAACAAAACGAACTTCTATTTTCAAAAAACTGAAGAACTGGACACGCAGTTCCGTCTGACATTCTACCCTTCCTCTCTCATTTAAAAAAAATTCTAATGCAGGTATTCAAAATCAGTTTAGTATAAATATTTACTAGCATAAAGACCAAAAATAAATATGCAATGAACAACCTTTCCCGGTAAATACAGGCCAACAGATGGTAGACTGGTCTTCTCCGTTAGTTACATACATCTTGAACTCACTAAGAAGGAAAACAGGGACTCCCTTAAGATTTTGCAGTCATAAAAAACTAAGAAGGTGCGCCATATTATCCGAAAAGCACTGAAGTTTAACGCGGTTGATAAAATATAACGACCTTTCTGGAGTTGGAAGTCTCGGCTAACGAAGGAGAAGAGCCATCATTCTGGCAGCTTGGGGGTTAAAGAATTATGAATAACGACTGTTCTGTTGACTGTATCCCATTTTCGTGGCTTGCAAATCTCTAGGGAAATATTACCCCACACTGGTTCCGATTTCGCTAGCTATCAGTTTCAGATTTTAGACTGCTGAGTGTACTGTGATGAATCTCATAAAATTTTGTTTGACCCGGTTTCTATAGCGACTGGTTTACCGTGAAGATTTTTGTCTTGTCTTGTCTTCAGTCTCCCTGCAGCTGCGAGCTGGTGTTCTTTGTAGATGATGCTGTGAAGGTTGTTGAAGCAAACTTTTGTGTTGGTGTGGGAGCGGGTTACGGTGGCTATTTTTTCCGGTCCTTGAGTGAAGCTATAAAGCAGGGGATGTGAATACTTCTAAAGAAGCTCCACCGCTAGAAGAAATATAGCTTTCCCTGCCCCGTTAACAAAGCTAGGCGTTTTACTGGCGGGGGGGGGGGGGGGGGTGGGGGGGAAGGGGAGAGGGTACCAGCGAAGATGTGGGACAGGGTCTTGTTTAGCTATAGTTCGCCAACCCTAACGCTAACATGTTAGCTACTGTTCCCCAACTCTGACGCTAGCATATCATCCATGGATCGCCAACCCTGACGCTAGCGTTTTAGCTACTGTTCCCCAACTCTGACGCTAGCATATCATCCATGGATCACCAACCCTAACGCTAGCGTTTTAGCTACTGTTCCCCAACTCTGACGCTAGCATATCCATCCATGGATCGCCAACCCTAACGCTAGCATGTTAGCTACTGTTCCCCAACCCTGACGCTAGCATATCATCCATGGATCGCCAACCCTAACGCTAGCATGTTAGCTACTGTTCCTCAACCCTAACGCTAGCATATCATCCATAGATCGCCAACCCTGACGCTAGCGTGTCAGCTAAAGTTCGCCAACCCTGATATTTTCATGTCAGTTATGTGTCGCTGAATGTCAAAACGGAGCGCATCTTTACACCTAGGACAAAATTCATCATCATCATCATCATCATCATCATCATCGCCTTCCACTCCCTTGATAGCATAGGCCATGGATAAAGGCTCTCCAGTCATCCCTGTTCTTGGAACTTATTTTCTACTTCCTTCCATGTTTATCCCTTGTCTCTGAACACTGTCATAATTTCTCTTCTCCAGGTAAGTTCAGGTCTTCCTCGTTTTCTATTTCTTTGAGGATTCCATGTCAGTGCATGTCTTGCTATGCTGGTGTCGGGTTTTCTCAGATTTACATTTTTAAAGAAATTACTAGTTTAAAAAAAATCATTTTTAAAAGAGTTACCAGTTTCATATATATACGGCTATATAACACACACACATATATATATATATATATATATATATATATATTTGGATGATATGCTAGGGTCAGGGTTGGTGATCCATGGATGATATGCTAGCGTCAGAGTTGGGGAACAGTAGCTAATACGCTAGCGTTAGGTTTGGTTATCCATGGATGATATGCTAGCGTCAGAGTTGATGAACAGTAGCTAACATACTAGGGTTAGGGTTGGCGATCCATGAATGATATGCTAGCGTCATAGTTGGGGAACAGTAGCTAACACGCTAGCGTCAGGGTATATATATATATATATATATAATCGTATTATCTGATATAGCAGTCTATACTCTTCTATCAGCTTACTAGTAATGTTATACATATGTAACTGTTATACCTGTGTTACAGAGTGCTATGTACTTTTTGCCGCCAATATACACTCGAAGGTTTTGCTGTTCATGCGCAAATTTTCAACCAGTATGCAAAAAATAAGTAATAAATAAATTATTAAAAACTTTTTGTGTGCAAATTTGCATTTTAACGCTAAATTACAACGCATAATTTAAAATTCTCACAGAAAAAAATTGCATTAAAATCCAAAGAAATCGAGAAGAAAACAAAAACAAAACAACAACAACAAAACAACAAAAAAAGAACTCATGTAACCACTACCAGATTTTTCTTTCAGCGCTACCATGTAACAGAATAACGTTAACAAATTGAAAAGTAAAGAGAGTATTTTTTTTTTAAATTGGCGCAGCCAGTAAAGTTTCGTGAGCGCGGTATGAATTTTTGTGCCTGTCCAGTCGCGCTGCTTAGAGGGAACATTCGTTATATGGTCTTCTCCTTAAAGTACAAAGAATATGTATATGTTCCCCGTCCGCTCCCTCAAATCTCTTCATAAATACATAGAACCGGGCCCCCTTTCACCCCAACCATGAATAAAACTATGGCTTTCTTTAAATGTCTACAAAATAGTACATTAATAAGCTTCATAGTATTCTCCATTGCCGTTAAAAAAAACGCGTTGATTTCTACCTCGTAAACCCCGGGCTATATCACAACATGAGAACTGCTGAAGTTAGCATATTCTTGATTAGTCGTAGTATGCTAATCTATCATCAGCATTCTACCACGTGTCTACTAATCATCATTCTCCCATATGTCTACTAATCATCGTTCTATCATACGTCTGAAAATCATATTTCTACGATATGTCTACAAATCATCATTCTACTAATCATCATACTCCCGCGTATCATCTATATCATTATTCTCCCCCATGTCTATTACATAATCATTATCCTTTATATCTACTATTTCATCATTCTCCCATATGTCCACTATTTCATCATTCTCCCAAATGTTCACTATATTGTTCTCCCATTTGTCTATCGTAGCATTCTCTCATATATCCACTATGTCGTCATTCCACTAAATGTCCATTGTATCATCATTATCCCATATATCAATTATATCATAGTTCTCCAAAATGTCCACAACATCATCATTCTCCCATATGCCCACTATATTATTCTCCCATATGTCCACTATATCATTCTCCCAAATGTCCACTATATCATCATTTTCCCAAATGCCCACTATATTATTCCCCTATATCTCCACTATATTATTCTTCTCCCATATCTCCACAAGATTTGGAAATAAGAGAAGGTCCCTTCTAACTGGAAAAAAGAATCATTGTTAAAATATCAACAAAAAAAGGCAACCTTAGTGACTGTAACAACTGGAGAGGAGTATCCTTAATATCAGTTGTGTCAAAAATATTTTGCGAGGTCATTTTGAATAGACTTAAAGATATAGTGGATACTGCAATGAGAGAAGAACAAGCAGGATTTCGAAAAGGGAGAAGCTGTCTCAATCAGATCTTTACTCTAAGAATAATACTTGAAGAACATATTGAAAAGCAGAAACTATTAATACTGAACTTCATAGACTTTAAAAAGGCATTTTATAGCATACACAGAGATTCATTGTGGAGAATTTTATGTCTATATGGAATACCATCTAAAATTGTCAACATCATTAAGGACTTATACAATGGATATATTTGTGCAGTCAAGACAGAAGAAGGGATGAGTGAATGGTTCCAGATTGAAACAGGTGTGAAACAAGAATGTATACTGTCTCCTTTACTTTTTGGGATTACAATAGACTTCATAATGAAAAAATACTGCACAGGTAACACAGGTATTGACTGGGTACATGGGACCCAACTAGAAGATCTTGATTTTGCTGATGACATAACTCTTATCAGTAACAGTGTGAATTCCATGCAAGAAAAAAACAGATAGCCTGTCTTCACTGGCTAGAAAAATAAGACTTGAAAAGGACAAAACAAAAATAATGAAAATTCCCATTAATCAGAATGGAAATATACACATAGAAGGGACAGATATTGAAGAAGTCAATCAATTCGCATACCTTGGCAGCTACATAGACCAGGATGGTGACACCAGAACGGAAGTTAGAATCAGAATTGCAAAAGCAGCATCGATTTTTAAGAATCTTGAGAACATATGAAATTCAAATGTTATAAGCACAAAAACCAAGTTAAGATTATTCAATTCAAATGTAATATCCACCCTCATTTACGCATGCGAAAACTGGAAAACAACTAAAGAAATAGACAACAAATTAGACTCTTTTGAAAACAAATGCCTAAGGAAAATACTCGGCATGAAGTGGAACGAATTCAAGAACAATGCAGAGATAAGACAGATGACTGAACAATAACCAGTCTCATGGGTGATCAGGAAAAGGAGATGGACGTATATTGGTCACTTGATGAGAAGAAATTATCAGAGAACCCCAAAACAAGCTATTAAATGAAACACAACAGGCCAAAGAAAAAGAGGCAGACCACGTGAAACTCTGAAGAGGACATTGTTAAGAGAGGCCAAATTAACAGGCATAAAATCCCTTGATGAGGTTGAAAGACTCGCCGAAGACAAGAAAAATTGGCGAACTACTTTGCGAGCCCTATGTGACGTTTAACTTCACGGGAAGGATATAAGATATAAGATATCACCACTACATTATTATCACATATCTCCAATACACTATTATCCCATATCTCCACCACATTAATATCCCATATCTCCATTATATTATTATCCCATATCTCCACTATATTATTCTCCATATCTCCACTATATTATTCTCCCATTGTCCACTATATCATTCTCCCATATGTCCACTATCCAACATTCTCTCATATATCTACTATAACATCATTGCCCCCTGTATCTACTATAACATCACTGCCCCCTATATCTTCTATAACATTCTTGTCCCGTGCATATTCTATAACATAATTGTCCTTATATCTACAATAACATCATTGTTCCGTGTATCTACTATAACATCATTGTCCCCCTATATCTACTAGTAAGGCTTCTAACACACTCAGGCAAAGAAAACAACAGAAAACGGTCGTTACGTTTTTTTCCAATGACAAAACACGGTATATGACAAACAACAATTTAAGCTCTGGCAAGAGACAATAAACACCGTCATTTCAAGGACATCAAGGTAAATTTTTGCGGTTTTTTTTTAAAACAATTTTAAAATCACACAAGTTCCTCTCATGGCAAGAAAAAAAAAACAATAACACTGAAGTTGTTTGGTTAAGTACATGTTTTTTTTTAAAGTTCAACAATGCAAAATGCTCTCCTTCAGCAAATAACATAACCATCGTTCGAAACCGCGGGGGTCTGAAGTAGTAATCGTTCGAACACCTACATCAAGCCCTGCAGACACAAAGACAAGGTAAAATGTTCAACTGTTAGCATTTCTGTTAAATCCATCTTCATCCTTAATAGAAGGGGGAAAAAAACCCCAAAAAACTTCACCAAACAGTCTGAAATTACGTAATACTTTTAAGAAAGACGTCACACATGAAAAGTTGTTACTAATTAACCATATCACCGAGTGACGCATTCCCTGTGTACTCTAGAAATCTTGTTGCAGATACGTGCTTTAGCTTATTAAGAAACCTGGACAATGGGCAAACGGGTAAAGGAATCTGGAAACAAGAGAGTACTGACCATCGTCAGAGAAGAAATCCCCAAAGAAGATCTCCCTGGACCAACAGTTTTTGAAACAAGTTTAAGCATTTCATATCTAGGTCACGCAATATCCCCAGGCGAATCGATGCTAAAATTGAGAATAGAAGCAATAAAGAAAATCAGGTCATTGGACAAATGGCACTTTTCAGTGAAAAATAAATAAATAAGTACATTGTGCACAGCTGAAAGGAAAGAAGCAACAGCACAGCAGTATAACGTCTGAAAGTGTACCACAGAAAATATTCATACTAAAAACTGTAGAAAGTAGACGGCCGTCCTCGCAAGAGATGAAAGGAGGAATTTACAGAAACCTCAAATATCCCATTACATGAAGCAAATGCCAGACGCTTGTCAAGACATCTAGTTGTCTCGTCAACAGTAAAAGATATATGAGGAAGGAAACAAGACAACACAAGACAAGAAAACGTGATTTTGAAAAAAAAAAGAGCTGAAATATGTCGTGTAACATGGATTGCTCATCATCATCATCATCATCATCATCATCATCAATAACAACAACAAAGTTAAATTTTCAGAAAAGCCTACAAGGCAATGTAAACTAACTAAAACGAGAAGAGAAAAAGACAACAAAAATATCTGAACATTTATAGAAAGTACTAGAAGTTGGACAACCTGGAAGGCGGGATGATGAGAAGAAACTTATGATAAACGGAAAGAGATTGTGGGCTATAGAAAATATCTGAACGAGTTGGCAAAGTAGGGCAGTCAACCTCACTGCAAGTATTAACAACCGCAGAAAATGAAGAAACAGGGTCGCCAAAGTCTGCTGACAAGTAACTTTATCAGGAAAAGTGAAATCACTAAAAACACACCACGAAAAAACCAATTGAGAGAATATATTATTCTCCATATCTCCACTATATTATTCTCCCATTGTCCACTATATCATTCTCCCATATGTCCACTATCCAACATTCTCTCATATATCTACTATAACATCATTGCCCCCTGTATCTACTATAACATCACTGCCCCCTATATCTTCTATAACATTCTTGTCCCGTGCATATTCTATAACATAATTGTCCTTATATCTACAATAACATCATTGTTCCGTGTATCTACTATAACATCATTGTCCCCCTATATCTACTAGTAAGGCTTCTAACACACTCAGGCAAAGAAAACAACAGAAAACGGTCGTTACGTTTTTTTCCAATGACAAAACACGGTATATGACAAACAACAATTTAAGCTCTGGCAAGAGACAATAAACACCGTCATTTCAAGGACATCAAGGTAAATTTTTGCGGTTTTTTTTTAAACAATTTTAAAATCACACAAGTTCCTCTCATGGCAAGAAAAAAAAAACAATAACACTGAAGTTGTTTGGTTAAGTACATGTTTTTTTTTAAAGTTCAACAATGCAAAATGCTCTCCTTCAGCAAATAACATAACCATCGTTCGAAACCGCGGGGGTCTGAAGTAGTAATCGTTCGAACACCTACATCAAGCCCTGCAGACACAAAGACAAGGTAAAATGTTCAACTGTTAGCATTTCTGTTAAATCCATCTTCATCCTTAATAGAAGGGGGAAAAAAACCCCAAAAAACTTCACCAAACAGTCTGAAATTACGTAATACTTTTAAGAAAGACGTCACACATGAAAAGTTGTTACTAATTAACCATATCACCGAGTGACGCATTCCCTGTGTACTCTAGAAATCTTGTTGCAGATACGTGCTTTAGCTTATTAAGAAACCTGGACAATGGGCAAACGGGTAAAGGAATCTGGAAACAAGAGAGTACTGACCATCGTCAGAGAAGAAATCCCCAAAGAAGATCTCCCTGGACCAACAGTTTTTGAAACAAGTTTAAGCATTTCATATCTAGGTCACGCAATATCCCCAGGCGAATCGATGCTAAAATTGAGAATAGAAGCAATAAAGAAAATCAGGTCATTGGACAAATGGCACTTTTCAGTGAAAAATAAATAAATAAGTACATTGTGCACAGCTGAAAGGAAAGAAGCAACAGCACAGCAGTATAACGTCTGAAAGTGTACCACAGAAAATATTCATACTAAAAACTGTAGAAAGTAGACGGCCGTCCTCGCAAGAGATGAAAGGAGGAATTTACAGAAACCTCAAATATCCCATTACATGAAGCAAATGCCAGACGCTTGTCAAGACATCTAGTTGTCTCGTCAACAGTAAAAGATATATGAGGAAGGAAACAAGACAACACAAGACAAGAAAACGTGATTTTGAAAAAAAAGAGCTGAAATATGTCGTGTAACATGGATTGCTCATCATCATCATCATCATCATCATCAATAACAACAACAAAGTTAAATTTTCAGAAAAGCCTACAAGGCAATGTAAACTAACTAAAACGAGAAGAGAAAAAGACAACACAAATATCTGAACATTTATAGAAAGTACTAGAAGTTGGACAACCTGGAAGGCGGGATGATGAGAAGAAACTTATGATAAACGGAAAGAGATTGTGGGCTATAGAACATATCTGAACGAGTTGGCAAAGTAGGGCAGTCAACCTCACTGCAAGTATTAACAACCGCAGAAAATGAAGAAACAGGGTCGCCAAAGTCTGCTGACAAGTAACTTTATCAGGAAAAGTGAAATCACTAAAAATACACCACGAAAAAACCAATTGAAAGAACATCACCAAACACACAACATAAAAAAACGCTTTAGAGAACATCAACGAAAACACAACAACATAAAAAAGACACTTTAGAGAATGTTGCAAAAAAAACACAACATAAAGGACACTTTATAGAACATCATTAAAAAACAAAACGAAAAAAACACTTCAGAGAACATCACCAAAACCAAAACGTGAAAAAAAACATTTTAGAGAACATCACCACAAAAACATAACAACATGAACAAAGAACACTTTATAGAACATCACTAAAAATACAAACACATAAAAAGACACTTTAGAGAACTTCGTCAAACACACGACAACATGTAAAAACACTTTAGAGAACATCATCAAACACACGACAACATAAAAAGATGCTTTAGAGAACGTCACCATAAGAACACTTAGAATATATCAACAAAAACACAACAATATAAAAACACATTAGAGAACATCACCAAAAACACAACAACATTAAAAAGACACTTTAGAGAACATCATCAAACACACGGCAACGTGAAAAAAAACACATTAGAGAACATCACCAAAACACAACAACATAAAAAAACACTTTTGAGAACATCACCAAAATCACAAAAACATAACAAGACACATTAGAGAACATCATCAAACACAAGACAACATGAAAAAAACCACTTTATAAAACATCACCAAAAAACAAAAAAACATAAAATGATACTTTAGAGAACATCACCAAGCACACGACAACGTGAAAAAAACCACTTTAGAGAACATCACCAAACACACAACAACATAACAACCACTTTAGAGAACATCACCAAACACACAACAACATAACAACCACTTTAGAGAACATCACCAAACACACAACAACATAACAACCACTTTAGAGAACATCACCAAACACCCAACAACATCAAAAACAATTTAGAGAACATTACCAAACACACGACAACATAAAAAGATACTTTAGAGAACATCACCAAATACAATAACATAAAAACTACTTTATAGAACATCACCAAAAACACAAAATAAAAAACTTTAGAGAACATCATTAAAAACACAACAGCATAAAAAAACTTTATAGAACATCACCAAAAACACAATAACATAAAAAAAACTTTAGAGAACATCACCAAACACAGGACAACTTGAAAAAAAAAACACTTTAGAAAACATCACTAAAAGACACAACATAAGAAAAGACTTTAGTAAAAATTATCAAAAAACACAACATGACACCCCAAAAAAACCAACACTTTAGAGAACATCATCAAAAATAAACCAACATAAAAAAAACTTTATAGAACATCACCAAGAACACAGTAACATAAAAAAAGACTTCAGTGAAAATTATCAGAAAACACAACATGAAAACAAAAAAAAAAAAACACAACACTTTAGAGAACAATCTAACTTTACTTTAAAAAAAAAGAAGAACATGGTTTGCAGGTCAGTCTGACACTACAGGGTAATAGAACCCAAGAGTAGAAAGGGAGAAAGAGAGAACAAGAGAAAGATAAATTATTTCTTAACACTGATTGTTTATGACATGAAAGATTTTTTATATATAAAATATGATACATTGCTGGTACAATCCCAAGTTATGCTGGGTAGATGTATAATCAAAGAAACATGCAGAATATCTGTTTAAGTATTGGCACTGCTCACTGCAGTAACGCAATTTCATTACATTTTTTTCGTATATATGTCTGCATCTGGCTGGCTCCAGTCTCCCATTTCTCCTTATATTCACTCTTAGATTTTGGCCGCTAACTCCTTTCCCTAGTTTCCCACCTTCCGTATATTAACTTTTGTCCGCTAACTTCTTCACTGAATCTCCATCTTCCTTATAATTATTCTTTACCTTTATCTTCTAGATCCTTCTCCCAATCTCCCACCTTCCGTATGTTGTCTACTAACTCCTTCCTTCAGTCTCCCACTTTCCTATTATCCATTTTTTTATTTTTATGTACTAGCTCTATCCCCCAGTCTCCCATCTTCCTTACAATAATTCGTGACTTTTATCTGCTAGCTCCTTCCCCCAGTCTCCCACCTTCCTTTTATCCATTCTTGACCTTTATCTGCTAGCTCCTTCCCCCAGTCCCCCACCTTCCTATTATCCATTCTTGACTTTTATCTGCTAGCTCCTTCCCCCAGTGTCCCACCTTCCTATTATCAATTCTTGACTTTTATCTGCTAGCTCCTTCCCCCAGTCCCCCACCTTCCTATTATCCATTCTTGACTTTTATCTGCTAGCTCCTTCCCCCAGTGTCCCACCTTCCTATTATCCATTCTTGACTTTTATCTGTTAACTCCTTCCCCTAGTGTCCCACCTTCTTATTATCCATTCTTGACTTTTATCTACTAGCTCCTTCCCCCAGTGTCCCACCTTCCTATTATCAATTCTTGACTTTTATCTGCTAGCTCCTTCCCGTAGTCTCCCAACTTCCTATTATCCATTCTTGACTTTTGTCTGCAACCTCCTTCCCCCAGTCTCCCACCTTCCGTATATCCATTCTTGACTTTTGTCCAAGTTTTACTTCTGCAAAATCATCCCGGAACGGAAATATTTTGTAAACTGATACGTTAACATATTACTACAACATGTAAACAGACGCTGCCCAGATATTGTAAAATACTGACAATCCCCATGGATTGCGAACAAATTCTATTTACTAAGTCTGTTCGTAAATCGTATTTTTACGTTTGACGGAACATGTAGGCATTCTTTGCATCTAACGTCAAGTATATAGTACACAATGTGGCTTTGCATGCAAACATTAAGAAACCGACTAACCGCTATAGACGCGCAATGTTTTGATGCGCGCTGCAAAGTAGCGCACATTTGTAATTACAAACCAATATATGTGACTCGAAATTTTAATCTAACAGGCTTTACGGGCTTGGGGGGGGGGGTGGGTGGGTGGGGAATAGTTCGTGACCACGGACTGTATATAAGGCATACATTCGTGACCCAGAGATTGCCTACATAAGGTAAGGGGTAAAATCCCCTTTTCTGTGCTATAAAGGCATACTGGGGATACAGTGTTAGGCCCGTATTTCCATGACCTTCGGGACATGAAAGTGTCATGTGATCAATGTCACACCTGGAGGCATTTACCTTCTCAGATTTCTCTGGTACTCATTTAAAGAGGCCGGGTCGACCACCGGGACATTTTGTTGTGTTGTTCAGTAATTTAATTATTTTGCATGTCCCTTGCGGAACTTTGCCTCCCTAACAGCTCTACTGTAGGCCTCTTGTTGTGAGCAAGATGGCCTTGCTGCTGATGCATCCTTTTGTAGATCATCAACGATGTCTTGCAGCTATCTTCGCCTTGGTCTTCCTCTCTTTCTTTTTCCTATTATGTATCCTTCCAAGACGATCTTCTCTAAATTCTCATGACGTTTAATGTGTTCAAAATATTTAAGTTTACTCTCTTTAATCCTCTTTACTAGCCAGCCTTCTGCAATATTAAGTTCTTGTAGTATGGATATATTTGTTCTTTTTTATGTGTTGTGGTACCAGGGAAAAAAAATTCCAGTGCTGGGATTTGAACCCCGTACCACCAGATCAATAAACCGAGCGCCTAACCACTCAACTAACCAGGCTACCGACTGTCTACACATCAATTTATATTTTCGAAAAATTTGTCCACGGGCACATGTTGCACGGCGGATTTAAGTTCATTATTTGGTTTTCAGTTTCTATGACATTTCCTCATCAAACGGCTTTTTTTTTTTAATAACAAGAGAATGATTTTGTTTCGTAGATGAGGTTTCGTATTTTTAAACAACTGTAAATGATGAATATTTGTTTCACACCGCATCCTGGCAAAACATGGCGACTGCCTTGTTTGATTTTTCAAAAAAAAAATGTTTGTGTGGTTTTGAGTTTTATGTGGCAAAATCTAAGTTCAAATTAGCTTTCTTTTGTTTTTCGCTGTGTGGTTCTTATTCACTGTAATAGTTGCTAACCTTTTAAAAATATTTTTTTTGCCGGACAAGGGGAAGTTTGTTAATATCATCAAAAATATGGACATTTCTATTTGCAAGTTAGAAAGCTTTCAGTCGAGACTTGGTGAGCGACAGAACAGTCGATTGAGAAGTGTCTCGTCATAAATATGTTGTGTGAAGAAACAATCCTAATTCTTCTTCTTCTTCTTCTTCTTCGATCATTTTCAGACTTCAACTTTGGTATATCTCAAAAATTCATTGTTCGTATTTCTTGAGAAGCTGAGGGCAAAGCAAAAAGAACATGAGAGAAAGAGAATGAATGAATGAATGAATGAATGAATGAATGATCTTTATTTTTAAAAGGGTAAAGAATTGGGCACGCAGGCCTGTCTCACATTCTGACCTTCATCATTCAATCTTTCATACTTCCCACACACTCGATTTAACACAAGTATACAAATTACATGAGGAAAAACATATCAAAAGAGTGCAAAATTAAACTGTTACATTCATAAAAATAAAAGAAGAAGTAATTAATCTAACAAAATAGCTCTCTCACACACATGCACGCATACACGCACACACACATGCGGGCATATAGATGAACAAACATACATTTTCAGTACAGTTTTTCTAGCATATATTCTTTAACATTCGTTAAAATAATTTCTAACAAGATCTAACAGGTTACTTTTAGAAACATGTCATTTTAGAACATGATGGCTCGCGGGTCATGGGTTGAGAGAGTGCTGGTTATTCTATGGAGGCATATAGTTACAAGCAAGCAAATAATGAAAAAATGTTTGAGTTAAAGGATGAAGAGAGAGAGAGAGAGAGAAATAGATATTTTGGGAAAGAAAATGGACGTGAATCGAAGCCTGGTTTGTAATCGAATACTGGTTTGTAATCGGACAAGTAACTATCTAGTCACGAGAGTAGAACGTACGAACTACTCGACTTAATGGAAACGAGGCAGATTTTTCTAGAGTAGTCCTGCCTACTTATTTATCACATTATGACTGTGTTTGTCTTTATAACCGTTTCGATTTTATTATAGAGCGATCAGTTTTTCTATTTCTTTCTTTCATTTTATTCTCCGTTCACTTTCACATGTTACCTCTTCCCTCAGTTTCCCCACTTTCCTTACATTCACTCTCGACTTTTGTCTGCTACCTCCTTCCACCAGTCTCCCACCTTCCTTACATTCACTCTCGACTTTTGTCTGCTAGCTCCTTCCACCAGTCTCCCACCTTCCTTACATTCACTCTCGACTTTTGTCTGCTACCTCCTTCCCACAGTCTCCCACCTTCCTTACATTCACTCTCGACTTTTGTCTGCTACCTCCTTCCCCCAGTCTCCCACCTTCCTTACATTCACTCTCGACTTTTGTCTGCTACCTCCTTCCCCCAGTCTCCCACCTTCCTTACATTCACTCTCGACTTTTGTCTGCTACCTCCTTCCACCAGTCTCCCACCTTCCTTACATTCACTCTCGACTTTTGTCTGCTACCTCCTTCCCACAGTCTCCCACCTTCCTTACATTCACTCTCGACTTTTGTCTGCTACCTCCTTCCCCCAGTTCCCACCTTCCTTACTTTCACTCTCGACTTTTGTCTGCTACCTCCTTCCCACAGTCTCCCACCTTCCTTACATTCACTCTCGACTTTTGTCTGCTACCTCCTTCCCCCAGTTTCCCACCTTCCTTACATTCACTCTCGACTTTTGTCTGCTATCTTCTTCCCCCAGTCTCCCACCTTCCTTACATTCACTCTCGACTTTTGTCTGCTACCTCCTTCCCCCAGTCTCCCACCTTCCTTACATTCACTCTCGACTTTTGTCTGCTACCTCCTTCCCCCCAGTTTCCCACCTTCCTTACATTCACTCTCGACTTTTGTCTACCTCCTTCCCCCAGTCTCCCACTTTCCTTACATTCACTCTCGACTTTTGTCTGCTACCTCCTTCCCCCCAGTTTCCCACCTTCCTTACATTCACTCTCGACTTTTGTCTGCTACCTCCTTCCCCCAGTTTCCCACCTTCCTTACTTTCACTCTCGACTTTTGTCTGCTACCTCCTTCCCCCAGTTTCCCACCTTCCTTACATTCACTCTCGACTTTTGTCTGCTACCTCCTTCCCCCAGTCTCCCACCTTCCTTACATTCACTCTCGACTTTTGTCTGCTACCTCCTTCCCCCAGTCTCCCGCCTTCCTAATATCCGGTCTTGACTTTTATCTGCTATCTTCTTCTCGCAGTCTGCCATCTAGACAAAGAGATGGGTGGCCTCCATTAATCTCATCATCAGCGGGAGTCTTCATCCGTGCTGCAGATCTTTCTATCCGTGCACTCTTCCTGTAGGATTAGTCGACAAGCTTTAGCTTACTAGGCTAAAAGAATCAGACCTTCCTGCTTAAAAGAATCCTGATATTTTACAATGTTAGAAAATGGAAAACAATGCGGATAAGAAAACATTTATAGTTTCCCGTTGCTTCGCTTTCTATACTACCAGAGATGTGTTTTCCAAGATCATTCCTTCCTTCGTCGCATTCTTTACCACTATCAGGGGACATAAACCATCAACAAAAACTCTCCATTTATTTCTGTCCCGGGCTGTTTCTTCTATTCGTCTCCAGGTGTAGTCGATCGTTTTGTTATCGCTGCTTCAAGACTTTCCAAGATCCCGGCATGTGACATCTGATAAATGTGATAGTTATAGAATTATTCACTAAAAAGGAATATTAAATCTCACAAATGAGTTTCTATCATATTCGCCTGGAGTCAATGCACGGTCCACAGTACGTAAACAAAAAGGAATTTATACTCCCAAAAACCTTTCATCTACTCCCAACCTTTCAATCATTACAAAATGTAATAATAGCAAACATGCTACAGTTTATTGTTGTGCTGTTGTTTCCTCAAATTGGACGTGACTCATAAACAGAGAAACAGAACTACTTGACCTTGTCAGAATTCCATAGGCTGTTTCTTCTCCGGCAGTATCTCGCTTCTCCGAATTCTTATTTCCACCAAGCATCGAGTGTTGTGGAGTGATAGATTTGTCTGCAGGTTCCGCTCGTAAACAAGTAACGCAGCTTCAGAAGCTGTATGTCTGTCTGTCTGTAAATGATCTGATGTAATTGTGTGTCTGAGAATGTCCTCGTGGGGGGAATTTGTGTATGGAAATATCTGAAGGTAGATCTCTCTTGCGGTTTCCAAATGCTCGAGGCTGATTTAAAGAGAAATGGTATCACTTTTGTTTTTTAATTGAGATAAAATATTCAAAAAAGACTGAAAACTCTTTATCACTTTTTCAACAAAGTCCCCACCACGTACAATGCCGGTCTGCCACCGCTTCACTAAAGCCTGGATTCCTCGAGAAATTTAAAAAAAAAAAAGCTTCATGCTTGCCCTGTAAACACTTCAGCTCTTCCTGTTTTTAAATCTTATCGTCCGTACAGAACTTATTCCAATCTAACACCTCTTTAAAGATTAAAACACATAATAATCACATGGTGCGAGGTCGGATGAATATGTTGGAAGTAGATGATACTAAAAAAAAGCAAATTCGAAATTTGCTGAGCTGTTGCATGAGCTGTGTAAAGACGCTGTGTCATGCTGTAAACAACGCACCAGAACTGAACAAGTCGCAGCGTTTTGACCTGACTGATTGTTTCAAGACGCTAGTTCTCAAGCAGATCATTCATAACATGCTTCGCATGATAGTGGCTTTTCTGGATATGTAATGTTTCAGTAGTGGGCCTTAACAGTCTCAGAAGAGGGTTTCCTGCCAACCGAATTGTAGTGAACTTCTCTGAGTTCAGCGAGGAAGATTTCCGCTGTTCCTTTGCAGGCGCTCGCTTTATCTATGGATGGAAGGAATCAACCAAGCTTTAGCTTACTAGGCTAAAAGAATCAGACCTTCCTGCTTAAAAGAATCCTGATATTTTACAATGTTAGAAAATGGAAAACAATGCGGATAAGAAAACATTTATAGTTTCCCGTTGCTTCGCTTTCTATACTACCAGAGATGTGTTTTCCAAGATCATTCCTTTCTTCGTCGCATTCTTTACCACTATCAGGGGACATAAACCATCAACAAAAACTCTCCATTTATTTCTGTCCCGGGCTGTTTCTTCTATTCGTCTCCAGGTGTAGTCGATCGTTTTGTTATCGCTGCTTCAAGACTTTCCAAGATCCCGGCATGTGACATCTGATAAATGTGATAGTTATAGAATTATTCACTAAAAAGGAATATTAAATCTCACAAATGAGTTTCTATCATATTCGTCTGGAGTCAATACGCGGTCCACAGTACGTAAACAAAAAGGAATTTATACTCCCAAAAACCTTTCATCTACTCCCAACCTTTCAATCATTACAAAATGTAATAATAGCAAACATGCTACAGTTTATTGTTGTGCTGTTGTTTCCTCAAATTGGACGTGACTCATAAACAGAGAAACAGAACTACTTGACCTTGTCAGAATTCCATAGGCTGTTTCTTCTCCGGCAGTATCTCGCTTCTCCGAATTCTTATTTCCACCAAGCATCGAGTGTTGTGGAGTGATAGATTTGTCTGCAGGTTCCGCTCGTAAACAAGTAACGCAGCTTCAGAAGCTGTATGTCTGTCTGTCTGTAAATGATCTGATGTAATTGTGTGTCTGAGAATGTCCTCGTGGGGGGATTTGTGTATGGAAATATCTGAAGGTAGATCTCTCTTGCGGTTTCCAAATGCTCGAGGCTGATTTAAAGAGAAATGGTATCACTTTTGTTTTTTAATTGAGATAAAATATTCAAAAAAGACTGAAAACTCTTTATCACTTTTTCAACAAAGTCCCCACCACGTACAATGCCGGTCTGCCACCGCTTCACTAAGGCCTGGATTCCTCGAGAAATTTTTTAAAAAAAAAAGCTTCATGCTTGCCCTGTAAACACTTCAGCTCTTCCTGTTTTTAAATCTTATCGTCCGAACAGAACTTATTCCAATCTAACACCTCTTTAAAGATTAAAACACATAATAATCACATGGTGCGAGGTCGGATGAATATGTTGGAAGTAGATGATACTAAAAAAAAGCAGATTCGAAATTTGCTGAGCTGTTGCATGAGCTGTGTAAAGACGCTTTGTCATGCTGTAAACAACGCACCAGAACTGAACAAGTCGCAGCGTTTTGACCTGACTGATTGTTTCAAGACGCTAGTTCTCAAGCAGATCATTCATAACATGCTTCGCATGATAGTGGCTTTTCTGGATATGTAATGTTTCAGTAGTGGGCCTTAACAGTCTCAGAAGAGGGTTTCCTGCCAACCGAATTGTAGTGAACTTCTCTGAGTTCAGCGAGGAAGATTTCCGCTGTTCCTTTGCAGGCGCTCGCTTTATCTATGGATGGAAGGAATCAACCAAGCATTCGCCTACGGTGACTATACGCCATAAAGAGCCATCACCTGCCAAAGCGACATACTTATGTCTTCAAACAGCCTCTTCATTCTGTAATGAATATTCTGAGCTCTGTTCTGTTCTGTTCTGTTCCTCTTTTGTGCAAGCTTAAAAAGAAGCAAAATGGCCAAAATATCGCAAATCTTAAATTTAAAATGTTCTGTAAATGTTCCAAAAATAACACTGCATATACGTATAGCCAAATGTAGATGCCTGTCTGGCTTAATACGTTGCGATGTAGATTTGTGTCAGAAACATATTAAAATTGGATCTATGTCTCAGTATTCCCGAATATAAATCTAAATAAGAAAATCTCCCAATGTGAATTTGATTCTGAATATGTACCAATATAGTTTTTCTTCACAGAATGACTCGATATAAATTTATGTTTGAAAGCAACCTGTGCAAATTTATGTTTGAAAGCAACCTGTGTACACTTATGTTTGAAAGCAACGTGTGTGAATTTATGTTTCAAAGCAGTCTGTGTAAATTTATGTTTCAAAACGCCAAAGTACAGATTTTAAAATGTAGCATTATTATACATCCAGGCACATAGGAAGGATACGATGTTAGTCTCAATAATTTCCTTGACCTGCATATCTTCTTCTTCTTCTTCTGGGAGCCGCGTTGCGTTAGTGCAGTTGATTAGTCACTCGTTTGCTGACCAGGCGACCCGGTTTCTGTTTCCACTCACCACATGGTGGTCAGACTGGGGCTCACGAGAAACTCCCGGGGCTCACCCAGCCTCGATAAAAAATGAGCACCAGGCTTAATGTTCTGGGAAGGAAGAGGAATGATGCCACTAGCTACGGAGTTAGTACTGACGGCGAGACTAGTTTCTGGTCAACTGCTGACTAGGCAGCAGGGCACTTACGGTTTGACCGCGTCTAAAGACTCTTGTCCCACAACTCATACCTTTACCTTCTTCTTCTTCCATCTCCCCAGAACTTTGAGCTGGTGTTCTTTGCAGCCGATGCAGTAGAAATATTGAAGCACTTTATCGTGCTGGATTGGGAGCGGGTAATGGTTTATCTTTTCAGTCCCTGAGTACAGCTAAAAAAAGCAGTGGGTATCCGTCTTTAACAGACTCCACTACCATGGGGGGGGCGGGGTATGGAGAATCCTAAACCGTTAGCCATCATAGATCGGATACTGGGGGGGGGGGGGGGTGGCGGTGGGGAGAGAGAGAATGGGCAGCAACGGAAAAGGTCTTGGTCATCTGTGGTTTCCCAGCAAACTGAGTTGCTGATGGCCAGATCGACATCGTCTCCCACCTGCACATGCGCGATGAGACTGCACCATTATCCTGTGAGACTGCACCATTATCCTGTGAGACTACACCATTATCCTGTGATACTGCACCATTATCCTGTGATACTGCACCATTATCCTGTGAGGCTACACCATTATCCTGTGAGACTGCACCATTATCCTGCGAGACTGCACCATTATCCTGTGATACTGCACCATTATCCTGCGAGACTGCACCATTATCCTGTGATACTGCACCATTATCCTGCGAGACTTCACCATTATCCTGCGAGATTGCACCATTATCCTGTGATACTGCACCATTATCCTGTGATACTGAACCATTATCCTGTGATACTGCACCATTATCCTGCGAGATTGCACCATTATCCTGTGATACTGCACCATTATCCTGTGATACTGCACCATTATCCTGTGATACTACACCATTATCCTGTGATACTGCACCATTATCCTGTGATACTACACCATTATCCTGCGATACTGCACCATTATCCTGCGATACTGCACCATTATCCTGTGATACTACACCATTATCCTGTGATACTGCACCATTATCCTGTGATACTACACCATTATCCTGTGATACTACACCATTATCCTGTGATACTACACCATTATCCTGCGATACTGCACCATTATCCTGAGATACTGCACCATTATCCTGTGATACTACACCATTATCCTGCGATACTGCACCATTATCCTGTGATAGTAAGTAATTAGGCTAGCAACATTAACGAAGTACACGATTGTGGCGTTTCCACTTTTGCCATTTTCATACACATACGCGGAACGAAACAAAGAGGGAAGGAAGTGAAAAGCTGAACTTACATGCGCGGTGCACAACTAACAAGAACTGAAGAGAACAAAATGTTATCTCTCTTGTCACTCTCTAAAATCCCCCGTGTCCCAAAGAGTGAGTCTTTAACTTAACACGGAGAATCAACTGAAGATTACTTAGTAAAAGGGAAAACAAAATCACTTTTGAAGACAAAAAAGAATCCTCCTTTGCTATTATTTTCAGCTTTCCGCTTTAAAAAAAACAGTCAGCTTTCGTTAACTGTCTTTTATTCTTTCAAATCATTTTTTTAAAATTTTTGCTTTTTAAGGTCTTCTCTCATAAATTAACATGTTGAAGAACGTCATTGTCATAGCTGTTGTGAATTGTTTCGTTTTCACTGCTTTTTTTTTTTTCTTTTTTAGCTTTTCAGATACCGAGAAAACTCCATGCATTACTTTTCACGCTATATTTTTAGTCCCGGGTCAAAGGCTGCGTTATTTATAGCTAACAAATGAAAGTGCGAGAAATAGTTTTCCTTTTTTTTTTAAACAGTTCCACATATGTATACTAAAAAAAACAAAAGCCTTGAAGGACTGACGTAATCTTTAGAGTTATTGACCTCTGCTTGAATGGTTTCTGCTAGTTTTAAAGATCTTAAAACTGGCGTGAAAAGATTTATGCAAGTTTTTAAACCTATAGCGGGTGGTTTACGTTGAGTTGTAAACCTGTCATAAAAATGTTTTGGTATTTTTTTTACACGTTTTTCAACCTGACAGGAAAAGTTTGTGTAAATGTTAATTTAAAAAAAAATTACATGAAAGGATTATGTAAGTTTCTAAAGTTTTAAACGTGGCAAGATAAGTTTTAAAAGTTTAAAAATACTATAAAAGAATTTATGTAAGTTGTAAAGATTTTAAACTTGCCGTTCAAGGGCGTATGCGAATTTAAAGATTTAAAATCAGCCATAAAGGAGTTTATGTAAATTATAAAGATTTTTAAACTTGCCATGTAAGAATTCCTGCAAGTTTTAAAGCTTTTGAAGGTTTTGTTGTTGTTGTTGTTGTTGTTGTTGTTGTTGTTGTTGTAACGCAGACTTCATTATTTACATCGATATCTTCAGAATGTATGGAATACAAAAGCGGTGCCGAAACTGGCCGAAGAAACATTTCTGTGGAAATTTCCTACATGTAATCTTCAGCACGGACTAGACCTTTCCCATTTCTTGTACCCGCACTTCAGAGACCAATGCTGTCATGTTAGCTAGGGCAGTGACCTGCATCGTGGGTGAATCTTTCAGTGTCCTTGTGTCCCAGGGCGTGCCAAAATGGCTTCATGCGTGAAGAATGATTCCTCAAGCGTAGAATATATACTGTTCCTCAATTCTCCGTGCTCTGGGCACAGAATGTGTTTAAATGTCATCTGTTATTAGTGTTTTTATCTGTTGTGTTGTTTCTGTATGTAATGCTTGACAAAGGCTTTCTGCCGAAAAACTGGATTGTTGTATGTTCTTCATTTATATGCCCATCTTACTTTCTGCCTTTCTTGTTTCCGCCCACTTTCACCATTCTTTCTGATTAGAGGACCGCATGCAGAAACATCTGTGCATGCTTCGAAACTAGACCCTAATCATTTCAGTGGCCCCCATCCACAGAGGCAGAAAGTGGGGACGTATAAACTAGGAAAAAAATGTAGGACCAGCTTTATTACTTAACGAGTAAGTACACAGTTATGACGTTTCGACGTGAGCCTTAATCATTTAAGATTCTCTGGTAACAGCCATCAAACAATGCCACGTAGATGACAGAAGCAGCCTAGGGCTTGAGGACCGCTACATTCAGGGATATGAGACTCTGGAATCACATGGTTTGAACTCGTTATTCAGCTACACCTAACATTCTCCTCTTCCACAATCATAATCCCTCCCTTCTTACTTGTTACACGTAGCTCAGATCCTCTTCACAGCATCACACTAAAACCCCTCCACCCCGACTATAATCAACTATTTCACCTTCTCCTCGCTACATTACCATTGTATCACTCTCTCTCTCTCCCCTCCACGGTTCCACCATCCACCACCCTCAGCCACGACCCACCTATCTCATATCACAGTCTCCATTTAAATATTCTGTACATTTCACCATGAACATTTCTGACACACAGCGTCGGACCGGCCACAGCTTCTTACAAGTTACAGCTAAGTCGTCTATTCAATTAATTGTATTTTTTAACAAAACATTCATGTAAGTTTATATTTTATCTTCCCTCTCTCTATTTCTTCGTCCCGTGCGTTTTTTGTATGATTAAGGCTCACGCCGAAACGTTACAACTGTGTACTCGTTAAATAATAAAGTTTTTCCTACTTTTTTCCTAGTTTATACATCCTCACTCTTTCGGTCTTTTGTAGTTGTTGTTGTTGTAAAACTGAACCATACACCCGTCTACCTACATTACTATAAACAATATTACGGCCGTCGTGATTTCTCTTATCTAAAAGTGAGGAAAAGAGTATTACAGTGCCATATACAGCCAATATTGCTGCATGCTTGTGAAACTTGGACAGTCAACAGAGAGATGACAAAGAAAATGGAAAGCAACAGAGAAGTGGTTCTGGCGGAAGAAGAAACACCTTGAAAACACAGAGAAACAGATGTGTAGGTTCTCAAAGAAGTTTCAGAACAACGAAAATCATCATCTTGCCCACATTCTGAAAACACAGGAGTCTCTTGAAATAAAGTTACAATCTCACATACGTCTTCATTCACATATTGTTCACGTCCGACCACCTCTTCGGCAGCAATCCATATTCTGTAAGAAATAAAAGAAAGGACAACTGTGGTAAAACTGGTTCTTATGGTAATGAAAATAGATGGGGGTATGGTTTCATGCCTGACTTTCTTACAAGGAGACCAAAAGGCTCAGTCTACATATTTTTTTCTTATGGTGTGTTGTTTCTGTATGTGATACTTGACAAAGTCTTTTGCCGAAATATTGAATTATTGTACGTCCTTCATCTTGCTTTCAGCCATTCTTGTTTCTGCCGACTTTCAAGGACGTACGTCCTGGTTCATCTCTTGCTCATGTACCTCTTCTTCGGCAACACTCTAAATTTTGTGGCGTGCTTTCTTTCTTTTTTTTTTTTTAGCACCTCCCCCGACAGCAAGTTCCAGGTTTTCATAACATATAACAAACCTCCTTTGTATGTATACTGAGCTTTTGTAAGAAAGTGGAATGTGCTCTCTTTACCTTCCTCTGGTATTAACAGGTGACGCAATAATTGGGGTTTTTTTGTACATTATTTTCAGCTTTGTTTTTTTTTCTCTATAACGCCTTGATCCATTGGCTAGAGAAATGCTGTAACATTTGACGGCAGGAAGCTGACAACAAAATCCTCGTCGATTGCCTTCAGTTGTTCAAGAGAAGGTTGGGAAGACGCATTATCTGTTTTTACTCTCGTCTGCTCGATGCCTTTTTTTTTTTAGCTCAACGACCTCTCTGTTGTTCTTCTCCAGGTCACCTCTGGTCTACCCTTAATTCTGTCTCCCACCCCCCACCCCCTGTGATGTCCATTTTAGTGATATTTTTGGTAGTGAGTCGTCAGTCATCCAGAGCACATGTCCCAACCATCGCCAGCTTTTTTCCTCATTAATGCTGTCAGCGGCTTCATCTGCATTTCTGCCACAAGATGTTATTTCTTACGGTGTTTGAACTACACAGTACTAAAATAGCTATAGTATTTGAACTACACAGTACTAAAATAGCTATAGTATTTGAACTACACAGTACTAAAATAGCTATAGTATTTGAACTACACAGTACTAAAATAGCTATAGTATTTGAACTACACAGTACTAAAATAGCTATAGTATTTGAACTACACAGTACTAAAATAGCTATAGTATTTGAACTACACAGTACTAAAACAGCTATAGTGTTTGAACTAAACAGTACTAAAACAGCTATGAAATAAATCTGAAACACTGAATTATTAGAAAAACTGAAAACACGTACGACATCTACAGTGCTCCCTAGCCGACTGCGCCAAAGCTCAGAGATTTGAGAACCTTCGTGACGTTAGTATTCCCAGATTTAAACTCTTTTGGACTCATATGTCTCGCCCTGTCTTGTCTTCTGTCTCCCTGTAACTGCAAGCTGGTGTTCTTTGCAGCCGACGGTATGAAGGTGTTGAGGTACAGCATCGTATCGGCGTGGGAGTGGGTTATGGCGGCTACTTGTTTCAGTCCCGGAGTACAGCTAAAAAGAAGGGGTGTGTGCAATGCTTCTTTAGCAGACTCCACCACTATCGGGACTATGGCGATCCCTGCCCTGTTATACAGGCTGGGCTTGTTACTGGGGTACCACGGAGAGGTGGGACAGATTCTTGGTCAGCTACGGTTCTCTAACCCTGACGCTAGCATATATATATATATTTGAACCTTAGGTGCCCAGGGCACATAGGGGTTCTGCAAGGATTTTCCACAAATGCCTGTCTTTTGCCTTTTTTCTGCTCTTGCCCAGGTGAGCCCTCTATTGCTCATCATCCTCTCTGTTGTTCTTCTCCATGTCTCTTTTGGTCTACCCTTACTTCTGTTCCCCTGTGGTGTCCATTTTAGTGCTGTTTTTGGTAGTGAGTCGTCAGTCATTCGTTGCACATGTCCCAACCATCGCCAGCGTCTTTCCTCAATAATTGCTGTCAGTGGCTTCATTTGCGTCTCTGCCAACAAGATGTTATTTCTTATAGTGTTTGGCCAAAATATTTTTCTAATTCTTCGTAAACATTTAGTCTGGAAAGAATTCAACTTGTTTTCTATGGTTTTGGTGATTTTCCAGCATTCACTTCCATAGAGTAGTACACTTAGAACATATATATATATATATATATATATATATATTACTCAGTTTCACAAATTATTATTATTATTATTATTATTTGCCACAGTGGTTCGGATAATTGACAGTTCGACTGACTGACCTTCTGTTATATTTACTTTCTCTTCCCCACTCTCTAACGCAATCAAATTTTATTCTTTACCAAATGTTGGACTACCGTCCAGGGTTGTCTCCCCTAATCACCAAGGTTACTGGGAACGCTATAAAGCTTAATTTTTGAATGTAAATAAAAGTGTGCCGGTTCAGTGTTTTACAAAATGAAACACAGAGTGAAGGAGTGGGCAGAAACAAGGATGGCAGAAAGCGAAATGAGCACATGCAGATGAAGAACATACAACAATCCAATATTTCGGCAAAAGCCTTTTTTGTAGGATCACATTCATAAACAACACAACAGATAAAACCACGAAAAGTAGATAAATAATATAGGCTATCGGAGGGGGGGGGGGTGCCGTCTCCTAAGAAGAGTGAGAAAGGTGGGCATCATCTCACTTTTATGCCATCCTTGTTTATGCCAACTTTCCTAACTCTTTCTACTTTTTGTAAAACTGAACCATCCACCTCCTTCTACTTTCATCACTCTCTCTCTCTCTCTCTGAACCTTAAGTGCCCAGGGCACATGGGGCTTCCGCAAGGGTTTTCCACAAATGCCTGTCCTTTGCCTTTTTTTCTGCTTTTGCCCAGGTGAGCCCTCTATTGCTCAGCATCCTCTCTGTTGTTCTTCTCCATGTCTCTTTTGGTCTACCCTTACTTCTGTTCCCCTGTGGTGTCCATCTTAGTGCTATTTTTGGTAGTGAGTTGTCAGTCATTCGGAGCACATGTCCCAACCATCGCCAGCGTCTTTCCTCAATAATTGTTGTCAGTGGTTTCATCTGCATTTCTGCTAATAAGATGTTATTTACTTTCATCACTAGGACCAGTTTTACCGCAGTCGTCATTTCTCATCCTTAATGTTTAATTTATGACCTGTTATTAGCTGATGGCAGTACCAGGGTTACATATTGTCATCTTATTTATTTCATCTGTATACTGAAAATGTAATGAGGACTGTAAGAGAATATATAGGCAAAGAATATTTCGATGCCATAACAATTGGAGGTTATGAAATACCAGAGATTAAATATGCTGATGACACAGTATTACTATCCACAACACAAAAAAGGACTGGAAAAACTAATTATGTCAGTCCGTAAGAACAGCGAAGAGCAAAATCCTTATCTTAATGCGAAGAAAACTAAATTGATAACAACTGACAAAACAAATAAGGCATCTGAAATATATATGAGGAAAAATTGAAAGAGGTGGATAGTTTTGATTGTCTTGGATCATTACTAACTAGTAATGGAGATACACTGAGGGAAATTACAAGCAGGATATTTATCGATCTTCGGAAAGTAAAACAACTAAATAATCTGTAGAGAGGAACAGACAGAATTACAAAAATACTATTTTAAGGGCATGCATCTTTCCTATCGCAACATATGCCTGTGAGACCTGGACACTTAACAAAACAGCTGAGAAACACATAAATGCCTTTGAACGTAAATGCTACAGAAAAGTCCTTTAAATATCATGGACACACACTCACAAACAAATATATCCATGCTACAAGAACTTAATACTGAAGAAGGTTGGCTAGTAAAGAGGATTAAACAAAGAAAACTTAAATATTTTGGACACATTAAACGTCATGAGAATTTAGAAAAGACAGTCCTGGAATGGTACATAATGGGAAAAAGAAAGAGAGGAAGACCAAGACGAAGATGGCTGCAAGACATGGTTCATAATCTGCAAATGGATGCATCAGCAGCAGGGCATCTTACAACCGAGAGGCCTACAGGAGTGCTGTTAGGGAGGCAAAGTTCCGCAAGGGACATGCAAATGACTGACTGATTTACTGACTGACTGGCAGTATCATACCTTTTTAAATGTTCGATAACCTTTGTGGAACCTTTGTAAACATCGATCATTAAGATGGATAAAAATTCTCTCCCTCTCTCCCTCTCTCTCCCTCTCTCCCTCTCCATCTCTCGCCTTCTCCATCTTTCTCTCCCTCCCCCTTTCTCCCGCTCTCTCCCCCCCCCCTCTCTCTCCCTCTCTTTCTCTCTCTCCCTCTCTTTCTCTCTTTCCATTCTCTTCTCTCTCATTGAGCCTGTATCTCCGAAAGCAAAGAACCCATATGATACGGGAGATATGACGTTATGACAGCATATTTCACCAGAATAAGACAACACATTTGGAAAAGCCATAAAACCTCTCAGATACTTTCTCCTCTTAAACTATTGCTACATTTTGTCTTATCTCCCCTAGGTAGGTTGGCCCCGTAATCTCTGAAGCGAAAAAATAACAAATAATAGACAAACGCGAGTAGTTTGTCTCAGGTTTTCAGCACTGTCTCAGAGCTTCTCTTGGAGGGGACTGGGGTCTGGCCAGGTCCTTTGCTCGAGTGGGTTGTGTGGCTGGCAGCTGTGGAGGATATCATGTGGGGTCTGTTGTTCTTTTTTCCACGGGAATGTAGGTCTGTTGCGGGCTAATTTTCAGCTTCTGGTATAGATGGTGTTTCGGCTGGCAATGTCCTGTTCTCATTTGAAAGATTGATGATGATGATGATGATGATGGTGATGAACTACACCGTACTTAAATAGCTATGAAATACATCTGAACCACTGAATGATTAGAAAAGCAACAAAAAAAAAAACACATTCGACATCTACAGTGCCACCCAGCCGACTGAGCCAAAGATGATGATGATGATGATTATGATGATGGTGATGGTGATGGTGATGATGATGATGATGATGATGATGATTGTGGCCGTGGAAAACATGGGCAATCTAGCAAGCAACTTCCTGGGATTTTTTTTATGGAGACTACCATGAAAAGAGACAAGAAGACAAGAGAAAATTTCAATGGCAAAAAGGATACTGGAAAAGGATTACTTTTTTTAGGAGGGGTGGGGTGTGGGGGGGAGAGGGGGAGGGGTGTCCCTGTGTTCATATCTCAGAACCTCATGTTAAACAAGCATGTGGTGGACACACGTAGAAAAGAGAAAGAGAGGCCACCCACGACACCCTGGGGGATGGTTTGTGTAAGCTGAGATGACCGCTTTGCATTGCTTGACGCCACGTCATGTAAAAGCTGGCTAAAGACGGCGAAAAAGTGAGAAGAATTTGTTGCTGTCCTGTAAAGCGTCACAGTTCATGACTCGTTTATTCGACCGCTGTCGAAAGACGAGGCAAGAAATGTGCGTACGAAACACAAACTAGGAAAAATAAAAATTTATGAACTGACGACCCACAACCAAAAATAGCGCTGAGACGGACACCACAGGGGAAGAGAAGTAAGGGTAGACCAAAAGAGACATGGAGAAGAACAACAGAGAGGATGTTCGGGAATAGAGGGCTCACCTGGGCAAGAGCGGAAAAAAGGCAAAAGAAAGGCGTTTTCTGGAAAACCCTTTCGGAAACCCCACGTGCCTCAGACACTTACAGTTCAGAGAGAAGGAGAGAGAGAGAGAGAGAGAGAGTATGAACTAAAAAAAGACAACGTTATAAGGGATGAGTTATTCTTCCTTTGTACATATTTTATTCATTATACGTAAATTCTGCAATATCTGAATAAACCGTTTTTTTTTTTTTTGCGAAACACTTGTTGTAGTTGTTGCAATTTTAACTTTATTTCTTATCTTTACAGCCTCTTAGAAAATGCAGCGCCATTTATTTTTCTCATGTTCTTTAGATTTTTATCTATGCATGTACTGAAGTGAATGCTTGAAAATTGAATGAATGTTGAACGATGAATGGCAGGTTGTCGGACACGCCTGTATAATCAATCCTTCATCCCTTGACAATACAGTTAGTCAGTTTCCATCGGGAAAACAAACATTTAAACATAAAACATGTGGAAAGAGTAAGAGGAATGGTATTATACTGACAAGAAAGCATATTAACTCTAGATTTCTGCTTCTTTCTTATCAGCTATTAACCCTTGAGAAGTGAGTCTAACCTATACTTTTTGGATCGTAAATGCGATGTGACACAAACATGCTTATCTGTAACGAATAGCAGACGTTTTAAAAGCAATTGCGTTTGTTCATTGCCCTGAGATTGTGTCTTGAACCAGTCTGTGTTCATTACCATGAGATTGTGTCTTGAACCAGTCTGGAGTCGTCTTGCTCTCTTTCTTCAGCGGCTGGGAATGTAAGGGTTAAGATGTGCAAACACACAAACTTGCCGTTGTTGTTGATGCAATTGTCAATGTTAAAGTAACTGTCAATGTTGATGCAATTGTCAATGTTAAGCTAAATGTCAATGTTGATGTAATTGTCAATGTTAAAGTAAATGTCAATGTTGATGCAATTGTCAATGTTAAAGTAACTGTCAATGTTGATGTAACTGTCAATGTTGATGCAATTATCAACGTTGACGTGGTTGTCGGTGTTGGTGCAATTGTCAGTCTTGATGTACTTGTTAATGTTGATGTAATTGTCAATGTTGATGTAATTGGCACCATTGATGTAATTGGCAATGTTGATGTAATTAGCAATGCTGATGCAAATGTCTATGTTGATGTAATCTTCTGTGGTGTCTGTGATAGCTTATTGTTGATGTAATCTTCTGTGGTGTTTGTGATTGCTTATTGTTGATGTAATCTTCTGTGGTGTTTGTGATTGCTTATTGTTGATGTAATCTTCTGTGGTGTTTGTGATTGCTTATTGTTGATGTAATCGTCGTTGCTGATGCATTCGTCGAAGCTGATGAAATTATCGACTAGGAAGTAACGGACGGCGATGACAACATTCTTGTTGATGTTACTTTTGAATGTTATTTTTATCTTCTTGTTGATTTTACTGCTGGTGTTATTTTTATGTTGTTGTTGGTGATGTTACTATTGATGTTATTTTCATGTTCTCGTTGATGTTATTGTTGATGGTATTTTTATGTTGTTGTTGATGTTATTTTTATATTCTTATTGATGTTATTGTTGATGTTTAGTTGTTGATATTATCGATGTTGATGACGTTATTAATGATGTTTCTGTTCTGGCTTATGTGGAACCCCCCCCCCTCCCCCAAACCCCCGTGGCAGAAAACCCTTTTTTGAGGCAGTGAACTCTGAAGATATTGAGACACAAGCTTCGAATCAGAACAGCGAGTGTGAAGACTGATATGTCGAGGCTTGAAGTGAGGCAGATAAAGAAGTTTAGCACACTCTCTGCTTCTTCGCTCCATTCAGACTGAAGAAAAAATAGTCGCCTTAATTCGTTCCCATGCCGGCACGATGCTGTGCCTCAACATTCCCACAGCATCTGGTGCGAAGAACATCAGCTCACAGTTCCAAGGGAGACAGAAGAAGAAGAAGAGGAAGAAGAAGAAGAAGAAGAAGAATATGAAGAAGCAGAAGAAGAAGAAGAAGAAGCAGAAGAAAAAAGAAGAAAAAGAAGAAGAAGCAGAAGAAGAGGAAGAAGAAGAAGCAGAAGCAGAAGAGGAAGAAGAAGAAGCAGAAGAAAAAAGAAGAAAAAGAAGAAGAAGAAGAAGAAGAAGAAGCAGAAGAAGAGGAAGAAGAAGAAGAAGCAGAAGCAGAAGAAGAAGAAGAAGAAGAAGAAGAAGAAGAAGAAGAAGAAGAAGAAGAAAAAGAAGAAGAAGAAAAAGAAGAAGAAGAAGCAGAAGAGGAAGAAGAAGAAAAAGAAGAAGAAGAAGCAGAAGAAGAAGAACAAGAACAACAACAACAACAACAACAAGACTGAGTATATAAAACAGAACGCAGAGAACGAAGAAAAGAAATTGGAGAACTAGGGAGGGTGAAACCAAATAGCAAATAAAACGTTGACGGGCAGATAAAAATCTCGTCCTGACATCACGATTATAAATACATATTCGGTATCAAGGACTGCCTTATTCCATTAGCAAGAACAGGTTGGTAGACGTATTCATGGCCTGCTCTTGATATCAGATTCTCATGAACCCATCTGTCGCAATATTTGATCTCGAAACTGATCAAAAGTAAAAACTTTAATAAAACTCTCTTCAGTTACCCGAAATGTCCCAACAGAAATAGTAAGAATTCTTCATCAGACGTATCAATCACATGGCCCCCGGGTTGTGTGCGGCCGGCGAGAAATTTTATACACGGCCATTCGTTCACTGATTCTTTTCTGTCGCAGTTTTGAAATTTAATTAGTGCATTAATATAAGTCACCTAAAATACATTTTCTTTATTTCTGCCAACAAGTTTTAGTTTCTTGTCCTGTTACTTTCATGTTCGTTTAATCAACGAAAGAATTGTGTATAGTTCTAAAAAAAAATAGTCGCTATCCTTATTTCATCGAATCATTCGTGTCACGTGACATGTCCTTTCCAGAACTCTGTCCCTCTCACAGCCTCCCTGAATGCAATACAGTCTTGCGCAAGTTGATCGGGGTCTTGCAGTGACACGTTCAGACTTTCCGTGATGTCCTGAGTCCATCTCTTTTGCTCGGCACTATGTCTTCTACTATCAATCTCTTTTGCCTGGCACTATGTCTTCTACTATCAACCTCTTTTGCCTGGCACTATGTCTTCTACTATCAACCTCTTTTGCCTGGCACTATGTCTTCTACTATCAACCTCTTTTGCCAGACACTATGTCTTCTACTATCAACCTCTTTTGCCTGGCACTATGTCTTCTACTATCAACCTCTTTTGCCTGGCACTATGTCTTCTACTATCAACCTCTTTTGCCGGGCACTATGTCTTCTACTATCAACCTCTCCAAGCTGTCGTGTCTCTTGATGTGGCCGAAGTATCTCAGCTTTCTCACTGTTATGTTGTTAACGAGCCAGTGTTCTGCTGCACCTGATCCCATCAGCATCTCTTTATTTAATGTTCTTTCTATCCATGATATTCTAAATGCCCTTCTGTAACATTTCATTTCAAATGCTGTTATTCTCTTTCCTTTTGATTTGTTAAGTGTCCATGTTTCACATCCGTACGTGAGAACTTGTAAGCTCTTAGTAAACAAAACTTTGTTTTCTAGTTGGTACCTTACCACGCGATCTTCATTGAGTCAGATAAGGAAGTAATGACGGCTGTGTGAAAGCTAACACGAAATAACAGCTACAATATGTCAAATGTTGACTGCTCACAAGAAACTACTGTCACTTTATAGTCACACTGACTACTTCTCACAAGAAACCGCTGTCACTTTATAGTCACACTGACTACTGCTCACAAGAAACTGCTATCACTTTATAGTCACACTGACTACTGCTCACAAGAGACTGCTGTCACTTTATAGTCACATTGACTACTGCTCACAAGAGACTGCTGTCACTTTACAGTCACACTGACTACTGCTCACAAGAGACTGTTGTCACTTTATAGTGACTACAAGAGAAAAAAATCCTCCTTGACTGCTTTGATGAGAAGATACACGGGGGGGGGGGGGCAGGGATTACCGCGCCAGACTCGGCGTTAGGATTTAGGCTAGCGAACCGAGGCTGATCAAGACCATGCGGCCTTTCTGGCATCATGCTTCTGTGGCACTACAGTCTGCCTAGCAGGTTAGATAAAGCCTGGCTTGTTGTAATGTGCACTGAGAAGTCCCTTCAACTGTCTGCTAGTATAGCTTCCACCTTCGACCTACTCCTGTAGTCTGCTCTTAGAGTCCTGTTCTTGGTCTTTTCCTAGAAACTGCTCTTAGAGTCATCTCCTTGATCCTGCTCCTAGAATCTGCTCTTAGAATCCTCTCCTTGATCCTGCTCCTAGGATCTACTCTTAGAGTCCTGTCCTTGACCCTGTTCCTAGGATCTGTTTTTAGAGTCCTCTCCTTGATCCTGCTCCTAGGATCTGCTCTTAGAGTCCTCTCTTTGGGCTTGCTCCTAGAATCTGTTCTTAGAGTCCTGTCCTTGATCCTGCTCCTAGAATCTGCTCTTAGAGTCCTCTCTTTGGGCTTGCTCCTAGGATCTGCTCTTAGAGTCCTCTCTTTGGGCTTGCTCCTAGGATCTGCTCTTAGAGTCCTCTCTTTGGGCTTGCTCCTAGGATCTGCTCTTAGAGTCCTCTCTTTGGGCTTGCTCCTAGAATCTGCTCTTAGAGTCCTCTCCTTGATCCTGCTCCTAGGATCTGCTCTTAGAGTCCTCTCCTTGGGCTTGCTCCTAGTATCTGCTCTTAGTCCTCTCTTTGGGCTTGCTCCTAGAATCTGTTCTTAGAGTCCTGTCCTTGACCCTGTTCCTAGAATCTGTTCTTAGAGTCCTGTCCTTGACCCTGTTCCTAGAATCTGTTCTTAGAGTCCTGTCCTTGACCCTGTTCCTAGAATCTGTTCTTAGAGTCCTGTCCTTGACCCTGTTCCTAGAATCTGTTCTTAGAGTCCTGCCCTTGATCCTACTTCTAGAATCTACTCCTAGAAACTGCTCTTAGAGTCCTCCCCTTGACCCTTTTCCTAGAATCTGCAGTTAGAGTCTTGTCCTTCTAGAGCTGTGTTTTAAGAGTCCTCCCGTTTTAGAGTCCTGCTCTTAAAGTCTACTCTTAAAATCAGTTTGTTCACTCTATAGTCTGCTATTAGAGTCTGCACTGAAGTCCGCTTCTATAGTCTGCTCTTAGAGTCTGCACTGAAGTCCGCTTCTATAGTCTGCTCTTAGAGTCTACTCTTAAAATCCACTTCTATAATCTGCTGTTAGAGTCTGCACTAAAGTCCACTTCTATAGTCTGCTCTTAGAGTCTACTCTAAAAATCCACTTCTATAATCTGCTCTTAGAGTCCACTCTAAAAATCCACTTCTATAACCTGCTTTAAGAGTCTTCACTAAAGTCCACTTCTGTAGTCCGTTCCTAGAGTGTGCTCATGGAACTCGGTTCTAAAGCCCACTTCTATCGTCTCCTCTATATCACAGAGTCCATTCCTAAAGATCTATCCTAGATTCATCTACTAAAGTCCAACCTTATAATCCGATCCTAGAGTCCACTCCTAAGGTCTAGTCATAGAATCCTATCCAGAAGTACGCTTCTATCAAGAATTAACTCCTAAAATCCACTCCTACATTCATCCCTTATATTCATCCCCCAGATTCAGCCCCTAGATTCAGCCCCTAGATTCAGCCCCTAGATTCAGCCCCCAGATTCAGCCCCTAGATTCAGCCCCTAGATTCAGCCCCTAGATTCAAGCCCCTAGATTCAGCCCCTAGATTCAGTCCCTAGATTCAGCCCCCAGAGTCAGCGTCTAGGCTCCACTCCTGAAGTCCACTCGTAGAATTCGTTTCGGAAAATAAATAAAAATATCACAGTTATTTCCCTCTTCGTAGATCATCAATAGGTTATCAGTTGCCATGCACTCGAAGTTCACATTAGGAAAAGATTTTACAACAGCAACAACAACAACAACAACACTACTCCTTGCAGCGGATTTACGGAGTTGTGTATCAAATAACTATCTAACCTTCTATACGGCAACATAAACTTCTGATTCATGACTCTTATATAATCTGTAATGCAACGCTATATTATATCTTTTAACTGTCCAATTCTAAATATAGAATAATAATCTTTGACACAATTATCTAATCTCCCACAATAAATCTGTAAATCTTCCGTTTAACTATCTCTTGCTCTCGGTTTATTATTATTTTTTTTTATATTCTCAACCTGTGCAAGTTTTGTGTCTTTCTGAAGCGGCCATTGTGAATGATGACAAATCGAAAAGGTGAAAAAATTTGCCACGACACGCTATCAGATAAAAGCAGAATTTATTAGTTTTTAAAAAAAACGAATCTTCTTCTTCATCTTCTTCTGCGTTTACTGTCTTTACCTGCAGGTTTAACTCTTTCCATCTTCTGGTCTTTTTTTTTTTTGGTAGTTCGTGTATAGAACAGTAGGGCTTAGCTTCTTGGCTGGTTTCATTGGACCAGTAGGTGTATCTCAGTGTTATCATAGTTGGTGCAGCTTTTGAATGATGTGCTCCACAATTACGATGCACCTGGGGATACTTGCACAAACAGGTAAAATGTCAAACCTTATACATAAATGTGGAGTACAACAAAGAAAGATGGACAACAATTGCAGATCTTTGAGAACAAGGTCCTAAGAGAAATCATTGGGCCCATAAAGGATATCAACAGTGGAGAATGGAGAGCTGGAAAGAACACTGAAATGAACAGCTTATTTACATCCCAACGAATTATAAATGTCTGGCAACTGAACAGACTACGCTGGCTGGGGCATGTAGAAAGAATGGAAGAGAACAGACAAACGAAAATGATGTATGCACAAGAAACGGCCAAGGGGTAGACCAAGACAGAAGATGGAAAGACAACATAAAAGAGGAATTAAAAGAAATTGGTGTCTCCAACTGGAGAGAGAAGATTAGGAGTGGAGAGGAATGGAGGCGAACTTTATCCGCATCAGTGAGTCATGGCTCGGAAAGCTGATGATGAAGAAGAAGAAGAAGAATAAGGAGAAGAAGAAGAATAAGGAGAAGAAAAAGAAGAAGAAGAAGAAGAATAAGCAGAAGAAGAAGAAGAAGCAGCAGAAGAAGAATAAGCAGAAGAAAAAGAAGAAGAAGAAGAAGAAGAAGAAGAAGCAGAAGAAGAAGCAGAAGAAGAAGCAGAAGAAGAAGAAGAAGAAGAAGAAGAAGAAGAAGAAGAAGACGTGCCACCTGAGTTTGCTGTCTCTTGTTCTGAGCCGCAAGACAATGACCTGTTCATTTCTGTTTGATATATCATCTTCTGGTAATGCTGGTGACCTCCTGCAGATCTTTGCCATGTTTTTCTTCTGGTTATAGGTGATCTCCTGCAGATCTTTGCCATGTTTTTCCTCTGGTTATGGGTGACCACCTGTAACCCTTTACGTTTCTCTGTCATCTTTGGCGCTCAGTAAAACTTTAAAAAATTTCTTCATATCGAATATTCGCCAAAGTTGGGTGACGCATTTGCAGACCGTTTGCAGCAGAACTCTTTGAAATGAAAGGCTGGAAGGACCACAGGTTGAAAATCCCTGAAGTAAGAAATCTCACAGTTTCTCAAAGTAAAAATCTGGGATTTGAAATTGTTCTGTTTCAAAGGTTTCGTCAAAAGACTGCTCAGTGTTCCAAAAGTTTTATCAGAAGATTGCTCACTGTTCCAAAAGTTTCATCAGAAGATTGCTCACTGTTCCAAAGGTTTCACCAGAAGATTGCTCACTGTTCCAAAGGTTTCACCAGAAGATTGCTCACTGTTACAAAGGTTTCACCAGAAGATTGCTCACTGTTCCAAAAGTTTCATCAGAAGACTGCTCACTGTTCCAAAAGTTTCACCAGAGATTGCTCACTGTTTCAAAAGTTTCATCAGAAGATTGCTCACTGTTCCAAAAGTTTCATCAGAAGATTGCTCACTGTTCAAAATATTTCATCCAGAGATTGCTCACTGTTCCAAAAGTTTCATCAGAAGATTTCTCACTGTTCCAAGGTTTCATCCAGAGATTGCTCACTGTTTCAAAAGTTTCATCAGAAGATTGCTCACTGTTCAAAAAATTTCATCCAGAGAATGCTCACTGTTTCAAAAGTTTCACCCAGAGACTGGAACTGCTGACGCTCCAGAATGACGTCAAGAGATATGAATGAGGCGATCATTTGAGGGAACGAAACAAAACAATCTTTATCAAAAACCAAAACTTGTCTTTAGGCAGCCGAACGTGAAATTATTTTACACAAACAAAATTGCGGGCTCTGACGCGACTTTTGGTGCCTGGCAAATTACGGGTATTTGTTACCTGTACCCCTCAGACGTCAAAATCTTAATGAGATTTTACCGTCGCAAGAGCTACTGAAATGGGGCACGAAAGAGAGAGAGAGAGAGAGAGAGAGAGAGAGAGAGAGAGAGAGAGAGATCATCAAGACAGCTGCTTGGGACGGGTTGAGTGGGGCATTTAAACATACACCGAATGTTTATGACGGAGTGGGCGTGAGCACATGAATGCGTGATTTCGGGTCAGGTGAGGATCATGCCTATGCTGGCGCTTGCAAGTAGGGTCCCAGGCCACCTGTTCTGGGAGGTCTCTCTCCCTCAATCGCGCTCTCTCTCTCCCTCTCTCAATCCAAGTTAGATGTGAAGTGCCAAACATGTTACCTTCCACGAAAAGAGTAAACATTCTTGAAGTGTAATAATCACAACTGATTTTGTCTGCCCATCTTTTTACTGCCTTGTGTATATTCATCTTTCTCAAATAGCTGCAGCAATACAATCAATTAAAGCTTAATACTCGTAGCAATACAATCAATTAAAACTTAATACTCTTAACAATACAATCAATTAAAGTTTAATACTCGTAACAATACAATCACTTAAAGCTTAATACTGGTAGCGATACGATCTAATAAAGCTTAATACTTGTAGCAATACAATCACTTAAAGCTTAATACTCGTAGCAATACAATCTACTAAAGCTTAATATTTGTAGCAATACTATCAATTAAAGTTTAATACTCGTAGCAGTACAATCAATTAAAATTTAACCCCTGGGAGGAATACAATCAATTAAAATGTAATCCTTGTAACAATAAAATAAATTAAAATTTACTCATTGTAGCAATACAATCAACTAAAATGTCATCCTTCTAGAAATACAATCAATTAAAATCATTTCCCTGTATCAGTGCATTTTTTTAAAAGAAAGTTTCTCTGTATTATGTAGCGAGGGAATGAACTGAAAAAGTATAATCTCCAAACCTTTACAGTCGTATAAAGTATCATCCCTGTATTAATATAGTAATTTTTTTACAAAATCAGCTGCATAGTCAGTCAGTCAGTCATTTGCATGTCCTTTGTGGAACTTTGCCTCCCTAACAGCACTCCTGTAGGCCCCTTTGTTGTAAGCAAGATGCCCTGCTGTTGATGCATCCATTTGCAGATTATCAACGATGTCTTGTAGCCATCTTCGCCTTGGTCTTCCTCTCTTTTTCCCATTACGTACCTTTCTAAGACTGTTTTTTCTAAATTATCAAGACGTTTGATATGTCTAAAATATTAAGTTTTCTCTGTTTAATCTTCCTTTCTAGCCAACCTTCTTCAACATTTAGTTCTTATAGTATGGATATCTGTTCTTTTTTGTGTTCATGATATTTGAAGGACTCTTCTGTAACATTTACATTCAGGGGCATTTATGTGTTTGTCAGCTGTTTTATTAAGTGTCCAGGTCTCACAAGCATATGTTGCGATGGGAAAGATGCATGCCTTTAAAAATCTTATTTTTGTAGTTCTGTCTGTTCCTCTCCACAGATTCTTTAGTTGTTTTACTTTTTGAAGAGCGATAGATGTACTCCTTTTAATATCCTTCATTGTATCTCCATTATTAGTTTGTTATGATCAGCTGTATAGTAATGTAATCATTTTTAAAAAGTGTCCATTTATAAGTGAAATCATTCAAAGACAAAAGACATTTGAGTAGCAATGTACGTCATTAAGAAATCAAGATGGCCGCAAGACATCGTTGATAATCTGCAAATGGATGCATCAGCAGCAGGCCATCTTGGTTACAACCGAGAGGCCTACAGGAGAGCTGTTAGGGAGGCAAAGTTCCGCAAGGGACATGCAAATGACTGAATGACTGATTGACTGACTGACATGTGTCAGTGCGATCATTTAAAAAATAGGAAGAAGAGAGTCATACTTTTATGGAAACAATCACCTGAGAATATTACGTGTCTCGTATTTAATTCTCGGAATCTCGAGTTTCGCGATTGTGTGTGTGACAGAAAAAAATGCTGTTCAAGGAATACATGAGTTGATGATAGTGGTTAGGTCCAGTGTGGTGTGGACAGTGCGTCAACGAGAGATTATAATTCTGTGTTCCTTTTCCGCATTCAATTTCCCAAAATTGTTCAAATCTTACGCAAAACCTATCAGTTGTGTGTGTGTGTGTGTGTGTGCAAATCGCTAATCTTTGTTACAACACTATAATTTTCTATAAATCAGACTAATTTCTATATACAATAGTCTAATCTTCCATGCAACAATCTAATCTTCTATATAACAATTTAATATTCTATACAATAGCCTAATCCTCTACACAATAGTATAATCCTCCATATAAGAATCTATTCTTCTGTACAGAATCTATCTTCTTTACAGAATTTAATCTTCTACATAACAATCTAATCTTCTATACAAAAATCTGATTTCTGTACAACTTTCTGTTCTTTTACAGAACAATCTAATCTTCTATACAAAAATCTGATTTCTGTACAAGAATATATTCTTTTATACAACAATATAATATTCTGTGCAATAATCTAATATTATGGAGGACAATCTAATCTTCTAGACAACAATCTTATTTTTATACAAAAATCTGATTTCTGTACAAGGATCTATTCTTTTATACAACAGTTCTATGCAACAATCTAATTTTCCACAGATCAATCTAAGTTTTTTCATCCTCTTCTTCTTCTGCGTTCGATGTTGTTGGTCACATCAGATCCTGATCCCTGTTGACATGGCAAAGCCCGCACTCCTCTCCAGACCCTGATATGAGCCCCCAAAGCTTTTGCCCCAAGCTTGTGACCTCTGGCCATGTCTCACGCCTCAGGTCTGCATGGTTTGGGCATTCTTGAAGGATATGTTCTGGAGTCTGGACTCCACTGCTACATGAACATTCGTCTGTGTGGGACATTTTAAGTCGATGTAGGTGGCTTAGTAGTCTGCGGTGGTCTGTCCTTAGGCGAAAGAGGATGGTTTGCTGATGTCTTTGGTGTACTGGATCTGGTTCGTTGTTACATTTCAGTTGCTTTTTCCATTCAGATCTGCACTGGTTACGGATTATAGTTTTAGCTTCTTGGTAGTTTACTGGATGATATGTTTGATCTTGATTGCTGCCAGCTTTGGACAGGCTGTCAGCTATTTCACTGCCAGCTATTCCACAGTGGGATGGTACCCGTTGTAGGGCCACGGTTGTTGACAGTGTAAGGTTCTTTAGTTCTGTTGTGATTTACTGTATGTTTGCCTGTGGATTCTTTGTTGTTTTTAGAGATTCAAGAAGTGCCCTGTAGTCTGAGAAGAAGGCTGTTTTGGGTGGTGGCTGCTGGTTTTCTGTTTTAAGTGTTCTGAGGGCTTCAAGGAGGGCTGTTGTTTCTGTCCTGTAGTTGGAGGAAATCTTTCCCGTCGCGAAGGCCTTTTTGGTTCGTTTCCCATTTGTGTGTCTTATGTGGTCTCCCCCCACCTCCAGTTTTTACTGCTTTTTCTGCAGACCCATCTGTGTACGCATGTCCATCCAGCTGGGTTGTATTTGCTGTCAATCAGCTCCTGGGTCAGTGTCTTCATCTGAAGTGTTGTTAGGTAGTCCTTTTTGTTTATGCTCGGTACCTCTGTGAGGACTGTTATCTTTTCGCAGTGGCTGTGCTCCTCCACAATTTGGAGTGGTTCAATTTCTTCATGAGAGTGGGAAGGAGATCTTTATAGTGTTGCTGCAGTTGTGTTGTCAGATGGTTGAAGCTGGTTCTTTTCAGTCTGTTTTTTGTGTGTGTGTGGACTCCTGAATTCTTTTGTTCACAGGGTGGGTTGTCAGGCGTATTAACTTTTGTTTGTGGATCATTAGTTTTTTTTCCTTGCGCCTGACCTCAAGAGGCTGAATTTGCGTGTATTTCTCCATCTCTCTGATGGGAGTGCTCTTCATTCCTCCTGTGATCAGCCGCAGGCCAGTGTTTGCACTTTTGTTATGTGAGCAGTGTTTGTGTTGGAGGCTGTGTCCCAGGCTGTCATGCCATATTCGAGTGTTGGCCTTATGGTGCCCACATATGCTTTGTTTAGTATGTTGCTGTTGGCTCCCCAGGTTGTGCCTGCCAGCTTTTTGACCACAGGTAGCTTTTTAATTGCTTTTTTTTTCTGTTTCCAGCAGGTGTGGCTTCCAGGTTAGCCTCTTGTCCAGGTTCACTCTGAGGTATGTTGGCTGTTCTGTCTGTGTAAGCTCTCTTCCTTGTATTTCTAGTTTAAAGGTTTCTGTCTTGTTGGACAACGAGAAGCAGGTGGCTGTGGACTTTGTGGGGTTTATCATCACTCCTCATTTTATGCCCCAGTCTCTTATGGTATTTAGTGTTTCCTGTATTCTGTGGATTGCTGTTGATGTTTTCCCACAGCATTCCACACAGTGAAGTCATCTGCGTGCAAGGCGTGTGATATGCTGTTGGGCAGTTTGTCTGTGATGTCATTTATGTATATCAGGAACAGAGTGGGAGAAATTGAGGAACACCTTGGCTCAGGGTGACTCTGTGGCTTAGTTTTCCATTCATTTTGACCCTGGCTGTTCTGTATCTCAAGAAATCTTGTATCCACCAAAACATTGTTCCTTCAATCTTGTTGTTGAGTAGTTTCAGGAGGAGACCTTTTCTCCATACTTTGTCAAATGCTTGTGTTAGGGCTACAAAGGTGGCCAGAACTTTTTTCTTCTCCTGAAAAGAGTTTTCTATTTCTTGGGTCAGGTAAATCAACTGTTCTTCTGTGCTGTGATGTTTCCTGTATGCTGACTGTGCATTGTTTATCAGGTGATTTTTTTCTAGGTGTTGTATGAGTCTGGTGTTGACCATCCTTTCCATCACTTTGCCCATGCAGCTTAGGAGGCTGATAGATCTGTAGCCGGATTTGTTGTGTTTGTTTTTCCTTTTTTCCCTGATGGGACTGATTGCCTCTCTCCATCTGTCTGGAAATTTTCTGAAGCTCCAGCACTGGTTGTAGCTGTGAAGGAGGACTGTTTGTAGATGTGAAGGAGGAGTGATTGTAGATATGAAGGAGGACTGGTTGTAGATGTGAAGGAGGACTGATTGTAGATATGAAGGAGGACTGTTTGTAGATGTGAAGGAGGAGTGATTGTAGATATGAAGGAGGACGTTGTAGATGTGAAGGAGGAGTGATTGTAGATGTGAAGGAGGACTGGTTGTAGATGTGAAGAAGGAGTGATTGTAGATATGAAGGAGGACTGGTTGTAGATGTGAAGGAGGAGTGATTGTAGATATGAAGGAGGACTGGTTGTAGATGTGAAGGAGGAGTGATTGTAGATATGAAGGAGGACTGGTTGTAGATGTGAAGGAGGAGTGATTGTAGATGTGAAGGAGGACTGGTTGTAGATGTGAAGGAGGAGTGATTGTAGATGTGAAGGAGGACTGGTTGTAGATGTGAAGGAGGAGTGATTGTAGATGTGAAGGAGGACTGGTTGTAGATGTGAAGGAGGAGTGATTGTAGATGTGAAGGAGGACTGGTTGTAGATGTGAAGGAGGGATGTTTTTGCTGCTGATCGCAGGTTCTTTATCATTTCATTTGTTATTCCATCTTTTCCTGGTGATTTCTTGTCTTTTAGTTCTTGTGTAGCCTTACTGAGTTCTTCCATGGTGAATGTTGCCATCATGCATGGGTCTGGATTGTGCTGTTTAATCCTTTCTTTGAGTTCTGCTTTTACTTCTTGCATGGGTCTTTTGGGGATTGTTGAGTTCTAATTTTACTTCCTGTATGTGTCTTTTGGGGATTGTTGTGAAGCCCTCATCTCTGTAGTGATCTGCCAGGATGTTTGTTGCCATTTTCCCACCCTGATATTTTCCAGTGTCTTCTATGACTGTGTTGGGCTGGCTTGGTGATTTGTCTTCGTTTATGGATCTGATCAGGTTCCACAGTTTGTTAGTATCTTTGCCCAGGCTCAAGCAGCTAGTCTTTTCATTCCTTGCTCTTTGACATTCAGCTATATTCCTGTTGTTGAAGGCTTATTTAGTGTTACTATGCGTTTTTATATTCTCAGCGGTCGAGTTGCACTCCATTTTTTCTCTGGCCTCAGAAAGGTCATTGTGCAGCTTCTCCAGTTCTCTGCTCTAGAAGAATGTGTAGTTGTTTCTTCTGCCTCTAGGAATGTACTCCTTGGCAGCTTCTCCATTTCTCTGCTCTAGTTCCTTGCTCTAGTAGGGTTTGTAGTTGTTTCTTCTGCCTATAGGTATGTACTTCTTGGCAGCTTCCAGGATTATGTCTGTCAGGACTGTCACATTGTGGCTTATGATGCTGGTCAGCGTGATCTGCAAGCACTGGTGGTGTATTGGTCCCAGTCTGCTTTTTTTGAAGTTTCAAGCGGGTGCCATTTTGGGTTGTTTTGGGCAGTCTTCTCCGTAGGTCTTGAGTGTGACTGGCACATGGCTGCTTCCACCCATTTGTGTGTTGACTGCTCTGACTGTAAGTCCATGTATGTCGTATGTTACCTCCCCCTATTTGTGTGTTGACTGCTCTGACTGTAAGTCCATGTATGTCGCCTGTTGCTGCATCGAGGTCAGGTGTGCTTGATTTTTTCCATGCCCTGGAATAGAAGGTTGGTTTGTCTTTTGGTCGGTTAATGAGGGTTAGTTTGTTGTCTGTCATCCAGTCTTCCAGTTCTTCTACTCTGTGGTTCAGTGTCTCATAGCCCCAGCTTGAGGAGTGACTACTGAAATCCCCGACAAGGCGTTTTGTGTTTTCAACTTTTACTTTGTGAAGCTGTAGGGCTGTAGCACTTTGTAATTTGTATGTCTCCACTGGTTAGGAGGAGTTTCATTGTTAGGTATTCCAGCTCACCTTCTGTGGATCTTCTTATTTCTACAGCTGGGATGGATGTTCTGACTAGGGTCATTATTACACCTTTTGGTCTGTTCGGTCTGTCATGTTGAAAAGTACTCGTAGCCCCGTATGGAAAACTAGGGTGTCTCTCTTAGATGTGTCTCTCTTAGATGTGTCTCTCTTAGATGTGTCTCTCTTAGATGTGTTTCTCTTAAATGTGTCTCTCTTAGATGTGTTTCTCTTAGATGTGTTTGTTTCTCTTAGATGTGTTTCTCTTAGATATGTTTCTCTTAGATGTGTCTCTCTTAGATGTGTTTCTCTTAGATATGTTTTTCTTAGATGTGTCTCTCTTAGATGTGTTTCTCTTAGATGTGTCTCTCTTAGATGTGTTTCTCTTAGATGTGTCTCTCTTAGATGTGTCTCTCTTAGATGTGTTTCTCTTAGATGTGTTTCTCTTAGATGTGTCTCTCTTAGATGTGTTTCTCTTAGATGTGTCTCTCTTAGATGTGTTTCTCTTAGATGTGTTTCTTGAATGCAAAGGACGTTTATGCTGTTTGTTGTTAGAAAATCTTGCACTTTGATTGTCTTGTCTCGCACTCCCCTGCATTCCAATGAACCACTGTGAGTACTTGACTTTTGAGTTTGCTGGCTCTGACCTGCCACAGTGAGTACTTGACTGTTGAGTTTGCTGGCTCTGGCCTGCCACTGTGAGTACTTGACTGTTGAGTTTGCTGGCTCTGACCTGCCACTGTGAGTACTTGACTGTTGAGTTTGCTGGCTCTGGCCTGCCACTGTGAGTACTTGACTGTTGAGTTTGCTGGCTCTGATCTACCACTGTGAGTACTTGACTGTTGAGTTTGCTGGCTCTGGCCTGCCACTGTGAGTACTTGACTGTTGAGTTTGCTGGCTCTGGCCTGCTTTTCTGATCCTTTCAGGCAGTCGAGGGGGCTTGTTCTCTTGGTTGGTTGTTTTGAGACCTGGGGTTCATTCCCTTTTCGTTCCCGCTGGAGAAGTGCGGGAAGGAAGCCATGCCGGGAGATCGGATTGTATCATGACCATTCTTAACTTCGTAGGTGCGTGTGCGTCCTGTTTTACCCGGGTACTGCGTCGCAGCCAACACCATCCGTCTTCGGCAGGTCGGGGGGTCCCGGACAAGAGGGCTACATCGTACATGTGCTCGCGCTCCCGGTGCTCGACATTAGCTTACATTCCGTTCATTAGCGGTACAGCTTTGAATTATCCGTTAAACCTGAATTTCACAACAAGAGTATATTTTAGCGAGGCCCTGTCAATTGCGTCTAGATAATGTCACTAGATTATGGCCTGTGTGCGAATTAAGTCCGAAATATAAAGAATTGTTTCACTAGTTCACAGCGCGTAGTACGCAGGTCGCCATCTTGACCGGACATCTTTTCACATCATAATATTCTATTCTCTCTTGGAACTCTCTAAACATATACAGAATTCGAATCTTTCAACAAAAAGTATAAGCTCTCTTATAATTAGGTATTGTTTAACATTAAAAATACTCTCTTCTGTGAAGTGCCCAGGGCACTTATATATATATATATATATATATATATATATATAAGTGAGAAGGGAGTGGAGCTTAGCGGAGATGGATTATAATTGTTGAAGAGGAGAATGTTAGGTGTAGCTGGAACCACACGGTTTGAACTCATTATTCAGCTACACCTAACATTCTCATCTTAAACAATCATAATCCTCTCCACTAAGCTCCGTTCCCTTCTCATTTGCTACACATAGTTCAGAACCTCCTCACAGCATCAAATTACAACCCCTCTACCGCCAATTATAATCATCTATTTCACCTTCTCATGGTTAGGTTAACATTGTATCACTCCCTCTCCCCTCCACTGTTTCCCCACCCACCACCCTCAGTTACGAGCCGCCTATGACACATCACAAGTCTCCATTTAAACATTATCTACGCTCCACCATGCCCATTTCCGAACAAGCTTCGAACAAGCAGCATCTACTTACAAGTTACAGCTAAGTGCCCTATTCATTTTATTTCCTTTTTGTTTTTTTAAACATAGCATTCATGTGAATCTATATCTTATCTCCTCTCTCTGTTTTCTTCGTCCTGTATATTTTTGTATGATTAAGGCTCATGCCGAAACGTCACGACTTTGTAGTTGTTAAATAATTTTTACCTGGTTTATATATTTTTGGTATCACAGCTTTACTACAGTGCTTCCTGTATAGTTGTATACTCATACACGAATTATTCTGTACTACTAAAGTGAAATGACATTGTTTTAAAGCTGTGCGCTACATGTCCTATTTTTATAAGAAACATTCATTAATGTTTAGGCGATGTACTCTGAAACTCTCGTGCATGATTTTTTTTTCTAAATTTATATACATCTTATCTTTCTTTACAAGATTTTGACATTAAAATAAATTCTGAAAATGACAAAATTTGCGCTTTGGATGTTAAAACTTGACAAAACTATTTATATATCCGGGTTTTCTTCCTATTATAATAAATTATGATAATGAGATAATTTCTTCACGCGTACGTGATACATACACCTTGGTGTGTCCGGCAAGTAATGAGACTTATTTTATTCGGCCAATCAGCAGCGCTGGGGGTGGGCGGGGGCATTATCTAGGCCTGAAAGTTAGTGGGGGATGTTAGGTAAAGGATCGATATCTCGTCATTTGGCTCTGAAATTTTACAGAGTGCGGATCGCTTCCGAAGTTGACAGCTGTTTAAGCGTCGCGTAACGGTCAAAATGGAGAGGAGTGTCGAGCAGCGATAAAGTTTTGTGTCAAACGAAAAACTCGAGACCGAGACGCTTGCTATGATACAGAAAGCCTAAAGGGAAGGATGCTTTATCGAAAGCACAAGTGTTTCGGTAGCACAAGATGTTCAACCAAAAGACACTCTACCAAGAGTGGCACGCTACCAAGTCATTTCGATCAAATAAGATGAAATCGATGCTCATTGTCTTTTTTTTTTATTCCATAATGATTTCTTACCACCTGGACAAATGGTCAACGCAGCATTTTACGTGGAAGTGCCTAAACGGTAGAAGAATAGAGTCGCGCGTGTCCGACTGGAGATCGCCAACACCTGGTTTCATCACCACAACAACGCGCCGAAACATGCGTCGCTGCTAGTGAGAGAGTTTCTGGCGAAACAAACCGTGGCAACGATGTGGCAACATCCCTACAGCCCGGACTTGGCCCCGACTTTCTTTTTCTTATTTTCTCTTTCTTATTTTCTAGGGACATCCATCCTCGTATTTGCTGGTAGGTTCTTCGTGTTTTCTGATCTTTAGAAAACTCCATAATTTGTAGTAATTTTCACACATTACGATGGGCTAAACAAAACAAAAATGTTCCGTCTAAACAGAAAGTAGCTGCACAACTCAAGTGTTAATTTGAAACGTTTTCAAACAAATATTTGGTAAAAATCTGCCAAGATTTGATTTATCATAGAATATTACATTTCAAAAGAGTATTTCTCCTCTCAAAGTCTGCAATTTAACTGAGAAATTGTCAGAATTACTATCAGGAAACAGAAAATGTTAATTATTATGTAAGTCACATGAGAGACTTTTAGAGCACGTTCGCGTGTTAAATTTTTTTTTCCGTTAGAAACAGTTTTGGCTTGTGATTATAGAGATCTGGTTCTTAGCCAAACTGGCAGAGAATTACTGAAACTTGTAGACATGAAAATAGTTTAGACAAAGTTGTCGAAATTTGTATGTAATATCTGTGCTTTATTGTGTTCAGAGTTTGTTGTATGTTTTGTTTAGAGTTTGTTGAAATGTTTAGTCATAAAATGTTATTTATGTATTCTATGGTGTCATTATATGGTTGTATCAAACGTGTAAGTGCTTTTTAACGCAAATCCTTCAAATATCGCTGACAAACAAACAACACACACACACAGCAAAAATATATCCGTACTGCAAGAATTTAATATTCAAGATGGCTGGTTAGTAAAGAAGATTAAACAGAGAAAATCTGAAGTATTTCGGACATGTTAAACGTCATGAGAGTTTTGAGAAGACATTCTTGGAAGGGTACATAAGAGGAAAAAGAAAGAGGAAGACCAAGGCGAAGATGGCAACAAGACATTGTTGATGATTTGCGAATGGATGCATCAGCAGTTTTTCATAGATGTCTCTTCCTGTGAAAGGCAGTTCTTCATACATGTCTGTTTCTGTGAAAGGCAGTTCTTCATACATGTCTGTTTCTGTGAAAGGCAGTTCTTCATACATGTCTGTTTCTGTGAAAGGCAGTTCTTCACACATGTCTGTTTCTGTGAAAGGCAGTTCTTCATAGATATCTGTTTCTATGAAAGTCACTCACGCTGTTTCTATGATTGATTACGCGTGTTTTGTTTTCTTTCTGTGACGTGTCTGATGTTTCGTACCAAAAATATATGGTGCTTGTTCATTTGATTAACATTCTTTTTTGGTTGATTTCTTGTTTCAACTAGATCCAGCTTCTTTTTTTGTTTCTTTCCTTTTCTTCCTCTCATTTTGCCTTATTTTCGTTCTTATTTTTTTACTTTTCTTTAATTTCTTTCTGTCTTCTTTCTTTCTTTCTTTCTTTCTTTCTTCTTCTTCTTCTTCTTCTTCTTCTTCTTCTTCCATTGTGAAGACTTCAGTAACCCCACAGTTTCCTACAGGTAAACCGAACATTTTTTTTTGCTTCTTTTTTGTCAGTAAAGATTTAAATGTATTAGCAGGAAAGCGTGGGAGATATGGGCCGCTGGTGAGAACGCTGACATGAGACTGGTGAGATTTTCTAAAGTCATGCCCTGTAACCATAGCAACCTTCATCCTTTAGGATAGTTGACGTACGCCCTCCCCGACCCTCCCACCATCCACTCGGGAAGAGTGACGAAGATCCAGTAGGGATATAGGGACATACTGAGCAATCCAGCTGGGGTATAGGGACTTAATGGGCAATCCAGTAAAGGTATAGGAACACACTAGGCAACCAAGTAGACGTACAGAGACATACGTGGCAATCCAGTAGGTGTATATGGACATACTGGGAAATCCAGTCGAGGTATAGGGACATATTGGGAAATCCATATGGGTGTAGGGACATAATGGGCAATCAATTAGAGGTATAGCGACATACTGGAAAATCTAGTATTGGTACGGGGACTTACTGGGCAATCCCAGAAGTAGGAGCATAGTTCATATCTGGCAAACCACTGAGGATAGGGACAACATATTGAACAATCCATGAAGACTCACTGGACAATACTCAAAGGAGTTTTTTATGGTAAAGTAATGAAGAACTCCTTCTCTAGTCATTGTCTACAGAGGTTTTGTCAGTCTAAAGGGTTCCACGAACGAAAAATCACAAATCAAGAAGATACAAACATGTTTATAAATAGATCTACACAATAAACGCAATTTTCTGCTTAAAACAGCCTGGACAACTTTGGTTGGATTGTTACATGTAATTGTTACTGTCAAACACTGCTGGCGAGATTCTTCGGATGCCGCGCGTGAAGTGAAACTCCTCCCGGTCAAGGAAGAAAATGCAGAAAAAGCAATTTAGGGTTGCTGTGTGGCGCCGATGTGAAAAGGTGATGGAAAGGATAACGTGAAGCTTTTAATCGTATGTCCAGTAATATCGCGGCGAGAACTTTTCTGCTCTAGAGGCCGGCCACATCCGAAATACACCAATACTGGTGAAACATGCCTAAACCGGCTTACACCAGGGATGAAACTTGATGGCTACACATGTCACGTTACCTCCGCTCTAGAGATCGGTCACGTCCGATATACACCCATACTGATGAAATATGCATAAACCGACTAACACCAGGGGTGAAACTTGATGGCTACGCACGTCACGGTACCTCAGGTCTAGAGGTTGGTCACGTCCTAAACACGCCCATACTGGAATAATATGCCTAAACCGGCTCAACCCAGGGATGGAAGTCACTAGTGGCGAGGATTCGTCCTCCTAGACAAAAGCTCCGTCTTGGTCACAACTAGGAAGGGTAGCGGCCACGACCACAAAATGCTGAAGTCAGAGACACTGGACCAGGGCAGTCTAGATAGGCAACCATCTCTCACCTGGCGGGAATGTATGCGTATTCTAATCACGCTGAGGTTTTCCGGTGAGAAAGTCCAAGGCTGGACTGAATGGACAACCATCTCTCACCCGGTGGGGATGTATGCGTATCCTAATCACGCTGAGGTTTTCCGGTGAGAAAGTCCAAGGCTGGACTGAATGGACAACCACCTCTCACCCGGCGGGGATGTATGCGTATCCTAATCACGCTGAGGTTTTCCAGTGAGAAAGTGCAACACTGGACTGGATGGGCAACACCTCTCACCCGGTGATGATACACGGGTATCTCAAAACACGTCCAGGTTTTCAGGTGAGAAAGTCCAACTCTAGCCTGGGTGGGCTACCACCTCTCTCCCAGCGGGGATACACTGAGGTCCAAAACACGTCGAGGTTTTCCGGTGAGAAAGTCCAACTCTAGACTAAACCGGTGCAACGAAAACCACAGTGTCACTCAGTCCTGCTTCTGAGACCCACTAAGAGTACAGGCTCAAGCCCTGCGATACTCTGAGGCTTTGTGGTCCTTTCGGGGACCACACGGGGGACCACGGGATCTATCGAGGACCACAGGCGTAAATTCAGTAGGATCACAGGGCGGTCTTGGTGGTAGAAGCGACCAGACGTTTTCCGTAAGATTAGAGAACTATTAGAATCTGGTTTATCTGTTTTGTTTTTTTTTTGCCTCCCGACAGAAATAATCCCGAAACTTACCGAGTTTCGAACCCGTCTCTCTGAAGTGAAGGACCTGTTCTCAGGGACATGCCAAATGTTATATCTAGAGACCAGTTCATCTCTACCGCCCCGTATATTATTTCTCTTCGTTTTTTTTCACCTGTGAGTTTTTTATTATTAATGTAGCGGAAAATTCTATGTCAGGTTCGTTTGTTTTTTTGCTGATTTTTAATTGCTAGTATGTTCTTTTCTCAGAAAGAGTATAGGCTTCCCTGAGTTATGACATGACGTTGTGTGTCATGTAAAGTCTTGTTTGCTTAAAGCGACCGTCATGACCTTGAAAAATAACACGTGCATTCTGACCTCTGGGCACGCCTTCATGGAGAATAATCCGCAAATCGCTTCTCAGGGTAAACGGGACAATGGACCTATCGTCGTAGCTCCACCTACTTCAAATGTGACCAATAACGGTTTTTGTGTTTCAGAAGACGGACATTCTACAACGCCCTCTATATTCATTCCACCAATGCACGAGTCAGAGAGCGCCCTTGGCAGACTGCCAATAAAAAAACAGCAAGGTAAACCACGCCTAGATCCAATCCCGGACAGCCCCCATCTTAAAAGAGCTTCACATGAAGGACAACGTTCAGACGAGACGAACATGGATGTTTCTCTGAACAGCACAGATATGTGGCTTTTCGAAAACGATTCTCGTGGTAGAACTGGTCAATCTTCGCTGGGCGTTCCTCCGCCCAGCAGTCTCTCTGGCGACCCTCTACGCAGGAGTTTTCGTTTACGAAAGTTAGAACCAGAAACGTCTTACCCCCGTGATCCGGCTTCTTCGGGGGTGCCCTGGTCGTTAAAAAAGTGCCCAGAACAGCAACATGGAAGCTTAAATTCTGGTCAGATTTTACGCAACGCGTCGCTTCCGGACACAGAAGATCGTGGAAGTGCTCAGGATAATCTAACACTCCCAAGAGATTTTACCGCCCTGAAGGCGAGGAGCGAATCTGCTCTGAGCTCAATCGACCCTGACGACGAGGCAACGGACCGTAGGCGGAATTCCTCTGACAATTACATCCTTACATATCCGCCAGACTCCCTGATATCCTCTCACCCTCGGAGAGACTCAGCCTGGACCGCCGAGGTTCTCTCTATAGAGATCCAGGTAGATTACGTTATGGACCCTGACGATCTTTGGGGCCGCAGAATGAAGCGGATCACGCCATCACAGGTAAGTTTTTAAAGAAAATGCCTTAAACAACACTCTTAATATTCTTCAAGGTGGTGTAATGGTGATACAATAATGGATGACTTTTTAGTTCATATTGGTTTTGTTTACTACATCGCGTTTTCGTTGCTTTATATATTTTGTTCATTCTGTGTCCATTACACTTTTGGTCTTCTTGACACGTCTATCTATCTATCTATCTATCTATCTATCTATCTATCTATCTATCTATCTATCTATCCATCCATCCATCCATCCATCCATCCATCCATCCATCCATCCATCCATCCATCCATCCATCTATCTATCTATATCTATCTATCTATCTATCTATCTATCTATCTATCTATCTATATATCTATCTATCTGTCTGTCTGTCTGTCTGTCTGTCTATCTGTCTGTCTGTCTGTTTGTCTGTATGTCTGTCTGTCTGTCTGTCTGTCTGTCTGTCTGTCTGTCTGTCTATCTATCTATCTACCTACCTACCTACCTGACTGCCTGCCTGTCTGTCTTTCTGTTTGTACATGGACAGTATATTGACAAGACATAAGTTTATTATTTATTTATGCAATCATTTAATTGTATCTTCATGATTATTATGCTCATTAACAAATGCTGAATGACTGTGACTGAGTGAAAGCTGTATGATGAAGGGCAGAATGTTAGACGGGCCTGCGTGCCCAATTCTTGACCATTTGAAAATAAAGTATTTTCGTTCGTTCGTTCGTTCTGTCTGTCTGTCTCTATCTCTGTCTTTCTGTCTGTCTATTTTTCTGTCTATCTGACTTTCCGTCCGACATACTGTAATGTTATACTTCTGTAAAACTGCCATCTACCCCTTTATTCATCTTCATCTTTTGTAATGTTCCCCACTGTGTATTATCATTCATCAGCCGTGAACTGCCTTGCCATGCCAAGGACATCTGTTGTTTTGCTCTAACTATCACGATACAGTCCACTGTTTTGTGAAAATGATCACTTCTCACAGCTATGTTAGAGAAATCACAAAACGCAGTGTGAGGCACATCAGGGTAATTTAGACACAGCTGCAGGTAAGATAATATTCTTCGTTGAAATACTAAACAAGTTCCACAATATCGAACTGCGTGTAGATTCTCAGTGGCAAAAGTTGAAAGAAAGAAATATATGGCCGAAAATCAGCTTTATAAAGCGTTTATGCAAACTCTGACCAGGCAAAGCAAAAAACCAGCGTCCTCTTTAATCAAAATATTTGGCTGAGCTTGTTCCGGAGAAACCCATTTTCTTCAAACGAAGTTCCCGTACCGATCACGTGTACCTCAAGAGCATATTAATTGGGTCATTTTTGCAGGAATTCTGATTAACTTTACTGCTTCAGATGGTGAATGCCTCACACGTCGACTGTGAAATGATTCACAAATGTGTGATCTGTGTTTCAGCCATAGTTAAGTTAGTAAAGATCGCTTTGACAATTTTGTGTTTTCTTTTCTCATATTTTGGTTGGGAAAACTGTATATGAAACGCTAAACTGGCAACACAAATATCTCCCGCAGAGAATTGATTCAGTTTTCTGGTTTGAACAAACTCATTTGGTTTCAGGCCATTCATCCTTCGCCTGAGTTTTTGGCTGGGAAGTTGTGGTATTCTGAGACAGCGGTGTTTGTTTTGTTCTGGGATTTTATGTTTGCATGTGTTAAATCTACTTCTGGAATAATGAGGGTTAAGGTTACATTTTTCGCCTGGTCGTATATGTTAAGAAAGAAAAAGAAAATTAATAAAACATACGTCTCCAAAGTATATGCATACTACAAGAACTTAATATTGAAGAAGGCTGACTAGTAAAGAGGATTAAATAGAGAAAAATATTTACGACACATTAAACGTTATGAGAAGACCGTCTTGAAAGGGTACATAATGGGAAAAAGAAAGAGACGAAGACCAAGGCGAAGATGGCTGCAAGACATTGTTGATGATCTGCACATGATGCATCAGCAGCAGGCCATCTTGCTTACAACCGAGAGGCCTGCAGGAGAGCTGTTAGGGAGGCAAAGTTCCGCAAGGGACATGGGAATGACTGGCTTCAACGTTCGTTTTTCAGATTTTAAAAGAACTTTGTCACTGTTAACTAGGAGTTTTAGGTTAGAAACGTGTAGCAGTATAGGGGAGACAACTGTTTGTTTTTTTAATAGAAAAGGCAGTTGTTATGATTCTCTTTATGAACATTTCCGTGGTTAGTCGAGATCCTTCTAGAACGTTACGTGGTCTGAGAAACCCGTGACAGAGAATTGTGGCAGAGACGGTGAGTGAGCAATCAGTCTACGTTTGGATGTGTACCTGAGAAGATGGCTTTTGTGATGTCTCTGTCGAGAAAATGGATGCTTATATCTGTTACTGTAGTTGTGGGAGTATGAATGGACTCACCATGTGACAGGACAAACCTGCCGGCGGTCAGAATATCGTCATCATCATCTTCATTGTCACCCACTTCATCAAAAGAACCTCATGTTAAGTGATACGCAGGATTGGCTTGACTTCTGTATCAGTGTGTTGCCAACTTTACGATTGAAAGGCCGAAAGTGAAGGATAGCAGGAGACAGTGAATAGCTAATCAAGAAACACTCAGCAAACGCGGCTTCAACATTCTATTCAGCAACAAACAAACAAACAAACAAAAACGGTAACAATAAACACAGCGGCACATACGATTTCATTCAGACTCGATTTGGTCGGGCCAAGTCACACTTGATTCGATTGCAGCCACTTTGATCATTCGCCTTGCTCTCCATTCGAGATATGAAGAACAGCTAGTCGATTCGACTTAACAGCTAGTCAATTCGATTTGAGGCTCGACGGTGGAAATTTCAGTTAGACTTTAGAAACTGAAGTTAGTGATTTCATTCTTTACTTTAGAATTAAAGATAAATACTTCAGACTCAGACTTAGATTTCAGGGCCATGAATTCAGATTCACTTTAGACCTAACTTTAGACAGTACAATTAGGGGCTTCATATTCGACTTTAGAATTAAAGATTACTTAAAACTCGACCTTAAACTTGAAGATATTAACACTAGTCTTGACTTTAGTTGTGAAAGTATTGACTTGATATTCGAAATGAGAACTGACATCATCATCATCATCATTATCATCATTTCTCCCCATGGAAGGTTGGCTGCAACGAATCTCCACTCTGGTCTGTTTCTTATCTTCGTAAAGCACTCAGCCAAGGTGTCCCTGTCCATCTCTTGATGTTGTCCACCCATCTCTGTCGCTGTCGTCCTCTTCTTCTTTTCCCTTCGATCTTGCCCTCAAGAAGGGTCCTCAATATAGTACTGTGCCTCTTGGTATGCAGAAATTATCTTAGCTGTCTTTTTCTTTATGATTTTTCACTATTTCTCTTTCCACTTCTAGTTGGGTTAGCACTTTGTTGTTTGTCTTCTTCTCTGCCCATGGGATACACCCTACTCTTATGTATATCCACATTTCAAGGGCCTCGATTTCTGCATCTTAATCAAGCTCCAGGCTTCTACACCATAAAGGAATATTGAGTATATGCAGCATTTCATGATTGTGATCTCAGTTGCTGTGATATTTGTTTTGATGCAAGAGTCTTCCTGATTCTGCTGAAGGTTTATAGATTTATTTTTTGCCAAAACTATTCTTTTGTTAATTGACGGATAAATGGTCCGGCATAAAGCAGGGCTAGATTTAACTGACTTAGTGCGCAGAAACTGAATACGTGTAGAAAAAAAACATGACGTCAGAGATGAAGCAGACAAACGGTAACTTTTAACAATGGCTTCTTGGCAAAAACAACATCGCGTTCATTGTTGAAGCTTATTTTAAAAAATGGAGAATCGTTTATTACTGTACAACGAAAGTTTTTGTTGCCGTTTTGAGTTGCATCCCCGTGATAATGTTCCTGATCGGAGGACAAAACAGTTGTGAGGTTGGTTAAAGGAGTGCTGTTTGGGAGCAAAGTTCCGCAAGGGAGTTGCAAATGAATGAATGAATGAGTCAGCTATTTAGTTAGTTAGTAAACGATTCATCAAGAACTAACTACCTAACTAACTAACTACTAACTCATCATCATTATCATCATCATCAGGTGCCGTGCCGACTGGTGTTGGCTATTATGCTTCTTCAGAGTACATGATCCCTCATGCAGGCCATCAGCTCTGTTGGTGATCTCCTCTCACACCATCCCGTCAGACTGTCCGGTATCATTTCTCTTGGTCTTCCTCTTGATCTTCTTCCTACTATTTTTCCTGTTATAATATTTTCAATGCTCTCTCTTCTCATTGCATGTCCTATGAAAGTACATTGTCTCTCTCTTATCTTTTTGACAAGATATTTTTGTCTCTCCAGCTCTTCTCATACATTCTTCATTAGTCATTTTTGCTGTTCAGGGGATTCGCAACATTCTTCTAATAAACCACATTTCTGCTGCTTCCAATGATTTTTGTGCAGACTTGCCTATTGTCCATGATTCACTTCCGTATAACAAGATAGGTTCAATATAGCATTTTAGGACTCATTTTCTAACATTCATTGATAAGGATGTGTTGGATAATATGTTTCTCATTCTTTGAAATGCAGTCTTTTCTTGGCCTATTCTGTTCCTAATTTCTGTTCTGCATTTCCCATCTGAAGTTATTACTGCTCCAAGGTATTTGAATTTCTGCACCTGCTTTAGAATAGTTCCGTTTAATTTTATACTGCATGCTGATGGATTCTGTTTCTTAGATATAACCATAGTCTCTGTCTTTTTGATGCTCAAAGTAAGGCCTTTCTGTTCACTTTCTTTGGCGACTTTATCCGAGAGATTTTGCAGGTCTTGTTGGTTCTCAGCTATCAGTACTGTGTCATCAGCATACCGAAGGTTGTTAATATTGTATCCTCTTACTTTTATACCTGGTTCTGTGATGACCGTTCTTGGAATATTCTCGATGTACAGAGAAAAAAGGTCTGGAGATAGTACACATCCTTGTCGCACCCCTTGTTTTATATGTTGATATTTTCCAGTTCTATTTTCAACTCGAATTGCTGCTTCTTGCTGCCAGTATAGATGTTTTACAATCCTCAGGTCTTTGCCTTCTATATTAATGTCTTCAAGCATTTTAATAATTTCATTATGTTTCACCTTGTCAAATGCCTTGGTGTAATCAATGAAGCATAAGTAGAGATCTTTCTGTACTTCTAAAGTTCTTTCTGTTAGTGTTCATAAAGCATAAATGGCATTGTGTGTTCCCTTTCCTTCAACAAATTCAAACTGTTCATCTGCTATTTCCATTTTTATCTTTTTTCCTTGTTCTTCTCATAATTATTCTCAGAGGTAGCTTCGTTATGTGACATGAGAGGCTGATAGTCCTGTGATCATCACATTCCTTTGCATCTGGTTTCTTTGGTAGTGCTATAAACGTGGATTTAAGCAGTCACTGGGCATATAACCATTGTTGTAAATATCATTCAGTAACTTTGTTATTATTTTATTCCTATCTCCTCTAGTGCCTCTATTTCTCATATTCTTATATTATCAGGCCCAGTAGCTTTTCCTTTCTTCATGTGTTTGATGGCATCTATGATTTCATCTTCAAGTATTGGTTGTCCATCACAGTTTTCAGTATCTGGTATTAATTCTGGTCTTTCTCCTCCATATAGCTCACCGATATACTCTGCCCACCTGTCCACAATGTCTTCTTTTCCCATTAACATTTTACCTTCTTTCGATTTCAGGCATCCTGTGGTATATTTTGTTTTCCTGCCTGTGAGTTCACTAATTCGTTTGTTCATGTTTTTGCTGTCTTTATTATGAGAGTCCTCTATCTGTCTGCACTGCTCATTTAACCACACTTCTTTTGCTTCTCTGTATTTGCGTCTTATTTCTTTATTTATCTTGCTATATTTTTCCTCGTTATTTTTACTCCTCCTCCTCTTGTCCATCAGTCCTAAGTTTTCGTCTGTCATCCATTTATTTTTAGGGGCTTCTTTTTTCGGTGGTATAGTCTCCTTAACAATTTGGTGGATAGAATCTCTTAACATTGCCCATTGTTCATCTATATTATTTTTCTTTGCTATTGCATTGTATCTATTTGTTATAATAATTCTGTATTGTTCTCTCAGTTCTTGGTAATTTTTAAGAAATTCTGTATTCAGTTTAATGTTTCTCACTTTTCTGCATGCTTTCTTTAGCTTTATTCTAATTTTTCCACAGAGTGGGTCATGGTCATTATTGCAGTCAGCTGCTGTCATGATTTCTGTTGTCAGTAATGCATTCCGGAATCGTTTGTTGATTAATACGTAGTCTATCTGGTTAAAAGTCTTTTTGTCTGGGCTGCACCACGTTGCCAGTCTTCGAGGATGTTGTTTAAACCAGGTGTTTCCTACAACCATGCTGTGTATTCTTGCCCATTCAATTAATTTATAACCTCTGTCATTCCTCTCCCCCAGTCCATAGTCACCAACGATGTCTGAAGTTCTTCCTTTACCAACTTTGGTATTAAAATCTCCCATCATTATAGCAACTTCTGTGACTTTGTGAGTTTCAGGGCTGTCTCTATGTCATTATAAAATAGCTGTACATCTTCTTCGGAACCATCAGCTGCTGGAGCGTACACTTGTATAATATTTATGTTTATTGGTCGTCCTTTCAGTTGGGCTAGCATGACTCTGTCCGAGATGTTCAGATATCCTACAACTGTCCTTGCCGTTTGTTCATCAAATATTAAACCTACTCCTCGTTCATGTTTCTCATCTAATGAATATATTATTGTATATTTATCAGAGTTTATCTTCCCTGTCCATCTAACTTCACTCATTCCTAATATAGTGATCTTCATCCTTTCCAGTTCCCTTTTTCCTTTTTCTAATTTTTAAATAATTTTCCAGCCCGAAATAGAGTTCTAACATTCCAAGTTGCTATTTTGAACTTGTTAGTTTTGCCACCAGTAGCTTGATGACGATCTGGCCTCACCTGTGGCTCGTGAGCTGCCCTACCGGTCCAGACTGTTCCAGAGGAACATCCATTAACGTCGTTCATGACAAATCTATTACTCTGAATAAGCATGATTGCTCTTGGAGCTACAACAGTGGTTTCCCGTTGCCTTCTGTCGGTTTGTGTACGGACTCTCCGCTAGCCTTTGGACTCCCTGTCCTACCTGCAAGGCAGGGGTTAGTTAGTTAGTTAGTTAGTTAGTTAGTTAGTTAGTTAGTTAGTTAGTTAGTTAGTTAGTTAGTTAGTTAGTTAGTCAGTCAGTTAGTTAGTTAGTTAGTTAGTTAGTTAGTTAGTTAGTTAGTTAGTTAGTTAGTTAGTTAATTAGTTAGTTAATTAGTTAGTTAGTTAGTTAGTTAGTCAGTCAGTTAGTTAGTTAGTTAGTTAGTTAGTTAGTTAGTTAGTTAGTCAGTCAGTCAGTTAGTTAGTTAGTTAGTTAGTTAGTTAGTTAGTTAGTTAGCTAGCTATTTATTTAGTTATTTAGTTAGTTAGTTAGCTAGCTAGCTAGTTAGTTAGTTAGTTAGTTAGTTAGTTAGTTAGTTAGTTAGTTAGTTAGTTAGTTAGTTAGTTAGGAAGGGCGACTATCCATGCACTTTGGACACATCCATTGGTGCTCCAGTCTCCTCTTCAGTATCTCCTTCAGACTACAGTAACTGATGACACTCGTTCTTTGGTGGTTGCCCTCCTAGAGCTCTCGATGAATCGTTCAATTTTCACCATCCCTAGTTTACCCCCCCCCCCCCTCTCTCTCTCAACTCCTTCATTCTTGACAACGTCACCGATCCACAGTTGTCTTTGAAGTCCTTTGTTCGGCCAGAATCTCTTATAGCACTGCTGGGTCCATTGTCTGCCCGTCCTCCTTGGCAGCCCAGTGGGCCATCTTATCTGCTCTTTCAGTTCCCTTGGCAACTGCGAGGGCTGGAACAAGAAATGAAGGGTCAGTCGATAGATCTGTAACATTTCCAGGGACTGGATCCGCTGTTGCATTAGACAGCTAATCTGTCAACAGTAGATCGCAGCCTTAATCGACCTCGTTTTCAACAACGTTTAAGTGTCCGGCAATACTTCGAATTCTTAAATGTTGTTATTCAGTGGATGATACTTAAACGTCAGTTCGTTAGCATAACCACAGACCACAATAATTCTCCAACAGACCGCATAATAATTCTGCAACAGACCACCTAATAATTCTGCAACAGACCACATAACATTTCTCCAACAGACCACATAATAATATTCTCCAACAGACAACAAAATAATTCTCCAACAGACCATACAATAATGTTCTAGCTGACCACATAATAACCCTCCAGCAGATCACATAATAATGCTCTAGTGGACCACATAATAATGCTCCAGCAGATCATGTAATAATGCTCCAGTGGACCACATAATAATGCTCCAGTGGACCATATAATAATGCTCCAGTGAACCACATTATAATGCTCCAGTAGAACACATAAAAATGTTCCAGTAGATCACATAATAATGTTCCAGTAGGTCACATAATAATGCTCCAGCAGATCACATAATAATGCTCCAGCCTACTACGCAGTAGTGTTCTAGCCAACCATATAATAATACTCCGTGGACCATACAATAATGCTCCGTTTGACCACCTAATAATGCTCCGTGGACCACATAACAATGCTTCGTGGACAACCTAATAATGCTCCGATGGCCACATAATAGTGCTCTATGGACCACATAATAATGCTCCGTGGACCACATAATAATGCTCCGCTGACCACATAATAATGCTCTATGGGCCACATAATAGTGCTACGTGGGCCACATAATAATGCTCCTTAGACCACAGGCTGGGAACCACTGTCTTACAGGACAGAAGAATCTTTAAGCAAAATAAAAGTACTCGAGAATGTTCTAGAGCTGAGAGTTGTCAGGAGAGTCAGTTTTGGTGTGTTGCTCTTCTATGTCTCTAGAACCGCGAACCTGATGTTCTTTGCAGGCGTTGCACAAGCATCGTGTCGGATTGGGAGCGGGTTGCGGCGGCTATTCTTTCAGACCCTGTTGTAGCTAAACAAAAACAAAAACAAAGAATAAAAACAAAGAATAAAAACAAACTAGCACAAAATTTATTTACCAGATTCCACGTCCACGGGGAATGAAGCAATCCTTCCTTTGTTTAATCAGCTTGGGCCTCTTCTCTTCCGTCCCCCCACCTCTCTCTCTCTCTCTCTCTCTCTTTCAAGGTCCCTGCTGGCAGGCGTAGGATATCATGTCCTTCCATAACTTCCGATCACCTGCGCATCTCAACAGACTTGTCACTGTGTATTTCCCGTGCCAGAATGTCAAACCATCAAACATCTTTTCTCTCTCTGTCTACCTCTGTAACACACAATATAATTAGTGTATAACTATACACGAAGCACTGCAGTAAAGCTGTGATACCAGAATGTATAAACTAGGAAAAATGTAGGAACAGTTTTATTACTTAACGACTACAAAGTTGTGACATTTCAGCGTGAGCCTTAATCATATAAAAACATACAGGACGAAGAATTAGAAAGAGGAGATAAAGTATAGATTCACGTGAATACTATTTTTTAAAAAAATTAAATAGAGTACTTAGCTGTAAATTGTAAGGTGTGGCTTGTCCGGCGGTGTGTGTCATGAATGGATTTAGTACAACGTGGAGACTGTTTAAATGGAGAACTGTGATATCCACATGGGTTAAACTCGCTGTTCAGCTACACTTAACATTATCTTCAATCATTATAGTACCTCTCCACTAAGCTCCACCCTTCTTACTTGTCAAACCTCATCACAGCATCACTTTGCAACCCCTCTTCCCCAATCATCCATTTCAACTTCTCCTGGCTAGGTCAACATTGTATCACTCTCTCTCTCCTCCCATGTTTCCCATCCACCACCCCCAGTTACAACCCACTGACCATAGATCAAGTAATAAAGCTGTTCCTACATTTTCCCTACTTTATACATTCTGTCTACCTTTGTCTCCTCTACCTTCGATCTTCCCTGTTACTGTTAGGTGCTCCAGCCCACCTCTCCTCCAAACATGCCACATAAATTTAGATTGTCCGTTTCTGATCTTTGTTATAATTTTGCTTGTTTCTTGTGTCTCTTTCAGAACTTCCAAGTAAGATTTTCTCGGTGGCTATGATGCCTTCAGCCTTCTTCTTAAAAGCCACATTTCAGCTGATTCCAGCCTTGTTTTATCTATTGACTGTCCACAGCCCTTTTGCTGGGGTAAAAACGGAAGGACGGGATGGGTATAAACAGAGTAAGACGTCACGTATCTCCTGGAAAGAACTCTATAGGACATCTACGAACAGGAATAGAAGATAATAATAAACAAGTCAGATGACGCAGATAAGACATGACAGAACGAGGACAAACGGAGACGCATTTTACAGTAGACCGGACGTTAACGAAGTGTAAAGAATTCTTGTCATATTTGTCAGTAGTTCTGATATGGAGACGTGTTAGCGGCGGATATCCATCTGTTTCATGTAACAAAACAATTTCAGTCAGTGGAGGAAAAAACAGAACTATGCATTGAGACTTCTGTTGCTTTCTGTTTTTAATAATTATCTTTTGAGAGTTCGTTAACTTCTCAAAATTAGAAGTTGACAACTCTAGATACGGTGAAATGTATCACTTGACCCAGAATCTGTGGATTTTTCTTGCCACTAACATTTCACTACGAGGAGCATCATCATCATCATCAGGTGCCGTGCCGACTGGTGTTGGCTATTATGCTTCTTCAGAGTACACGATCCTTCATGCAGGCCATCAGTTCAGTTGGTGATCTCCTCTCACACCATCCCGTCAGACTGTCCAGTATCATTTCTCTTGGTCTTCCTCTTGATCTTCTTCCTTCTGTTCTTCCTGTTGTTATAATATTTTCAATGCCCCCTCTTCTCATTGCATGTCCTATGAAAGTACATTGTCTCTCTCTTATCTTTTTGACAAGATATTTTTGTCTCTCCAGCTCTTCTCATACATTCTTCATTAGTTATTTTTGCTGTCCAGGGGATTCGCAACATTCTTCTAATAAACCACATTTCTGCTGCTTCCAATGATTTTTCTGCAGACCTGCCTATTGTCCATGATTCACTTCTATATAACAAGAAAGGTTCAATATAGCATTTATTTTAAGACTCATTTTCTAACATTCATTGATAATTATGTGTTGGTTAATATGTTTCTCTTTCTCTGAAATGCAGTCTTTGCTTGGCCTATTCTGTTCCTAATTTCTGTTCTGCATTTCCCATCTGAAGTTATCACTGCTCCAAGGTATTTGAATTTCTGCACCTGCTTTAGAATAGTTCCGTTTAATTTTATACTGCATGCTGATGGATTCTGTTTCTTAGATATAATCATGTCAGCCGCGCAGAGCTGCGCCGACCTGCACAGCGCGGGCGGTTGCTGTTGCGCAGGCCGACCGTTCTTTTGGCGAAAAAGCGCTCTCGAGTTCCGTGCGTGGGGAGACAGGCTTTCGCTCCCTTCCCGGACGGCGAGAGTTAAGGTGTTTCGATGCAGAAGCAAGTGGTTTGTCCGTCGAGCGAAGCATGTAAACGGCTAGCCAGCCAGGTTCGTGATAACGATGTAGTACGGTTTTGTCGACCCATGGTCTCGAAATTGGCCCATCTCTCGCAAAGAGTATCGGGTCTGCAGTATGTAACGTGTGTTGTTTGTGGGTGGCCAGGCTTTCTTCTCCGCTCGTTAGAGCAGAGAGAGCCGCCCCCGCCGGTTAAAGGAAATGAAACGCCGCCGGTGTCGAAAGGGATCCGCTCTGAGCAGAGCGCTGTCTCCCTTGCCCCGCGTCGGTCTGTCGGCAGATATCCGACAAAGGTTCGGTGAAGAAAGCTATCTGGTTGATCCTGCCAGTAGTCATATGCTTGTCTCAAAGATTAAGCCATGCATGTCTAAGTTCACACTGTCTCACGGTGAAACCGCGAATGGCTCATTAAATCAGTCGAGGTTCCTTAGATGACACGATCCTACTTGGATAACTGTGGCAATTCTAGAGCTAATACATGCTTACCAAGCTCCGACCCTCGTGGAAAAAGCGCTTTTATTAGTTCAAAACCTGGAACTCGATGGCTAGACATGTCATGCCACCTCCGCTCTAGAGGTCGGTAACGCCTGATAAACACCCATACTGGTGAATTTTGCCTAAACCGGCTCATACCAGGGGTGAATCTTGAAGGCTATGCATGTCACAGTACCTCTGCCCTAGAGGTCGGTCCCGTCCCAAACACACCCATACTGGGAAATGCCTAAACCGGCTCAACCCAGGGGTAGAAGTCACTAGTGGCGAGGATTCGTCCTCCTGGACAAAAGCTCCATCCTGGTCACAACTAGGAAAGGTAGCGGCCACGACCGCAAAATGCTGAAGTCGGAGACACTGGACCAGGGAAGTCTAGATAGGCAACCACCTCTCACCCGGCGGGGATGTTTGCGTATTCTAATCACGCTGAGGTTTTCCGGTGAGAAAGTCCAACCCTGGACTGGATGGGCAACCACCTCTCACCCGGCGGTGATACACGGGTATCTCAAAACACGTCGAGGTTTTCCGGTGAGAAAGTCCAACTCTGGCCTGGGTGGGCTATCGCCTCTCACCCAGCGGGGATGCACTATCCTAAACACGTCGAGGTCTTCCGGTGAGAAAGTCCAACCCTAGACTAAACTGGTGCAATGAAAACCACGGTGTCACGCAATCTCGCTTCCGAGACCCACCAAGAATACAGGCTAAAGCACTGTGATACTCTGAACCCCTTGTGGTCCTTTCGTGGATCTCGTGTGGTCTATTTTGGACCACACAGGGGACCATGGGACCTAACGAGGACCACAGGCGTGAATTCAGTAGGATCACAGTGCGGTTTTTTGGTGGTAGAAGTGAACGAAGAAGAAGAAGATATAATCATAGTCTCTGTCTTTTTGATGTTCAAAGTAAGGCCTTTCTGTTCACTTTCTTTGGCGACTTTGTCCAAGAGATTTTGCAGGTCTTGTTGGTTCTCAGCTACCAGTACTGTATCGTCAGCATACCGAAGGTTGTTAATATTGTATCCTCCAATTTTTATGCTTAGTTCTGTGATGATCGTTCTTAGAATATTCTCTCTGTACAGAGAAAAAAGGTCTGAAGATGGTACACATCCTTGTCGCACCCCTTGTTTTATAGATTGATATTTTCCAGTTCTATTTTCAATTCCAATTGCTGTTTCTTGCTGCCAGTATAGATGTTTTGCAATCCTCAGGTCTTTGCCGTCTATTTTGATGTCTTCAAGCATTTTAATAATTTCATTATGTTTCACCTTGTCGAATGCTTTGGTGTAATCAATGAAGCATAAGTAGAGATCTTTCTGTACTTCTAAAGCTCTTTATATTAGTGTTCATAAAGCATAAATGGCATTTTGTATTCCCTTTCCTTCAACAAATCCAAACTTTTCATCTGCTATTTACATTTTTGTCTTTTTCCTTGTTCTTCTCATAATGATTCTCAGAAGTAGCTTCGTTATGTGACATGAGAGGCTGATAGTCCTGTGGTCATCACATTTCTTTACAACTGGTTTCTTTGGTAGTGCTATAAACGTGGATTTAAGCAAGTCACTGGGTATATAATCACTGTCGTAAATGTCATTAAGTAACTTGATTATTATTTTTATTTCTATCTCCTCTAGCGCCTCTATTTCTTCTGTTGTTATATTATCAGGCCCAATCGCTTTTTCTTTCTTCATGTGTTTGATGGCATCTATAATTTCACCTTCAAGTAGTGATGGTCCATCACAGTTTTCACTATCTAGTGTTAATTCTGGTTTTTCTCCTCCATATAGCTCACCGATGTATTATGTCCACCTGTCCACAATGTCGTATTTTCCCATTAACATTTTACCTTCTTTTGATTTCAGGCATCCAGTGGTATATTTTGTTTTCCTGCCTGTGAGTTCACTAATTCGTTTGTGCATGTTTTTGCTGTCTTTATTATGAGAGTCCTCTATTTGTCTGCACTGCTCATTTAACCACACTTCTTTTGCTTCTCTGCATTTGCGTCTTATTTCTTTATTTATCTTGCTATATTTTTCTTGGTTATTTTTACTGCTCCTCCTCTTGTCCATCAATCCTAAGATGTCATCTGTCATCTATTTATTCTTGGGTGGGGGCTTCTTTTTTTCTGTGGTATTATCCCCTTAACAGTTTGGTGGATAGAATCTCTTAACATTGCCCATTGTTCATCTGTACTATTTATCTTTGCTATTGCATTGTATTTATTTGTTATAATAATTCTGTATTGTTCTCGCAGTTCTTGGTAAGTTTTAAGAAATTCTCTATTCAGTTTGATGTTTCTCACTTTTCTGCCTGCTTTCTTTAGCTTTATTCTAATTTTTCACACAGTGGGTCATGGTCACTATTGCAGTCGGCTCCTGGCACGGTTTTTGTTGTCAGTAATGCATTCCGGAATAGTTTGTTAATTAATACGTAGTCTATCTGGTTAAAAGTCTTTTTGTCTGGGCTGCACCACGTTGCCAGTCTTCGGGGATGTTGTTTAAACCAGGTGTTTCCTACAACCATGCTATATATCCTTGCTCATTCAATTAATTTACTACCTCTCTCATTCCTCTCCCTCAGTCCGTTATCACCAACGATGTCTGAAGTTCTTCCTCTACCACCTTTGGCATTAAAATCTCCCATGACTATAGTAACTTCATGTGGCTTTGTGTGTTTTAGTGCTGTCTCTATGTCATTATAAAATAGCTGTACATCTTCTTCAGAACTTTCAGATGTTGGAGCGTACACTTGTATAATATTTATGTTTATTGGTTGTCCTTTCCGTTGGGCTAGCAGGACTCTGTCCGAGATGTTCAAATATCCTACAACTGTCCTTGCCAAAACAGCCGTAGGTCACTCTACTCCCGAAAGCAGCAACGTAACTGGCGTGACCTTCCAGGACTGCCAAGGGGACTACAGCTATCCCTGCCCCTCTAACACCGATAACCAGATTGAACTTGTAAATGTGGGGACGAACAGATGGGTGGTATATAGTTTTGGTCGGTTATGGTTCACCAACCCTGGATCAAAACACAGCAGCTATAGGCTGATGACCCCCTCCCCCCGCCCCAAAAAAAAAAGAAAAAATCTGACACCCCCCTCCTCCCCTAAGCTTTTTTTCTAATACTTTTAAAAAAAATTATTTCGTTGTTGATTATTAACTTTTATACAAACAGTCGTACCTGTTTCTGTTTTCCACAAAGAGGAGTTAATGAGTTCTTTTCTTTCAGATGTAGAAGCAAGTGAATTTCATTTCTGAAAGGAAGTTTTCGGTGGTAAATTCGCCCACATCAACACAGCTTTTGAGCGAACGCTCCCCTCAATGTTCAGTAGTCACGTGACTTAGTGACATCTATTTCCGCTTCCTGTACCAGCCGTGGCTTTCTGTTTAGCACTGGAGCGGCCGAAGGATACAAACATTATTTTCTTTTGTGTCTGGATGGCCCACAGCCGGAGCTGACAGACAGATCAACAAGTGAAAATATTTCTCTGTGGTGAAACATCAAAAGGGTGTTGTTTCAGCAATGTGATCTAATGAATTTCAAGACTGAGCTTGGGATCATCATCATCATTATCATCATCGTCGTCATCATCATCATCATCATCATCATCATCATCATCATCACCTTCTTCTTCTTCTATCTCCTTGAAAGTGCTATCTGGATGTTCTTTGCAGTCGATGCGGTGAAGGTGTTTAAGCACAACGTTGTGTCGGATTGGGAGAGGGTTACGGGGGCTATGTTTTTATTTCCAGTACATGAGCGCAGCAGTGGGTGTGCAATGCTTCTTTAGCAGACTCCACTACCATGGGGGCTGTGGCGATCCCTGCTCCCGTTAGACAGGCTATGGGGTACCAAAGGAGAGGTGGGAGAGGGTCTTGATCAGCTAAAGTTAGCCAACCCTAGCACTAGCCAACCCTACCATGTCGACTATGAGTCACCGGCTGCTAAACCAGCCAGTGCCTTCACCCTCGACATGCTTCTGATATGTATGTCTTCACATCTACTTTTACCAGAAGTCGGTTATGCTGTTTCACATCTACTTTTACCAGAAGTCGGTTATGCAGTTTCACATCTACTTTTACCAGAAGTCGGTTATGCAATTTCACATCTACTTTTACCAAAAGTCGGTTATGCTGTTTCACATCTACTTTTACCAGAAGTCGGTTATGCAGTTTCACATCTGCTTTTACCAGAAGTCGGTTATGCAGTTTCACATCTGCTTTTACCAGAAGTCGGTTATGCAGTTTCACATCTGCTTTTACCAGAAGTCGGTTATGCAGTTTCACATCTGCTTTTACCAGAAGTCGGTTATGCAGTTTCACATCTGCTTTTACCAGAAGTCGGTTATGCAGTTTCACATCTGCTTTTACCAGAAGTCGGTTATGCAGTTTCACATCTGCTTTTACCAGAAGTCGGTTATGCAGTTTCACATCTGCTTTTACCAGAAGTCGGTTATGCAGTTTCACATCTGCTTTTACCAGAAGTCGGTTATGCAGTTTCACATCTGCTTTTACCAGAAGTCGATTATGCAGTTTCACATCTGCTTTTACCAGAAGTCGGTTATGCAGTTTCACATCTGCTTTTACCAGAAGTCGATTATGCAGTTTCACATCTGCTTTTACCAGAAGTCGATTATGCAGTTTCACATCTACTTTTACCAGAAGTCGATTATGCAGTTTCACATCTACTTTTACCAGAAGTCGATTATGCTGTTTCACATCTACTTCTACCAGAAGTTGATTATGCTATTTTCTGCATTTCAAAGAAGTTGACACTTTCTATCTGGATTTTATATTTTTCTTAAAAAACTCAAATTTTAATTTATATACCAAATATCTTTATCAATGAATGTTAGAAAACGAGTCCTAAAATGCTATATTGAACCTTTCTTGTTATATGGAAGTGAATCATGGACAATAGGCAAGTCTGCACAAAAATCATTGGAAGCAGCAGAAATGTAGTTTATTAGAAGAATGTTGCGAATCCCCTGGACAGCAAAAATAACTAATGAAGAATGTATGAGAAGAGCTGGAGAGACAAAAAACCTTGTCATAAAGATAAGAGAGAGACAATGTACTTTCATAGGACATGCAATGAGAAGAGGGGGCATTGAAAATATTATAACAACAGGAAAAATAGAAGTAAGAAGATCAAGAGGAAGACCAAGAGAAATGATATTGGACAGTCTGACGGGTTGGTGTGAGAGGAGATCACCAACTGAACTGATGGCCTGCATGAAGGATCGGGTACTCTGGAGAAGCATAATAGCCAACGCCAATCGGCACGGCACCTGATGATGGTGATGATACCAAATATCAAAACAGCTGTTCATTCATTCAGTTGCATGTCCCTTGCGGAACTATACCTCCTAACAACACTCCTGTAGGCCTCTCGGTTGTGAGCAAGATGGCCTGCTGCTGATGCGTCCATTTGCAGATCATCAACGATGTCTTGCAGCCATCTTCGCCTTGGTCTTCCTCTTTTTCTTTTTCCCATTATGTACCCATACAAGACGGTCTTCTTCAGATTATCATGACGTTTAATATGTCAAAAATATTTTAAGTTCTCTTTGTTTAATCCTCTTTACTAACCAGCCTTCTTCAATATTAAGTTCTTGTAGTATGGATATATTTGTTCTTTTTTGTGTCCATGATAGTTGAAGAACTCTTCTGTAGCATTTACATTCAAAGTCATTTATGTGTTTCTCAGCTGTTATGTTAAGTGTCCAGGTCTCATAGGCATATGTTGCGATGGGAAAAATGCATACCCTTAAAAATCTTACTTTTGTAGTCCTGTCTGTTCCTCTTCACAGATTCTTTAGTAGTTTTTACTTTGTGAAGAGCGATAGATGTCCTCCGTTTAAATTCACTCATTGTATCTCCATCATTAGTTAGACACAATAATTAATGTATAAGTATATAACTATACACGAAGCACACTGCAGTAAAGCTGTGATACCAGAATGTATAAACTAGGAAACAAGTAGGATCAGCTTTATTACTTAACGATTACAAAGTTGTGACGTTTCGGCGTGAGCCTTAATCATAGAAAAACATACAGGACGAAGAAATAGAGAGAGGAGATAAAATTTAGATTCACATGAATACTATTAAAAAGAAAAAAAAATTTTACAGCCATCAAACAATGTCACGCAGATGATACAAGTCGTCTGGCGCTTGAGAACCGCTGCATTCAAAATTATAGGACGCTGGAGCCACATGGGTTAAACTCGCTGTTTAGCTACACTTAATATTCTCTTCAATAATTATAGTACCTCTCCACTAAGCTTCATCCCTTCTTACTTTTCAAACTTCCTCACAGAATCACTTTGCAACCCCTCTTCCCCAATCATCAATTTCAGTTTCTCCTGGCTAGGTCAACATCGTATCACTCTCTCTCCCCTCCCCGGTTCCCCATCCACCACCCCCAGTTACAACCCACCAACCACATATCACAGGTCTCTATTTAAACAGTCTCCACGTTCTATTAAATCCATTCCTGACACACACCGCCGAACAAGTCACACCTTACAATTTACAGCTAAGTACTCTTTTAAAAAAATGGGTTTTTTTCTCTTTTTAATAGTATTCATGTGAATCTATACTTTATCTCCTCTCTCTATTTCTTCGTCCTGTGTGTTTTTCTATGATTAAGCTCACGCCGAAACGTCACAACTTTGTAATCGTTAAGTAATAAAGCTGCTCCTACTTTTTCCTAGTTTATACATTATTAGTTAGTAGTGATCCAAGATATTCAAAACTCTCCACTTATTCCAGTTTCTCCTCATTGTTACATATATCAGCTGCCTTGTTTGTTTTGTCAGTTGTCATCATTGTAGTTTTCTTCCCATTAAGATAGAGGTTTTGCTTTTCGATGTTCTTATGGACTGACATAATTAGTTTTTCCATTCATTTTTGTGTTGTGGACAGTAATACTGTGTCATCAGCGTATCTAATCTATGGTATTTTATAACCTCCAGTTGTTATGGCATCGTATTATTCTTTGTCTACATATTCTCTAACATTCCTCATTATATTTTCAGTTAAATAAGTAAGGCGACAATATACACCCCTGACTGACCTCTTGTTTTATATCAAATCAAGTTGTTGTTTCACCATTTATTCTTACTGCTGCTTGTTGGTCTAGATACATCAGTGATGTTAATAAAAAACAGCTGATAAACAAAACAATGAATTTGAATATAGATGCTACAGAAAAGTCCTTCAAATATGATGGACACAAAAAGAACAGATATATCCATACTACACAAACTTAATACTGAAGAAGGTTAAGTAAGGAAGATTAAACAGAGAAAACTTAAATATTTTGGACACATTAAACGTTATGAGAATTTAGAGAAGACAGTCTTGGAAGGGTACATAATGGGAAAAAGAAAGAGAAGAAGACCAAGGCGAAGATGGCTGCAAGGCATCGCTGATGATCTGCGAATGGGCGCATTAGCAGCAGGCCATCTTGCTCACAACCGAGAGGCCTACAGGAGAGCTGTTAGGGAGGCAAAGTTCCGCAAGGGACATGCAAATGACTGACTTGCTGACTAATACTAAATATCTGTCTCCCGTCATTTGCTCGGTACAAGCATGGCTGCTATGTTTAATATACATTTTTTATGTGATCTCGGGATTCTTTTGTCGTTGTTTGGAGTGAACAAGTGAAGACCCTTTCCCTTATTCCAAGTCGTAGTTTCTATAGGATTCAGTAGCACCTGGTGACGATCTCTGCAATGGGCTTGTAAGATAAACAGTTTGTAATAGTCACAAATAAAAGGAAAAAAATGAACGAAAATATTTGCTTCTTCTTCTTCTTCTTGGTATCTAAAAAAAAGGTAGATAGAAAAAACTGCTAAAAGAAATATTTTGTTTCATCCTTTTATACTTTCGTAACGTTCCCAGTTTTTGTTTACCTATGGAGAGGAAGTGGGCTGGAAGGAATCTACAGCAGCTCTGAAATAGCCTCTCCTGCCATATTACGACTAGGACAGGAAGTTGTTGGCGTTAAACTGGTTTATATTAGGCTTTGACAGCTCCTTGGCTCCCGAATTGGAGATTAAACCTGGGTACCCGAAAGAAAAGGGAGACAAGCCAAGGCAAGTTCTCTAACATACAGGAAGTCCCTCTTGACCAACAGCGAACTGAGGTCAGGGACGCCGGGTCAAAGGGCGCACAAAATGCCGACGCTCGTTCATTGTGCGATAAATCGTACAAAATGGTGGTCGTACCATGTGGGTCCGCAGCACAGTGACATTGATAGTGACAATAATAGTGACAATAATAATAACAATAATAGTGACAGTAATAGTGACAATAATAGTAAAGGTGATAGCGAGAATAATAGTGAGAGTGATGGTCACAATAACAGTGACAATGGTAGCTAGTCACAATAAATAGTGAAATTGATAATCACAATAATAGTGACTGTGATAGTCACAATAAATAGTGAGAGTGATAATCGCAACAATAGTGACATTGATAGTCACAATAATATTGGCAGTGATAGTCACAATAATAGTGACAGTGATAGCTAGTCACAACATTCTTATATCTTATATCTTATATCCTTCCCGTGCCGTTAGACGTCACATAGGGCTCGCAAAGTAGTTCGCCAATTTTTCCTGTCTTCAGCGAGTCTTTCAACCTCATCAAAGGATTTTATGCCTGTTAACTTGGCCTCTCTTAATAATGTCCTCTTCAGAGTTTCACGCGGTCTGCCTCTTTTTCTTCGGCCTGTTGTGTTCCACTTGATAGCTTGTTTTGGGATTCTCTGATCATTTCTTCTCATCAAGTGACCAACATATGTCCATCTCCTTTTCCTGATCACCCATGAGACTGGTTGTTGTTCAGTCATCTGTCTTATCTCTGCATTGTTCTTGAATTCATTCCACTTGATGCCGAGTATTTTCCTTAGGCATTTGTTTTCAAAAGAGTCTAATTTCTTTTCTATTTCTTTAGTTGTTTTCCAGCTTTCACATGCATAAATGAGGGTGGATATTACATTTGAGTTGAATAGTCTTAACTTGGTTTTTGTGCTTATAACTTTTGAATTCCATATATTCTCAAGATTCTTGAAGATTGATGCTGCTTTTGCAATTCTGATCCTAACTTCCTTTCTAGTGTCACCATCCTGGTCTATGTAGCTGCCAAGGTATGCAAATTGATTGACTTCTTCAATATCTATCCCTTCTATGTGTATTTTTCCATTTTGATTGATGGGAATTTTCATTATTTTTGTTTTGTCCTTGTTAATTTCAAGTCCTATTTTGCTAGCCAGTGAAGATAGGCTATCTGTTTTTCCTTGCATGGAATTCACATTATTACTGATAAGAGTTATGTCATCAGCAAAATCAAGATCTTCTAGTTGGGTCCCATGTACCCAGTCAATACCTGTGTTACCTGTGCAGCATTTTGTCATTATGAAGTCTATTGTAATCCCAAAAAGTAAAGGAGACAGTATACATCCTTGTTTCACGCCTGTTTCAATCTGGAACCATTCACTCATCCCTTCTTCTGTCTTGACTGCACAACCATATCCATTGTATAAGTCCTTAATGATGTTGACAATTTTAGATGGTATTCCATATAGACATAAAATTCTCCATAATGAATCTCTGTGTATGCTATCAAATGCCTTCTTAAAATCTATGAAATTCAGTATTAATGGTTTCTGCTTTTCAATATGTTCTTCAAGTATTATTCTGAGAGTAAAGATCTGGTCGAGACAGCTTCTCCCTTTTCGAAATCCTGCTTGTTCTTCTCTCATTGCAGTATCCACTATATCTTTGAGTCTATTCAAAATGACCTTGCAAAATACTTTTGACACAACTGATATTAAGGTTACTCCTCTCCAGTTGTTACAGTCACTAAGGTTGCCCTTTTTTGGTATTTTAACAATGATTCCCTTCTTCCAATTAGAAGGGACCTTTTCTTCTTTCCAAATCTTGTTAAACATTCTCTGTAGTTGTCTCATGTTGTCACTATTGATAGCTTTTAGCATCTCGGCTGTTATTTCATCTTCACCTGCAGCTTTGTTGTTAGCCATTAAATTCACTGCTGCTTCAATTTCATGCAATTTAATTTCATCTAGATTGACATTTAGTTGTGGGGCTGATACGTCAGTTTCAAGGTTTAACAATTCTTTTGGGTGTGGTCGATTGAGTATTTCTTGGAAGTGTTCAGCCCATCTTTGCTTTTGGTCTTTATTTGATGTTAATAGTGTTCCAGTTTTGCTAAGGATTGGTCTTTCTTTAGATGTAATAGTACCTGTTAGCCTCTTTTGTATGTTATATAAAGTTTTGCTGTCTCCTGTTTTTGCTGCTTTTTCTGCCTCTTTCGCCATATTGTCTATGTATTCTCTTTTATCCCTTCTAGCTGAACTTTTTACTTTCTTGTCTATGTCTTTGTATTTTGCTTTTGACGAATCTCTTTCATGATCTGCTTTTGCATTCAACATGTTTAATTTGGCTGCTCGTCTTTCATGTATATACTTCCATGTTTTATCTGATATCCATGCTTTTCTAATTGGTTTTTCCAATCCAGCGCTTACTTTTGCTGCTGTGATTATGGCTGTGCTGTAAGAATTCCATAACTCATCTATACCTATCTCCTCAACTTCACTGGGTGTTTTGGAATGATTGGCAAGTTCCTGATTGAAATTAATGTTAGTATTTTCTTCTTGTAGGCTGTGGATGTTTATCTTTCTGTGTACTGATTTCTTGTGTTGACTTTTCAATTTTAGTTTTATTTTCCCTATGCACAGGTTGTGATCACTGTTGACATCTGCACCCCTATAAGCCCTTACATCCATGAGAGATGTTCTGTATTGCTTTCTAATACAAAAATGGTCTATCTGGTTTCTAGTTCTATCATCTGGAGATATCCATGTTGTTTTATGTATCTCTTTGTGTGGGAATATTGTGCCTCCAATGACCATGCCCTCTGTTAGACATATTTCAATTAATCTTTCTCCATTCTGATTAACCATGTCAATTCCTTCTTTCCCCATCACTTTTTCAACGTCGGTATTATCCTTCCCTACCTTAGCATTGAAGTCCCCCATAGCAATTAGGATGTCGTGTTTAGGGACTTTGTTGATGATTAGTTGTAGTTGGTGATAGAAGTCTTTCACATCATCATCTGCATCATTCGTGGGTGCATAACACTGTATTATTGTCATTCTTCCATGTCGTAGGTTGTATCGTGCTCTTATTATACGACTATTCACTGGTTCCCATTCTACAAGGCTCTTTGCAGCTACATTTGACATAATAATGCCCACTCCGTCTCGGAATTTATTGTCATTTCTGCCTGAATGTATAATTAACTTACCGTTTTCCGCCGATCTTTTACCTGCTTCTGGCCATCGCATTTCGCTGATGCCAACAGTCACAACATTACTGACAGTTATAATCGTAATAATAGAGACAATTAGAGTCACAATAATAGTGACAGTAATAACTAGTCACAATAATACTGACAGCTATAGTCGCAATAACAGAGACAGTTATAGTCACAATAATAGTGACAATAATAGCTAGTCAAGATAATACTGAAAGTTATAGTCACAATAATAGTCACAATGACAATGATATTAATAGTGACAGTGAGAGTGATAATGGCTGCGATATGATAGTGAAAGTGGTAGTGATAGTGATAGAGATAGTGATAGTCACATTGATAATGATAGTGAAAAGATAATGATTATAATATGATAGTGGCAGTGACAATGATAGTGATAGTTAAAGTGATAGTGGTAGTGAAAGTGATAACGATAGTGATAGTGAAAGTGACAGTGGTAGCGGCTGTGATGTGATAATGACAATGATAGTGATAGTTAAAGTGATAGTGGTAGTGAAAGTGATAAAGGTAGCGATAGAGAACGTGATAACGATTATGAAAGCGACAATGATAATGGCTGTGATATAATAGTGAAATGATAGTGATAGTGCAGCTTCCATGACAAACTTTCCAGAGTCAGGATATGAAGCAGCCACTGCGTTTAATGAAAATATCCCTGTGAACGCCTCAGGAAACAAACAAACAAACAAACAAACAAATAATCAAAGAAACAAACAAAGTAAGTGAGCTACAGGGGTATCAGTGGAGGGATGGGATAGGGTCTTTGTTTCTGAGTACTTGAACATCCAGGGCCATATTCTGTTGCTCTGGGTAGCCCTCTAGAGAGAAAAGCTGTACTTATCTTTGAGCGGCATAATTTTATGTACATTAATTAGCTTTCTAGTTTAGCTTTTTTCAGGGGACTAAACACCATAGAACTGATTCTATATATCTGGAGGATTTTTCCATTTCGTTCATACCCCTTAGATCCCGTCATGGTACTTAAAGTCTTTGCTAAATCTATAGCCCAGAAGTAACCGAAGCCAAGGTCATTTATTCACTCATTCATTCATTTGCATGTCCCTTGCGGAACTATGCCTCCCTAACAGCACTCCTGTAGGCCTCTCGATTGTGAGCAAGACGCCCTGCTGCTGATGCATCCATTTGCAGAATCATCAACGATGTCTTACAGCCATCTTCGCCTTGGCCTTTCTCTCTTTCTTTTTCCAATTATGTATCCTTCCAATACGGTCTTCTTCAGATTATCATGACGTTTAATATGTCAAAAATATTTAAGTTTTATTTGTTTAATCCTCTTTACTAACCAGCCTTTTTCAATATTAAGTTCTTGTAGTATGGATATATTTGTTCTTTTTTTGTGCCCATGATATTTAAAGAAATTTTCTGTAGCATTTACATTCAAAGTCATTTATGTGTTTCTCAGATGTTTTGTTAAGTGTCCAGGTCTCACAGGCATATGTTGCGATGGGAAAAATGCATGTCCTTAAAAATCTTATTTTTGTAGTTCTGTCTGTTCCTCCCCGGAGATTCTTTAGTTGTTTTACTTTCTGAAGAGCGATAGATGTCCTCCTTTTAATTTCCCTCATTGTATCTCCATTATTAATTAATAGTGATCCAAGATATTCAAAACTCTCCACTTATTCCAGTTGTTCCTGATTGATACATATTTCAGCTGCCTTGTTTGTTTTGTCAGTTGTCATCAATGTAGTTTTCTTCGCATTAAGATAGAGGTTTTCCTCTTCGCTGTTCTGATGGACTGACATAATTAGTTTTTCGATTCCTTTTTGTGTTGTGGACACTAATACTGTGTCAAAGCATATCTAATCTCTGGTATTTCATAACCTCCAATTATGGTCAGTCTTCCCAAATGGCTCTTAGATCCCATCGAGGCACTTCAAGCCTTTGTTAAATCTATAACCCCTATTAAACTGAAGTCAAGTTTCCTGTCTTCCCACATGGCTCAGAATACTCATTATGGTACTTCTTTACTCAACGTTTTAGTCTGTTGTAACTAAAGTCAAGTTTCCTGTCTTCTTACTTGGCTCTTAGAACCCATCATGGTACTTCAGGTCTTTTGCTCATGCTAACACTTTAGTCTCTTGTAACTAAAACCAAGTTTCATGTCTTCACTTTTCGTGGCTGTATCTCCAAAATCCACCACATGAACAACAAATCCATCAGAAAAGGACAACAGAAAACTGGAACACACACACACACACACACACCCCCCCCCCCTCACAAAAACTGTGATAGGGAGAGTCTTTAGAAAAACAGACGAACCATTGAAATGAGGTAACCTGCAGGAAGCCACGGGTGAGCGAGCTGTGCCCATGACTTCCCGTGCGAAACAGGACCGGCTTTAGAAAACAAACAGCGGTTCTCAGACTCGACGCTGCGTTATATCCTATGAGGTTTCCCCCGTTTATTCGACTGAGTAGAGAAAACAAGGCGGTTGAACATGGGAAGCTGGTTAAATCCAACAGCATTTTTTTGATCATCCTATAAAGACGTAAATGGCACTCTATGTATAATTTGCGAAAGATAGACGAGGGAAAAAAACTGACTGGAATTTATTGATTTTTTTATGTACTGGACCTAGAGTATTTAATTTACTCTAGCATTTTTGAATTTAGTCCTAAGAATTGGACTAACTGTTAAACGAGTTACATATAGTACACGGTCAATGTTCACTCTAAGCTGCGCGGCAGCGCGATCGCGCACATAAAAAAAAATCATGCCATGCACGAAATTTTATATGTCTCGGGATAAATAAATAAATGTTATACTTTTGTTTTTCAGTTTCCAGATTGTTTACTCTATGCTATAATAGCACTGAAGAACATAAAACATGATATCGCTATATGAGTTTGTTTTCCTTTTTTCTTTTGGTTTTAGCATTCCTATGAAAGCTTTAAATTATACTCTGTAATTTAACTACTACGCACGTGAGCCCACAATAATATTTGTTGAGAATGTATTTACTCATATATTAACAAACAGTGCATGTTAACGAGATGGAAATAGAATATTTTAAAGCAAAAAAAAAAAAGGTGCTACGAGCAGAAAAAGTTTGAGGAATTCTGGACTGGATAATCATTTTTACACTAGGATGCTCTGAGCTGGGTCTTCAGCTCACAGCCTCTGCATGAGAAGGCAGTCAACATAAAATCAGCCCCTTCCACGCCCATCAAAGGACTAGCTCTTTGGAAGTTTACTTGCAAGTTCCCTCACTTTTATACTATTTTATTTAGGGTGGAGGGCAGGGAAGGAGGAATCTGTCCGTTTTAGCAATACGTGACTTGTAGTTGATATGTTAGCTGCAGGAATGGCGTACCATAGCTGGCCAAGACCCTGTCCCACCTCTCAAAGTAGCATGCCTAGCCTGGGTAACGGGGAAGGGATCGTCATAGTTCTCATGGTAGTGGAGTCTGATGAAGAAGCATTGTACACACCCTGCTTTTTAGCTGCATTCAGGGGCTAAAAAAACTGGCTGCCATAACACGCTCCCAAGCCGACACGATGTTGTGCATCAACATCTTCACAGCAGCTAATGCAAGGACACCAGCTAGTAGTTCTAAGAGATTGAGTAAGAAGAAAAAGGAGGAGGAGGAGGAAGAAGGGGGAGAAGGAGAGGAGGAAGAGAGGGAGGAGGAGGAAGAATGAGGAGGAGGAAGAAGAAAGAAGAAGAAGGGGAGGAGGAGGAGAAGAGGAGAAGGAGATGAGGAGGAGGAGGATGAAGAAGAAGAAGGAGTAAGAAGAAGAAAAAATGAAGAAGAAAAAGAAGAAGAAGAGGAGGGGAGGAGGAAATAGAAGGAGGAGGAGGAGAAAGAGGAGGAGAAGGAGCAGAACGAAGAAGAAGAAGGGGATGAGGAGGAGATAAGGAGGAAGAGAAGGAGGAGGAGTAGAAGAGAAGGAGGAGCAGAAAGAAGAAGAAGGAGATGAGGAGGAGATAAGGAGGAAGAGAAGAAGGAGGAGGAGAGGAAGAGGAGGAGCAGAAAGAAGAAGAAGGGGATGAGGAGGAGATAAGGAGGAAGAGAAGAAGGAGGAGGAGAGGAAGAGGAGGAGCAGAAAGAAGAAGAAGGGGATGATAAGGAGAGGAGGAGGAAGAGAAGAAGGAGGAGGAGAATAGGAGGAAAAAGAAGAAGAAGATGAAGAAGAAGAAGAGGATGAGGAGGAGAGGGGAGGAAGAAGAAGAAGAAGAAGAATATTTTAAAATATACTATATACCGGAATTATTGGAACAACACACGACAATAAAATGCCGATCCCTGACTGGAACATTGCACTGTTACATGCGGTAAATCATCATAGTTCAGATTTCTGCTCTATTGTTTGTCTGCTGTTGGGAAGACAAGCTGTGCAATGAACTATCATAGGCTAGGATATTGTTCTACTGTATGCTGTAGGAGGAGACAAGCTGTCGAGATAATCTCCTTTCACCAGAATTCCCCCGTTTATCATAAGATGAGATCTTTGTCTGAAGTCAAAATATCTAGTTAGCTTGCATATCTTCCTTTCTTTCTTTCTTTCTTTCTTTCTTTCCTTCTTTGTTTCTGTCTTTCTATGTATTATATTGAATTTTAAGCACGAAGATGAAAATCAGGATATTAAAGAGTAATGTTCTAAGTGTACTACTCTATGGAAGTGAATGCTGGAAAATCACCAAAAAATATACAAAACATGCTGAATTCTTTCCAGACTAAATGTTTACAAGGATTAGAAAGAATATTTTGGCCAAACACCATAAGAAATAACATCTTGTTGGCAGAAATGCAATTGAAGCCACTGACAGAAATTATTGAGGAAAGACGCTGGCGATGGTTGGGACATGTGTTCCGAATGACTGACGAGTCACTACCAAAAACAGCACTAAGATAGACACCACAGGGGAATAGAAGTAGGGGTAGACCAAAGGAAACATGCAGAAAAACAACAGAGAGGATGTTGAGCAATAGAAGGCTCACAAGAGCGGAAAAAAGGCAAAGGACAGTCATTTGTGGAAAACCCTTGCGGAAGCCCCATGTACCTTGGGCACTTAAGGTTCAGAGAGAGAGAGAGAGAGAGAGAGAGAGAATATATATATATATAAGGTAAATGGGGCTTCCGCAAGGGTTTTCCACAAACGCTTGTCCTTTGCCTTTTTTCCGCTCTTGTGAGCCTTCTATTGGTCAAAATCCTCTCTATTGTTATTCTTCATGTCTCTTTTGGTCTACCCTCACTTCTATTCCCCTGTAGTGTCCATCTTAGTGCTATTTCTGGTAGTGAGTTTTCAGTCATCCGGAGCACATGTCCCAGCCATTGCCAGCGTCTTTCCTCAATAACTGCTGTCAGCGGCTTCATCTGCATTTCTACCAACAAGACGTTATTTCTTTGGCCAAAATATTCTTCTAATTCTTCGTAAACATTTACGTTTAAAACGTGATTCATCTTGACATTAACTCTCAAGTTAGCAGTTTGAATCATGACACTGCGTCTTGAACATATGATAATTTTAATCACTTCTGCCGTGTCCTTCCTGTTCTCTTTTATGATTCTCTTTTAATGACAGTAACTTGTTAAGAGTAATATGAATCAGATTCCAACTTTCTGCAACTTCCGCTTCTTTATTACTGTATTAGAATTTCTCTAACTTTGAAAGAAACTCTCTAATTTCTTGGAAGATATATATATATATATATTCCTTTTGAAGAATTTTGTTGAAGTTTTATTCTTTCCACTTATCCATGTCCTTGGTCAGCTATCGACTAAGCAATCACCACCCTGTACGCCCTGTGACGTCTTGCAGAGCAGCAACAAATTCTCTAACCACTTCTCATGGTTCTGCGGCCCTGTTTTGTGTTGTGCCTCCAGATGTGCTGCATGCTAATCTTTTCCTGGTTCCACAGTTCTCTGAGACTTATTAGAATTACTAAAATGGTTACAGAATTTTCTCCTTTTTCATTACAACTTTTCCATTGTTCTTGTTATTCTCCGTTCTTTTCTTGTTCTGCAAAAATGTAATTTCTAATTTCAGTATAACGTTGAAACTGGTATTGTTGCCTCGTTAATGATATTCTTCTTCTTCTCTCTCTCTTTCCTTCTCTCTCTCTCTCTACCTCTCTCTCTTACCTTCTCTTTCTACCTCTCTCTCTCTTTCCTTCCCTCTCTACCCCTCTCTCTTTCTTCTTCCTTCTCTCTCTACCTCTCTCTTTCTTTCCTTCTCTCTCTACCTCTTTTTCCTTCTCTCTCTACCTCTCTCTCTCTTTCCTTCTCTCTCTACCTCTCTTGTTTTCCTTCTCTCTCTATCTCTTTCCTTCTCTTTCTCTCTCTGGCTATTTCATTTTTTTAGCCTCTTTTTTTTTACTTTTATTGTAATATAGCAATTATCATATTGAAATACAACTTTAACCATTTTGCTGGTTAATGTCTTCAGAACCGAGCAATTAAAACCAGATCTTTTTAATTACGTTCTCTGCGAAAATCTCGTATCTGGGCTGGCTATTGGCCACGTAGGTGCTCTGTTACAGAAGCTGAGCTTACCAGTATTTGGCCACCGATCAACGTAAAGTGCACACAGAAAGAGAAACCTTGTTGGTTAAATTATTATTTTGTTAGGGATCGAATGAATAAATTTAGAAGATGTTGATAGAAGGGAAAAAAATAATAAAACTTCGTCTTTTGGTTTTCAAATTTCCAAAACCTGGTCATTCATGCATATTATTGCCAGTTTGGAATGCCAAACAAACAAGCAATAAAATCTCATAATACAATATTTTTGTTTTCAATGAATTAAATTTTGAATATAATCGCCAAAAATGTTTTGAACATCTAATATGTAACATGGTGAAAACTGGCAAGAACAAATGCGCATAATTATTGCAAACCATCCGCTGAAGATAGACTTGTTGCTTTGTGCTCCGAAAAGACTTCACCAGTGATGCAGCAACAGCCATTATAAAAGAGAAGGAAAAAAGAACAATGGCCGACGAAAGCCAATCCGGCAAAGAACTCATGAAGTCGGGGGGATTTCGCAGCTTGCATGACAAAACACAATACGAAGGCTGGCAGAGGACTGTGAGAAGTGGAGGGAGTCTCTTTTCGTCCTGCGAGGGGCCGTCAGCTATGTGGGACAGTGGGTGATTCACAGCCAAGGAGCAGAGATGGGTGTGTTATCTGGTTTGACTTTCCGGTCCCAACGTTATTTTGAAGATTACGTTCCCACCAAACTCTAAAAACTGGTGAGAGAGAGAGAGAGAGAGAGAGAGAGAGAGAGAGAGAGAAAGAGAATGAATACTCTTTATTTTCAAAGGGTAAAGAATTAGGCACACGGGCCCTTCTTTCATTATGCCCTTCATCACTCCATCTTTCATTTTTCTCACACACTCGATTTAATACAATTATACAAATTAAATTAGGAAAAAAACATATCAAAAGACTGTAAGATTAAACTATTACATTCAAAGTAAAAGAGAAGAAGTAATTAACCGAATAAAATAGCTCTCACACACATATACGCATACACAGACATGTACATATACAAAAATACATTGTAAATACAGATCTTCTAACATATATTTTTTAAACAGACATTAAAATAATTTCTAACAATATCTAACAAGTTACTTTTCGAACTATGTCATTTTAGTACTTAATGGTTGGCGAGTCATGTGTTGAGAGAGTGCTGGTTATTCTATGGAGGCATAGAATTACAAGCAAGTAAATAATGAAACAGGTCTGAGTTAAAGGATGAATTACCAATGGATTTTAAATGGTAGGGAAGGGTGTTCCAGAGCTGTCCTGCAGAGTATGCAAGGCTTTTCTTGTACAGATCAATCCTGTGTTTAGGAGGAAGAAGACAGTTTTTTAAACGCTGCCTATGTTTAGTGTTATACGTAAACAATGACCACAAGTAAGGTGGAGCATTGTGCAACAGAATTCTGTGAACAAACCTTCTTCTTCTTCTTCGTTCGCATTGTCTGTCTATACCTGCAGTCCTGTCTCTTGGATAAATTTCACTGTTTTTTGTAATTCATGTATGGAACCGTAGAGCTTATCTTCTTTAGTGGTTTCACTGAGCCAGTAATTATTTCTCAGTGTTTCATAGTTGATGCAGTTCTGGAGGATATGTTCCACAGTTTGGGGCACCTGGGCACATGTACATAGGTTAGTGGTACTTGTTAAAAATGACTCTATATTTGAGGGGTAGAATTTTGAGTTGTTGTGTTGATCTACAGTCTGTACTGGGTGTTTGTCACAAATCAGATTTAATGCTCGTTTGTGAAATGAATGGAGCCTTTTTGTGTGTGAGACTGAGCATCCATTCCAGATTGTGGAACAGTAATCTAAGTGTGTTTGTATGTGTGATATGTAGTATATCTTTCTTGTGTCATTGTCGATAAAGCGTTTAATTTTGGCTAGTTGGTAAACTTTCTGTGCAATCAGGTTTGTTAGGTTATGTACGTGAGAATTTCAAGTTAAATGTTGATCAATGATGAGTCCTAGAGTTTTATGTTCAAGAGCATTTTCTATTGCCTTAGTCTCAGCACAAAGCTGTAGTGAAGTTTTAGTTGCATTCTGCAGTGTATGTCTTGTAGTGATGAGCATGGATTTTGTTTTGTTGATGTTTATCAACATACCATTTTTATTACTCCATTTCCGATCTGCACACAATGCCATAAAGAATGGAGGGGCAGGAGCACATATTGAATATCCAAACAACACCACTGACAAGATTTCCATACCCGCTGGAAAATACTGCAACAACTATGATGCAGAAGTTAGGGCAATTATTGCTACAGTTGAAAAACTATCAGACTCCATAATTGATACATGTCCCGTAGTAATTCTCACAGATGCAAGATCAGTACTGGAGGCTCTTCAGTGCAATAAACCACCAGACCATAAGCATGCCTTGTCAAAAATTGGCTTACGACACGGAGTCACTTTGCAGTGGATTCCCTCCCACTGTGGGACACTAGACAATGAGAAAGCTGACTGTCTGGATAAAGAGGGCACTGAAATGGAGCAACCAGACATACCAATCACCTATAATCAGAAGAAAAGCATGATAGAAGCCTGCAAGAAGCCACAAACACCACCACATGGTGACTATCACATGCTAAACAGAAAGGAACAAGTCACCATTTTCTGTCTCTGAACAGGACACAGCCGACTCCGAAGTCATATGTATACAAAGTTTAAGGTTGGTAATCTATGTACATGTGCCCAAGTGCCCCAAACTGTGGAACATATCCTCCAGAACTGCATCAACTACGAGACACTGAGAAATAATTACTGGCCCAGTGAAACCACTAAAGAAGATAAGCTCTACGGTTCCATACATGAATTACAAAAAACAGTGAAATTTATCCAAGAGACAGGACTGCAGATATAGACAGACAATGCGAACGAAGAAGAAGAAGATTACTCCATTTAATAAAACTGTTTATATCATTTTGGAGCTTTGAGAGAGAGAGAGAGAGAGAGAGAGAGAGAGAGATGAAAGATGAAAGAGAGAGAGAGATGAAAGATGAGAGAGAGAGAGAGAGAGAGAGAGAGAGAGATCTTGTCTAGTGTGTTGTGTCTTGTCTTGTTTTTTGTCTTGTTTTTTGTCTTGTCTTATGTCTTGTCATGTGACTTGTCTTGTCTTGCGTACTGTGTCTTGTCTTGCCGTGTGTCTTGTCTGATCTCTTGTCTAGTGTCTTGTGTCTTGTCTTGTTTTGTGTCTTGTCTTATGTCTTGTCATGTGACTTGTCTTGTCTTGCGTACTGTGTCTTGTCTTGCCGTGTGTCTTGTCTTGTGTCTTATCTTGTCTTCAACCTCCCTGCAACCGCGAGCTGATGTTCTTTGCAGTCGATGAGGTGAAGATGTTGGAGCACACCATCGTGTCGGACAGGGAGCGGGTTACAGCGGCTATTTTTTCGCTTCCTGAGTGCAGCTAAAAAAAATAGCAGGGAGTGTGCAATAATTCTTTAGCAGACTCCACCACCCTGGAGGGCTATAGCGATCCTTGCCCCGTTAGCCAAGCTAAGCATGTTACTAGATTTACCAACATAGAGTCGGGACAGGGTCTTGATCAGCTATTGTTCGCCAACCCCGACGCCTGGGTGACTGACTGCAAGATCTGAAAGAGTCTTCGCGCCCCCCCCAGACAAAGATAAAACAGAGATGAAGAGACAGATTGAGACAGACAGTTAAATGTTAATAATTTTAAGACGCAATAGAGGACCAGCAACACCAACTTTCCTGTTTAAAGAAAGCTTATGTTTAAAACGGATTCATTCTTCGTGTTATTTCTGTGTGCGTGCGAATATCCAAGGTCCGACAATTAAGTAATGAGACTAATTCCATTAAACAACGGTTGAAGATATCACCTGTATTTTATTCAAAGTAAGCCCCTTGTGCATTGATACAGCGAGTGGCACCATCTAACAAACACTGGAACGACCTCTGCAGTTCTTCTGTTGGTATGGCCCTTAAACTAGATGTTACGGCCCTTTGGATGTCATCAGTGTCGTCAAAGAAACGTCCTTTCAAGGGTAACTTTAATTATGGGAATAGAAAATAATCGCAGGGACACAATTCTGGGGAATAGGGTGGATGGTTGAAAACACACACCTGTTTTTGGGCCAAAAATTCATGTACAACTACCACCCGGTGAGCCGGTGCATTATCATGAAGAAGGAAAAAACTGCCAGGTGTTGAATACTCGGGTCGGACTCAATCCTTTTTAATAGGCGTTTCAAAATACTTAAATAAACTTTGGTAGTGACAGTCTGTCCCTCTGGAATAAATTCTTTGTGAATAACTCCTTTACTGTCGTAGAAGCAAACCAATATTGTCTTCACTTTCGACTTTTGAATACGAATTATTTTGCATTTTTTGGTGATGGTGATGACTTCCACTTAGCACTTTGGCGTTTAGTTGTGGGATCGTAGCGGAAAATCCATGTTTAATCTTCTGCAACAATCAAATTTAAGAATTCTTTATTTCTGTGGCACTTTTTCGTGATCTCTTTTGCGCATTCACACGCTGACAATTTTGGTCATCATACAGTGCACGTGGTACAAAAACAAGCAAGCAATTTTTATCTTGCCCAAATCTTCCAGTAAAGTTTTACGAATGATCCCTCAGTTAACACCAAATTCTTCTGGCATCATCCTCATAGTCAAACAACGATCTTCTTGTATCCGTTCTCTGACTTTTGCAATGAGTTCCTCATTACGAACAGAAATTGGGCGTCCATGTCTAGCTGCATTTGTAATAGTTTCCATACCACTTTTGAATAGTGAATAGCACGAGATAAACAATTATCCCCATAAACCTGTCCCATCAGTTCAACTGTCTCAATGGCATTTTTTCAAAGTGTTAAACATAATTTATTGTTAGCTTTTTGCTCCATGCTAATTGCGTGATACTGCACCTCTAATTAGGTCAACAAAATGGCGACTCATTTGTCGTCTGCTTATTGGGCGGCGATGAAAAGTTGCCAGATCATAGAAGGTTGCCTGTTTGGATTCCATGCTTTGCTTCCTAGATGACATTTTTGTCTTGGCTGTAATAAAATCAGTCTCATTACTTAATTGTCGGGTCTTGTATGTGCGCGTATATGTCTGTGTGTACATGTATGTCTGTCTGTATCTTATGATATGTGTGTCTGTGTATCTCTTTGTTCATATGTCTGTGTATGCATATTTGTTTCTCTCTCTCTCTCTCTCTTTGTGGGTCTCTGTAAGTTTGCATTTCAGCCTCTTTCTATCTGTCTCCCTCTCTGTGTATGTGTATTATTCTCTCTTATCTTCTCTCTCTATGTACGTTGTATCTTTCAGTCTCTCTCAGCTTCTCTTTCTCTCTTCCTCTCTCTCTCTCTCTACGCCTCTTTGTTTCTCTCAGTGTTTTTCTCTATGCATGTCTCTCTTGGTCTCTCTGTATGCACCTCTCTCTTGGTCTCTCTGTATGTATGTCTCTCTTGGTCTCTCTGCATGCATGTCTTTCTTGGTCTATCTGTATGCATGTCTCTCTTGGTCTCTCTGTTTGCATGTCTCTCTTGGTCTATCTGTATGCATGTCTCTCTTGGTCTCTCTGTATGCATGTCTCTCTTGTTCTCTCTGTATGCATGTCTCTCTTGTGTATGTGTGTGTATCTCACTGCCTATCTCTGTCTCTCACTCCCTCCCTCTCTTGTCCGCTCTCTCTTCTCTCTCTACCTCTCTCCATCTTTTTCCCAATACTCTCCTACGGGCACAGAAGGCCGTGGATAACATCCTCCCCCCCCCCCTCCACAAGCTAATCCATACAAATGAATCCACCCCAGGAATTAACAATTAATTATTTACACCGTCCGCCTGAGTGGCCATGTGGTTAGTACAGTAGTCTCTTCATGACAAAGGTCGGTGGTTCGAATCCGACCCAGGCAGTAGAAATGAGCCTTCATCTTCTTCATGACTGGGAGAAATGGAAGTGGACTAGGCATGATACTGACCGCATCGGCCTTTAGTGTGTCGACAGCTCAAGGGAAAACACGGGCACTAACACCATGTCCCGTAGCTGCCGTAGTGGCACAACAGCCCTACCTTTATTCTTATCTGCCTATCTAAACTAGCTAACCTCCTGCCAGGTTATTTATTTAAAAAATCAGCTTACAACTATCACAAAACTTATATTTAATCTTTATAAACTTTCATAAAAGACCAAGACAACCTTAAAATGTTGCAGGTTACCTCGTTCGAAATCTGTCCTCACTTGTTAAAAAAAAAACCTTTTATATTATCGCCTTCTTTCTTTCATTAAATAACTCGGGGAGAACAGACCAAGACAAGCAGCCAATAAGCAAACGATTTCAGCCACGATATAATTAATGAAACGTGGATAGAAAATTGGGAATGATTTTTACACTATTTTTCTGCTGAAAGATCCGAGAAACACCAAACAGTTAATTAGTTCCAACGAATTTTTGTCGTAAATTTGAAGTATTACTCTCCATTGCAGGGAAAAGTTCAGTGCAACTTGGGGTTTTTTATAATATATTTTAATTAAAGCAGAAATTAAACTAGTGTTTTGATTTAGGCCAGGTTTAGATCTCTCTCTCTCTCTCTCTCTCTCTCTCTGAACCTTAAGTGCCCAGGGCACATCGGGCTTCCGCAAGGGTTTTCCACAAATGCCTGTCCTTCGCCTTTTTTTTCTGCTCTTGCCCAGGTGAGCCCTCTATTGCTCAACATCCTTTCTGTTGTTCTTCTCCATGTCTCTTTTGGTCTACCCTTACTTCTGTTCCCCTGTGGTGTCCATCTTAGTGCTATTTTTTGGTAGTGAGTTGTCAGTCATTCTGAGCACATGTCCCAACCATCGCCAGCGTCTTTCCTCAATAATTGTTGTCAGTGGTTTCATCTGCATTTCTGCCAATAAGATGTTATTTCTTATGGTGTTTGGCCAAAATATTTTTCTAATTCTTCGTAAACATTTAGTCTGGAAAGAATTCAACTTGTTTTCTATGGTTTTGGTGATTTTCCAGCATTCACTTCCATAGAGTAGTACACTTAGAACATTACTCTTAAATATCCTGATTTTCATATTTATGCTTAGTTTTTTTTATTTCAGGTTTAGATATTTTTGAATTAATGTTGGTGTGTATGAAAAAATGGTGCACGGTTCTCAAGCTTTTATTAGGTTAGCTGCCTCACTGACTTCCACATCACATCCACTGCACCACCAAAAATAATTTTTTCGTTAATATGGATCTAATGCCCCCCTCCTCCTTTCTTACATGCCCTCCCCCTTCTCCTTTCTTACATGCCCTCCCCCTCCTCCTTTCTTACATGCCCTCACTTCTTTCTTACATGCCCTCCCCTCCTCCTTTCTTACATGCCCTCACTCCTTTCTTACATGCCCTCCCCCTCCTCCTTTCTTACATGCCCTCCCCTCCTCCTTTCTTACATGCCCTCACTCCTTTCTTACATACCCTTCCCCCTCCTTTCTTACATGCCCTCACTCCTTTCTTACATGCCCTCCTTTCTTACATGCCCTCCCCCTCCTTTCTTACATGCCCTCCTTTCTTACATGCCCTCCCCCCTCCTTTCTTACATGCCCTCACTCCTTTCTTACATGCCCTCTCCCTCCTTTCTTACATGCCCTCCCCCTCCTTTCTTACATGCCCTCCCCCTCCTCCTTTCTTACATGCCCTCACTCCTTTCTTACATGCCCTCCCACCTCCTTTCTTACATGCCCTCACTGCTCAATTTTATCTTATCGGAAAGCCTCTTCGCTAGGATCTTCCCAAAGACTTCAGAAAGGGGGAGGGGGAGGGGGAAGGGGCAGTACTGCCCTGTTTAGGATCAACTGGATACTTGATAAGACCAAGTTCTATTGCTGGTTCACTGGATACTTGATAAGACCAAGTTCTATTGCTGGTTCACTGGAAACTTGATAAGACCAAGTTCTATTGCTGATTCACTGGATACTTGATAAAACCAAGTTCTATTGCTGGTTCACTGGATACTTGATAAGACCAAGTTCTATTGCTGGTTCCCGAGATGTGCTTCATGACACTCTGGGATATGCCCGTAAGTGTTCTGCATACCACACCAGCCAGTCAGCCATTTGCATGTCCCTTGCGGAACTTCGCCTCTCTAACAGCTCTCCTGTAGGCCTGTCGGTTGTAAGCAAGATGGCCTGCTGCTGATGCGTCCATTCGCAGATCACCAATGATGTCTTGCAGCCACCTTCGCCTTGGTCTTCCTCTCTTTCTTTTTCCCATTACGTATCCTTCCAAGACTGTCTTCTCTAAATTCTCATGATGTTTAATTAATGTCCTTTAGTGTTTTTGCTGATCTAATTTTATCGAGAGGTCACATAACTGAAACTTAGACAAAACCGTTCAGTCCGCCATTTTAAACGGAAGCCTCGTTTTTGGAACCACTGTACATTTGGATACGCCAAAACTGTAATGCTGGACAAAAGAATTGACCACGCATGTCCAAGCACTATCTAGACAGAGTATTTATTGCTAAATTATCTGTCTCACAGATCTTAATGAATCGAGCTGATGGTGTTAAAGCACTCAGAGAAACAGGCAAAATAGAGGACTTCGAGACCATTGAATCCACATCGCTGCTTAGACTGAGAGAGAGCAGAGAATCCACATCTTTGCTTAGACTGAGAGAGAGCAGAGAATCCACATATTTGCTTAGACTGAGAGAGAGCAGAGAATCCACATCGCTGCTTAGACTGAGAGAGAGCAGAGAATCCACATATTTGCTTAGACTGAGAGAGCTGGTAGTACAGATTGGCACGGCCAGGAACGAGAGACATACTGGACGCCCAAGAGGACGAGGTCAACGAACACAGGACGGGCACTATCAGCCACAGGAAGCTGATTGATATGTTGGGGGGAGGAAGCGACCACCTATGGATATGTCCGGAGTGCAATGATGAAGACCCTAACCATACAACATAAACAACAGGTTTTAGCATTTCCTTGTTTTATTATAATGATTTTTTTTAAGCACAGAGATATTTGGGAGATATTGCGGGTTCGATTCCAGACCACCAACATTAGAGCACATTTCGCAATAAAGTGAAATGCAGCAGTCCTCCGGTTACGAGCGTCCGACTTACGTGCAAACCCTATTTACGAACAACAAAACCAGTTATAATAAAAACTCGATGTACGTACAATTTCGTAAAGCAACTGGGCTCTTCTACGCGGTGCGTATCTAAACATTGCGCGTCTACAGCGGTTCATTGGTTTCTCCTCTAACATTTTTTTTTTTTTGCTTAGAAAGAAACACTTATCATCATCAGGTGCCGTGCCGACTGGCGTTGGCTATTATGCTTCTCCAGGGTACCCTATCCTTCATGCAGGCCATCAGCTCAATTAGCGATCTCCTCTCACATCATCTTGTCAGACTTTCCAGTATCACTTCTCTTGATCTTCCCCTGGCTCTTCTTCCCTCTATTTTTCATGTTATAATATTTTCAATGCCCCCTCTTCTCATTGCATGTCCTATGAAAGTACATGATCTCTCTCTTATTTTTTGACAAGATTTTTTTTTGGGCATCTCCGGCTCTTCTCAAACATTCTCCATTAGTTATTTTTTCTGTCCATGGAATTCGCAACATTCTTCTAATAAACCACATTTCTGCTGCTTCCAATGACGTTTGTGCAGACCTGCCTATTGTCCATGATTCACTTCCATATAATATATAGCATTTTAGGACTAGTTTTCTAACATCCATTGATAAGATTGTGTTGCATAATATGTTTAACATTCTCTGAAATGCAGTCTTTGCTTGGCCTATTTGTTCTTAATTTCTGTTTTGCATTTCCCATCTGAAGTTATTACTGCTCCAAGGTATTTGAATTTCTGCACCTTCATTAGAATAGTTCCGTTTAATTTTATACTGCATTTTAGTGGATTCTGTTTCTTAGGTATAACCATAGTCTCTGTCTTTTTTATGTTCAATGTAAGGCCTTTCTGTTTACTTTCTTTGGCCACTTTATCCAAGAGATTTTGCAGGTCTCAGTATCAGTACTGTGTCGTCAGCTTACCGAAGGTTATTAGTTTTTGTATCCTCCTACACTGCATACTGTTATTAGACAAACCTTTGACGAATTAACGTCAGATACGAATCGTACTTAACTGTTCCGACTTACTCACAAGTTCGACTTACAGACAGACTTAGGAACGGAACCCGTTCTCAACCCGAGGACTAACTGTATGTCTGCATAAATTTTCTACTCACGTGATCTAGCCTTTTAAGGAAATTGTTCTCCTGATTATCAGTCTGGAAACTTCTCGATATCTGGCCAAGATGTATTCCTCAGTGAGTGTGGTGTTTAGCATCTCGGTTTTGCCCCATGTATGTCATCTCCTCAATAGCTTATGTCTCATTTCCAAAAACCATAGCCTCCATTGTTGTCTTTTCTAGGTCATCAGATCGTTTATTAGAGAACTCAGACTTCCTGTTACATTCATTGATAAGGCCTTAGGTGATGATGATGATGGTGATGATGATGATGATGATGATGATGATATTTCACAAACAGCCGATGGATTGTAAAATTTTCTCAATAAAATATAATTTGTGACTTATCTTCAATTCCTTGTTCGTTTTCTTATCTATCTATTTATCTATCTATCTATCTATCTATCTATCTATCTATCTATCTATCTATCTATCTATCTATCTATCTATCTATCTATCTATGTATGTATGTATGTATGTATGTATGTATGTATGCATGTATGTATGTTTATATGTTTGTATGTATGTATGTATGTATGTATGTATGTATGTATGTATATATGTATGTATGTATGTATGTATGTATTTATTTATCTATCTATCTATCTATCTATCTATCTATCTATCTATCTATCTATCTATCTATCTATCTATCTATTTGGTGAATATTCACTGTACACAACTGTGCGAGTAACTTTGTTAAATATTTGTTACCGTGCTACGCGTGTTGGCAAAAGTAAAAGGTTACACATTTGACATTTCATCTATGTTATTTCAGTTTGGCTATTTTATTTTCGTTATTTCAGTTGTAATCATGTTTGTTGTATACATAACATATTTGGACTACCTGATGAAGAATGCCTGGGAGAAGATATAATTCTTAGATAAAGAGCGGAAATCAGACAGAGATGCGTGCTCAGCTCTTTACCTCTTTCCAAATAAAGTTAAATCATTCGCTCACACTGTCTTAGTATCTATGCCTGCTCAGGAATTTTTTTTCTACATAGTAGAGCTTGGGTATATTTAAATATATATAAACGTAATATCCACTCTCATTTATGCGTGTGAAAGCTGGAAAACAAATAAAGAAATAGAAAAGAAATTAGAGTCTTTCGAAAACAAATGCCAAAGGAAAATACTTGGTATAAAGTGGAACGAATTCAAGAACAACGCAGAGATAAGACAGATGAGCAAACAACAACCTACCTCATGGATGATCACAAAAAGAAAGATGGACATATGTCGGTCATGTGATGAGAAGGAACAATCAGAGGATCCCCAAACAAGTTATCAAGTAGGAACACAACAGGCCGAAGAAAAAAGAAGTCGACCACGTGAAACTCTAAAGAGGACATTGTTAAGAGAGGTCAGTTTAGTGGGCATGATATCCCTTGATGAGGTTGAATCACTCGCTGAAGACAGGACATCTTGGCGGGCTACCACGCGGGCCATACGAGACGTCTAACGGCAAGGGATGGATGTAAGATGTAAGATTTACTTCATTCATTGCGGTTCGGTGTGTTTTACTGTGGACGTTACCTGTAAATAATGGCTCAAAGATCTAATACCAGTTCCGTGTGGAGACAAATGGGTAACTATGGGGAACTTGCTATCTGACTTTAACGCACATCATCGCTCGCTTTTACCAAGGGCAATAACTAGAGAAATATGTTCCAAGAACCGGTTCCATGAATACTTAATAATCGGATATCCCCAAAAATCCGGCTCTTAGGACATAGAGTAATGCTCAGCTGTAGTACACAGCATCATCATCAGGTGCCGTGCTGTGCCGACTGGAGTTGGCTATTATGGTTTTTTTTTGGTCTATTATATGCATGCAAGCCATCATTTCAAGTGGTGATCTCCTCTCGCACCACATCGTCAAACTATCAATAATCATTTCTCTGGGCCTTCCCCTGGCTCTTCTTCCCTATGTTTTTCCTGTTGTTACACTATTTTCAATGCCCTCGTCTTACTGAATGTCCTATGATAGTATATTCCCTCTCCCCCCCCCCTCTCTCGTATTTTTTTTACAATATTTTCTGTTTGTTCCACTCTATATATAGCAACACTGCACAATTGTTCTTTCCAGTACACTTTACTGTCTGTTCCCCTGCCTACGGGCATTGGCTATCATGCTTTCCCACAATTCCCTGTTTATAAGTTCTGCTTATGTTATCTATCTATCTATCTATCTATCTATCTATCTATCTATCTATCTATCTATCTATCTGTCTGTCTGTCTGTCTGTCTGTCTGTCTGTCTGTCTGTCTGTCTGTCTGTCTGTCTGTCTGTCTGTCTGTCTGTCTGTCTGTCTGTCTGTCTGTCTGTCTGTCTGTCTGTCTGTCTGTCTGTCTGTCTGTCTGTCTGTCCCGAACTCTTTTGCCCTCTATCTTTCCCGTTGTCACAATGCCTTGGCTCCCCGTCCAGCGTGACCTATGAATTTGTCTTTTTTCTTAGTCTTATCTTGTCTCATCTCTCCATCCTTTCTCAGAGCCTCACTCATGTGATATCAAGCTGTGCTAGTCAAGTTTACAGGCAACTTCGCCCAAGCTTTGCTGGTAAAGTTTACAGGCAACTTCGCCCAAGCTCTGCTGGTAAAATTTACAGGCAACTTCGCCCAAGCTCCAGTGGTAAAGTTTACAGGCAACTTCGCCCAAGCTCTGCTGGTAAAGTTTACAGGCAACTTCGCCCAAGCTTTGCTTGTAAAGTTTACAGGCTTCTTCTTCTTCATTCGCTTCTACCACCAAGACCGCACTGTGATCCTACTGAATTTACGCCTGTGGTCCTCGTTAGGTCCCATGGTCTCCCGTGTGATCCCCGAAAGGACCACACGAGATCCCCGAGAGGTTCAGAGTATCGCAGGGTTTTAGCCTGTATTCTTGGTGGGTCTCTGAAGCGGCTTGCGTGACACCGTGGTTTTCGTTGCACCAGTTTAGTCTAGGGTTGGACTTTCTCACAGGAAAACCTCGACGACGTGTACAGGCAACTTCGCCCAAACGTTTTTGTAAAGTTTATTTGCGTTCAAGAATTAACAATTAAAAAAGTCAAGCGAAATGATGTGAATTGTGGATGACTGCCCGCGAGATGAAATAATGAAATGGTGGGCTCGTAGTGGATAGTGACTCGTATGTGAAATCTCAAATAAGGTACATCTGAATTTAACATTTTGACAGCAAGGGAGGGTCACATAAGTTTCATAACTCTCTCTCTCTCTCTCTCTCTCTCCTCTCTCTCTCTCTCTCTCTCTCTCGCTCTCTCTCTCTCTCCTGCTACTGTCGAGGCTTTGTTTCTTGAGGTGAATAGACTTTTAAAGTTTACAGGCACCTTCGTCTACAGTTCCCGGCTCACCTAACTGACCTTCATAAACGCACAAGTATACGTTTTCCACCTAACAAATTCCGCATAATTCCCCACAGTACAAGAATGAATTACTGGCATTTAAGAAAAGCTAAAGTTGGTAATGATCCATGAGAAACAAGCTACATAGCAGGTTCGAACATTTACCCAGATAGACCCGCAGCGACGTATGGTAAGTGCGTGTTTGTGTAAAAACATCGCGGCAGCGTAACTGTTATGGGGTTGTTTCCCTTGTTCTGTCACGCCTGAGAAAGCAGGTAAGGATGGTGTAACAAGATGCTCGTCGAGATTAGTGTAAGATGTGGTTATCTGGGTCTGGTTTCATGTTTGGTGGGTGGTCACCTTATCAATAACGCACAAGGGGGTCAGGTGATATGAGGCCTTTTGGTTCCGTCAGTAATTTGCATGTCCCTTGCGGAACTTTGCCTCACTAACAGCACTCCTGAAGGCCTCTCGGTTGTAAGCAAGATGCCCTACTGCTGATGCATCCATTTGCAAATCATCAATGATGTCTTGCAGCTATCTTCGCCTTGGTCTTCCTCTCTTTCTTTTTCCCAGTATGTACCTTTCCAAGACTGTCTTCTATAAATTCTCATGACGTTTAATGTGTCCAAAATATTTAAGTTTTATCTGTTTAATCCTCTTTACTAGCCAGCCTTCTTCAATATTAAGTTCTTGTGGTATGGATATATTTGTTCTTTTTCTTGTCCATGACATTTGAAGAACTCTTCTGTATCATTTACATTCAAAGGCATTTAGTTGTTTTATTTTTTGAAGAGCGATTGACATCCTCCTTTTAATTTCCCTCATTGAATCCCAATTATTAGTTAGTACTGATCCAAGATATTCAAAACTCTCCACCTCTTCCAATTTTTCCTCATTGATACATATTTCAGCCGCCTTATTTGTTTTGTCAGTTGTCATCAATTTAGCTTTTTTGCAGTAAGATAGAGGTTTTGCTCTTCACTATTCTTACGGACGGACATAATTAGTTTTGCCATTCCTTTTTGTGTTATGGACAGTAATACTCTGTCATCAGCATACCTAATCTCTGGTATTTCATAACCTCCAATTTTTATGGCATCGTAATATTCTTTGTCTACATCTTCTCTAACATTCATCATTATATTTTCAGTATACAAGTTAAATAATTAAGTCGACAGTAAGTAAATAATTGGTTTCATTATTGTACTTGTAGAAATGAAGGGAGGTAATCAAAATAATACTGAAAGTATGTAGTTGGGACAGTAAAGTAAGAGAACAAATTGTGTAGGATTAGACCTCGAAAAGATCGTAGACAAAGCACTTTAGTGAGACTTTGTCTACGATTTTTTCGAGGTCTAATCCTACAAAATTTGTTCTCTTACTTTACCGTACCAAAGCCTCGTAGTTTCCTATTTATAAAAAAATTGTAGTTGGGACGGTGTAGTAAGTATGTTTTGTGGACTGAGAATTAAAGATGCTGATCAATATAGCCGTCAGCGAACCATAACTGGCATGCTGGTGTCCTTACTGGCGAACCATATCTGACCAAGACCCTATTCTCTGTTAGCATCCCCTAGCACTGTTCCCTATAAGCTGCGCGCCATTCATTCATTCATTCATTCCTTTGCATGTCCCTTGCGGAACTTTGCCTCCCAAACAGCACTCCTGTAGGCCTCCCGGCTGTGAGCAAGATGGCCTGCTGCTGCTGCATCCATTTCCAGATCGTCAACGATGTCTTGAAAGCCATCTTCGTTTCGGTCTTCCTCTTTTTCTTTTTCCCATTATGTATCCTTCCAATATGTGCCGACGCACAGAAAAAAAAAACCATACAGCGCACAAAATTCTTTGAGCCGTGCAAAAAGAAAAATGAAAACTGCTACTTTTATTTTCCAGTTTTCAGATGTTACTCCGTGCTATAATTGCCATCAAGAAAACTACAGTGATGGTACATGTTTTTTTTTCTTTTACTGTTTCTTTCTTATAGAGATATGACTTTCCTATCTGATGTTTCAATGATCTTTTATCGCGTAGTTTCCGATGTACTGTAGAAGAATCGTGACGAGGCAAGTGGGCACACCGAGAATAGAGGGTAATTAAACGGGCAGATTAATTTCCACTGCTGAAAAGTACAGCAGGTCTATCCTGTTATTAAATGTACAGGCCTTTACAGTGTGTGTATATATATATATATATATATATATATATATATATATATATATATATACGTTGTTACTATGCACATTTGCACACACAATAGTTTTTTGCACATGAGCTGAACATTTTGCACACGGACCGCAAACCCTTAGAGGGAACACTGCCCCCCCCCCCGTAACAGGCCCAGCCTGGCTAACAGGCCAGGGATCACGATAGACCCCATGGTGGTGGAGTCCGCTTAAGAAGTACTGCACATCGTTGTTTTCTAGCTCCGATCGGGAACTGAAAGAAAGCAGCCGCTGTGCTCAAGTCGACACGATGATGTGCCTCAACATCTGCACTGCATCGGCTGCACGGAACACCAGACCGCAGTTCCAGGGAAGATATAAGAAGTTTGGTTAGTGGAGAGGTCGATCACATGCTCAGCAGAACCAACGATGAAGGATGGGGAGTGAGGGAAGAGCCAGGGCTGTTTCCCTGAGGCTTGGGCTTTTGAGGGGCCCCGGGGCCTCTTTTTTTACTCCCTTTCTTTCATTATTAGAAACACAATTATAGGAGAGTTACTTTGTCTTTGGATAGGGGCCCCAGTAGTAACAGCTTCACCCCCCCCCCCCCACAAACCGCCTGAGACCCGACCTGATTGTTCATGGTCCTATCTGTTCGCCTGTCTGTCAGTCAGTAGACTCACTGGTCCATCGAGGAAGATCTTCAGAAAAATGGTTTGAAGCTGGATAAGGATTTTCTTTACTCCCTAGACCAAAGGCAACAAGTATTCTTCTGAACATGCTCCGCTGCCTTGGATAACATATCAGTCTCATCAGGTTTTCGAGCAGTTGGTCACACATGCATATCTTTCTGATTCTGTTCACAGCTTTAACTCTTTATTTCTCGGAGCCTGGCAAACTAAGTTTATTAGCTGAGAATTCTCGCAACGTTTGTTTTTCGTGCACTATTAACTCTTTTAATCCAAAGCAGCACTGACAGCGCTTTTAAATCCTGCACATCTGCGCATATCAGTACTGAGAGCAGCATTTAAGCAAAGTCTACTTTAGTGGCTTCACTTCAACCTTCCTCTTGTACAGCAAAGTGTCGAGAGAAGACAAAGTCTACATAAAATGAAATGCAGCACAGTTATAACCCAGCCTTTATATTTTTAAATTATAGAGTAACTTTCTTTCCACTTTCTTTGTGACGAAAATTCTCTCACGAAAATTGATACATGCAGGATATGGAAATTAAATCAGGGAGGAAAGAGTTACGTGTTATTTATAGTTTTTTTTTTTTCTACGCGGTATTAACTTAAAATTATAGTATATTTTCCCATATTATCGACTACGAATTATAGTATTTTAAATAAAATATAAACTAGAAACACGAAAACAAAGTTAACATTATTCAACTCAGATGTAATATCCACCCTTATTTATGCGTGCGAAAGCTGGAAAACACCTAAAGAAATAGAAAACAAATTAGACGCTTTTGAAAACTAATGCCTAAGGAAGATATTCGGTATATACGTGGCGTACACTGGAACGAATTAAAGACCAGTGCAAAGATAAGAAAGACTAGCACTCTTAATTTGCTCACTGATCAGTGACCTAATTAAGAAGATGGACATGTATTGGCCTCGTTATGAGAAGAAACAATCAGATAATCCGTCGATAGTACGCTGTTCTCTCGTGGCTAGACGGCTGCTCGTCCTACCGGAGTCCGTGTTCGAATCCCAGGTAATTCTCTTGTGATTTTTCTTTCTCTCACGTCTCACTAAAGTGTTTTGTCTACGATTTTTTCGAGGTTTAATCCTACAATATTTGTTCTCTGTTTATTATGAAGAGTACCAATTTTCTGTTTGGTAGATAGCCATTTACGTAGTTACTTTCTGTAGTCATTTACATGTGTACGTAGTTACTTTCTGTAGTCATTATATGTGTACGTAGTTACTTTCTGTAGTCATTTATATGTGGTAGATAGTCATTTATATATGTACGTAGTTACTTTCTGTAGTCATTTATATGTGTACGTAGTTACTTTCTGTTGTCATTTATAAATGTACGTAGTTACTTTCTGTATTGAGTGCATGGATAAGAGTGAAATTTGAATGTTATAATTTTATTTGATGTCTCTCAGCTTTCCAATGTTAGTTATGTTGGTTATATGAGCAGAATATTTGTAGAATGTCTGGAACAGAGTGAAAGTTGTATGATAAAGGGCAGAATGTCAGACGGGCCTGCGTGTCCCAATTCTTAACCCTTTTGAAATAAAGATCAACAATCAATCAATCAATCTTTTTTATAAGCTGTGTTTTGGACCGCGCTCTATGCCACTCTTTTAGCCCGTCAAATATCTTGTTTCTTTGCATTCCTCTGTCTCATCAAATGGGACACAACAAGACAAAGAAAAAAGATGGACAAATTAGAGGGCATAAGATCCCTTCATGAGGCTGAAAATTTCGCCGAAAATAGAAAAACATGGAGGACGGCAATGACGGCCCTGTGTGACGTTTAATAGCACAGGAAGAGTGTAAGATGTAAGATGTAAGATTACCTTACAAAGTATAGTTTTTCATGCAGTATTAATTGAAACAAGCCGAAGATTGCTGCAAGACATCATTGACGATCTGCGAATGGACGCATCAGCAGCAGGGCATCTTGCTTACAACCAAGAGGCCTACTGGAGAGCTGTTAGGGAGGCAAAGTTCCACAAGTAACGTGCAAATGACCGACTGATTGATTAATTGAAAATTATATAGTATTAACAGAAAACTATGGTACATTTTTCGTATAATATTAAAGTATATTTTCCTTTAAACTTTTCTTTTAAATCCATTGTTCAAACGCCTTCATATTTGCTTGCTGCTAGAAGAGAACATATTGAGTTCCCCTTTCATCAAGACCCTCTGTGCTAACACCTGCTCTGTAGTTTCATTGGATATCTAATTCTGAATCCCCAGACTTCGTAAATTCGAGAGCCAAAAAAATCACATTTAGAGTAAACAAAATAAAAAAAAATGGACGCGCTTTGTCTGGCAGACAGCCGTGCTATGAAAATATATAGAACAGAAACTAGCAGATTTCTGTATACAGACATTCTGTATTTCTGTCTAGACATTTATTATGGGTGTACGGAAACGGGGGAGTTAGAGTTAAATGTCTGAAAGATGGCAGTGAAGATTTTGGGCCATAACATTTGTTTAGTTTCAGTCCTTGTTTTACAGCTGTTTGCATAGTTTCAAAAAAAAAACAAAAAAAAAACAAAAAATATGTGGTTGTATAGTTTTCTAATTATTGTTGATCTATCTATCTATCTATCTATCTATCTATCTATCTATCTATCTATCTATCTATCTATCTATCTATCTATCTATCTATCTATCTATCTATCTATCTATCTGTCTGTCTGTCTGTGTATTTGCATGCCGAAAGTTTAAAAATGTTAAATCTGCAGATGTTGTGAGCACTGCGCGTCGACCGAGTCCATAAGTGCTCCCATCTCTTCTCTGTGAAGCATCTTCTTAGCTTGGTGCATGTACTCCGTAGCGCAAAGCGAGAACTTGACCAATAGCATGTGACGGGTCAATCTTTCCCCGCAAGTCCACAAGACTGACGTATCACCTCTTTCCCCTACTGTCTGTGTATATGTGGGTGTGTTAGATAGATGTGGGTGTGTTAGATAGATGTGGGTGTGTTAGATAGATGTGGGTGTGTTCGATAGATGTGGGTGTGTTAGATAGATGTGGGTGTTTTAGATAGATGTGGGTGTGTTAGATAGATGTGGGTGTGTTAGATAGATGTGGGTGTGTTCGATAGATGTGGGTGTGTTAGATAGATGTGGGTGTGTTAGATAGATGTGGGTGTGTTCGATAGATGTGGGTGCTAGTTTAAATAAGTACGAGTGATGGATGAACATTTTGTTAAAGGTTCGTAAATCTAACAGCAAATATTTGCTTGAAAAGTTCAACAAATAAAACTGAAAAAAAAAGAAAAAGATACACCTTCAAATAATGGCTGAATACGTCACAAGTCAAGTCCTGGCGAATTCTTCAGTAAGCGGGGGCACAGATAGAGTACTCAGTTTAAGTCAGTCTGACTGAGATAGAAGTCGGCGACTTATAGCTGACAGTCAAGCTGACTGAGATAGGAGTCGGCGACTTATAGCTGACAGTCAAGCTGACTGAGATAGGAGTCGGCGACTTATAGCTGAAAGTCAAGCTGACTGAGATATGAGTCGGCGACCTATAGCTGACAGTTAAGCTGACTGAGTTAGGAGTCAAGCTGACTGAGTTAGGAGTCAAGCTGACTGATATAGGAGGCGGCGACTTATAGCTGACAGTCAGGCTGACAGATATATGGGTCGGCGACATAAAGATGAATAGGATAGCTGACAGCCAATCTGACTAAGATATGGGTCGGCGACTTATAGATGAACAGAGTAGAGGTCGCCCACTTATAGCTGAATAAGATAGGGGTCGGCCACTTATAGCTGACTGAGTCGAGGTTGACATTCTATAAACGGACAAGACCCTACTCTACCTCCAAGCGATGCCAACCCCCAACCCTCCCCCCTCCTCCCAACTGGAAACAAGCTACAGTGTGATCAAGTGAGTAAGAGCGCATTGAGGAGGCGAATTCGATCCCCAGGAATTCATTTAGCCAAAGTAGGATCCCTTTGTCCAAAACGCACTTAACTGCGATACTATGCAATCAATGCCCCTCGAGAAGAAGAAGAAGAAGAAGAGGAGGAGGAGGAGGAAGCGGAAGAAGAAGAAGAGGAAGCGGAAGAAGAAGAAGAGGAGGAAGCGGAAGAAGAAGAAGAAGAAGAAGAAGAAGAGGCGGAAGAAGAAGAAGAAGAGGAAGCGGAAGAACAGAAGAAGAAGAAGAAGAGAAGAAGAAGAAGAGAAGAAGAAGAAGAAGAAGTGGAAGAAGAAGAAGAAGAGGAAGCGGAAGAAGAGAAGAAGAAGAAGAAGAAAAAGAAGAAGAAGAAGAAGAGAAGAAGAAGAAGAGAAGAAGAAGAAGAAGAAGAAGAGGAAGCAGAAGAAGACGAAGAAGAGGAAGCGGAAGAAGAAGAAGAACAACAACAAGAACAATAAGAACAAGAAGAACAAGAAGAACAAGAAGAAGAACAACAACAAGCTCTTATAAATATGCAACAAAACTTTTGGGCTAGAAAAACAATAAAAAAACGAACTGTACAGAAACCATTAACCCTCATCATCCGCCTCGGGCATTACGAGTGTGAAGTGATAAACAGTTTGTCCGCGTGGCACGTGCTCTCCTACGAGCCTTCCTGAGTTGATAAAAATAGCTTTGTACCTAATATTCGCCTCAGCGCCGAGTGGTAGATTACAATAAATTGTTAGGATTCTCCTGATTTGTACACTGTAAATGAAAATGGATAGGAAAAAGAAAAAAATAAGAGGCGGGGGGGGGGGGGGGCCGCACGCAGTAATTTAGTTGCTCTAGTCAATCGCAAAAGAAGCTTGGTCACGTGTAAGTACTGGGCTCGCTTTTTTTTACGGGAATAATCTTCAATGTTCTGAAGAAAAAAAAATGTATACACAGTTTTCTCTAGTGCGCCTCGTCTTGTGGGCAGATATTATACGTTGTCAGAGCCACCCTCTCCCTCCCTCCCTCCCCCACCTCTCCCCCCCCCATACCTCGAATTCTCCAAAACACCAGTCTGTCATGTAACCATTTTCGTAACTGATTCGACAGCCTGCGACCCGCAGACTGGTCTGTAATCGCAAACCAACGCATTGAAAGTCATTTCAGTGATGACTGTACTACTCTAGTCTAGGTGTAACTATTATTAGATTTTTATTCATATTTGTGGCCAAAAAAAAAAAAAAACACCGGATGGTTCCAGAAAATGAAGAAAGATAGTCGCTGAAAACTACTATCAATACCTAATCTGAATAATTCTTTTATCTTAATTACAAACAATATAAAGTCCACGTCTCCAAAAGGCCTTTGAATGTTATGTGGAAGAGCAAAACACAATCCACGTTTCCTAAGGGCCTTTGAAGGTTATCTGGAAGAGCAAAACACGATCCACTTTTCCAAAAGGCCTTTGAAGGTTACCTGGAAGAGTAAAACACAATCCACGTTTCCTAAGGGCCTTTGAAGATTATCTGGAAGAGCAAAACACAATCCTCGTTTCCTAAGGGCCTTTGAAGGTTATCTGGAAGAGCAAAACACGATCCACGTTTCCTAAAGGCCTTTGAAGGTTATCTGGAAGAGCAAAACACAATCCACGTTTCCTAAGGGCCTTTGAAGGTTATCTGGAAGAGCAAAACACAATCCTCGTTTCCTAAGGGCCTTTGAAGGTTATCTGGAAGAGCAAAACAGTCAGAGATATTAAGACATAGACGCTCTATGCTCAAATAGTCCTCGCAAACACAGCCTCATGTATTCTTTTCTCATTCATGGCTGAAATATCAATTTAAACACAAGTGAAAAATAATATAAACGTTCAGTAGCCAGAAAACATCAACAATCAAGTAACATCTGTTATCAAAAAACATCAATAAACAAGAAAACATTTTAGAGATAAACAGGCAAACTATCGGAACATAGTGGCAGTCAGAACGAACACACACACACACATCATCATCATCAAGAAAGAACACATCATGAAATACAAAACATCATCGAGCAGAAAAACTTCATCAACCAGAAAGAATCATCAGTTCTAACACAATTTCAGTCAGAAAACATCAACAAACAGAAAACATAATCAACCACACAACACCATCAGCCAAGAACACAATCTCAGCAAGAAAACATCATCCATCAGTTACTAAAACATCAAAAATGAGATCAAATCAATCTAAAGAGAAGAGGAGATACAAAAATATTCCTGAACCGAACGGTCAAAAATATTTTTAAAATCAGTTTTTATTTCAATAAGAGAAGTAATAACTGCCTTGAGTGCTGTTTGAGAACCCTCCGCTGTCACGCGCAGGACGTTCTTGGAGGATATAGTAGATGAGGTACCTCTTCACTGTGGGAGGTCAGTGTCGTAGAAATGCGCAGGTATTATCCCTGGAACTTTCGCCTTCTCGAAATTGTCTTATAGTAACCAAGAACAATGATTCTCAAACTATTTACGACTGGAACTCTTTGGCAATGAAAATTACTCTCGCGGCTCGCTAATGTTCTTTTAAAATGTAGTTCATTACATTTTAGAGCTTACGCTACTCTCATGTTGTTCCAGTTTGAAGGGAAATACTGTTTATTGTCAAAATTTGGCTGCATATAGAGTGACACACACACTGGTGACAGATGCCGCCTGCCCTCGCAAACATATTTATACATGAATATGAGAGTCTTCAGCCACCTGTACTGAACTCAAAATCGAAATTTACCTAACCTTTTCTCGGTCATAATCAAAAGTCTTCAAATTTTTCAGCTTATCGATCCCCTTTTGAAGTTTCAGAATTTGTCATCGATTTTCAAATATTTATTACATCAAAGTAATTTACTAATTAATACTCTTACTAGTAGTATTAATATTACATTACATACATACGTACATACATATATATATAAATACATACACACATACATATATTCATACATACACACATACATATATAAATACATACACATGTACATACACAGATAAATGCATATATACATAAATACATACACACATACATACGTAGACAAATACATACATACATATACATACATACATACACATACATACATACATACATACATACATACATACATATATACATGCATGCGTAAATACATATATACATACATACATATATAGACATACATACATATATACATACATATATACATACATACACATATGCATACATACATACATACATACATACATACATACATATATACATAACCAATGTCTGTATACAGACGTCTGCTCGATCCTGAGTGATATAACATCAGAGCGCAGCTGACTGAAATGACAATGGCAACAACAAAAATAATAATAATATTAGTAATAAATTTCAAGCACATTTAATGACTCCTGGGTGGCTCCATCGACTTGATAATCACTGTATCATCAACCAGAAAACATCATTCTTCCCCCTCCCCTCCCCTCCCCCTAGTGGCTCCATCGACTTGATAATCACTGTATCATCAACCAGAAAACATCATTCTTCCCCCTCCCCTCCCCCCACCCAGTCCTGCACCCTCTCCCTTACAGCTAACCAGAGAGCTTGGTATCACAGTTCACAGCTCTTCACATAAGCCGTCTGCAAACATTTCATTAACACGCTCTCCTGGCCACAGCTTCATACAAGTCACACGACAAGTTCCATTCTTATTTCGTATATATCATACGTGTGATTTTCAAATTTTTTTTAACTTTTCGTTTTCTTCGTCCTGTATGCTTTTATATGGCAAAGACATAAGGCGAAACGTTACAACTGTGCGATTCTTGAATGTTGACTTTCTCTGACTTTTCTAGCAACATAATATTCTGTTTCTGGAAGAAGAAAAACAATAATCTAAGTTACACCAAAGCCCCTTTTCCCAGAACTTCGTGCTCAGAAAAATGTAGAGGCGCAAGAATATGGACGAAAAAAAAAAAAAGAGTCCCTGACGTGGTCGTGTGCCGACTTATTTCATTGCTATGGTCATCGACGTCACGCCCATAGGACACTTGAAAACAACGTCCTCTTTTTGAACTCATCCAGCCCAGCAGAAAAAGACCTCTCTAAATTCTGAGCGGGATTTTCTTCCCTGTATTCATGAAGCCACTTCCGTTTGCTGCGGTCCAGATCTTCTGCCATGACAACCGAGGAGTTTCCTGTATTTGGGAGGGGGGAATGTCCACGCATGCGCGTGTTGATCGTTTTTGATTGGCGGAGAGAAGGGAATGTAATTTCGTCGACTATTATCTAGTGGCCGCTCAATTTCCTGAGTTGGTGTGAGAGGGTGGGATATGAAGAATTTGAAGAAGGGTTGGGGGGGGGGGGAAGAAATGTAAGAGAAAGAAGATGATAATAATAATGCTGAATTGAAGACTGTTGTGATAAGAAAGAAAGAAAGAAGAAAGAAAGAAAGAAAGGAAGAAAGAAAGAAAAGTCTAGCAAACTGACATCATCGTCATCATTACCATCATCATCATTTTCTTCTTCTTCTTCTTCTTAGTTTTATTTTTTCTTCTTTATCAATATCTTATTCATGTTCTTTCTCTTCTTGTGATTACTATTATTATTTTTTTTTATTACTTTTGGAGTATTCTTATTATTATCATTATTATTCCCCCTCTTCATCTTTTTATCTTTACATCTAGAAAAAAATCTACCTATTGTCCCCTGATTCTTCCCTTGTCTCTCTTTCTTACCTGCTTTGTTATTTTACAATTTAGATCAATGGTTCTCAACCTTTTTTGGGCCATTGATCCCCTTTACAATCTTAGAACCGCTGTGTACTCCTCATTATAAATAAATCCAAGTGATGAGACTCCAAATGCTGCAAGATTTTTTTAGTAGAGTCAATGAACTTCAAATATTAAAACCATGTCTGTAGATCCTCTTAAATCCTTCTGTGGGCCAGATATGCATCAATAAACCACAGTTTCAGAACTAATGACTTAGGTTTCACATTAAAATCTTCCATTTAGTTCTCAGTTTCTATCATTCCAGACACACGTATATTTTTTCTTTTGCTTTTACTCCGCCTTTATGCCATTTCTGCAGTCCAAGACAAGGGCGTTGTGGCTAAATATTAGTTGTATTTATTACCTTTGGTTCATTTTCCCTTCTAGTTTAAGAGAACTGATTTCAAGGCTTTTGTGAGCTTCTCCGACAATATTTCTGGCTCTTGTGTGTGAGTCTTATGAATCGTTTTTTTTTTCCTCTTATCTTATTGCCGTTTTCTTCCTTTTTTATCCACGATTGTACTTATCGAAAACTGATAGTCGAGTATCATTGATGTAATCCTTGTTTGTTTTAGTTAAATCCCAATGGTTTCCTCCAATGCGATCTTTTCACGCAAACTTTTATACCAAAGAACCTTCACAGATAATACAGTAACAGATAAAAAAAATAGTTGTAAATGATAAATCCATCATCGTGAAACGCGAATAGAAATACACAGCAGCCGTAAAGATGATAATATATACGTATAGTTGTGGAGGCTAGCATAGACCATGCTATAATGTGGTGTAAACCTCTGTTAAGAAATACAATGCCAGCCTCAAGAAATCTCTGTCCAGATCAACATAGAAGCTACAACTGTCAGGCTAAATCACTGACAGTAAGATAAATACTGACGTGGGAAGACATAGTACACAATTTTTACGTGAAATTGCATCTTGGAAAACAAGCATATTTTTGTTCATGGTTTTAAAAACAATGTAAAATATTAGTTTATTTACTTTAAAACAAATGGGGTTTTTTTAGTGAAGGAGAGACTAATCTATCTATCTATCTATCTATCTATCTATCTATCTATCTATCTCCGTCCAGTTCGTCTGTCTACTTACTTGCCTGACTACCTCCTTGCCAGCCTGTCAGTCTAACTGCTTACCTGCCTGACTGCCTCCTTTAGAACCTGTCAGTCTATCTACTTACCTGCCAGACCGTGACTGCCTCCTTGAGAACCTGTCAGTCTATCTACTTACCCGCCTGACTGCCTTCTTGTCAGCCTGTTAGTCTATCCATTTACCTGCCTGACTGCCTTCTTGCCAGCCTGTCAGTCTATCTACTTACCTGCCTGACTGCCTTCTTGCCAGCCTGTCAGTCTATCTACTTACCTGCCTGACTGCCTTCTTGCCAGCCTGTCAGTCTATCTACTTACCTGCCTGACTGCCTCCTTGAGAACCTGTCAGTCTGTCTACTTACCCGCCTGACTACCTCCTTGCCAACCTGTCAGTCTATCTACTTACCCGCCTGACTACCTCCTTGCCAACCTGTCAGTCTATCTACTTACCCGCCTGACTACCTCCTTGCCAACCTGTCAGTCTGTCTACTTACTTGCCTGACTGCCTCCTTGCCAATCTGTCAGTCTATCTACTTACCTGTCAACAACAAATGATCTAACTGGATGCTGCTATACTGATGCCCTAATCTATTTGCCATGACACCAATGTCTGATCTTACCTCTTTCACTCTCTCAGTATTCTCTTGTCATAATCTAAACCACGGGCTTCTCTTCCTCTCCCTCTCTCTTTCATTCTGCCATTAGTGTCGATTGTTGCTTGAACTATTTAAGTACCATCATCATCTTGTGCCATTTCCCCCAGGAAAAATTGGTTGATCTTGATTTTAAGCTTGTTACTTCCCTTTTTCCTCATTTGTACACTTGCCCAAGGTGGACCTCTTCCATCTTTTCATGTTGTCCACTAATCGTTATGGCCCTCTTGTTCTTTTTTCTGTGTAACACTAAAGATAGCCAGCGTTTAAAAAACTGTCTTCTTCCTAAACCCAGGATTGATCTGTACAAGAAAAGCCTTGCATACTCTGCGGTACAGCTCTGGAACACTCTTCCTTACCATTTAAAATCCATTGGTAATACTTCATCCTTTAACTCATACCTGTTTCATTATTTACTTGCTTGTAACTTTATGCCTCCATAGAATAACCAGAACTCTATCAACCCATGATTCGCCAGCCATCAAGTACTAAAATGACATAGTTCGAAAAGTAACTTGTTAGATATTGTTAGAAACTATTTTAATGTTTGTTAAAAAACATATGTTAGAATATATGTACTGAAAATGTGTTTATGTTTATGTATATGTCTATGTTTGTGCGTGCATGCGTGTGTGAGGGCTATTTTGTTAGATTAATTACTTCTTCTCTTTTACTTTGAGTGTAATAGTTTAATCTTACGCTCTTTTGATATGTTTTTCTCCCTAATTTAATTTTTATACTTGTATTAAATCGCGTGTGTAGGAAGAATGAAAGATGGAATGATGAAGGGCAGAATGTAAGACTGGCCTGTGTGCCCAATTCTTTACCCTTTAAAATAAGGATCCTTCATTCATTCATTCCTTCAACTTTTACCTCAAATATTGTTTGTTTTCATTATTGTAGTCTTGTATTATGCCTTTTTTTTTTGCTATGATTTGAAATACGTTACCTGTTTCGGAGATTACGATTTTTAAATGGTTTGTCTTTCAAATGCCATTTTAGTGTTTCCGTTTTCTTTTCTGTCCACTGAGTACGCCATGTTTGTAAGTTCACGTTACAAGGGCTTCGGATTATTTTTTTTATTTAAGTATGCATGTAAACGGGAAACAGAAAACAAACACATAGATAAACACACACATAACACACAAACGTATTTGTAGGATAACGTTCCTTATAATGTGAATGAGTGACAAACTTTTATCATCATCATCATCATCGTCACCGTTGATATCGGTCATCGTCTTGGTCATCACCACCATCACCGTTATCTTCATCTTCTCTTCCTTCTCCTCCTCTGCCCTCTTCTTCTTCTTGTGCCCGTATCTTTTAAAAAAAAAAAGAAAAAAAAGGCCGTGGTCGTTCCGTGACACAATTTCTAGGATGACTGCTATACCTGCGTCATTCGGCCCGGCACATCATATTTCAAGGTAGTCTACTTATGGACCGATTATGCCCCTCTCATTTTGAACACTGTTCTCTCAGCTACATTTCCGTCTTCTATCATGGGCATCGTTGGAAAGCAGAGTAGAGTCTTGATCAGTTCCAGTTTGCAAACCTTAACGCAAGTCTCGGTCAGTTACATTTTGCAAACCCTAACGCAAGTCTTGATCAGTTACAGTTTGCAAACCCTGGCGCAAGCCTTGATCAGATACAGTTTGCAAACCCTGGCGCGAATCTTGATAATCTACAGTTTGCAAATCCTGACACAAGCTTGATCATTTAGAGTTTGCAAACCCTGACGCAACACATTAAGTTATGCTTGGCCGACAACTGACTCGTTCCGCTGGGATACCTAATTTACATAAAGTCTTGAAATGAATTTCGTATACATGTGCCTCCAAGCAGGGGCCCCCCCGTGAGAGGAATTTTATAAACATTACGCAACACTTACCCCATCCACCCTTACCCCCACCTGCTTACCTGTCATTCTGTTTTCGTTCTATATGGGGCCCTTTAAAAATAATGGAGGCCCCTTTACATCTCCCTCTTCCGATATATATATATATATATATATATATATATATATATATATATTTACGCTGCGGTTTACATATTTATGTTGAGGTTCATATATTTAAGTTGAGGTTCATGTATTTATGCTGAAGTTGATATATTTACGTAGAGGTTCATATATTTTTGTTGAGGCTCATGTATTTACGTTGAGGTTTAAATATTTCCGTTGATATTCATTTATTTATGTCATCATCATCAAGTGCCGTGCCGACTGGCGTTGGCTATTATGCTTCTCCAGAGTACCCGATCCTTCATGCAGGCCATCAGTTCAGTTGGTGATCTCCTCTCACACCATCCCGTCAGACTGTCCAGTATCATTTCTCTTGGTCTTCCTCTTGATCTTCTTCCTTCTATTTTTCCTGTTGTTATAACATTTTCAATGCCCCCTCTTCTCATTGCATGTCCTATGAAAGTACATTGTCTCTCTCTTATCTTTTTGACAAAGTTTTTGGTCTCTCCAGCTCTTCTCCTACATTCTTCATTAGTTATTTTTGCTGTCCAGGGGATTCGCAACATTCTTCTAATAAACCACATTTCTGCTGCTTCCAATGATTTTTGTGCAGACTTGCCTGTTGTCCATGATTCACTTCTATATAACAAGATTGGTTCAATATAGCATTTTAGGAATCTTTTTCTAACATTCATTGATAAGGATGTGTTGGTTAATATATTTCTCATTCTCTGAAATGCAGTCTTTGCTTGGCCTATTCTGTTCCTAATTTCTGTTCTGCATTTCTCATCTGAAGTTATTACTGCTCCAAGGTATTTGAATTTCTGCACCTGCTTTAGAATAATTCCGTTTAATTTTATACTGCATGCTGGTGGATTCTGTTTCTTAGATGTAACCATAGTCTCTGTCTTTTTGATGTTCAAAGTAAGGCCTTTCTGTTCCTTTCTTTGGACACTTTATCCAGGATATTTTGCAGGTCTTATTGGTCCTCAGCTATCAGTACTGTGTCGTCAGCATACCGAAGGTTGTTAATATTGTATCCTCCAATTTTTATGCCTGGTTCTGCGATGATTGTTTTTATTTATGTAGAGGTTCATATATTTAAGCTTAAGTTCATATATTTACGTTGAGGTTCATATCTTGACGCTGATGTTCATATATTAATGCTGAAGTTCATATATTTATGCTGAGGTTCATATATTTACGTTAAGGTTTATATTTTTACTTTGAGGTTCATTTATTTATGTTGAGGTTCATATATTTACGCTGAGGTTCATATATTTACGCTGAGGTTCATATATTAATGCCGAGGTTCATATATTTACCATGGGGTTCATATATTTATGTTGAGGCTCATATATTTGCGTTGAGGTTCATATATTTACGTCGAGCGACCGACAGTTGAAAAAAGAAACTAAGAAAAACAACAAGCAAACAAACACACAACCAAACAAACACAAGGACAATAGCAACAGAGAAATGGGGAAGAAATCTGGGGCGTGGAGTGTCCAGGAAGGAAGAGTCGGGAAGGTCGTAGCCAGTGGTTGCGCTGGTTGGAGTTCAGTTCTGCTGTCACCAAACGCAGCGTCAGTTCTCTCCCTTGGGTCAGGCTGAAAACTTGGAACTGGCTTTAGCATGAAATGTGAGTTCGTCTCAAAACTCTGCGTACAGATTTTTTTTAAAAAATAATTCACATATTTCTAACATAAATTTGTGATGCCGTTTTTTTTTTTTTACGAAATTTTAGGGTCAATGTTAAATTATATGAAGCAACAAACTTAGCTTAGAACGGCACGTATTTAAAGGGAAAGTCCCTAATTTAGAATTTGTTTCGTTTCTTACTGAGAGTTACTCTTTTTTTTACTATTTAATATCACACGTTGCTATTTAATCATTTCTTTTTAAAACTAGGAAACAATTCTTTAAAGAACTTTTGTCTAATAATTTAAAAATTCTTGAACATTTCTTTCAGAGAGAATTTTTTTAAAACTTTATTTATGAACAAGAAGAGCAGAAATTTCAGTATTCATTTCTAAACACCAACTGGAAAAAAAACCGAATCAATATTTAATACATTTCACAAATTGTGAAGGCTGTCAGATGTGAAGTTTGAAACATTTATTTATATTTGCTATAATTATATAATCAACTATGAACCTTTCTTTTAGGGCCAGTAGACAATAGAGAATGTTTGGAATATGTAGGGCCATTTTTTTTTTTTGGGGGGGGGGGGGAGGAACTTAGGTGAGGCCAGCTATTTGCAATCTCGTACTTCTGATAAACATATCTGGAAGCTCCCATTAATAATAATAATAATCTTGATAATCTACAGTTTGCAAATCCTGACACAAGCTTGATCATTTAGAGTTTGCAAACCCTGACGCAACACTTTAAGTTATGCTTGGCCGACAACTGACTCGTTCCGCTGGGATACCTAATTTACATAAAGTTTTGAAATGAATCTCCTATACATGTGCCTCCAAGCAGGGGCCCTCCGTGAGAGGAATTTTATAAACATTACGCAACACTTACCCCATCCACCCTTACCCCCAGCTGCTTACCTGTCATTCTGTTTTCGTTCTATATGAGGCCCTTTAAAAATAATGGAGGCCCCTTTACACCTCCCTCTCCGATATATATATATATATATATATATATATATATATATACGCTGCGGTTCACATATTTATGTTGAGGTTCATATATTTAAGTTGAGGTTCATGTATTATATTTACGTCGAGGTTCATATATTTTTGTTGAGGCTCATGTATTTACGTTGAGGTTTAAATATTTCCGTTGATATTCATTTATTTATGTCATCATCATCATCAGGTGCCGTGCCGACTGGCGTTGGCTATTATGCTTCTCCAGAGTACCCGATCCTTCATGCAGGCCATCAGTTCAGTTGGTGATCTCCTCTCATACCATCCCGTCAGACTGTCCAGTATCATTTCTCTTGGTCTTCCTCTTGATCTTCTTCCTTCTATTTTTCCTGTTGTTATAATATTTTCAATGCCCCCTCTTCTCATTGCATGTCCTATGAAAGTACATTGTCTCTCTCTTATCTTTTTGACAAAGTTTTTTGTCTCTCCAGCTCTTCTCATATATTCTTCATTAGTTATTTTTGCTGTCCAGGGGATTCGCAACATTCTTCTAATAAACCACATTTCTGCTGCTTCCAATGATTTTTGTGCAGACTTGCCTGTTGTCCATGATTCACTTCTATATAACAAGATAGGTTCAATATAGCATTTTAGGAATCTTTTTCTAACATTCATTGATAAGGATGTGTTGGTTAATATATTTCTCATTCTCTGAAATGCAGTCTTTGCTTGGTCTATTCTGTTCTTAATTTCTGTTCTGCATTTCTTATCTGAAGTTATTACTGCTCCAAGGTATTTGAATTTCTGCACCTGCTTTAGAATAGTTCCGTTTAATTTTATACTGCATGTTGGTGGATTCTGTTTCTTAGATATAACCATAGTCTCTGTCTTTTTGATGTTCAAAGTAAGGCCTTTCTGTTCACTTTCTTTGGCGACTTTATCCAAGAGATTTTGCAGGTCTTGTTGGTTCTCAGCTATCAGTACTGTGTCGTCAGCATACCGAAGGTTGTTAATATTGTATCCTCCAATTTTTATGCCTGGTTCTGCGATGATTGTTTTTATTTATGTAGAGGTTCATATATTTAAGCTTAAGTTCATATATTTACGTTGAGGTTCATATCTTGACGCTGATGTTCATATATTAATGCTGAAGTTCATATATTTATGCTGAGGTTCATATATTTACGTTAAGGTTTATATTTTTACTTTGAGGTTCATTTATTTATGTTGAGGTTCATATATTTACGCTGAGGTTCATATATTTACGCTGAGGTTCATATATTAATGCCGAGGTTCATATATTTACCATGGGGTTCATATATTTATGTTGAGGCTCATATATTTGCGTTGAGGTTCATATATTTACGTCGAGCGACCGACAGTTGAAAAAAGAAACGAAGAAAAACAACAAGCAAACAAACACACAAACAAACACAAGGACAATAGCAACAGAGAAATGGGGAAGAAATCTGGGGCGTGGAGTGTCCAGGAAGGAAGAGTCGGGAAGGTCGTAGCCAGTGGTTGCGCTGGTTGGAGTTCAGTTCTGCTGTCACCAAACGCAGCGTCAGTTCTCTCCCTTGGGTCAGGCTGAAAACTTGGAACTGGCTTTAACATGAAATGTGAGTTCGTCTCAAAACTGCGTACAGATTTTTTAAAAAAAATAATTCACATATTTCTAACATAAATTTGTGATGCCGGTTTTTTTTTTTTTTTTACTAAATTTTAGGGTCAATGTTAAATTATATGAAGCAACAAACTTAGCTTAGAACGGCACGTATTTAAAGGGAAAGTCCCTAATTTAGAATTTGTTTCGTTTCTTACTGAGAGTTACTCTTTTTTTTTTACTATTTAATATCAAACGTTGCTATTTAATCCTTTCTATTTAAAACTAGGAAACAATTCTTTAAAGAACTTTTGTCTAATAATTTAAAAATTCTTGAACATTTCTTTCAGAGAGAATTTTTTAAAAACTTTATTTATGAACAAGAAGAGCAGAAATTTCAGTATTCATTTCTAAACACCAACTGGAAAAAAAATCGAATCAATATTTAATACATTTCACAAATTGTGAAGACTGTCAGATGTGAAGTTTGACACATTTATTTATATTTGCTATAATTATATAATCAACTATGAACCTTTCTTTTAGGGCCAGTAGACAATAGAGAGTGTTTGGAATATGTAGGGCCATTTTTTTTTGGGGGGGGGGGGGAGGAACTTAGGTGAGGCCAGCTATTTGCAATCTCGTACTTCTGATAAACATATCTGGAAGCTTCCATTAATAATAATAATAATAATAATGATAATAATAATAATAATAAAATGCTGACGTCTTTTTTTCATGTTGTGCACCCAGTTTTATGGTCTTTAAATTAGACATCGGTCCACATCCATCAATCAATCCATCCGTCCATCCATCCATCCATCCACCTATCTGCCCATCAATCCATTCATTTTTCCATCCATCTATTCATTCATCCATCCACTTGTCCATCCATCCATTTGTCCACCCATCCATTAATCCATCCCTCGGTCCATCCACCCACCCATCCATCCATCCACTCATCCATCCATCCCTGTGTTTTTCAAAGTGTGACACAATGTACCTGTAAGTAAAGGTGACAGTGAAGGTATTACGTTATTCCTATGTTTAGTTGTTCTCTATCTGTGGATATATGATAAAAGATTAATTGCTTCGTTATTTTAGTATGATAAAAGACTAATTGCTTCGTTATTTTAGTATGATAAAAGACTAATTGCTTCGTTATTTTAGTATAATAAAAAACTGATTGCTTCGTTATTTTAGTAGAATAAAAAAACTAATTGTTTCGTTATTTTAGTATGATAAAAAACTAATTGTTTCGTTATTTTAGTATGATAAAAGACTAATTGTTTCAGTATTTTACATCGTGTTCATGCTCATAATATTTTAATATATTTGAATTAAACTGAGTGAATGATAAGAGCGAATGAGGAAACTAAAAGGTCTGACCTGCGCGCCCATTTCTTCATCCATTTAAAATAAAGTTTGTTCGTTCATTACCGTTTTTTTTATTAGTAGTACAGCCTGAATACAAATTCTAACAAACAAACAAACAACAAATCAATAATGTTAGCTAACCATAATTTAGTTTGTGAATCACGCTTCAAATTATTTATCGTCAAGGAAAACACACACATACACACATATAGACGGTCTATTTCCGGAAAATAACTGGTGTTATTTTTTTAAAACAATTCTGGGGCAACTTAAAATTTAAAATCTAAATTACGGAATAAAATTGCTGTGGGAGTATTTAATCCTAACGTTTAAAAATTCTAAAATACCATTCGGGTTTTTTTTCCCCCCAAGTTGAATTGAAACAAAAAAACTGTGACTATAAAACTCAGCCCTTGAAAGTTTCCATGATAACCCTGCCCCTTACCCCTCTGAGATATGCAGACTGAGCTGTTGATAGTTTTATGAAGATATTAGATGTAACCCTTCAAATTATGACGGGAAAGGGGAACGAGAATATGACTCTTGCTAAAAAAAACGTTGCCCCAGCCTTCATTGAACTAAAATAATTCAAACAAAAGATCGATAACTTAATGATACCAATTTAACTCGTGGGGAGGGGGGGGGAGAGAAAGAGAACAAAAAAAAGGGGGGGGGGGGGTAATTCGCAACAGAAAAGAAATACTTCAGTAATTGTTATCCATTTGCATGCAAATACTTTAAAAGACGGTGGCCTGTTTGGCTGAGTGGTTGGACTCCAAGCCTGCTAATCCGGTGGTACCGGGTTCAAATCCCGGCAGTGGGGATCTTTTCTGGTACACATTCAGCCTCTAAAAATTGGGTGCTAGAGAAATCTTGGAAGGTAAATGTAAATGCGGCCAGGCGCGATACTGACCACGTGACACTTTCATGCTCCGAGGGTCTTGGAAATACAAAGATGTTGGCCTAACACCAGATTCCCCCAATGTCATTTAATGTCACGGAAACTGAGAATTTTATCTTTTTTTAAAACCTTTTTCACCTTCAAAGACAAATAGTTGTGAAAGGCTTTACTGTATACTTTTAATTAGGTTCCTTTCATCATCATCATCATCATCATCATCATTATCATCGTCGTCGTCATCATCATCATCATCGTCGTCGTCGTCATCATCATCATCATCACCATCATCAACATCATCGTCGTCATGATCATCATCATCATCACCATCATCATCATCGTCATCGTCGTCGTCATCATTATCATCATCATCATCATCACCATCATCATCATCGTCGTCGTCGTCATCATCATCATCATCATCATCATCACCATCATCATCATCATCGTCGTCGTCATGATCATCATCATCATCATCACCATCATCATCGTCGTCGTCGTCGTCGTCATCATCATCATCATCGCCTTTCACTCCCTTGAGAGCAAAGGCCACGGATAAAGGCTCTCCAGTCATCCCTGCTCTTGGAATTATTCTCTGCTTCCTTCCATGTGCATCCCTTGTCTCTGAGCACTGTCACAATTTTAGGTCTTCCTCGTTTTCTACTTCCTTGAGGATTCCATGTCAGTGCCTGTCTTGGCTATGCTGGTGTCGGGTTTTTTCGTCTATGGCCAAGCATAATCTTGTTTTAACCATACAACTATGAACCATTTCACATAAATAACCATCTTCCCACGTAAATTACAGATTGAAACGTTTCTGACATGCATCTGTGATTTCGATGTTGGCGTGAGCATTTTAACAGAGTGAACTTCACGTATAGAACGCAAGTCTTAGAACAGCTCCAGGTGCAGTGTGAACTTCTCGATGAAATAAAGATCAAGAAAACACAATACTTTGGCCATATCAAAAGACATAACAACATACTGAAGACCATACTAGAAGAAGAGGTGGAAGGGGAAAAGCTCGAGAGGTAGACTGGGGTGTAGATGGGAAGATAAACATACGAGAATAGACAGGACACAGCCTGGCTGAGTGGCACCATCAAGTCGAGGGAGCGAGGGAACTGGAGATTCATTACTGCCAACCTTTCTTCTGAAGATACCACATGATGATGATGTAGACTAATATTACTTATCTCATGTCATTACTTAATTTTTTTTCCAATTCTTTACACTAGACATGGCTCTGATACTACACAGATATGCTGCTATATTTCTCTCTGTAGATCAACACAAACAACTCAAAATTCTACCCCTCAAAAATAGAATCATTTTTAACAAAGTTAAGTTTGTTTAGAGAATTCTGTCGCGCAATGCTCCGCCTTACTTGTGGTCACTGTTTACGTATAACACCAAACATAGCCAGCGTTTAAAAAACTGTCTTCTTCCTAAACCCAGGATTGATCTGTACAAGAAAAGCCTTGCATACTCTGCAGTACAGCTCTGGAACACCCTCCCCTACCATTTAAAATCCATTGTTAATACTTCATCCTTAAACTCAAAACTGTTTCATTATTTACTTGCTTGTAATTATATGCCTCCATAAAATAACCAGCACTCTCTCAACACGTGACTCGCCAACCATCAAGTACTAAAATGACATAGTTTGAAAAGTAACTTGTTAGATATTGTTAGAAATTATTTTATTGTTTGTTAAGAAACATATCTTAGAAGAACTGTATTTACAATATATTTTTGTTTATGTATATGCCTGCGTGTGTATGTGTGCGTGAGTGCTATTTTATTAGGTTAATTACTTCTTCTCTTTTACTTTGAATATAGTAGTTAAATCTTACACTCTTTTGATATGTTTTTTCCTAATTTAATTTGTATATTTGTACTAAATCAAGTGTGTGGGAAGAATGAAAGATGGAGTGATGAAGGGCAGAATGTAAGACGGGCCTGCGTGCCCAATTCTTTACCCTTTAAAAATAAAGATTATTCATTCATTCATTCATTCTCTCGTTAGGGCTCTCTCATCTTTTCCCCTACAAGAGACTTGACTATAAGACAACAAATATTGTGATACCTGTTTCATGTTAATGCTTTCTTTGCTTTTCCCTACATTAGATTGACGATGAGAATACACAAACTCTGTTCCCTGGCGTAAGAAAGATGGAAAATCCTGCACCAGAAGACGCTGAGAAGAACATAAAACCTGGCCGGGTTGCCGAGGTAAACCGTGTGAAAGAGTCTTCTAAATCTTTAAATGTGACGCGACATCACAAATTAAGCCATATGTCGGAAAGTCTGTGGGTTTAAATATCACTGATTCATTTTATGATCTTGCGGTGTTTAACTGCAGTTTATCTTAAAATATGTATTATTCTGCATATAACTCTCTCTCTCCCTCTTGCTCGATCGCTCAGTCTCTAAATTTATATTTGGCGTATCCTTATAGTCTGTGACCTTCTTCTTCTTCTTCTTCTTCTTCTTCTTCTTCTTCTTCCGCACACTGGCGATTATGCGTGGTACCCAGACTTTTGCGATGCGCCTTTTGGCTGGGTACCTCCGACTTCAGCACTTTTACTTGCTAGGGCAGACTGTGGTCTTGCTCGGACTGCCATGAAGACAGTGGTGTAGACTGGCCTGGCCAAAACTTTGTTTTCCAGCCTCTGGTGGCTGCACTTAAGCCTCTTCTCCATGTCAGACCCAGCATTCAACACTGACTGGCCAGACAGCTTTGAGACAGTTCCACAGAGACACTCCGACTTTGGGATGAGGAAACTGGAGATTCATTACTGCCAACCTTTCTTCTGAAGATACAACATGATGATGATGTAGACTAATATTACTTATCTCATGTCATTACTTAATTTTTTTTCCAATTCTCTACCCTAGACATGGCTCTGATACTACACAGATATGCTGCTATATTTCTCTCTGTAGATCAACACAATCAACTCAAAATTCTACCCCTCAAAAACAGAATCATTTTTAACAAAGTTAAGTTTGTTTAGAGAATTCTGTCGCGCAATGCTCCGCCTTACTTGTGGTCACTGTTTACGTATAACACCAAACATAGCCAGCGTTTAAAAAACTGTCTTCTTCCTAAACCCAGGATTGATCTGTACAAGAAAAGCCTTGCATACTCTGCAGTACAGCTCTGGAACACCCTCCCCTACCATTTAAAATCCATTGTTAATACTTCATCCTTTAACTCAAAACTGTTTCATTATTTACTTGCTTGTAATTATATGCCTCCATAAAATAACCAGCACTCTCTCAACGCGTGACTCACCAACCATCAAGTACTAAAATGACATAGTTAGAAAAGTAACTTGTTAGATATTGTTAGAAATTATTTTATTGTTTATTAAGAAACATATCTTAGAAGATCTGTATTTACAATATATTTTTGTTTATGTATATGCCTGCGTGTGTATGTGTGCGTGAGTGCTATTTTATTAGGTTAATTACTTCTTCTCTTTTACTTTGAATGTAGTAGTTAAATCTTACACTCTTTTGATATGTTTTTTCCTAATTTAATTTGTATATTTGTACTAAATCAAGTGTGTGAGAAGAATGAAAGATGGAGTGATGAAGGGCAGAATGTAAGACGGGCCTGCTTGCCCAATTCTTTACCCTTTAAAAATAAAGATCATTCATTCATTCATTCATTCATTCTCTCGTTAGGGCTCTCTCATCTTTTCCCCTACAAGAGACTTGACTATAAGACAACAAATATTGTGATACCTGTTTCATGTTAATGCTTTCTTTGCTTTTCCCTACATTAGATTGACGATGAGAATACACAAACTCTGTTCCCTGGCGTAAGAAAGATGGAAAACCCTGCACCAGAAGACGCTGAGAAGAACATAAAACCTGGCCGGGTTGCCGAGGTAAAGCGTGTGAAAGAGTCTTCTAAATCTTTAAATGTGACGCGACATCACAAATTAAGCCATATGTCGGAAAGTCTGTGGGTTTAAATATCACTGATTCATTTTATGATCTTGCTGTGTTTAACTGCAGTTTATCTTAAAATATGTATTATTCTGCATATAACTCTCTCTCTCTTTCTCTCTCTCTCTCTCTCTCTCTCTCTCTCTCTCTCTCCCTCTTGCTCGATCGCTCAGTCTCTAAATTTATATTTGGCTTATCCTTATAGTCTGTGACCTTCTTCTTCTTCTTACGCACACTGGCGATTATGCGTGGTACCCAGACTTTTGCGATGCGCCTTTTGGCTGGGTACCTCCGACTTCAGCACTTTTACTTGCTAGGGCAGACTGTGGTCTTGCTCGGACTGCTATGAAGACAGTGGTGTAGACTGGCCTGGCCAAAACTTTGTTTTCCAGCCTCTGGTGGCTGCACTTGAGCCTCTTCTCCATGTCAGACCCAGCATGCAAAGCTGGCTGGCCAGACGGCTTTGAGACAGTTCCACAGAGACACTCCGACTTTGGGATGAGGAAACTGATGAGTGCCTCAACGATATCCATTCACTGTCACCTATATTCCACTGGCTCTGTTTTGTTTACATCATTCTGATAGCCATTGTTGTAAAGACCCATAGGCTTGTCACGTCCTAGATTCATTGGCTTCACACCAGATTTTCCTCATTCCTGCAGGCGATCTCCATGTCCCCATCCATCCACCAACCTGACACCGCATTTACAAAAATAACAATTACAATTAGTGTTGATTGCTACAGGTTTCTGGGCTACAGAAGCAGGTCAGAGTTTTTAAGCAAACAGATCTATGTTCCCTGTCTCACAAAGACTATGTTAAGATAAGTGTGTTCTTATCATAGTTGCTCCCAGGGGAAACAACCGTGATAACAGCTCAAAACCTGATACTGTTTGCTTTCGAAAGCTGATAACATTGAGTGTGTGTTTCGCAAATGTTGATAAAGAGGAGGAGAGAGAGAGGAGAATGATGATAACAGGCTCTCCTGGATCTGTTTTTGTCCTGTTTCCTGTTCTAAAAGATCTACCAAAAAACTTAAGGGTAACCGATGCGTCCCGTTTCTTGCTGGACTCCACCGCGTTAGCACTGTTCTTGCTAGCCTCTCAGTAGGGACAGACAGACAGACAGACAGACAGAGAGATTCATATTCTAAAACGTTTGCTCATGTTTTTTTCCTGTGTTTTGTTTGTGTTTTTCTTGTTTTTTTTCCTGTTTTTTTCCTCCTGTTTTTCTTATGTTTCTGTTTTTACCTTCTTTTTCTAAACTGTGTTCTTGGTTACGTTTTTGTTTGTGTTTTTGCTCATATCTTCCTTGGAAATGCGAACCGTTCCCCTACTCAACAAACAAAATGATCGTATCGGATAGGGAGAGGATCACAATGACCAACTTGAAGATTCAGAAAACGAATGACCGAAAACATGTACCACCTCTGAGACCTTGGCTTGCCCCACCCCGTTAGTCGCCCTGTTACACGGAGCATCACGGAGGAGGTTAGATAGAGTCATGGCCAGTTCTTGTTCGCCGGCGTAACTTATAAGTGTGACGTTGGTACAGCACAGCTGTCTTTGGCTGTAAGGTTGCTTTTAATGGCGCAGTACGCACGTTTTGACAAAGCTTTGGGTGGGAAAAGACAAAACTCCTATTTGTAAAGCTATTATTCGATAATTATGGGTGAGGGGGTCGGAACTTTTCCCTCTCCTATTTTGCTCTAACAAGATGGCGGTATATAAGCCTAGCCGCTGTCTACGTTCATAGGTTGTTCCCATTCATTTCGAGTTATCTGCTGTCATCATTTTCCTATTCCCGGTCGGTTTTGTCAATCAGCTCAAATAATTTTCCAAAACTTCTCCTGGGATTCTCCACTTTTTATTGGTGCACCAGTTTTCAGATTCTTTATAGACATGGGGAGTGGAGAGAGAGAGAGAGAGAGAGAGGAGAGAAGAAATGGATGTCCTTTGTGTTTCCTTTTGCTCTGTGGAGTACAGATCTCTGTGCTTTGGTCTACCTTCTGAGACATTGGTTCCCAAGCTTTTTCAGGCTGGGGAACCCTGAAGTAAATGGTAATTAGCCGTATCTCCTCTATAATCTTAATCAGGCTTAAAGAGGCGGTGGGAGGTCCAAATGCTGTCACTTTTTGGGAACACGAAGACCAAGGATTTGTCAAGAAGGCTGGTCCTGTCTCTTTGAAATCGGTCGTTCAGAAGGTCAAAGGGTCATTGTTTTCTATTCGGGGGGGGGGGGGGGGGGATGGGGCTACCTGTGTATGTTTTGGTCATGTGATACGGGATGTGTAGTGAAATGCAGGGCTGGTTCAGTCACTTGTTACGAGGCTAACGGAAGGGTAAGTTGACAATTTGACCCTCTGAACGGCCGATTTCGAAGAGACAAAGTCAGCCTTCCTCACAGATTCCCTAACGATGGTCCACGCCACTTCAGATTGAAGCAAATTTTTTGGAAAATGCCGTGAAACTTCCTCACCTGAACAATCGCTCTGGGCATCAGACCGCTTCTTATGTTTTAACGAGGGGCCCGTATTGGGTGAAAAACAGAATAGTTAATCAGTATAGTAGCAGAGTTAGTGAGACTTTGGGGAGAGAGAAATATAGATGACCCTCCACCCAGGTGGGATTACGTTCCGATGAACCCATCTTAAGTGGAATATGAATATGATATGATAAGCAGATAAGTAATATGAATATTATATGATAAACAGATAAGTAATATGGATATGATGCGATAAACAGATAAGCAATGTGAATGTGATACGATAAACAGATACATAATAAGAATATGATATGATGAGCAGATAAGCTATGTGAATGTGATACGATAAACAGATACATAATAAGAATATGATATGATGAGCATGCAAAGCTGGCTGGCCAGACGGCTTTGAGACAGTTCCACAGAGACACTCCGACTTTGGGATGAGGAAACTGATGAGTGCCTCAACGATATCCATTCACTGTCACCTATATTCCACTGGCTCTGTTTTGTTTACATCATTCTGATAGCCATTGTTGTAAAGACCCATAGGCTTGTCACGTCCTAGATTCATTGGCTTCACACCAGATTTTCCTCATTCCTGCAGGCGATCTCCATGTCCCCATCCATCCACCAACCTGACACCGCATTTACAAAAATAACAATTACAATTAGTGTTGATTGCTACAGGTTTCTGGGCTACAGAAGCAGGTCAGAGTTTTTAAGCAAACAGATCTATGTTCCCTGTCTCACAAAGACTATGTTAAGATAAGTGTGTTCTTATCATAGTTGCTCCCAGGGGAAACAACCGTGATAACAGCTCAAAACCTGATACTGTTTGCTTTCGAAAGCTGATAACATTGAGTGTGTGTTTCGCAAATGTTGATAAAGAGGAGGAGAGAGAGAGGAGAATGATGATAACAGGCTCTCCTGGATCTGTTTTTGTCCTGTTTCCTGTTCTAAAAGATCTACCAAAAAACTTAAGGGTAGCCGATGCGTCCCGTTTCTTGCTGGACTCCACCGCGTTAGCACTGTTCTTGCTAGCCTCTCAGTAGGGACAGACAGACAGACAGACAGACAGACAGATTCATATTCTAAAACGTTTGCTCATGTTTTTTTCCTGTGTTTTGTTTGTGTTTTTCTTGTTTTTTTCCTGTTTTTTTTCCTCCTGTTTTTCTTATGTTTCTGTTTTTACCTTCTTTTTCTAAAATGTGTTCTTGGTTACGTTTTTGTTTGTGTTTTTGCTCATATCTTCCTTGGAAATGCGAACCGTTCCCCTACTCAAAAAACAAAATGATCGTATCGGATAGGGAGAGGATCACAATGACCAACTTGAAGATTCAGAAAACGAATGACCGAAAAAATGTACCACCTCTGAGACCTTGGCTTGCCCCACCCCGTTAGTCGCCCTGTTACACAGAGCATCACGGAGGAGGTTGGATAGAGTCATGGCCAGTTCTTGTTCGCCGGCATAACTTATAAGTGTGACGTTGGTACAGCACAGCTGTCTTTGGCTGTAAGGTTGCTTTTTATGGCGCAGTACGCACGTTTTGACAAAGCTTTGGGCGGGAAAAGACAAAACTCCTTTTTGTAAAGCTATTATTCGATAATTATGGGTGAGGGGGTCGGAACTTTTCCCTCTCCTATTTTGCTCTAACAAGATGGCGGTATATAAGCCTAGCCGCTGTCTACGTTCATAGGTTGTTCCCATTCATTTCGAGTTATCTGCTGTCATCATTTTCCTCTTCCCGGTCGGTTTTGTCGATCAGCTCAAATAATTTTCCAAAACTTCTCCTGGGATTCTCCACTTTTAGTTGGTGCACCAGTTTTCAGATTCTTTATAGACATGGGGAGTGGAGAGAGAGAGAGAGAGAGAGAGAGAGAGAGAGAGAGAGGAGAGAAGAAATGGATGTCCTTTGTGTTTCCTTTTGCTCTGTGGAGTACAGATCTCTGTGCTTTGGTCTACCTTCTGAGACATTGGTTCCCAAGCTTTTTCAGGCTGGGGAACCCTGAAGTAAATGGTAATTAGCCGTATCTCCTCTATAATCTTAATCAGGCTTAAAGAGGCGGTGGGAGGTCCAAATGCTGTCACTTTTTGGGAACACGAAGACCAAGGATTTGTCAAGAAGGCTGGTTCTGTCTCTTTGAAATCGGTCGTTCAGAAGGTCAAAGGGTCAGCTTACCTCATTGTTTTCTATTCGGGGGGGAGGGGGGGCTACCTGTGTATGTTTTGGTCATGTGATACGGGATGTGTAGTGAAATGCAGGGCTGGTTCAGTCACTTGTTACGAGGCTAACGGAAGGGTAAGTTGACAATTTGACCCTCTGAACGGCCGATTTCGAAGAGACAAAGTCAGCCTTCCTCACAGATTCCCTAACGATGGTCCACGCCACTTCAGATTGAAGCAAATTTTTTGGAAAATGCCGTGAAACTTCCTCACCTGAACAATCGCTCTGGGCATCAGGCCGCTTCTTGTGTTTTAACGAGGGGCCCGTATTGGGTGAAAAACAGAATAGTTAATCAGTATAGTAGCAGAGTTAGTGAGACTTTGGGGAGAGAGAAATATAGATGACCCTCCACCCAGGTGGGATTACGTTCCGATGAACCCATCTTAAGTGGAATATAGAATATGATATGATGAGCAGATAAGTAATATGAATATTATATGATAAACAGATAAGTAATATGGATATGATGCGATAAACAGATAAGCAATGTGAATGTGATGCGATAAACAGATACATAATAAGAATATGATATGATGAGCAGATAAGTAATATGAATATTATATGATAAACAGTTAAGTAATATGGATATGATACGATAAACAGATAAGCAATGTGAATATGATATGGTAAACAGATAAGTGAAACATGTTTCTGACGAATGCCACATGCCAGATAATAGCCAAAGTTTGATTGGTTCATGTAAGATTTTCCTCATATCGCGTTATCTGATTATAGTTCTGGCAAAGGAGCGCGTCTGATGAAGGCTGAAATGTGAATCCTATTGGAAAAAATCGTAAAGTCGAAATATCCTAGGTCGAACCATCGTAAGTCGAGGACCATCTATTCACACACGCTCCTACTCTTTTTGAAGGTGTCTGTTTCTTTCAGAGGCATAATTTAACTGTAGTTTAGCATTTTGGCATGTTATGGTGAACTAATTGAACTGAATATCCTAGGTCGGTATTGTTCTGCCAATGGTAGCCGGATCACCAAGTGACGAATGCCAAAAGACCTTTGGGGGTAAGCTGGCTGACGACACCCCGAATGGTAACAGCGAAGGTAGGTCTGAGAAAGCAAATATAGATCATCTTTGTTTCAGCTGTTCATACATCATAAGAGCAATATTAAAGCGCAGTGAACAACTTTGAGACAAGAGCAAACATTTATTAAACATCTGGGCACTCGATTAACATCAGCTGGGGAATGCATCTCTGAAATGAAGAATAGAATATGCCAAGCCAAAAACAGCTTTCCAGCAAATGAGAAACATCGTGTGCAGTGCATGTCTATCAAGGAACATTAGAAAGAGAGTTCTAGAATGCTACATTGAGCCTGCCCTACTGTATGGAAGTGAGCCATGGACAATCAACAGATCGATGGAAAGATCAAAAGATCACATAACTATGTCGTTCATTAGAAAAAGGTTTGAAATACCAGGGATAGTTACGATAACAAAAGTAAAAATAGAAAGGAGACCTAATTAAATCCATAAGAAAACGATGTTGATCATTCATTGGACATACAGTGAGGAAGGGAAATGTTTGATAACATCCTAACAACAGGAAAGATAAATGGGAAAAGAGGCAGGGAAAGACCAAGAGAGAAAAAAATCATGGACAGTCTAACGAGATGGAACAAAGACAAACAAACAAACAAATAGAAGGGAAAAAAAAATCACCAACTGAGCTGATGGAAAATATCAATTAACGAGATCTGTGTGGGAATCATGATCGCCAACGCTTACCAACACAGCACATGATGATGATGTTCGTACACTACGAGGACACTGTTACTTGTGGCACTGCGGTTAATTCCTCTATCAGAGCTTGCAGCAAATGCTGGTGATTTTAAAAAAAATCATTGTCAGTGTCTTTATTAGTTTGTATCTTTCTCATTCTATGTCATTATCAGTTTGTATCTTTGTCATTTCGTATCCTTGTCGGTTTGTATCTTTCTCATTTTGTGTCCTTATCAGTTTGTATCCTTGTCATTCTCTGTCCTTATCAGTTTTTATCCTTGTCGTTTTGTGTCCTTATCAGTTTGTATCTTTGTCATTTTGTGTCCTTATCAGTTTGCATCCTTGTCATTTTGTGTCCTTATCAGTTTGTATCTTTGTCATTCTGTGTCCTTATCAGTTTGTATCCTTGTCATTCTCTGCCCTTATCAGTCTGTATCCTTCTCTCTCTCTCTGTCCTTATCAGTTTGTATCCTTGTAATTTTGTATCCTTGTCATTTTTTTGTGCCCTTCTCAGTTTGTATCTTTCCCTTGTCAGTTTTTATCCTCGACAGCTTGCAGTCTGGTCACTACATATCCTAGAAGCAACTATAACACCAAATGAAAACACACAGTTAAAGTAACTCCAGGGTACGACGTGAAGAAGATACTAGCAGTCAAGTGTCCTCAACAGTCAGAAGATGGGCATTACGATGATAAGCAGACCCAACGCTACAAACTGCTTGTAAGATCTAAACAACAATCAGAAAGAGGAGACTAAAATTAAAATAAATGCAGATACGGCTCTGGAGAAAGCCGGGAACGGGTGATCAGAACAAGAAATGAAGATTTCGGAGAAGCTGACAAAGTGGAAAAAAAAAAAAAAAATTTAAATCCATCGTGAAAGGATCAAGTTAACTTCTCCGGGCACGGCTTAGAGAGCTGGGGTGTTGGAGAACTTCATAAAACATTGTAAAACTTAAGAGGGAAAGAAAAATGAACAGGAGATCGTGGTGGATGTCCTCATTAAGTACCTTGGGAAAGGGGAGGCGATCTGATCAGGAGAAGCGGGGACAGCACATAACAGAGAAAGATAATGACCTTCTCCGAAATGGACGCACGAAAGTCACAAAATTTGATGTCCTTCCTATTAAAAAAACAAAGGGCTTCCCGGTTGGCTGAGTGGTTAGGCGCTCTGTCTACTAATCCAGTGGCGCCGAGTTCAAGTCCCGGCAATGGGTTTTTTTTTCTGGTTCCACCCAGCCTCTAAAACTGTGTACCAGAGAAATCTGGGAAGGTAAACGCAGCCAGGCGCGATACTGACCACATCACACTTTCTTGTGTCTAAGGTCGTGGAAATACAGGCCTAACACCGTACCCCCCCCCCCCCCCCAGTATGTTTAACCCTTTCATTCCTAGATTAACTTCCATTCTCTGTCAGAACAAACTTCCACGATAAATTTTTGTAGAAATGAAGGAAGGTCACTGTATATTTTAAAAATATGGGCTGAGTTAAAACTCTGTCACTTTTTATTTTATTTCTGCTCTTCTTCTTCTTTTTCTTCTTCTTCTTCTTTCTTCTTCTTCTTTCCGAGCCATTAAGGCTCATTGCTGCAGATAAAGTTCGCCTCCATTCCTCTCTCTTTTCCTTATTCCTAATCTTCTCTCTCCAGTTGGTGACACCAATTTCTTTTATATCCTCTTCTATGTTGTCTTTCCATCTCTGTACTGGTCTACCCCTCTGTCTTGTTTCCCTCCTTTCTTATGCATACATCATTTTCGTTTGTCTGTTCCCTTCCATTCTTTCTACATGCCCCAGCCAGCGTAGTCTGTTCAGTTTCAAGACATTTATAACTCGCTGGGATTTCAGTGTTCTTTCTAGCTCTCCATTCTCCCCTGTTGGTATCCTTTGTGGGCCAAAAGAATTTTTCTTAGGATCTTGTTCTCAAAGATCTGCAGTTGTCGTTCATCTTTTTCATTTTATTTAAACTGTCTAAATATCAGTTGGAGCATTCATTCGTATGGACGTGCAAGATCTAACTACACTGCTTGTGTTGTATGGACGTGCAAGATCTAACTACACTGCTTGTGTTGTATGGACGTGCAAGATCTAACTACACTGCTTGTGTTGTATGGACGTGCAAGATCTAACTACACTGCTTGTGTTGTATGGACGTGCAAGATCTAACTACACTGCTTGTGTTGTATGGACGTGCAAGATCTAACTACACTGCTTGTGTTGTATGGACGTGCAAGATCTAACTACACTGCTTGTGTTGTATGGACGTGCAAGATCTAACTGCACTGCTTGTGTTGTATGGACGTGCAAGATCTAACTACACTGCTTGTGTTGTATGGACGTGCAAGATCTAACTACACTGCTTGTGTTGTATGGACGTGCAAGATCTAACTGCACTGCTTGTGTTGTATGGACGTGCAAGATCTAACTACACTGCTTGTGTTGTATGGACGTGCAAGATCTAACTGCACTGCTTGTGTTGTATGGGCGTGAAATAGTTAATGGCACGAAAATATGAGTTCTACCGCATTTTTTTTCTATACAAATAGCAGAAATACTCTAATTCTGGCTGCGAGTACCAAAGGGCAGGACAGAACTTTCAAATTCTGGCTCAGAGTAGCATAGGGCAGGACAGAAATACTCAAATTCTGGCTGCGAGTACCAACGGCCAGGACAGAAATACTCAAATTCTGGCTCCGAGTACCAAAGGGCAGGACAGAAATACTCAAATTTTGGCTCCGAGTTCCAAAGGGCAGGACAGAAATACTCTAATTCTGGCTCGGAGTACCAAAGGGCAGGACAGAAATACTCAAATTCTGGCTCAGAGTACCAAAGGGCAGGACAGAAATACTCAAATTCTGGCTGCGAGTACCAAAGGGCAGGACAGAAATACTCAAATTCTGGCTCCGAGTACCAAAGGGCAGGACATAAATACTCAAATTCTGGCTCCGCGTACCAAAGGGCAGGACAGAAATACTCAAATTCTGGCTCCGAGTACCAAAGGGCAGGACAGAAATATTCAAATTCTGGCTGCGAGTACCAAAGGGCAGGACAGAAATACTCAAATTCTGGCTGCGAGTACCAAAGGGCAGGACAGAAATACTCAAATTCTGGCTGCGAGTACCAAAGGGCAGGACAGAAATACTCAAATTCTGGCTCGGAGTACCAAAGGGCAGGACAGAAATACTCAAATTCTGGCTCGGAGTACCAAAGGGCAGGACAGAAATATTCAAATTCTGGCTCGGAGTACCAAAGGGCAGGACAGAAATACTCTAATTCTGGCTCCGATTAGCATAGGGCAGGACAGAAATATTCAAATTCTGACCGAGTAGCACAAGACAGGATAGAAATATTCACATTCTGGCTCAGAGTAGCACAAGACAGGATAGAACTATTCAAATTCTGGCTCTTTGGAGCATAAGAGAGGATAGAAATATTCAAATTCTGGCTCCGATTAGCATAAGAGAGGACAGAAATATTCAAATTCTGGCTCCGATTAGCATAAGAGAGGACAGAAATATTCAAATTCTGGCTCCGATTAGCATAAGAGAGGATAGAAATGTTCAAATTCTGGCTCAGAGACAGGATATTCCAGCAGTCACTGCACTTTCAAGTGGAAATTAGATGGAAAAATTATAGTGATCACTGGCACATTGAACTGGAATTTAGAAGAGCAGACTTCTAGTAGTCATTGGCACTTTCATCTAGAAATTAAACAAGGAAAATTCCATAACTACTGGCATACTCCAGAAAATTATAAGACAAAATTACGATTCATGGTCACAAGGGTAGAAACTGGAGACATAAATTCCAGTACTCTCTGCCACAGACATGTGGAAATTAGAGAGACGAAAATAAATTGAAACAAAGTATAACAAAATATAATATCAGATCTACAAAGAGAGAAATATTAAAGCTATTGCGAGCCACATGATGATGATGATGATGATGATGATGATGATGATGATGATTTATCACTTCAATTATAGGTGCTTAGTTACAACAATTATTAAGGAAAGCTCGAAGTGTGTGAATGTGTCTCAATATTAAACAATATTATTAAATTATTATTTTCTATCCAGCTCCCCCCGAAAAAGTCGACTCACCTGCTGATCCTCGCAGGTCACGTGACTCCGACGACCTGAACCTCCCACCCCGGGAGCATTGGGAAAACCGTTTCCAGTTCCTGCTGTCCACCATTGGCTATGCTGTAGACTTGTCCAACGTTTGGCGCTTTCCATTCCTGTGTTACAAAAATGGGGGTGGTAAGTTGTTTCTCAGTGACAGCTCTGTAATTCTTATTGTATAATTATTATTATTATTATGTGCCGTGCTGGATAGCGTTGGCGATCATGCGCCCCTGTCTTATACGGTCCTTGGGTGTTTCCGATTAATTCAGATGGTTTTCTTTTCCCACGTCACTCGGGCAGTCCACCGAGATATTTTTGTCTTGGCCTTCCTTTCTTCATTTTCCACTTGAATTTTCCTGTCATTACTAACATGACATGTCTTCTCATGACATGTCCAAGAAATGTCGACTGTCTTTTTCTTATCATTTTAACTGGTTTTCGTTTGCTCCGAAACTTTTTGAGGACCTCTAGGTTTGTTTTTTTTTTCTGTTTGTTCAGAGTATTTGTTGCATCTTTCTCACAAACCACATCTCTGCTGCTTCCAGTTCCTTTGTCATCTTTTTCGTTGATTGTCCAAGTTTCACAACCATATAGCAATACTGATTTTATATAGCACTGAAATACTAGTTTCCTTACTTTTAGGACATTTTCTTATGTTATTATCTTCGTAATGTCTTGCCCATTCGTGATTCTATTTCATCTGTGCTCTCGTCATCAGCTGTTATTGTTGTTCCTAGATAACTGAGTTTATCTATCTGCGTCAATGTCTTCCTGTTTGAAAGGATGTTGCACATTGGTGTGTTTGTTATTTTCGATATTATCGTTATTTCTGTCTTGTCACTGTTTAGCTCTAGGCCTTTTTTATTGCTCTTTTCCATAATCTTATTTACAAGCGTCTGTAGTATGCTTTCACTTTCTGCTATTAGAACAGTGCCATCCGAATGTCTCCGGTTATTGATATTACGGCCTTCCATTTCATCTCCTTTCACATTTATAATATCTCTCGCGATGTTTTTACTTTGTAGTGAGAATAGATCAGGTGACGGTGCGCACCTTTGTCTTACGCCTCGTTTTGTATCCTGATACTCACCTAAGTTTTTTTTTGTTCACTTCTTTTGCTGCTTTTCGCTTCCATTACATATTCCTGATAATTTTCATATCTTTGTCATCTGTAGTATGTTTTTCAATATATTTTCTAGTACATTTAAAAAAGAAAGAATTCTCATGACCACATCTCTCTCCTCTCTCTCTCTCTCTCTCTCTCTCTCTCTCTCTCTCTCTCTCACTCACTCTCTCTGAACCTTAAGTGCCCAAAGCACATGGGGCTTCCTTAAGGGTTTTCCACAAACGCCTGTCCTTTGCCTTTTTTCCGCTCTTGCCCAGGTGAGCCCTCTAATGCTCAACATCCTCTCTGTTATTCTTTTCCATGTCTCCTTTCATCTACTCTTACTTCTGTTCCCTTGTTATGTGTCATGACCACATAAAAAATGTATAAAGATATCAGCCATGTTTTTTTTTACAAGAAAGTAGCATTAGCATATATTTTGCATAAATTTTAGTTTTTAAAAGTTGAATCTGAAGAAAACATTGAACTAAAAAGAAAGAGTTGATAATAACGCAACAAACTATGAAGTCTAATTGTTGCAATATCGCTGTAGAAATAACAAGTTTAACGTCAAATGTAGAACATAAAAAATTTCGTCCAAAAAAAAAAGGAAATAACGAACTAAAAATGCCTCACGATAATAAATTTAAGGGAGACAATCCAGAAAATATTTACACATAACCCCAGAAAGAATCAAGGAAAACGCAGGAGAGACGCCACAGTTAAGACTTGTTTCTCGTGCGAAGGATGTGGTTTAGGACTTGGTATGTTCTTATTTCAGTGAATTTAACTATGGATTTATGTACCTCGATAAACAGACACACTGGGTGAATTTCATGGACAGAAAAGGAAGCAAAGAAGTACCAGATGAACTGAATTTTTTTTTAAAAATAGATAATAGAAAACATTACAACCAAACATTAAAGATATTTTGGTCATATCAGGTGGCACAACACGATACGAAAGTAAAAATAGAGCCTGGAAAAGAAGCAGGAAAAAAAAAGAGCAAGAGACAGATAACAATATAGCTTGGCGAACAATTTGACCTTGACTTTTCCGATCCCCGGGTTTACGAGTTTTCACGGTTTTTTCCCTTGTGCCAGATCATGAGACGTACGGGTCCTCTTCAGCTGTTCTACATTTCCGTACAGAATGTCAGTGACTGAGGAGTTTGGTGGTATCAGGTTCTTCCGAAGATCCTTTAAATCAGTGCAGTCCAGAAGATGGTGTTTAACAGTTTTTTCTTGTTTGTTGCAGTGCATGCAGTGTGGTGTATGGTCAGCGGTCACTCTGTGTAAGTGCTTATAGAGGGTGATGTGTCCTGTTCTCAACCTGAAAATTGTGCATTGGTCTCTACGACATAAGCTTTTGATGTGGTCTCCGGGGTTAGGCTTTGGCAGGTGTGTATATAGGGATCTTCCAGTTGGATTACTGGCCCAGCTGTCCATCCACTGCTGCTTGCAGTTGTTGTGTATAATGTGTTTAGCTGTTCTCATGTTGGTGGAGATATGGGGCTGTGACATGGTGGCTCAACTCTTTGCCAGTCTGTCAGCACGTTCATTTCCTCTGATATCTATGTGCCCAGGTATCCACTGTAGGGTGGTCTTGATGTCATAGGAGGCGAGTTGGTTTATTGCAAGTATGTCAGTTGTAATGTAATCAGCTGATGGTATTCAGTTTTCAAGGGCCTGGAGAGCAGACTGAGAAAATAACAAGGTCTTTGGGTGGGAGGCAGTGTTTTTGTATTTGGTGGTGGTGGCTGCCAGGGCTGCTAATATTGCCTGCATCTCTGCATCATAAATGGAGCAGCGAGATCCACAAGGAGCAGAAATGTGGCTTGTTGTCTTGTCTGGAAACATTATGAGTACCCCATATCCTGCGTTATTTGTTTCCTTGAATGCTGACCCATCTGTGTATGCATGGATCCAGTCCTTGGGGTAGGATTCTATGGTCTCCAGTGCAGACAGATTTAGGGTGATTGGATCTGATGATTTGTTCACTAATTTGTTCTTGAGTCTGGTGTTAGTTTGAGGAAGTGTGTAGTTTGTGTTTGGTCGGATGTCTGGTACTTTTGTAAGTTCTTCTCTGTCTTCAGGGAGTTTGTGTCTTGTGTTTAACTGTTCTGCTATGTGCACTGGAGTTCAGTTTCAGTCTATTATTATGCTTCCATTTATCAACCACTGTTCTGTTAGGATGGTCTGGGGGTATGCGTTTATATCCTTCTACTGCCTCAATGGTTGACTTTTCGCGTTTTATATCTAATGACTCCATGTTTGCATCAATTTCACATGCAGCTGTGGGTGTTGATCTCATTGCCCCACAAATGAAATGAACGGCTTGGTTCTGGATTCTGTCTACTTGTGTACGAGAGCTCTTTGATGCTGTGACCTGTAGGGGGACGTTGTAAGCTATTATAGATCTAACATATCCTGTGTACATTTGTCTGAGTGTTACTTTGTCAGCACAGGATGCACTTGCAAGTCGCTTGAGTAAGTTTAGTCTTTTGGATGCTTTTTCTGGTAGTCCATCCATGAACTCTTTAAAGTTCAATTTTCTGCCTAGTTTCACACTAAGGTATGTTGGATTTTTTTTTCCTTTCATGATTTGAGCACCATCAAGAGTTATTTTCAGTTCAGTCTTTGCTAGTTTGTTGCTAAGAGTGGAGACTGTATATGTAGTTTTACTATCATTGATCTTCAACTTACAGAAATTACAGTAGACTGATACGGTGTGGAGGGCTCTATTAAGTCTCTCAGCAGTCAGCTACAGGTCTGTTCCACTAGTCCATATGACAAGGTCATCGGCAAACATGGCTTTGTGGGTGTTCAACAGGTCGGAGAGGTCATTTATTAGAGCTTGGCTAACAAACAAAAAGAAAAAGGCTGAATTCTTCTTAAAAGAGTGAAGTATGAAAAGGAAAGAACATAGCAAGCTGGATTGTTATTGCAACCAACCTTCCCTGCGAAAGGGACACATGATGATGATGATACAGTTAACCGTTCTTTTGAGAATTGCCTTTCAACTGGCTTTCACCATTGTATTGTATTTATCAACCTTGATAGCACAGTCCTCTTTGCTCTCACAACTGCGTTAGTCATGAACATTCAACAGCCACGTGACCATAGGCTTGCTAGGATAGGAGGAACCAAGTCACGTGACACCAGTCAATCATTTTATGATAATAATGTCTCAAACCGCCCAGTTTATTGGTTTCTACACTGCCAATCTTTTCTATTTGTTTGTTGTTTTTTTTCAGGGGCGTTTCTCATTCCATATTTTACAACTTTGATCTTCGGGGCCATGCCAGTGTTTTTCATGGAGATGTGTTTGGGCCAGTTTAATCGATGTGGCCCCACAGCGGTCTGGGAAAAGATGTTACCTATATTTAAAGGTAACTTACTGGGGGTGGGGTGGGGTGGAATGGTCTTTTTTTTAAATAAAATTCAATTTCTTTCATTTTTTGTTCTTCTTTCTCTGCTTAATCTTCCTTCTATCTTTTTTTTTTCTATTTTCAGTTTCTGTCTCTTTTTCTATTTTATTATTCTTTTTTTTGTTTCTTCCCCTCTTTACTTTTCTTTTCTCTTTCTTTCTTCTTCCCTTTTTTCAGCATATTAGTACTGTTTATTCTTCTTCTATCTGCATGGAACTTGAGCTGGTGTTCTTTGGAACCTGAGCGGTGAGAATGTTTAGACGCGGCATCGTATCACATCGTATCAGATCGGGACCCGATTATTGTGGCTATCTTTTTTTTTTTTTTTGCTCTTGAATTGAGCAAAAAACAGGGGGTAATTCTTATTTAGCAGATTCCGCCACCATTGGGACTGTGGCGATCCCTGCCTCGTTAGCTAAACTAAGGATCGTTCTGGGACAGAAAAAAATATCCATCATAACCCACTTCAAATCCGATACGATTCTACGCTTCAATATTCTTCACTGCATCGGCTTCAAAGAACATCAGCTCTCTTTTCCATGGAAGAAGAAGAAGAAGAAGAAGACGAAAAAGAAGAAGAAGAAGAAGAAGGTAATAGGATCGCTGATTCTTTGTTTCAGGTAATGGATGTCCCGTATCATTGTTCAGAACGTGATACCTTTAACGCGATCATGTAGTTCTGAGGTGTCTAACTTCACTGGCTCGAACGGCCACAACTTTGTGTAGAAATCTAGTGACGGGCTGGATCTAACTTAACTAGTTTTCGCCAACTTACATAAAAATCAGAAAAAGAGAGACAGTTATGAAGCAGAGGTGCACTGATTATATTTAATTAGTGTTCGTGTCTTTTAAAAATATTCTTTTTTGACATTTTTAAGGAAAGAAATTATAATTGTAACCAAATAAATTATATTTTCCTAATAACCTCGCGGGCCATCCAAAGAAAAGGCATCGCGGGGCGCGTGAAACGCCACGAGCGCCACATACTACCCATAGGCCATCAGTTGGAACCCATGTCCTAAAAGAAGAATATAGCTAGAAATTTAATACCGCCTTGTTATGATTCGTCCGACCAATGTGGCACATACAGAATCGTTTGAAATACGGCATAAAGAAACGTTTATTCTTCATTTATGGAAGAGATTTCACAAACATATTATGAATTTGAATTTGAAAGGAGACTTTTTTGGACACCCTGTAAATTTTAATTATTTTCGCTTCTATGAAATGTCTTGTGGGTTTTTTTGGGGGGGGGATACTTCCTCCTGCAGGTATCGGCATAGCTTCGTGTTTCATGGCGTACATTGTGGCTTTTTACTACAACGTCATCATCGGCTGGAGCTTCTTCTACCTCTTCGCCTCCTTCACATCGAAGCTGCCCTGGACCACCTGTTTCAACAGCTTCAACAGCGACAACTGCTGGCAGATCGACTGGGACACTAACACGACCACGTCTGACCAAACAGTTGACGGATCCGCGGAAGATGAAGTCTTGGCGGTTGCCAACACTGGCGGAGGTCTTCGACCGTTTAACCGGACTTACAATCTCTCGGTGTCTGTATCTTCAACGATGGAATACTTTGAGTGAGTCTAACTAAAAAGGAGCTTTTTCATTTCGTTATTCAAGTCGCTGAAATTTATTCTTTCTAATATTGTCTCCATCTCTATCATGAAATGGTTTACTTTCTTTTGTCGTATCTTGCAGCTGATATGGCTTTTGCTTCTATTTGATTCTTTGTTTGCTTCATATTTCTGTTTTTTATACTACAAATTTTATGGATTAAAAAAAAAAAAACTGCTTATCCATCACAGTTTTCTTTCTATCTCTCTTATATATTGTGGAGTGTTTCTGGTGAAATCCTGCTTTATTGTCATATTTCATTGATCTGGTATCTCTGATGTACTGACCTCTCATCTGCCATCTCTAAAGTACTGGCCTCCCGTTTGACGTCTGTAAAGTACTGGCCTCTCATTTTTTATCTCTAAAGTACTGACCTCTAGTTTGATATCTGTAAAGTACTGGCCTCTCATCTGACATCTCTAATGTACTGGTTTCTGATTCTCGCATATTTTTTTTCATATAAATCTTCATCATCTATGATATAAGGGTTTCTTCTTTCTCTTATTTTGTACAACGGTTTCTTATTTTAAATTCAGTGTTCCATCGATCTCTTATTTGTTATCTCTAATCTATAGATCTATTATTTACCATCTCTAATCTATAGATCTCTTTATTTGCCATCTCTAATCTATAGATTTCTCATTTGTCATCTCTAATTTATAGATCTCTTATTTGTTATCTCTAATCTATAGATCTCTTATTTGCCATCTTTAATCTACGGATCTATTATTTGCTATCTCTAATTTATAGATCTATTATTTGCTATCTCTAATCTATAGATTTCATATTTGCCATCTTTAATATATAGATCTTTTATTTGCGATCTCTACTCTACAGATATCTTATTTACCATCTGTAATAATCTTGGTTTATTTTTTTTTGTCTGTTATGTTAAATGTACCAGCCTCCTATTTGTTATTTCTAGCGTGTTTTCTTTCTTATTTTGTATAATATATCCTTCTCTTATTGATCATCATAAATATACTGATCTCTTGCCTTGTTTTCTACGAGATACAAATTATATTTCATATCTAATGTACCGTATTTGTCTTATTGATTTCAGCTGTAAAGAATTTCATTAAAAATGCGAAACCTTTTTACAGTGGCTATTTGATTTGCAACATAATGGCCACTAGTTATTCGCTCTGGTCTCAATTCGATGTCTAATTCTAACATTTCTGGATCATTTTCTTCATATTCATTCATTTGATAATCAGTATTTCCATCATCGGTTTTCTCATATTTCTTAATTTGCTGTTGCAATTCTAAAAAGCATTTAAATCTTCTTTTGCCAGTTTTTAATTTTTTCACGTCCTCTGCATTTTGATAGTAATATGAAATCTGTAAAGAATCATATAGGCAAAAGTTCCCGAGTAACCAGGTGCTTGCTCTACTCGTTTCTTAAGTCGGTGGTTGGAGATTCAACGTCACTCGAGACGATCCAGTCTATCTTGATGTATTTCAAAAACAAAATAGGAGGGTGAGGGGGGAGGGGGAGGGGGGTGTCCTGCCAACTCCTGGAAGTTTTTGAAGGGAAAATGACCAGGAGTGGTGCTGTTATGTCAATCTCCAGTGTGCCCACTCCCTGTATGAAAGATTGGTATTAACAGCATATCCGCAATTGGATAGATCAGATAACATACAGGCAACTATTTTCGTGTATCAAGACTTTGGCGATGGCCTGGGCATGTAATTCATCACCAAAATATAGCACAGAAATGGACACCTCAGGGGAGTAAGTGTAGACCAAAGGAGGAGACATGGAGAAGAACAACAGAGAGAATGTTGGGGAAACAGAGGGGCTCGCCTGGGCAAGGGCGGAAACAAAGGCGAAGGATAGCCGTTTGTGGATTACCCTTGCGGAAGCCCCATGTGTCTTGGACACATGAAGGTTCAGAGAGAGAGAGAGAGAGAGAGATTTTCATTATCAAAAACTTGGAACAGGACTTATTTTCCGAGGTAAATGTTCGTATTTATTATTATATTCCAGACGTGGCATGTTGGAACTGAACCACAGCAAAGGCTTGGAAGACTTGGGCGTGGTTAAGTGGCAGCTGGCACTATGTACGCTTCTTACCTTCACTGTGCTGTACTTCTGTCTATGGAAGGGAGTAAAAAGTACTGGGAAGGTCAGTGAATGTTTATTCATTCGTTATGTACAGTTCTGGTAGTCGTTGGTGATCATGCTTCTCTATTTTGTCCAGACCTCTTTTCTCTGTTTTGTGTAGTCTTCTCTTCTCTGTTTTGTGTAGCCTTCTCTTCTTTGTTTTGTGTAGTCTTCTCTTCTCTGCTTTGAGTAGCCCTCTCTTCTCTGTTTTGTGTAGCCCTGCTTCTGTCTTGTGCAGCCTTCTCTTCTCTATTTTGTGTAGCCATCTCTTCTCTGTTTTTTTTTTGTAGCCATCTCTTTTCTGTTTTGTGTATCACACATATACTTGTATATCTGATATCTTTGAGCCTTTATTTACACATAATGTCCACAATAACACACGCCGAACTGCTGTGAATGAAGTAAACTGTGATCTAAGGAAACAAATTAATTGCTTATAACAACAATTTTTGAGGGAATAACAATGTGTTTAACGTTAACAAATAACATTAGTACTTGTAATAAAGAGGAAACAACAATGAGGAAAAACTGGAAGAGGTGGAGAGTTTGGAATATCCTGGACCATTACTAACTAATATTGGAGATACAACGAAGGAAATTAAAAGGAGGACATCTATCTTTCTTCAGAAAGTAAAACAACTAAAGAAACTGTGGAGATGAACAGACAGAACTACAAAAATAAGATTTTTAAGGGCATGCATCTTTCCCACCGCAATATGTCCCATCGCCTGTGAGACCTGGACACTTAACAAAACAGCTGAGAAACACATAAATGCCTTTGAAAGTAAATGCTACAGAAGAGTTCTTCAAATATCATGGACACAAAAAAGGACAAATATATCCATACTACAAGAACTTAATATTGAAGAAGGCTGGCTAGTAAAGAGGATTAAACAGAGAAAACTTAAATATTTTGGACACATTAAACGTTGTGATAATTTAGGGAAGACCTTCTTGGAATGATACTTCTTCTTCTTCGTTCGCTTCTACCACCAAGACTGCCCCGTGATCCTACTGAATTTACTCCTGTGGTCCCAGATAGGTGCCATGATTTCCCTGTGGTCCCTGGAAAATTCCAAGTAAGAAATAAGATAACATACGGTTATGGAAGGACCACACGAGATCCACGAGAGGACCACAAGAGTTTCGGAGCATCGCAGGGCTTGAGCTTGTATTCTTGGTGGGTCTCAGAAGCGGGATTGCGTGACATTGTGGTTTTCGTTGCACCAGTTTAATCTAGAGTTGGACTTTCTCACCGGAAAACCTCGAAGTGTTTTGGGATACCAGTGTATCCCCGCCGAGTGAGACGTGGTTGCCTGTCTAGACTGCCCTAGTCCAGTGTCTCCGACTTCAGCAGTTTATGGTCGTGGCTGCTACCCTTCCTAGTTGTGACCAGGACGGAGCTTTTGTCCAGGAGGACGAATCCTCGCCACTGGTAAGTTTCACCCCTGGGTTGCTAGTTTAGGCGTATTATCCCATCTGCCTCAGTATATGTGCGTGTATAGGACGTGGCCGGCCTCTAGAGCAGAGGTGCCGTGATTTGAGTAGTCCTGACCTGGAGGCTACTGGTCACTTCACTTAATCCTTCACCTTTTCCACGACGGCGCTGCGCAGCAACCCTAATCGTATTTTTCTTCACTGGCTGGGAGGAGTTTCACCCCACGCACGGCAGCTGAAGAATCTCGCCAACAGCGGTAGATGAGCTACCAAACATGACTCTCATCTACTCGAACCGTCTGGTTTTGAGGCGCCAGATATTTGCCTTCACCCCTTCTCCTGTCAGTTTAAACAGTTCTGCCATAAGAAGGCCAGGAGCTGGACTTGACTGTCAGAGGCTATTTGAGACACACGCCTTGGAGACATTTAATTGGAGTGGAGACCATATCCCCCACCCCACCTCCGACTATAACTATCCTAAGAACCTTGGAAGGATACGTAATGGGAAAAGGAAAGGGAGGAAAATCAAGGCAAAGATGGCTTCAAGACATCGTTGATAATCTGCAAATGTATGCGTCAGCAGCAGGCCATCTTGCTCACAACCGAGAGGCCTACAGGAGAGCTGTTAGGGAGGCGAAAATTCGGCAAGGGACATGCAAATGACTGACTGATTTGTAATATCTGCACAGTACAGAAATATGGCTACTGTGGTTTCAATTTTTCATCAGTTAACACTGACAAAAAAGAATAAAGAATAAAGGCTTTAATATGTATTGTAAAAGGAAGGATAGTGTAACGAAGGGGCTGCTGTAGAATGACACGTCATGGTTTGTTCTGATGTTAGGACTTTCAGACTACTGACGTCAGCAAAACGGTTCGACTCGCGAACTCATGAAATAGTTCTACTCATATCTGGAGCCGATTTGGTTTGTGGTTTCCAAAGTGGCTTCAGATGGATACTACTCGGTATCAGGAATCGCTTTGTACCAGGAATCGGTTGGTACGAAACAAGTACCCGCTTTAACCAGAAGAACCGAAAGAATCGGTTCCTAATTCGGTTCCTGCTCAACTTTATACCGAAGCCGTCTTTCAAGGCACTGAGAATGTTGGTCTGTGAGGCGAGGTGCAGCAGCCATAGAGCATCAGCAACAAGAGATTTCTCTCTCTCTCTCTCTTTTCTCTCTCTCTCTCTTTCTCTTCTCTCTCTCTCTCCTCTCTCTCTCTCTCTCTCTCTCTCACTGAACCTTAAGTGCCCAGGGCACATGGGGCTTCCACAAGGGTTTTCCACAAATGCCTGTCCTTTGCCTTTTTTCCGCTCTTGCCCAGGTGAGCCCTCTATTGCTCAACATCCTCTCTGTTGTTCTTCTCCATGTCTCCTTTGGTCTACCCTTACTTCTCTTCCCCCGTAGAAACTGAGATTACGTATCGTAAGATGCTATATATACTCAGTATTCCTATATGGTGTAGAAGGCTGGACCTTGAATAAGACAACAGAAAAGAAAATGGAGGCCTTCGAAATGCGGATATCTGTAGAAGGATAAGGGGTATTCCATGGACAGAAAAGAAAACAAACAACGAAGTGCTAAAACTAGGTAGAAGTGAAAAGGGAAATATTGAAAATCATTAAAAACAAGACAGCTAAGACACTTTAGACACGTCACGAGCTACAGTACTGTACTGAAGACCCTTCTTGAGGGCAATATCGAAGGGAAAAGAACAAGAGGACGACAGCGATATAGATGGATAGACAACATCAAGAGATGGACAGGGACAAGCTTGGCCGAGTGTACTACAAAGGCAAGAAACAGAGCAAATGAAGATATACATCGCATCCATCCATCTGTGGGGAGGTGGGATGATGGTGACGATGATGATGATGATGATGATGATGATGATGATGATGGTGACGATGATGATGATGATGATGGTGACAATGACGACGACGACGATGACTATGATGATGATGATGATAATGACGACGACGACGACGATGATGATGATGATGATGACGAGGACGACGATGACGACGACGACGACGACGATGACGATGATGATGATGATCTCTTGTCAGTCAGTATCTTGCTGGTGTACCTGTTTCACGCCTGATTCTCTTCAGGTTGTCTATGTGACAGCTACCCTCCCTTATGTCATTATGACCATCCTTCTAGTCAGGGGCGTCTTACTCCCAGGGGCCGAGGATGGTATTCGCTACTTCATCACTCCAAAAATTGACAGTCTGCGGAAGCCTAAGGTAGGACTCCGGTTTGCTTTGTAGAACGATTTCAATTCATTTTGTAGAACTATTTCAATTCATTTTGTAGAACGATTTCAATTCATTTTGTAGAACGATTTCAGTTCATTTTGTAGAACGATTTCAGTTCATTTTGTAGAACGATTTCAATTCATTTTGTAGAACGATTTCAATTCATTTTTGTAGAACGATTTCAGTTCATTTTGTAGAATGATTTCAGTTCATTTTGTAGAACGATTTCAATTCATTTTGTAGAACGATTTCAATTCATTTTGTAGAACGATTTCAATTCATTTTATAGAACGATTTCAATTCATTTTGTAGAACGATTTCAGCTGAAGACAAATTTCAGCTTATTTTGAATAAAAATTTCACTTAATTCTGTAAAGTGACTTCAGTTTATTTTGTAGAAAAAAATTCACTTAATTCTGTAAAGTGATTTCAGTTTATTTTGTAGAAAAAAATTCACTTAATTCTGTAAAGTGATTTCAGTTTATTTTGTAGAAAAAAATTCAATTAATTCTGTACAGTGATTTCAGCTCAATCCGTAGAACTTCAGGCTGAGTTTCTTTCCAGTTTGCTTGCCCATGGACCCCGTGTTAAGAACTATTGAAATAGAAAAAGTCAGTGCTACCATTAATCTAACCTAGGCAGCCGTTTACTGAACAGACCTCAGAGGTACCCCACTGCGGACCTTTTAGAAACTTAGTTTTAGTCAAGTTAATTTGTTGAAATCTTCTTTGTTTACATACGTTTTTGTTGTTTTTTGTGCTTTGAATTATTATTATTATTATTATTACTATTAATGGCTCTCCAATGCATAGAAACTTTGCAGAGCGCAGAATAACCCACAAGCAATCCGGAAAACAGGATATTGCATGTCTTAGTCAACCTACTTGTCCGTTGGTTGGCCTACTCTTGTCTATCAGTACGTGTTCTCGTTTTGTTTTTATCAACCGACTATTTGATCGCGTTTGTTTTCTCTCCCCCCCCCCCCCCCATTCAGGTGTGGATAGATGCTGCAGTACAGATTTTCTTCTCTGTTGGGTCCGGTTTTGGTACGCACATCGCCTACGCCAGCTACAACAAGTTTCATCATGACTGCAAGCGGTACCTATGGTGTTTTTTTTTCTTTTCTTTTCTTAATTTTTTTTTTGGGGGGGGGGGGGGGGATAAAAATGTTGTTAGTCCTTGATGATATCAATAGAACAAGCGCTTTTCAACGTACCCTCCATTGATGCCCAATAGTCATCAGAACATTTAATGCAGAATTACTATTTAGGGCAGTCCCCGTGCCCAACAAAAAAGTTGCCTAACAAAGACTAGCGTCAGTCTAGAGTCAGTCTAGCGTCAGTCTAGAGTCAGTCTAGCCCCGGTCTAACACCAGTCTAGCCCCAGTATAGCGTCAGTCTAGCCCCAGTCTAGCATCAGTCTAGCCCCAGTATAGCGTCAGTCTAGCCCCAGTATAGCGTTTGTCTACAGTCAGTCTAGCCCCAGTCTAGCATCAGTCTAGCCGCAGTATAGCGTCAGTCTAGAGTCAGTCTAGCCCCTATATAGCGTCAGTCTAGCCCCAGTATAACGTTTGTCTACAGTCAGTCTAGCCCCAGTCTAACATCAGTCTAGCCGCAGTATAGCGTCAGTCTAGAGTCAGTTTAGCCCCAGTATAGCGTCAGTCTAGCCCCAGTATAGCGTCAGTCTAGCCCCAGTATAGCATCAGTCTAGCCCCAGTATAGCGTCAGTCTAGCCCAAGTATAGCATTTGTCTAGAGTCAGTCTAGCTCCAGTCTAGCATCAGTCTAGCCCCAGTATAGCATCAGTCTAGCCCTAGTATAGCGTCAGTCTAGAGTCAGTCTAGCATCAGTATAGCGTCAGTCTAGCCCCAGTATAGCTTTACTCTAGAGTCAGTCTAGCATCAGTCTAGCCCCAGTCTACAGTCAGTCTAGCCCCAGTCTAGCATCAGTCTAGCCCCAGTATAGCGTTAGTCTAGCATCAGTCTAGTCCCAGTATAGCGTTAGAGTCAGTCTAGCTCCACTATAGCGTTAGTCTAGCCCCAGTATAGCGTTAGTCTAGAGTCAGTCTAGCCCCAGTATAGCGTCAGTCTAGCCCCAGTATAGCGTTTGTCTAGCCCAGTATAGCATCAGTCTAGCCCCAGTATAGCGTCAGTCTAGCCCCAGTATAGCGTCAGTCTAGTGTCAGTCTAGCCCCAGTATAGCGTCAGTCTAGCCCCAGTATAGTGTCAGTCTAGCCCTAGTATAGCGTTTGTCTAGAGTCAGTCTAGCCCCAGTATAGCTTCAGTCTAGCCCCAGTCTTGCGTCAGCCTAGAGTCAGTTTAGAGTCAGTCTTGCCCCAGTATAGCGTTAGTCTAGCCCCAGTCTAGCGTCAGTCTAGAGTCAGTCTAGCCCCAGTCTAGCGTCAGTCTAGAGTCAGTCTAGCCCCAGTATAGTGTTAGTCTAGAGTCAGTCTGGCGTCATAGAAAGTGAGAGATCAGAGAAAGGTTCAAACGTTCAAAATCAGACTATGGCGTCATTGCATTCAGGACAGCCTCATATATATATATATATATATATATATATATATATATATATATATATGCCCCGACGCATGCCGCAGCTTCCATCCAAGAGTATGTTTGCTGATAGTTCCCATCAAGTGTTGGTTGTTTACGACGCGTTTTCTGCCACACAGTTCAAGTTTCCTACCTGCACCTTCAGTCTATCCTAGCTCCAGCAATCTCTTCATTCACAGCTACATTGTTCTTCTATTCTCGCTCTTCATTTTCTCGCAGTCTTTTCCATACTGAAAGAATGAGAACGAATGAACGAACAGAGAGAAAGAGAAGAGAGAGAAAGAGAGAGAGAAACATAGAGAGAAAGATACAGAAAGAGAGAGAGAAAGATAGAAAAGGAGAGAGAGAAAGGTAGAGAAAGAGAGAGAGAGAGAAAGAAAGAAAGAAAGAAGAGAGGATGTGAGAGAGAAAAATAGAGAAAGAGAGAAAGAGAGAGAGAGAGAGAAAGAGAGAGGAAGATAAAAAGAGAGAGAGAGAGAACGAACGAACGAAAAAAAAACTTTATTTTCAAAAGCATACAGGCTCGTCTGCCCTTCATCATAGATCTTCGAATCTGTCACAAGCATCATATTTTCGACATATCAAACGTGAAAATTAAAAGAAAAACTAAAAAAATAAATCATCTCTTGTCCATACACGTCATTTATGTAACTACACGCGGTAAACTTATATCACATTCTCGCATTCATTATAACAAACAATTTATAGATCAACACCATAATAAATACAACAGTCAAGCCATATTTCACATTAAACTAATTTAGACTTTTGGTAATGCACATGCCTATACTTTTTTTAAATACGCAAATACATGCAGACACATATTTAACATAACACGTCACCAATATATATATATATAACGTACAGCTTAGGAACACATAAATGCCTTTGAATGTAAATACTACAGAAGAGTTCTTCAAATATCATGGACACGAAAAAGAACAAATTTATCCATACTACAAGAGCTTAATATTGAAGAAGGCTGGCTAGTAAAGAGGATTAAACAAAGAAAACTTAAATATTCTGGACACATTAAACGTCATGGTAATCTAGAGAAGACCGTATTGGAAGGGCACATAATGGGAAAAAGAAAGAGAGGAAGACCAAGGCGAAGGTGGCTGCAAGACATCGCTGATGATCTGCAAATGGATGCATCAGCAGCAGGCCATCTTGCTCACAACCGAGAGGCCTACAGGAGTGCTGTTAAGGGAGGCAAAGTTCCGCAAGGGACATGTAAATGAATGATTGAATGAAAAATTAATATAACATACCATGGAGAGAGAGAGAGAGATTTTAACTATTGATAATTCTCTCAAGCATGAATATGAATATTCATGAACTGCTGACAACCACCTCTATCATAAATAATTTATAGTTTCAGGAACATTTTTGTTATAAACAGGAAACAGTGAAGCTTTCGTACAGTAAAGTAACAGAACACAATTTTGTAGAATTAGACCTCGAAAACTTCGTAGACAAAAGCACTTTTCGACGTTGGAGAAAGAAAAATCACCTAGGATTCGAACCACGGACTCCGGTAAGACTAACAGCGGTCTAGCCACGAGAGATAGTGCACCAACAAACTTCGCTATCTAGCAGCCCCCCCCCCCCCCACCACCACCACTAAAAAAAAATAGTGTTTGAAAGTGAAGCCTTTAGTACCTGTTCATTGGAAACGAAGATTGTGAAGCCCGGAAAGAAACGAGCTCACGACACAGAAATTCCGTAGCTTAGATTCAATCTCTCTGCCAGCTACCAACTTTTTCAGACACAAACATGCGCACACGGTCTCCTGCCATGTCTAGTGCATACTGGACAACGACAACAGACGAACGAATACTTTTTACATAATTTGTATACTGTTCAGAAAACAGAAACGCAACAAATACGATGTTGCGATTTAAACTGAAGTTTGCTGATCAGACAAGGGCAAATTGCCTGAAACGTTCACTTGGACATCAACTTCACGTGCTGACCTGAATTGTACTCCGCAGATGATTCATGGCCACAGAAAAGCGACACTAGTCAAAACACCACTTTTGACAATAACTCATGACAAGTTCACGAGAATCCCGTGAACATTACTGAACACAAAATCACTGACCGTGTTTTGAATGCCTATAAAAGATTGACGCTCCTCGAATCAATTCATTTGAAAATTCAATGCGCAAGTTTGGCTCATCTCACTACAGAACAACGACTCATCATCATTAGACGTTTACAGACTGGACAGTCACAAAGTGTAGTGGCCAGACAATTTAATGTGGTTAGAAGCACCATTAGTCGCCTTTGGAGACGATTTCAGGAAACTGGCTCAGCTGCAGACCGGCCGTGCAGCGGAAGACCCATAGTCACAACTCCTGCCGAAGACCACTTCATACGGCTGCGTCACCTCAGGAATCGATTTGTATTTACGTCCTCAACAGTCCAGTCAATGACAGCAGCTCATCGAATTTCAGATCAAACGGTCAGGAACCGGCTGCATAACGCTGGTCTCTGGGTAGAAGACCCTACAGATGTCCTGTTCTTACAGACCGGCATAGCCAGAACCGACTGCAGTGCGCGAACCAGCATCGTCAGTGGACCGTTGCGAATGATTGAAGAAGGGTTTGGTTTAGTGATGAATCATTCTTTCTGCTCCAGCGATATGATAGAGTCCATGAGTGCTACCCCCAGAACTGCGTGGATGAGGCTTCTCCACATAGTGGTGGAGGTGTACTGGTGTGGGGGGACAATCAATTTCATGGGAAGAAGTGACCTGGTGCAAACTGAATGACGCCTGAATGCCCAACTGGTACGTCTCTGAAATTCTTCATCCTCACGTCCTTCCACTTCTGGCTCCACCATGGTCGATTTTTTAACAAGATAACACTCGACCTCATATGGCACAACTCATCACACAGTTGCTTGCTGACAACAACGTCCAGACCATTCCGTGGCCATCCTTGTCATCAGACATGAACCCAGTAGAACACTTATGGGATTAACTCAATAGACAAGTCCGCCAGCGAGAAGTGGCGCCAACCAATCTCCGACAGTTGTCTCTTGCACTGCGGAAAGAGTGGACAGCTATCCCACAACAACAGATCCAACGGCTAATCGCATCCATGTCAAGGAGATGTCGTTCTCTGATACAGGCCAGAGGAGGCCATACACCTTACTGAAATGGAGGCCTCAGTTGCAAAGAATAAAAGTCCAAACCAAATTTAATTAACATAATTTCATTGTTAAAGTCTTAAAGTTTCTTCATGCCAAGATTGAAACATTAATTCTGTAAAATAAAATTTTGATACAAGTTTGAAATTTGGTGTCCATTACGACTACAGTAGTGTTGCGTTTTTTTTAAAACAGTATAGATTCCGCCATATTTTATACTCTGTCGAACTGCTCGACTACACCCGACTGAAACCATCTATTCTTTATCTCCCTTTACCTTCAAACAGGGACTGTATAGTGACAGTGGCAGTCAACTCTTTCACAAGTCTATTCAGCGGTTTTGTCATATTTTCCTATCTGGGCTACATGTCACTGAAGACGCACAAAGATATCGATAAAGTGGCTACAGAAGGTAAGTGCCGTTATTTGCTAGTGTCTCTATAACGATCTTTTACAATTTTATGAAAGGGAAAGAAAAGGCAACAAAAGAAACTTGCAGAGAATCGAGTGGCGGGTGTAAGAGTCTAGACTGTGCCGTTTTAGACGGTTCGTAGGCCACCAGCTGAAACTGTAAAAAGAAAGGGGGCCTAGCTCTGTTACTGGTCCTGGAGAGCGGCTTCATTACACTCGGAGCCCGCCCACACATTGTTGGGCCTTTGACATCAGGATGTCCTTCAGAGTTTTTAGGGAGATGACTCCCCAATGTTGTGTTGACTGCGTGTTGCCTGTGATCTAGCGTTTAGTTGGGATTTGCAACCACTGTCCTTGGCTACATGTACCGCATTGAGTCGGATGTGACAGGTACTTTGGAGGAAGTTGCTTTGTATTTGTTCGTCGAAGTGTTGCTTGTTGGACTTGTATAGGTCCGATTTGTCCATTTTGATGAAGCCCTCTGGTTTGGCACTTTGCTTTGTTGTTTCAGTCGACTCCGGCATGGCCTGGATAGTATATCCACGTGATGTTTTTTTTAATGTGGGAGTTATTAATTAATGTCTTGCCATTCACTTCCAATGGCTTTTTGTTCATTATCATCATCATCAGGTGCCGTGCCGACTGGCGTTGTATATTATGCGTCTCCAGAGTACCCGATCCTTCATGCAGGCTATTAGCTCGGTTGATGATCTCCTCTCACACTATCTTGTCAGACTTCCAGTATCATTTCTCTTTGTCTTCCCCTGGCTCTTCTTCCCTCTGTTTTTCCTGTTGTTATAATATTTTCAATGCCAACTTTTCTCATTCATGTCCTATGAAAGTATATTGTCTCTCTTATTTTTTTTTACAAGATTTTTTTTTGTCTCTCCACCTCTTCTCATAAATTCTTCATTAGTTATTTTTTCTGTCCATGGAATTCGCAACATTCTTCTAATAAACCACATTTCTACTGCTTCCGATGACTTTTGTGCAGACCTGCCTATTGTCTATGATTCACTTCCATAAAATAAGATAGGTTTTTGTGTTACATGCCTTAGTTTTTGTGTTACAAGCTTTAGTTTTTGTGTTGCATGCCTTAGTTTTTGTGTTACAGGCCTTAGTTTTTGTGTTACAGGCCTTAGTTTGTTACAGGCTTTAGTTTTTGTGTTACATGCCTTAGTTTTTGTGCTACAGGCTTTAGTTTTTGTGTTGCAAGCCTTAGTTTTTGTTAGAGACCTTAGTTTTTGTGTTACAGGCTTTAGTTTTTGTGTTACAGGCTTTAGTTTTTGTGTTACAGGCCTTAGCTTTTGTGTTACAGGCCTTAGTTTTTGTGTTACAGGCTTTAGTTTTTGTGTTGCGTGCCTTAGTTGTGTGTTACAGGCCTTAGTTTTTGTGCTACAGGCTTTAGTTTTTGTGTTACAGGCTTTAGTTTTTGTTAGAGACCTTAGTTTTTGTTACAGGCCTTAGTTTTTGTGTTACAGGCCTTAGTTTTTGTGTTACAGGCCTTAGTTTTTGTGTTACAGGCCCTAGTTTTTGTTAGAGACCTTAGTTTTTGTTAGAGACCTTAGTTTTTGTGTTACAGGCCTTAGTTTTTTGTGTTACAGGCCTTAGTTTCTGTATTACATGCCTTAGTTTCTGTGCCTAAAGGTGATGATTGGTTACGGGTTGACCGATTCAGCTAACAAAGGTTATTATACAGAAGGTCTGTGAATGTAGAGACTGGACACAGGGGGCAGTTGAGCTTTGGGTTCAAGATCCCATCCGGCATTACGGTGGGTCTTTCGGCATCACTGTGGGTCTTCCAGCATTACTGTGAATCTTCCAGCATCACTGTGGGTCTTCCATCATCACTGTGGGTCTTCCATCATCACTGTGGGTCTTCCATCATCACTGTGGGTCTTCTATCATCACTATGAGTCTTCCATCATCACTGTGGGTCTTCCGACACAGACACAGATGGCTCAGTGACTCGGAACAGCAGAAGTGGCTGGGGTTTTGTTATCCACCGAAATGGAAGAGCACAAGGTTCGAGAGCCTTTGAAGTCACCACATCAAGCATGCGAATGGAAATTAAGGCTGTGTCGGCGGCAATGTGATGGTTAGTTGCTCATGATGTTATTAATCGTGCCATTGAGACTGATTCTTTATAAGATTTAGAAGAATTTGCTTGGAAAAGAACTGGTTCATCTGTTAGCCAGTCAGCTGTAACAACCTTAACGTGGGTTTACTGTCCAGGGCATGCGGGAATACGTGGCAATGATGTGAGAGACAGACTTGCTGGGCGGGCTAAAATAAATGGCAGACTGTCAACGGACAAGGGGGACATTGCTAAAGCTGTACTGGACAGACGGAGGGAAAATGAAGATCGAGAATGGAAGAACAATGTGGCTGTGAAGAGATTGCTGGAGCTAGGACAGATTAAAGGTGCCGGCAGGAAATTCGAACTGTGTGGCAGAAAACGCGTCGTAAACAACCAACACTCTTGGATGGATGCTGCGGCATGCGGCGGGGCATATATGGGGTTGCCCCGAATGCGGTGAAGCCAGAGTCTGAACTTTGAACTTTGATTTTGTTCAAGACAGACTGGTTTAAAGAATTATTTTTAGTTGGAGATAAGAGAAAATATAACTCTTGCTTTTGCCATATACCACCTGGCTAAAATTTTGTTTATTATTCATCCTTTTGGTGGCGTCCTCCACTGGAGAGATTAAATGGGAAAAAAAAATTCTTTCCCGCCTTCACTAGGGTCTTTATTAGAACTGGTAAATTGTATGGCGGGGTGGGGGAAATGGGGCAGACGGCGGTGATTAGTTGTGGGAGGGGGGGGGGGTCGTATAAAGTGAAGAATGAGCAGCAGAAAATATTTTAATGAAAGGTTACCACAGAGGCAAAAGATTTAAGAAAGGATGATATAAAGGATACTATAATGGTACCCATATTTTCTTTTACCTGCTCCTTTTGAAACAAGTAGAGGATACTATAATAGTATCTATATTTTCCTTTATCTGTTCATTTTAAAACATTTAGAGAATACTGTAATAGCATCTATATTTTCCTTTAAATGTTTCTGTAGAAACATTTAGAGGATACTATAATAGTATCTATATTTTCCTTTACGTGTTTCTTTATAAACATTTAGAGGATACTATAATAGTATCTATATTTTCCTTTACCTGTCTTATGCTGTTGAAGTATATTAGGGGGATAGTATTTATATTTTCCTCTAACTATTTCTTTTGAAGCATACATAGAATACTGTAATATTATCCATATTTTACTTTACCTGTTCTATGCTGCTGAAACATATAGAGGATACTCTAATAGTATCCATATTTTACATTACCTGTTCTACGCTGTTGAAACATATAGAGTATCCATATTTTTTATCGTCGGCACACTTGATGATGATGATAATGATGATGATTGCCGCTCCTTCTCTGAATTTAAGATTAACCAGGAAGACAGTACCAGTTTTTGTAGCCGAACTAACTGAAATGTCTCGGTCCAGGGTCTAAGTCTCAACCAACGACATGCGAGCGCTATACAGTACCCGCTTCGCTACTCACACTCTCCCCTTCAAAACAAAACCGCTGTTACAGAATGGCTGTCTCAGTCTTCAATTTCCTGTTTTCCAATTCGCTGCCCTCCACTTATAAGACAGACCCATTTTGTTGTAAGCAGATAATTTATTCGATGATAATCTTGCTTTATTTGGGAATTATATTTTTTCATTGCTTCTTTGAAACTGATCATTTTCATGAATTTTTAATAACCTTTAACCCTTCAGCATGAATTTTGAGACTAATCTTTTATCAACTTTTTTTTTTAACACGAATCATTTTTTTCATAGTTGATTTCATTCTCATAGCCTATTTGACACTGTTTTTCTTTGTCTATTTGACACTGATTCTCATAGTCTGACGCCATTTTTAATAAATTACTCGACACTATTTTTAATAGTCTATTTAACACTGTTTATAGTAGTCTATTTGACACTTTTTTCGTAGTCTATTTTACACTATTTTTCATAATCTATTTGACACTATTTTTCAGTCTATGTGACATTGTTTTTCATAGTCTATTTTACACTATTTTCATAGTATATTTGACACTGTTTTTCATAGTCTATTTGACACTATGTTTCATAGACTATTTGACACTTATAATAGTGTATTTGATATTATGTTTCATAGATTATTTGACACTTATAATGGTCTATTTGATACTATGTTTCATAGACTATTTGACACTTATAATGGTCTATTTGACACTGTTTTTCACATCTTATTTTATACTTTTTTTTCAGGTCCTGGTCTCGTTTTTATCGTTTACCCAGAAGCCATTGCGACACTACCAGGTTCCGTTGGTTGGGCTATTATCTTCTTTTTTATGCTCCTGGCACTGGGATTAGACAGCGCAGTAAGTTCAAATCATCATTACCATCATCATCATCATCATCACGATCAAAAAGTTATATATGGGAGACAAAAGCTGGCCCAGGTACTGGGTCTTCGCTCCTTTACCAAAGCTAGTTTGTATAGTTATTTATAGCTCAATGAATAAAGTATCCGAGGAGAAAATGTAACGCTATTTATAATTGTCTTTCTTTGTCTTGTCTTGCCTTTACGTGTCTTGTCTTGTCTTGTCTTGCCTTTCCTTGTCTTGTCTTGTCTTGCCTTTCCTTATCTTGTCTTGTCTTGCCTTTTTTTGTCTTGTCTTGTCTTGTCTTTCCTTGCCTTGCCTTTCCTTGTCTTGTCTTGTCTTGCCTTTCCTTGTCTTGTCTTTCCTTTTCTTGTCTTGTCTTGTCTTGTCTTGCCTTTATGTGTCTTGTCTTGTATTGTCTTGTCTTTCTTTATCTTGTCTTGGCTTGTCTTGTATTATCTTGTCTTGCCTTTCCTTGTCATGTCTTTCCTTTTCTTGTGTTGTCTTGTCTTGCCTATCCTTGTCTTGTCTTGTCTTGCCTATCCTTGTCTTGTCTTTCTTTGTCTTGTCATGTCTTGCCTTTACTTGCCTTGTCTTGCCTTTGTTTGTCTTGTCTTGCCTTTCCTTGTCTGGTCTTGTCCTGTCTTATCTTGCCTTTCCTTGTCTTGTCTTGGCTTGCCTTTCCTTGTCTTGTCTTGCCTTTCCTTGTCTTGTCTCGTCTCGTTTTCTTCCTCATATATCTGCCAGAGCTGAGTGGACAAACAGCCGTCTTAGCAGGTCTCGGTGGTTTGGTTCACATCAGAGTATATTTAAGGTATCTGTTATTTCTTCCATCCACATTCTTCGTGGCTGATCTCAGTTTTTGTTTCCTTCTATTCTTAGCATGAATATTTTCCATGACCTGCTGTAATGTTGTCTTATTAAGTTTATTCTGCTTCGTTTTTCATACCTGGTTCGCGAACTCCTAAGAAACCTCGTGACCCTCAGAGATCTGTGAGATGCTGGTCTATGACCGCTTCACGAGGCAGGAAGATGCTGCTCGTATATTCACGTTTCTAACTTACCAGAAGCTCCTGGCTGTTTGTTCACTGAATTCGATATTCTTTCTTATATTAACGTAACCGAGTCCTTGATCTTGCTTCGTGTTTGTCGCCCTTGCTCGTCCACCACGTCAGGCATGACGATTTTCTAAGAGGAACCCCCACAAGCAAGCAGAAACACGATCCATTCTAATGAGTGTCCCTGTGGCTATGGTATCCTAACGCCAAAACATCTCCTACAGACTGCCCGACCCACTTAAACCTTTGAGCACACATCTGGCTCGAGGGACAGGAAATAAAAGAAGATCCACGGGGCTCACACCCAGGCCTGAAGAAGCTGGCGGATTTTATTTGTGCGACTGGGCTGCAGATGACCAACGGCCTGGTTAGCAGAGTGGTTAGGCTAATCCGGTTGTACCGGGTTCAGTCCCAGCAGTGAGGGTTTTGTTTCCGGTACACATCAAAAAAGGCCCCCAGGATTCACCCAGCTTCTAAAACTTGGGTACCAGAGAAATCTAGGAAGGTAAAGCGGCCAGGCGTGATACTGACCATATCACACTTTCATGTGCCGAAGGTCATGGAAGATACGGGCCTAACACCGTAGTCCCAAATATGCCTTAATGGCATGGAAACGGGAATTTTACCTACCTGCAGATGACCAGACTTCCTCGAAGAAGAAGAAGAAGAAGAAGAAGTACAAGAACCATATAATGGTAACTTTAGCAGTTTAATCCATCGAGAAAAAATATGACCATAATTTCAAGGTAGAAAGTCCATTTTCTTAACGCAATTCATTCACAACAGTCGGTTAACTTTGAATAACTTTTCTATATACGCACGCTGCGGGCCGACTATGGCGATCTAAATAACCTGTAGGCCATAGTTCAAACTGTATGTTTGTGTGTGTGTGTGTGTGTTTTTTTTTCCTCCCAAAGTTTGGCGGATTGGAGTCACCTCTAACAGGAATCAGAGACGAGCTGTCGCAGCTGATGAAGTATCGCTACTTCCGGGAGATCCTGACATTCATCGTCATCCTGTCCGCGTTCATATTCTCCATTCCATGTATCATGCAGGTAAGATATCGTTCCACGTGCTTTTTTTTTTTTTGTTAATTGTTCGTCTGATCTCTCTGTTGTTCGTGTTGATGTTGAAGTATAGACAACATCGTGGAGTGGGTTGCCATGGTTTGCTTCATAACCTGGAGTATGTCCATAAAACGATCTTCTTAGAGATCCCATCACCAATTTTCGTCAGTCTGCATGGAGGAGTTTATCAATCCGCTATTAAGAGCCCGTTAAGAGATGGGATACTGTCATTTCTGGTTTGCTGATCCCGATAATGGTTTGCTGGTCCTTATAATGCTTTGCTGGTCCTGATAATGGTTTGCTGGTCCTGATAATGGTTTGCTGGTCCTGATAATAGTTTTCTGGTCCTGATAATGGTTTGCTGGTTCTGATAACCGTGGAGTAATCTCTACCACAATCACTGTTGCTTCGGTTTAGTTCGCGTAACCTAATCTATGTGAACCACAGAAAGTTATATACAGATTTTTGAGCTACATTGTTTATATGTTGTGCAAAATGCGGTTTCTTTCACCTCTCAAAAGATAGTATTGTATCAGACAGACGTCTGCTGTTTGTTGAAGCGACACAACTTCTACGAAACTGAAGCAGATGTATTTGAACTACTCTTGGGAATAGTTTAGTGTGATATTGAAGCAGGTAGATGTCTGCTGATTGTCAGAACAGCATGGTACATTTTTCCCCTAGCTATCATTTCTCATCAGTAGATCAATGCTAAGATCACTGGAGGCAACAAAGATGTGGTTTCTGAGAAGAATGTTAAGAGTATCAAAGAGAGCTAGGATTATACACAGGGAGTGCCCAACATAAACACTTTTAGAAATGAACCTAATTAAATCCATTTAACTAGAAAAAGTGGGGGGGGGGGAGCTCGGCTTGAAAACATCATAACAACAGGAAAGGTAAATGGGAAGAGAGACAGTGGAAGATGAAGAGAAAAAAAGAAAATCATGGACAGTCTAACACGGCGGAATAATTTGTAAAAAGTCGCCAGCGGAGCTGATGGAAAATATGAAGGACCGAGATCTCCGGGGAAGCATGGCCACCAGCGAATACCAGCAGCATGATGATGATGATGATGATGGTCTTCTCTCGCTACTGACAAATTCTAGACTGGCATAACCTGCCACACTAACGATACGCCACGTTTTGTACTGTAAGGCCCAGTCAGTCATTCTCATGTCCCTTGCAGAACTTTGCCTCCCCAACAGCTCTCCTGCACGCCTCTCGGTTGTAAGCAAGATTCCCTGCTGCTGATGCATCCATTCGTAGTTTATCAACGATGTCTTGCAGCCACCTTCGCCTTGGTCTTCCTCTCTTTCTTTTTCCCATTATGTATCCTTCCAAAACAGTCTTCTCTAAATTATCAAGACGTTTAATGTGTCCAGAATATTTAAATTTTCTCTGTTTGGCCCAGTAGTTTATCACAAATGATTCCGGGCCTCTCGTCTGGCATCCATTGCTTCCAAAAATGACGCTGCCCTGGTGCGCCCATTCGTTCAACAGTGAATAAAGAATTTGGCTTCATTTAATTGCCCTTTTTTTAAAAGAACTAGAAATAAGTTAAAACAATCAGAGGACAGGGGAACAAACCCCAAGAAAAACAGAAAGTAACAGAGAAATATCAAACATACATCATGAGCGAATAACATCTGTTGTCTTTAATCCTCAGGGCGGGATGTATGTCTTTACCATACTCGACACATTCGCTGCTGGTACCTCCATCGTGTTCATTGTTCTGTGTGAGGTTGTTGCTGTTTCTTGGTTCTACGGTCAGTGAGTACAGAAAACAGGGCTGTTTACATGCTGTTTTATAATTCTTTGTTCTTGTCTGTTATGCGTATATTTACAGCACGAAGACGCTGCAAATTGATTGGCCGTGTCCGGCGAAGGGGCTCGGCAACGTCGAAACTAACTAGCTTACTAACTAATCAACCAAACAACCAACCAACTAATCAACCAATCAAAGAACTGACTAACTAACTAATTAACCATCTAAGAAACTAATTAGCTAGTTAACCAAATTAACTAATTAGCTAACTAAACTAAGTAACTAACTAACTAGAATATCTAAACTAACTAACTAGCCAGACTAACTAGACTAACTAACTAAACTAACTAACTAACTAACTACTAGACTAACTAAACTAGCTAGCTAACTAGACTAACTAAACTAACTAACTAGACTAACTAAACTAGCTAACTAATTAACTCAATCAATCAAGTGCCGTGCCGCGCGGCGTAGGCGATCATTTCTTTCCATAATTCCCTAAAATTAGACTTGATTATGAGATCCGCCAGTGACTTTCTTCCTAGCCACACTGACAGCCCATCGAGTAATTTCTCTCTCTGTCTTCCTCTGTCTCTTCTTCCCTCAATTTTTCCAGTTGCCATAATGTGTTCAAATTTTCCTCTTCTCAGAAAATGTCCTATAAATCTCGCTTGTCTGCCTCTGATCTTTGTTGTAATTTGCCTTTTAACTCCAGCCTCTCTTAAAACATCTTTGTTGGTTATCTTAGCTGTCCATGGGTACCTTCAACATCCTTCTTATGAACCATATTTCCATTGCCTCCATTTCTCGCTGTACTCTCTTATTCATGGAATAACTAACTAGACTAACTAACTAACTAACTAACTAACTAAACTAGCTAACTAACTAACTAACTAAACTAGCTAACTAATTAACTAGACTAACTAAACTAGCTAACTAATTAACTAGGCTAACTAAACTAGCTAACTAACTAATTAACTAGGCTAACTAAACTAGCTAACTAACTAACTAATAACATACTACTAATTAACTAAACTAACTAGACTAACTAACTAAACTAGCTATCTAACTAAACCAAACAAAACTAACAAAACTAACTCTCTCTTTGAAAATAAATTTAATTCGTTCGTTTTCAGCATGATTGTACTCATTTCTTCCATGAACAACGAACTAATGAATGTACAAGGAGTATAATTTTAAAGTGTAAAAAAAAAAACTTACGTAGGATAGCCTAACACTGCATTCTCTCTCTCTCTGTCTCTCTGTCTGTCTCTCTCTCTCTCTCTCTCTCTCTCTCTCTCTCTCTCTCTCTCTCTCTCTCTCTCTCTCAAGATTTACACTGTTGCACACATTCACGAACTATTTAGTTCGCACTTGACGATAAGAGGAAAGGTTTAAAAGAACAAAACGTGTACGTTTATTTTCCTACATGCACATTCGAACACATGATGCTGCAAGCAACAGGAGAGTTATAATAATGTTCTCGTGTAATAAGTATAGAATTCCCTCTGCATTCTTGAGGTTAATGCAGCCATATTACACAGAGAATGGTCGAGGGTTCGAATCCTCAACTGAGCAGGATTCCCCCCGATATTACGGCCCCAAGGCCGACCCAGCCTAGTAAAATGGGTACCAGAGAAAATCTGGGAAGGAAAGGCAGCGAGGAAAGGAACTGGCCACCCTAGCTTATACCCAGCGTAATGAGAAACACAGGCCACTTTAATGAGTGTCCCTGTGGCTTGTGGTATACTCACACCAAAACATCTCCTGCAGACCTGGCCAACCCACTCAAACATCCGTGCACAGATCTGGCTCGAGGGACAGGAACTTAAAAGAAGATACACGGGGCCCATACCCAGGCCTGGAGAAGCTGGCCGATTTCATTTGGGTGACTGGGCTGCAGAAGAAGAATCTTTATTTATTTTTCAAGGGTAAAGAATTGGACACGCAGGCCCGTCTTACATTCTGGCCTTCATCACTCCATCTTTCATTCTTCCCTGACACTGAAGAAGAAGAAGAAGAAGGAGGAGGAGGAGGTCTCTAACCTTTAATACCCTACGGCATTTGTTATGGGAAAAGATACACAGAATGAGCGAGTGAAGAAGGGAGAAGAGAAAGAAAGGGCAATACAGCGGAAAATATAGGGAAAGAGAAAGAGTGGAGACAGAGAAATAACGAAAAATAAAAGAGAATGGTGGGAGAGGGGGAGGAGGAGAATGAAATATAGTGATTGATTTATCTTTATTTCAAAAGGGTTAAGAGAGAGAGAGAGAATGAATGAATGAATGAATAATCTTTATTTTTCAAGGGTAAAGAATTGGGCACGCAGGCCCGTCTTACATTCTGCCCTTCATCACTCCATCTTTCATTCTTCCCACACACAGAGGGAAAGAGAGAGAGAGGGAGAGAGAGAGCGAGAGAGAGAGAAGGAGAAGAGAAAGGAACAGAGATGAAAAGAGAGAAAAAAATCAGAGAAATAGAGATACATACAGAGACAGAGAGAAAGAGAGAGAGATACAGAGAGAGATATACAGAGAAAGAGATATATACAGAGAGGGATACAGAGATAGATATACAAAGAGAGAGTACACACATGTATGTATATATATATATGTATTTATATATATATATATATTATATATGCATACAGAGAGAGATACAGAGAGAGCAATACTTTTTAAAGGGTATGCAAGAATGACCGTGCTAGCATGATGATGGGACCTGATAGAACCAGAGGCGGCCAAGACCCTGCCCTGCCTCTCATTCATGCTTTTAGTAACATTTCTTCAGTCTGACAAGCAGTGTAGGGCTTCTCATGATCCCCCATCTGGATCAAGAACCTTTTTGGGGGGGAGAGGGGTACGCCTATAGTCTTCAGAGAAGACGCTGTAATTCATTACATTTCCCGCAGTGCCGTCTTAACGCAAGGGCCCAGGTGGGCCCCAAGTGCATGAGGCCCAACTAGCCCATGAAAATCTATGAATTCTCAACATTACTTTCATATGTTAGAAAGGAATGGTAGGGGGCCCAGTGCATTTCTTTGCCAAGGGGCCCCCGATGCTGTTAGGACGGCCCTGCTTTTCCGATACCATGCTTGAGTGCTTCTAACGAGATCATGTCTTTGGCAACAAAGGAAGATCACTTCGCGTTTCTAGACAGGTTAGAAGACGTACATGAAAGGAAAAAGTCGATTCTGAGATCTGCGTGATGAGAGAAATAGCTACACTCAGAACTGTAAAACGTGCTGTTATCAATCAAAGTTGTCATTATTTAAGTCATTCCTGGTCGCCTTCCTCTGCCAGGGATGCCCCAGTTCTGCGCCGACGTGGAGAAGATGACGGGAGAGAAGCCAAGCATTTACTGGAGAATATGCTGGAAGTTTATCTGCCCTTTACTTCTTACAGTAAGTTCTGTTCTCATTTAAGCGTGTTTTACCATAAAACGAAATTGTTTCCCCTAGTTGCTGCACAACCACTGACAACAATTATTGAGGAAAGATGCTGGCGATGGTTGGGACATGTGCTCCGAATGACTGACAACTCACTACCAAAAATAGCACTAAGATGGACACCGCAGGGGAGCAGAAGTAAGGGTAGACCAAAAGAGACATGGAGAAGAACAACAGAAAGGATGTTGAGCAATAGAGGGCTCACCTTGGCAAGAGCAGAAAAAAAAGGCGAAGGACAGGCATCTGTGGAAAACCTTTGCGGAAGCCCCATGTGCCCTCGGCACTTAAGGCTCAGAGAGAGAGAGAGAGAGAGAGAGAGAGAGAGAGAGAGAGAGTTGCTGCACATTTATTAGTGTTCTAATTCCTAGCCTGCCTTGAACCGCAGGTTTTCAAAATTACAGTTATGGTTTTCTTTTCTTCTTCTTCCACATTCAAACGTCAGCTGGGATATCTCTGAAGAATGCTGCCGTTTGTCTTAGGCTGTTAAGATCACCAAACAGCCTGTCATGGACTGGTACAGGTGAAGGCCAAAAGTGCCGTCTCGGTTCTTCAAATGAAGGGCAGCTCCTGTAACAGGCGCCGGGCTGTCATTCTGTCAGTATCACAAGTGAATTGATCAGTTGTGCCTATCTTGAGCCTGTTGAATATGTGTCTCAATCTGTTGTGGCCTGTTCTGAGTCTGAAGATCTTGACCTGCTCTTCTCGGCTGAGCTGGTAGTAGGCATTGTTCTTCTGGTGTCCTGGATGTTCTTTGTTTTTTTTTTCATTTGTTCTTGTGTTTGCCCTTGTATCTGGCTTCAAGGTCTAGCTCTATAACTGAATGTACATAGTTTTAAACTGCCACAAAAGCTGAACGTAAATATTACATAATTTCTGGGGAAAGAATTAAGGCAGAATTTTTTTTAATCCCGTGATAAGAGAAATGGAGAGAAATGATGTTAGTAATAAAGTAGATTGAGGTGTGCTGTTCAATTTTACAAAAAGATAGAAAGAATGAGGAAAGTGTGCAAGAACAAGAACGGCAGAAAGTTATATGAGTACGTCTAAAATGTACGAAAAGCCAAAATTTCGACAAACAGTTTTTTTTCCAAAGGATCACGTACAAAAATAACAATAAAAAATTTTTAAAACACCAGAAACAGAAGAAAAATTAAACACTTAGCTTTTTTTATATCCTCCTTGTAAGAAATACAGGCACAAAGTGCATTAGCTACGTGTTTTATTTTTTCTTCTATTTTTTACAGGTTGTGTTGTCTTTGTGTGTGATCGTTGAAAAAGCCGTTTGCCGAAATATTGAACTGTTTTATGTTCTTCATTTATACGTGCTCGTCTTACTTTCTGCCATTCTTGTTTCTGTCCACTTTCCTCACTCTTTCTATCTATCTTTTTGTAAAACTGAACCACACACCTCCAACTACCTTTTTTTTTTAATTACAAAAAGTATTCGTGTGTCATGGATTTGTTTGGTAACTTGAGTTAAAACGGGTAGCAGACGGGTTAAAAAAAGAACATATCACTGCTATACACATCCACCATTGTTCTGCGATAGTCTTGTGTAATTGTGCCACTTGGACAGTAAGCAGGCAAATGCAGCAGAGATTTGAAGGAACAGATACAATGTTCTGGGCACGGACGCAGCACGTTCACACAGACGGCCTGAAAAGTATTATTTTTCTTCTTCAATCTTCCTTGAACCCCAAGCTGGTGTTCTTTGCAGCCGATGCTATGAAGATGTTGAGGCACAGCTTTATGCCAGCTTGGGACCTGGTTGTGACGGCTATTTTTTTCCCAGTCCCTGAATGCAGTTAGAAAAATCAGAGAGTGTACAGTACTTCTTTAGCAGTCTCCACCATCATGGAGACTCGCGATCCCCGGCCCCGTTAGTCAGGCTGGGCCTGTTACTAAGGTTACCAACGGTGGGGTGGTACATGGTCTTGATCAGCTATTATTCGCCAAACCTGACGCCAGGATGTCAGCTATGATTCGCCAACCCTGACGCCGGGATGTCAGCTATGATTCGCCAACCCTGACGCCGGCATGACAGATATGATTCGCCAACCCTGACGCTGGCATGTCAGATATGATTCGCCAATCCTGACGCTGGCATGTCAGCTATGATTCGCCAATCCTGACGCTAGCATGTCAGCTATGATTCGCCAATCCTGACGCTAGCATGTCAGCTATGCTTCGCCAACCCTGACCCCGGCATTTCAGATAAGTGTCGCTGATTGCAAAAATGCACAGCATCTTTCCCCCATCTCATATATATATATATATGAAAGGATACATATATATTAGAAGGATGCTTAAAAAACACTTCCTTTCTTATATCTTAGTTATTATCTGCGTATTTCTGTACACTTTGCATTTCAGATCATTGTAGTTTCAAGTATAATCTCCTACCAACCACTGACGTATCGCACATCCCAGGGCACGTACACCTACCCGTACTACGCAAACATCATTGGCTGGTGCATCGCCTGCTCGTCCATGTCAATGGTCCCTGGTTACATTATCTATAGGTTGCTGAGGAACAAAGGAACTTGCTCACGAGTAAGTTTTTAATGGGGGGAAGATGATTCGGATTAAGACAAATAGCCTTTCTATCAATACGGAAGAGGCAAACAGCATTTATATCAATACAGATTTAAGACAAACAGCGTTTCTATTAATGTGTAGATAAAGGAAATTGAAGTTGGAAAATATAAACTCCTGAATATGTAGTGCGATATGTAGTTTAGACGTATACTCGACCATGGATGGACATGTAATTGTTCATATCAGAAAGATTATCATATATGTGTCTATCCGTACTCGAGTGCGAACAGCTAAACCGCCGGGGAATGTCTATTCGTAATCCAGTGCGTATTAATCTTAGCCTTATATATACTTATATACAGGGTGTTCCATAAATAACGGTGCACTAACCCAGTACTGATTCCGGTATCGTAGTGATATCTTAATGTCTGCGGTATCTAGCCACATCTACCTGCCGGAGTCACTAAGATATCACTACGATATCGAAATCGATACTGGGTTAGTGCACAGTTATTTTCCGAACGCCTGTACAAAGACGTGTTAACTACCATCAATTCTCCTAGGCTAGATTTAATAAGGGTCCAGGTCTCTTCCTTCCCCCCTCTCCCCGTTCGTCTCCTGATATATGGCTTGATTCCTCTCTAGCTGTGATCTCTGCGGTTACTATATGACTTGCTATTATACGGACCAAACACAGGCTGATATATCACTGTCAGCATTGTACCTTTTCGGCAAAACTAGTTACTTATTTCATTAATCATGTTCATGCAAACAAAGTTTACTCTGTATCTGAAGAGTTACCCCCCCCCCCCTTTTCGCACAGCCCCCCAAGTAACTGAAGAGTTCCCCCCCTTTCACACAGCGCCCCCAGTATATGAAGAGTTCCCCACCCCTTAACACAGCGCCCCAGTATCTGAAGAGTTTTTCCCACTTCACACAGCGCCCCCAGTATCTGAAGAGTTTTCCCCTTCACACAGCGCCCCATCCCACAGTATCTGTAGAGTTTTCCCCACTTCACACAGCGCCCTCAGTATCTGAAGAATTTTCCCCAATTCACACAGCGCCCCCAATATCTGAAGAGTTTTCTCCCCTTCACACAGGGCCCCCAACCGCCCTCTCACCCAGGCTCTTAAACATAACCCTACTCAAGCTAGTAGGTGATCCCCACTGGCATAAATAGATGACCAGATGTGCGAACTTGTGATTCTATGAAAGTTTAGTTCATAGCCATATTGCAGTTATCCCTATTTTAAAATTTCCGACTGCTAGAATAGAAACACCAAAAAGGAAGTTAGAATTAGAATTGCAAAAGCAGCATTGACCGTCAAGACTCTTTGGAACATATGGCATTCAAAGGTTATAAGTACAAAAACCAATTTAAGAATATTCAGTTCAAATGTAATATCCACCCTCATTTATGCGTGCGAAATCTGGAAAGCAATAAACGAATTCATTCATTCATTCATTCATTTGCATGATCCTACAGCACTCCTGTAGGCCTCTCGGTTGTGGGCAAGATGGCCTGCTCCTGATGCATCCATACTAAAGAATTAGACTCTTTTGAAAACAAATGTACATGGAAAATACTCAGTATAAAATGGAATGAATTCAAGAACAATGCAGAGCAAACAACAACTTGTCTCATGGGTGATCAGAAAAAGGAGATGGGCACACACGTATATCGGTCACGTGATGAGAAGAAACAGTCTGAGAGAGTCCCAAAACAAGCTATCAAGTGGAACACCAACAGGCCGACGAAAAATAGGTCGACCACGTGAAACTCTAAAGGGGACATTGTTAGGAGAGGCCAGTTTTGTAGGAATAACATCCCTTGATAAAGGAGCTCGCCGTAAAACAGGAAAACTTTGCGAACTACCATGTGAGTCCTGTGTGACGTTTAACGGCACGGGAAGGATGGAAAATGTAAGGAAGAATGAGGGAAACCATAAAAATCATACTCTTCGGATTATACTGATCCCTCTCAAATCTTCCTTCCAGCGCCTGGCCCTGGGTATATCACCTCAATGCGAGCACGAAGAGATTATACAGAAACAAGTCGTTAAGAGATTTCAGGTAGGAATCACCACGTTAGTGTGAAAATTCGTTATAAATCTAGTAGCTGAAGACTAGGAATTATTAATTGCTCTTTCAGTTGAATGAGAGATATCTTTACTTCCAAAAGTACAATATAGCAATTGAAGTTGTTAGATGCTGTGTATATACTACAATCCTCTATGATGTAGAAGCAGTCAGTCATTTGTATGTCCTTTGCGGAACTTTGCCTCCCTAACAGCTCTTCTGTAGACCTCTCGGTTGTAAGCATGATGCCCTGCTGCTGACGCATCCATTCTCGGATAATCAACGATGTATTGCAGCCATCTTCACCTTGGTCTTTCCTCTCATTCTTTTCCCCTTTATGTACCCTTCCAAGACTGTCTTAGCCAGCCTTCTTCAATATTAAGTTCTTGTAGTATGGATATATTTGTTAATTTTTGTGCCCATGATATTTGAAGGACTTTTCTGTAGCATTTACATTCAAATGCATTTATGAGTTTCTCATCTATTTTGTTAAGTGTCCAGGTCTTACAGGCATATGATGTGATGGAAAAGATGCATGCCCTAAAAATCTTAGTTTTGTAATTCTGTCTTCTCCTCTCTAAAAGTTCTTTATTTTATGAAGAGCAGTAGCGGTGTAAAAGTTTAAGTGCCATGCCGCGTGGCGTAGGCGATCATTTCTCTCCATAATTCCTTGTCTTTTGTGTTAATTATGAGATTGTTAAAAGCCGGTGAATTCCTTCCAGCCACACTGACTGGCCATCTAGTAACGTCTCTCTCTCTCTCTCTCTGTCTTCCTCTGTAAAAACAAGGATATTAAATATGAACACTAAAATAAAAACTAAGACCTTTGAAACAGGATAATCATATTTCAGTTGTATCAAGAAGTATAAATCAATAATGAAAACCATACATGAAAGAAAAGTTGAATGAAAAAAAGAGCAAGAAGGCTGACAATTATAAATAAGAGTGGACAACATAAAAAGATGCACTGAATTCAGTTTGGCTGGGTACGCTGTGAAAACAAGGGATAGTAAGTTGGACGGCCGCTGCAGCCAACCTTCCTAAGGCATATGGCATAAGATGAAGATATGCAAAATAATAATATGCATGCCTTAGATAGAAAACAAAACAAGGGAGTATTAGATCAACTGATAATGAAAGAGAACTAATGAAAATATAAGGACTAGACAATTGAACCATTTTGAAAATATCACGAGGTGTAATACTATCATGAAGACTGTACACACAGGAAAGCTGAAGAGGAGAAAAAAGCCAAGTGAATAACAAGGTAGATAAAACAAGAGATGGCAGGCATCTGATTGACAATATGTAGCATTAAGGCAAGAGATGCAGCAAGCTGCTTGTCCATTAACTTCACGGTGGAAATGGTACACGATGGTGATGATGATTTTAAAAAACCAGTCTACTGAAAACTACATCATACTGACTAACTGTTGTCATAAAATAACAATAAATGACATGGAAAAAAACACAAGTTTCATCATGTCCTTGCCCGTTTTTATGTTTTGCTGTTAAATTAACCAGAAAAGAACTTGAAGAACCATAATTGTTACTCCATAACAGTGACTCCCAAACCTTTTCAGACTGCCATCCCCTTATTTTCCAGGTTACACTCTAGCACCCCCCCCCCCCCCCCCCAAACAAAAAAATAACTGGTTCTCATGCCTCTTTCTGCTCAGTTTTCCCTCAACAGCACCTTTCTTTCGAAGTCCCTGCCAACAGGCATAAGACACATGTCCTTCCATAACCCTCGGTACCTTGTGCACATCAACAGGCTTGTCGTTGAGCATTTCCCATGCCTGGATGCCAAACCATCAAATACATTTTCTCTCCGCTTACATCTGTCTCTTCTGCCTTCAGTTTTCCCTGTTGTCATTAGGTGCTCTAGCCCACATCTCCAGACATGCCAAACAAATTTGGATTGTTGCTTTCAGTTCTTTGTTATAATTTTCCTTGTTTCTTGTGCCTCTTTCAGAACTTCATTCAATTTTCTCACTGTTCATGGCACCTTCAGCATTCTTCTTAAGAAGCCCCTAGTTAGCCATAAAGGACCATCATTTATCCACTCTTAACACATCCATATGTGCTCCAATCTCCTCAATATCTCCTTCGGTGTACAGTAACTGATGACACCCGTTCTTTTGCTAGCTGACCTCACCAGCCCCTGGATCTTTCCATGATTATTTTGGGACCCACTGTTCTGTAACTTCAATGTCATTCATCAAGTATTACCACAGCTGTCACAGAACACAGTGGCATGCATTTTCTACACTATTTAAATGCATTATTTCACTAAGTACAATTTTACCAATAAACTTAGAAGAACCAGTGAAAGACCAATGTGAGTACGTGCATAGGAGTTCTGCTTCATTTGAGGAGGAAGCGGGGGTCAGAGAGCTGAAGATACAAGTGCAGACAGAGCTTGCTATGCAAATATGGATTGATAACATGGCCAACTTTGCAAATAAAATGTTGGCAGAACCAGCCATGTGAAAGGCTGCTCAGTAAAATGATGCTCAGCCATTTCCTTAAACCAGCTAAAGGCTACTAGCTTCAACCAGTTTGTACAGTTTAAAGAAAAAAAAAATTATCCATTATTATTTTAACTTTCCAAGAATAATTTTCAAAAATTCTTTTTTTTTTTTTCAGTACAATGTTTAAAAAATTACTTTGCTTGTATATGTTTACACATAATTTTCTTACCATAATTTAATTAACAGATAATTAATTGATGCATATGTGAAAGTAGGTCATGTGTGTAACAAAATTTACATTTCTCTTTTCTTTCAGAGACAGCATTGGTTATCTATATAGCACAACAATCCTGGCTGTTGCCCTCGATGTTCAATGTTTTTTTATCCAACAATTTTTCCCCTCAAAGTTTTTACATTTTCAGAAAATGTCTATCATTACCATGCTGATGACCAAAACTGGAGAAGAGTAGTGCATATTTATTTTTTTAAAAGAAACACAAAACTACCCTGTCACATCGGGGTTTTGTAATGTTGAATAGCTCTTGAAACTTTACAATCTCTTAAATATTCTAAACCTAATTCTAGTCTTGTCTTTGCTCTCCGAGAGACTGCTTAATATTGTTTTTCTAAAAAAAGAAATTAACATATGCTGTATTTCATACATATAACACTTGTACATGCATAACACACACATATGTAAAGCATACCAGCATGTTTTATATAACTTTCAGCGGGTCACCCTCACTGAAAGTAGAAAAAGTTATGGCCTAAACACTCTACTAGCAAACCCAAAGAAGAAAAAAAAACAGATAATCATGAAATAATTCTAAAAGAACATCTACAGCTGAAACTATTCACAAGTCATGGAGAAACACATATTATTTAGTCCATTCTATAGCTATTCTCAGTCTGTCCAGTCGATATCCAAAAGTACGGCTGGAAGATTTTTTGCCAGGTAATAACATATCCTTGATGCTGTGTGGTAATAGCATATTTATTGTGTTTGAGGTCACATAATAGTTTCAACCAGTTCTACAAAAGTTTTGTAATTTTTTTTTCATTCTCTTGGTGTGTGGTCTTTCCCATACGTGCATTCTACATTCTTATGAGTTTTACTTGGATTATGTGAATTAATATTAAAAACAAAAAATGAGAAACCAGATGTATTTACAGACTGCAGAGGACAAGTACAAGATAACAAAGACTAATAAATTTTAAGTTTTCTTACCTTTTGACCTTCTGACAGTTGTTTCTTTACTTGTTTTTCCCACTCTGTATGTGTATCCCATCTTTTAAATGTTTATTATTAAAGTTTTTGCTGCATGTAAGAAATTTTGTGCATAACGCACACACAAGTATAACACACAATGGGTCCCTCGGTTTCAACAAACCATGTATAACACATATGTTATGTTCATAAAATATGATAAATCACTGGATTCTCTAACATTAAACAGAAAAGTATACTGAATTATAACTGTTGCAGTGGTTCCCAAACTTGTTCAGATTGTATCCCCTTAAAACCAATGATAATTTGATGCAGCCCCCATTACACTCCCATGAAACCATCCACCGTTTGATAATAATAAAATATCTTCATATATTTCAGCGTTATACATAATCTAGACTTGCTAAGCAGATCCTTCACCTAACTTTTCATGAACCCTTGGGGGTCCACTGACCACATTTTTGGAACCACTGAACCACTGACATCACTGAAAGAGAGGAAAAAAAAAAAGATGGAACAGTGGTAGTATACATAACAAGAATGTTAATGGAAGTAAGTCTTCCATGGAAATGTTTATCAAGGCCACAAAATTTATTTGTAGCTCTGCTTTTACATAAAATAATGTATTCCATAATCATATTCAGTGACTCTTCCAAGTCTTTTAGCTAGTGCCATGTTTTTCATTGTCAACAGCTCCTTCTTATAAAAGAATGTGTCTTTGAAATAATGTTTGTTAGTTTTCACTTCCATTTAAAATTGTTTGCCCATAAATGTTTTTCCCAAGAATATATTCCTAAAAGTATTTTAGACAATGTATTTTAAATATTTAATGTTGACATTCTGATACCTACAAATTCCATATGATAGAGTTTACATTTTCTGGATAGTTTTTATAACTCATTAGTTTTTTTTTTAATCACATGTTTACCCATTAAGCTATTTATATGTGCAAAAAACTGACAACAATTATTGAGGAAAGACGCTGGCGATGGTTGGGACATGTGCTCCGAATAACTGACAACTCACTACCAAAAATAGCACTAAGATGGACACCACAGGGGAGCTGAAGTAAGGGTAGACCAAAAGAGACATGGAGAAGAAGAACAGAAAGGATGTTGAGCAATAGAGGGCTCACCTTGGCAAGAGCAGAAAAAAAGGCGAAGGACAGGCATTTGTGGAAACCCTTGCGGAAGCCCCATGTGCCCTGGGCACTTAAGGTTCAGAGAGAGAGAGATGTGCAAAAAAAAATCATTTCCAACAAGTCTCCAAGTGTTCATTAAAATTTGTTTAGGTAAAAATGACAGTGATATTTTGGTGCTTTTGAACTCTTTAGATTTAGAAAGAAATTGTTTCACAGTTCAGCTAAAAATAGATCATTTGCAGTCACATGACAAAAAGATGGCAGGATAATTAGAGGCAGATGAAAAAGGAATTCTGCTCTGCTAAACTGTGGCTACTGCTCAGTGAAAGTCTTCTAACACGAAAACTACTGAAGGAATCAGAGAGACAGATTCATTGAAAGGTCACATGAATCTATTTTTCTCCTCTTTTGCCAACCCTAAGTGGCTCAAGCAGCCTACTATGCAGCGATCTTGATCCATGCTGCCATTGTCCTGCTGTTAAACAAATAGGCACCCAGCACTCTGTGTTAGGGAAAACTACCTCTGAAAGCAGAAAATACGCACCTGATAGATGAGATCCACAAGAATAAATTGTGCACACAGATGTCATTGCATAAAGCAATTTGCTATGCATGGAGATATTTAAAGTTCAAGTGACTATCAGTTCTGTATGTGTACATGTGTGTGTCTTTTTTTCAAGTCAGATATATGCAGTATGAAACTGTTAATTAACTAAATTTTTAGGAATAATCATAATATGAAAGAGAAAAAAAAACAGTGCCAGCCTCGATGTTTATAGTTCTTAAACTGAGAAAAAAAACTTTTTGGAAATCTTGAAAAAGACTATAGGTCAGGTAGGAGATGAACTACATCTTACATCTTACATCCTTCCCATGCCATTAAATGTCACATAGGGCTCGCATGGTAGTTTGTCAGGTTTTCCTGTTTCCTGCAAGTTTTTCAACCTCATCAAGGGATGTTATTCCCACTAAACTGTCCTCTCTTAACAATTTCCTCTTTAGAGTTTCACGTGGTCAACCTCTTTTTCTTTGTCCTTTTGTGTTCCACTTGATAGCTTGTTTTGGGATTCTCTGGTTTTTTCTTCTCATCACATGGCCTACATATGTCCATCTTCTTTTTCTGATCACCCATGAGACAGGTTGTTGTTTGTTCATCTGTCTTATCTCTGTGTTTTTCATGAATTTGTTCCACTTTATACTGAGTATTTTCCATAGGCATTCTGTTTTCAAAAGAGTCTAATTTCTTGTCTATTTTTTCTAGCTGTTTTCCAGCTTTCCTATGCATAAATGAGGGTGGATATTACATTTGAATTGAGTAGTCTTAACTTGGTTTTTTTGTGCTTAGAACTTTTGAGTGCCATATGTTCTCAAGATTCTTGAAGGTCAATGAACCAAAGTGGCTTATTTATTCCTAGAGTGGAACAAGCACAAAAATAAATTTGGGCTCTTTTGACAGAACTCACCACCTTCAGAAACATGCTCAGTCCTTGTCTATTTATTCAGGCTGGACAGTTTGTCCTTCTGACCAAGCCTTGGCCAAATCTGGGTTTGGTGACTTTGGCGCTCGAAATCCTCCCTCTAGTACAGCCACCTTTTCTCCCAGTGTTGGCCTGGTGTTCTTAAAGTAAGCTGTCTCAAAATACATAATACATGAATGTATGTGCATGTTTCGGTGAGTTTTTCATTCCGTTAAGCAGTTTTTTTTTTTTTTTATGTAGTTAAAAAAAAAACAAAACATTTTTCTCAACATTTGAATGATGTACTTGTTTCCACTGTGTGATATTCCATATCCATATTTTTAGATTTATACTGACAACATAATGGTATTATGTGCTTTCTTCATATTGTAACATGTGAAAATAGACTCAAGTCTAAAAGATTATTCCCATATATTTGTATGTGCATCATAAGAGCTTAATGACTGTTGCAGCTCTGTCAAATCCTGGTCATTATGTATTTTACATCTGCATACCTCAGATAATAAAAAATTTATATTATGTGTTGTAAGCTGTACGCCACTGACAGATTAAGCACTAAGCTAAACAGGCTTTAAGTTTAGGGATCTGTACGAGTGGGAGGCCAGGCATCAATGAAAATATAACCACAAATACAGATTATTGTTTCATGAGTTTTACGTACGTCTATAATCCGCTGTGATTCAGTATTCAGTATTAGGCTCTCAGTATCAACACGAACGAGGTACTCCCATAATCGCTTCACCATCTGTGCCAATGAATATTGGATGGAATGTTCATCGATGGTCCTTCGCATCAGTCCTTGATGATGAGTCACCCAGTGAGGACTCCATTTTAGGAAATATAACAGTCCACATGCGAAACTTGTCAGCGTCACTCTCTGTACTAACTCCGTAACTAAGGCGCCAAGCTGAACCAAGACACACAAAGACCATCACAGATCACCACTGGTCAGATAGACATAACTAAGAACCATCAATGTGAAGTTCATAGCTCACAGTGGTGCCATAGCACTAGGCTCAGTAGCTCAGAGCACAGAACTGACCTCCATCTTGAGAGCAATGACAACATTGCTCATCTGACACGTTTGTGCATTTCTGTTCAAACCACACTCAATCAAACAATGAAGAGGCACAAGAGGATGCAAGCTCTTTCAACAGGCAGTGCAGAAATGCAGCTCTGTATCAAATATCACCAAAAAAAAAAATCATTGCATCAGTTGTGAGAGTGTGAAACGGTCAGATGTGACCTATGCTGAACAGGATGTTTGTGCTGTGATGTAAACAGCTTAATCACAGCAGATTATAATTATAAATGTCTTGAAGCTGAACAGGTGACACTGGTTGGATCACACAGAAAGAATGGAAGAGAACAGACAAATTAATGTGATGTATGTACAAGAGATGAAAGAAACAATGTTGAGAGATAGACCAAGACAGAGGTGGAGGGACAACACAGAAGAGGATATACAGGAAACCGGTGTCACTAGCTGGAGAGAGAAAATCAAGAACAAGAGAGGAATGGATACAAACTCTGTCTGCAGCAGTGAGGCTTAATGGCTTTGAAAGCTGAGGAGGAAGAAGAAGAATTTATATCTGGCAATGAACAGTAAAGATTGGGGATCCTTACTAAGTTTAGCCTAAGGACTTAGCTGGTGATTACTCCACCACTGCTATACACAAAGGCTGTCTTGTAACAGTGGAGACCACTAACTCTTCTATGACACTGGTAACAAAGATATGGCAATGGAAATTAGTAGCTTTCTTATAATAGTGGAGGATAATGATATGACAATATAAGGACTAATACAATAACAGCAACCAGTACTGGAAATTTTTTTTATCTAAGAAGATGGTCTGAAGCAGACTTTTGTGGCTTTTGCTGAGCATTATCTTGCTCAGCAGCTGCTGTCATGGCTGAATCTTGAATCTAGAAATTAGCATCTTTGCACCTTGGGGCACATCCATACAAGCTCTGCTCTCTCTCTTCAGTAATCACTGAAGAGTATGAACACTTATTGTGCCAGTCAGCTGTTGGTTCTGGCAACTTTTCATTCTACCAGCCAGCCTCCTGACTCATTCTTCCCACCTCTTCACAACTCTATCCTTCATCATCTGTATATATGTATTATCAACACATGCCCATACCTCCTCCTGCACCAGTTCCTCTCATGCCTGACTTTACCATTACTGGATTTTATTATCAGCCACAGCAACAGCAAGCAATGTTTCTTTTGCAAGATTCAGCTTCCTTGTACCTTTATCTTCTAACTTCAGGCTCAGTACTTATTTCCTTCTCAAATAATGCTGTGCATCTGCAACCACAGAGTTTCTCTCCATGTGACTCACTCTTTCACAAGTTCTTTCCAGGCCTTGTGGCTGACAGAAAAACCTCACACTGTTGACCTACTAACATATTTGAATCTCATTTCAGGTCCACCATGTGGCCTCCTCCTCTCCACATATTCACCATAGAAAATCTGCTTGGAAATATGGCTGTCATCCATCCTTGTCACATATCCTAGCCATCTAATCTTCTGGTGTTTAGCGTTGTCATCATATCAACAGAAAACAGTGAATTTCTTATGACAGTTAAAAGTAGTGATGTGAAAAATGAAACCAATGACTCTCTTTTATAGCAATATAAATAAGTCCTTGTTTATTATGTAAATTATGATTGTTAAAAATAAATTAAAATAAATTATTCGCTAATTTGAAATGTTGCATTTTATGTGATATATGTTAGTTCAGTTACTGGTATTTAAATACATGTACTCTTATTTGTGTCAAATGCTGGTTAATTAAAAAGACTTAATGTAACAAAGTCTGTATTTATAATCTTTGTATGACTGTGTGAATATGTGCACTTGTATGTATATGGTAAGTATAAAGTCTTTCCTTGATTTCAAACATTTATTGCACAAAAACTGTGCTGGGTTGAGACATGTGAGTTTTTTTTTCACAAATTTTACTTCAGCTCAGAAAACTTTGTTTTTTTTCCTTTTCTTTTTTTTAAACTTTTTTTGTGCACTTCACCATGTGCTCTGTTTGTTGCCTGGAGAACTTGTAAATAATACTCAGTTTCTTGCCATATGTTCTTCAGCATCTCTTTGGTTACTGTCACTAAAGCATCAACTCACAAGATCTCTGGGAGTCATGACCCAGAGGGGCCCACTTGCTTTTGAGTGTCAGGAGTTTAAAAGGGCCAAAACACTTGTCTAAGGAGAGGGGGGGGGGGAGTTTACTTCATTTGATGATCTGAATGAATTATGTTATTGTTCCACTCTCTACAGTAGAGTTTCCTGCATACACTAAAGCATCCATTATCCTTGCCTTCAAAGTTTCAATATCAGGAACTAGTGAACTGAATACTTTGTCATTAACATTTCCCTATCAAGAATACTCATTCCTGAACCTTTGTTGAACTGTGGCTAGTAAATTTCTTTTGCGATACTGCAAAATATACTGGGCTCTCTCCTTCATAGATGCCATTTTGATACTGGTGATTGCAGCACTACAGCTAGAAAAAAAAAAACTCTAAGAGTCAGCCTATACAATGCCACAACTTTCATGGTTTATGGTTTGGATCATCATCATTGCACTCTGGACATGCCCACAGGTGATCAGATTCCCCCCCCCCTCCTCCCCCCACCACCACTCAATATATCCATCAGTGTCCTGTTGCTGATGTGTTGGTTTACAAGCCCTCGCATGTGTCCTATATGTCTTTTATTCCTGGTCGTGCCAAATCTGTAATCCCAGCTCTCTCAGTCTAAGTAACAATGTGGATTTTGCTTCTCTTGAAGTCCTCCATTCTGCCTATATCTCTAAATGCATTGTTAATATTGGCTAGATCCAGTGGTTGCACGACAGCAGAGCCAGACAACCTATCAACTTTTTCATTTCCCTGGATGCCTGTATGCCCAGAGACATAGATGAAGGTGACTTTGTGAGCCGTTGATCTCTGCAATGACTCAACCCACTGCCTGTGTACAGAGCCTGCCTTGACCTTCTGGACCATACCCATTGAATCACTTAGAATGCAGACACAGGCGTAGCCACAAATTCTCTTGTTTCTATCTAGCTTAGTTTTTAAGTTAGGATTTTTCTAAATCAGGGAAGGACTTTATTATCACCATGTGTATGTAAGTATAAAGATGTGAAATATGAAGATGCTTTATATAGAGATGATAGTTTAGAAAAATGAACAAAAATATCCATACTACAAGAACTTAATATTGAAGAAGGCTGGCTAGTAAACAAGATTAAAGAGAGAAAACTTAAATATTTTGGACACATTAAACGTCATGATAATGTAGAGAAAACCATCTTGGAAGGGTACATAATGGGAAAAAGAAAGAAAGGAAGACCAAGGTGAAGATGGGTGCAAGACATCGTTGATGATCTGCAAATGGATGCATCAGCAGCAGGCCATCTTGCTCACAACTGAGAGGCCTACAGGAGTGCTGTTAGGGAGGCAAAGTTCCACAAGGGACATGCAAATGATTGAGTTTAGAAAAACTGTGCTGCTGTATGTCCCATGGGGAAATAACTCCTCAATCATTATTTCAGGAAAGATGAAGAGAACATCTTTCATTAGGTAGAATAAAGAAAGAGCTTGCAAAACAAACCAAAAAAAAAGGGAACATGTGACAAAACATACATGAAAGAAAGGACCTGTTTCATTAGAGCATCACTTCATCAGCAAACGTGATTGAAAAGGAGCTATTACTATTACTGCTTTTACTGCTGCTGCTAGTACTGCTACTATTACTACAACTACTACTGCTATAACTACTACTTGTAAAATTTGTTCCTTTTACAGTTTACTCTTATGTTATTTTTTTTAACAGCAGTAAGTTCACAGGTTTGTAAACCTAGAGGTGAAGATGCTGTCAGTTTTGGCAATCAGAGACCCATAACCGACATGCTAATGTCATGGTTGGTGAATCATAGCTGAAATAAATGTTAAAACTATTTAAGAAAGAAAGTGGGAACAGCTTTATTAATTAATGAGCACGCCATTGTGATATTTCAGTTTGCACCTTAATCATACAAAAACAAACAAGACAAAAAAACAGGGAAAGAAGATAAAATATAAATTCATGTGAATACTAAACAAATAGGAATGGGGAAAAAAAAACAGAATAAATGGAATACTTCACCGTGACTTGTAAGAAGCTGTGTCCAAGAGTGCATGCGGTAGAGTGCTGAGAATGTTTAAATGTGTGTTAGATAGGTAGTAAAGAGTGAGTGGGAACTGCAGAAAGGTGAGAGAGTGATACAGTGGTAATCTACCCGAGAGAAGGGTGGGTGGAATAAGTAAATGTGGTTAAGGTAGAGAATTTGTAATTTAATGCAGTGAGGAGGCTCTGAAATATTTGTTGCAGGTGAGGAAGGAGTAGAACTTAGTAGTGGAGAAGTGGAATGTTAAACATAGCTGAATTTCAAGTTCAAGCCATGTGGTTCCAGCATTCCATATTCCTGAAGTAGCAGTTCTCAAACACTAGGCAGTTTCTGTCATTAGAGTGACATTGTTTAATGGCTGTTACTAGAAAATGATAATCTAGAGAAAACCGTCTTGGAAGGGTACATAATGGGAAAAAGAAAGAGAGGAAGACCCAGGCGAAGATGGCTGAAAGACATCGTTGATGATCTGCAAATGGATGCATCAGCAGCAGGCCATCTTGCTCACAACTGAGAGGCCTACAGGAGTGCTGTTAGGGAGGAAAAGTTCCACAAAAGACATGCAAATGAATGAATGAATGACCAGAAAATCAGATTTGCCTCTGTAGTTTGGGCTATTAAAATGATTAGGGACTGGTTTAGAAGCATGCTGGGTGATATTGTACAGATGTTTCTGGATGTAGTTACCTAATCTGAGATCAGTTTCACCAAAACTTTTTGTATGATTAAAGTGTAAACCAAAATGTCACATCTGTGTGCTCATTAATAAAGCTGTTCCTGCCTTTTTCTTAAATGTTTTTAACACTTTATTTCGTTATTACAGCTTTAGTGCAGTGGCTGTGTGTATTGTTGTATATTTAATTGTATGTACTTATACCATTAATTATTCATAAATGAATAAGACCCTATCCTGCTTCTCTGTTGGTACCCCTAGTAACAGGCCTAGTCTGGCTAATGGACAGCGATCATCATGGTCTCCGTGATGGTTGAGTCTGCTAAAGAAGTATTGTACACCCCTTGCTTTCTAGCTTCACTTGGACTGAAAAAGTAGCTGCCATAACCTGCTCCCAAGCTGACATAATGTTGTGCCTCAACATCTTCACCACACTGGCTGCAAAGAACATCAGATCGCAGCTCTTGTGAGATTGAAGAAGATTTGTATCTGTGGTTACATAAACACCAAAATGACATTCCTCATTTTTAACATCTATTCTGTTAGAAAATGACTTCAGAAGATCCCTAGCTTGTGTTTTTTTTTTGCTTTACTATGCATTCGACCGACAAAATGATTCTGCCCACTTATACTGATGTCTTTATCCTTGCCATTTTCCCTGCTCGACACTATTCATTACATGTTCTCACTCTCATAATTGATGTCTGAGTATTGAAGTGCTTAATGTTCTAGTCCTTCATGCCCATGTCGCCCCCTGTTATTAGTCGTAGAAAAGTGTACGTGGCCTCTTTTGGGGGAAGGAAAGATAATGCTGACCACATAACCTTGTAGTGTGCCGGCTGAACATTCATATAGTATGGTAGGTAACCTGACTATCGTAAGTTCAAATAGGGGAAGTTACATTACCTGATGGAGGTCACGATCGCGATCTATCCGGTGCACTGGTTCCCTGCTGCGTGTCACAAAAGTGGCCCATGCTTCGTTTCATAAACGTTTTGTTTGCGAATGTCCTGTCACCCTTTTTCGCCCCTTGAAGGCATTCATAGTAACCATTGCAATCTTCGAAGTTTTGTTCGAGAATTTTCAGTTTTGGTGATTTAGTTAGGCTTACGGACATGCCCTATGACCAGACAACTGTTCTTGAATGTACCCCAAATAGATCTAGACCTATTAGACCGGCTGGTGAAGTAGCTAGAATGTTAGAGGTGTATGGTGCAGTATTGATTAGGTACATGGGACCCAAGGACACAAAATGGACAACTGGTCAGTGGAGAAAGAGAAAAAATTGAAAGATGGAGGGATCACTTTAACACCCTAATAAACAGAACACAAGCAGCACAAACAATAGACATACCTGAAGCAAAAATGGAACTACTGAAGCAAAAACGGAACTAAACATCAATACAGGACCAATAACAATAAGTGAAGTAAAGGAGGCGATAAAGAAGCTAAAATCAGACAGGGCACCAGGTGAAGATGAAGTGACTGCTGAGATGTTGAAAGCAGAAGAAACAGAAACACCAAAACAACTTTGCCGGATATTACAACAAATTTGGGATCTAGAAAAAGCCCCAGAGGAGTGGAAAACTGGGCTTATAGTAAAACTACCAAAGAAGGGTGACCTCAGAGATTGCGGGAACTGGAGAGGCATTACCCTACTGCCACTCACCAGTAAAGTATTTTGCAGAATAATCATCAACAGAATTGTACCAACACTGGAGGAAAAACTTCGGAAAGAGCAGGCAGGATTTAGGAAAGGAAGATCATGCATAGACCACATATTTGTACTTAGACAAATATTAGAACAAGCAAATGAGTGGCATAGCACAACATATGCATTATTCATAGATTTTGAGAAAGCCTTTGACAGTGTCAACAGAGATGCACTGTGGAAAATCCTAAGATGGCATGGCCTCCCCATAAAATAGTTAATGTAATCAAAGCCCTATATGAGGGTTTTCAGTGCAAAGTTATCTGTGGAGAACATACCTCCAGCAGCTTTAGGGTACAAACAGGAGTGAAACAGGGATGTGTACTATCACCAACATTATTTATCTTGGCAGTAGACTGGTTAATGAAGGAGGCAACATCAGACAAACGCAGAGGATTACATTGGACCCTTGACACAGTGCTGGAGGACCTTGACTTTGCGGACGACATTTGTCTATTATCAAGCAGTCACAAAGATATGCAAGATAAAAGAAACAAGCTAACTCACAATGCAAACAACATAGGACTAAAGATCAACGTAGGAAAGACAAAGTTAATGAAGCACAATGTGAACAACAGAAATGTACTCAGAGTAGATAGCAAGTTAGTGGAGGAGGTCAACGAATTTGTATACCTTGGCAGCAGAGTAGTAGAAAATGGAGGCAGCACAGAGGACATCAACAGTAGACTTACTACAGCAAACCAGGCTTTTGCAGTGCTGCAGACTATATGGAAATCAAAAAAACTAAGCATAAATATGAAAATCAGGATATTTAAGAGTAATGTTCTAAGTGTAATACTCTATGGAAGTGAATGCTGGAAAATCACCAAAACCATAGAAAACAAGTTGAATTCTTTCCAGACTAAATGTTTACGAAGAATTAGAAAAATATTTTGGCCACCATAAGAAATAACATCTTATTGGTAGAAATGCAGATGAAGCCATTGACAACAATTATTGAGGAAAGACACTGGCGATGGTTGGGACATGTGCTCCGAATGATTGACAACTCACTACCAAAAATAGCACTAAGATGGCCACCACAGGGGAACAGAAGTAAGGGTAGACCAAAAGAGACATGGAGAAGAACAACAGAAAGGATGTTGAGCAATAGAGGGCTCACCTGGGCGAGAGCAGAAAAAAAGGCGAAGGACAGGCATTTGTGGAAAACCCTTGCGGAAGCCCCATGTGCCCTGGGCACTTAAGGTTCAGAGAGAGAGAGAGAGACATGGGACCCAACTAAAAGATCTTGATTTTGCTGATGACATAACTCTTATCAGTGACAATGTGAATTCTATGTAAGAAAAAAAAAAGATACCATATCTTCACTGGCTAGCAAAATAGGACTTGAAATTAATAAGGAAAAAAAAATAATGAAAATTCCCATTAATAAAAAAAGGAAAAATATACGTAGAAGGGACAGCTGTTGAAGAAGACAGTCAGTTTGCATACATTGGCAGCTACATAGGCCAGGATGGCGACACCATAAAGGAAGTTAGAATTTGAACTGCAAAAGTAGTATTGACCTTCAAGAATCTTGTTGAGAACATATGGCACTCAAAAGTTATAAGCACAAAAACTAAGTTAAGACTACTCAATTCAAATGTAATATCCACCCTCATTTATGAATGCGAAAGCTGGAAAGACAACTAAAGAAACAGACAACAAATTAGACTCTTTTGAAAACAAATGCCTCAGTAAAATACTTGCCATAAAGTGAAACGAATTCAAGAAAAAACGATGAGATAAGGCAGGTGACCGAACAACAGTGTTATGGATGATCAGGAAAATGAGATGGACTTATGTCGGTCACATGATGAGAAGAAACAGTACGAGAATCCCAAAACAAGCTATCAAGTGGAACACAACAGGCCGAAGAAAAAGAGGTCCATCATGTGAAACTCTAAAGAAGACATTGTTAAGAGAGGCCAATTTAATGGGCGTAACATCCCTAGATGAGGCTGAAAAATTCGCTGAAAACAGGAAAATTTGGTGAACTATCTTGCGAGCCCTATGTGACGTTTAACGGCACGGGAAGGATATAAGGGAATATATATATATATATATATATATATATATATATTATATATATAATATATATATATATATATGCGTGCACGTAATTTAAATTTTGGACATTTTCGAACATGCGACGATCAAAGACAAGAACACATGAATAGGGGACATTTAACCATCTCGACCGAAGTAATACGATTCCCGGGACAAATCCTTATAATACTTTACTGTTTGCCACTTTACTTATGTGTATGTCTATGGAATGTTTATTGATATGTTGATTATTTACATTACTCCCTTGGAAATAGACTACATATACGGCAACCGTAAAGTTAGAAATAGATCTCTTGGTTTAAGAATACAAAAAAAGACGTCCTACCTCACAGAAGTGGCTCTGATGGAAGAGAAAAGTTAAACGTAAATACACCATTCTCATTTGTCGCTTTTTATGCAAGTACTGAATAACATTAAGATAGTATGTCTTCAAATTTAATATTAACTGCAAGGAAAAATAATTTGATGAAGTATTTTTCATGACTTTCTTGGCAGAATTCGCTATTTTCTGTATGATATGATTGCCACAAACATGTGCAAGAGCGAACCTCGAAGACCTTTATATTTTAAACAATTTTTTTTTTCCACCATTCTAGAAAGAACCTTTTCTTCCTTTATTTAGATGGCGGATGCTGGAGTTACCCCCAGAAATAGATTTTTTTTTCGAATAAACAGCCGTGGACTGAAATAAACATCGCCGCTGCCTTGCGAGTGAAGAAGTCTTGTTTTAACAAAAATTAGCAGAGAAAATCACGAAGGGAAAATGCCGCAGTAAGTTCATTCCCAGGTGTAATCGTGCTTGAACAGAAGAAAACAGTTTATAGAAACTAGTGAACTAGTTTGTTAAAGATAGCAGTGAAAGAAATTGAGCTGTAGAATTTAAAAGAAAATTACATCTTGATTTTGCAGATGACTTATCAGTGACAATGTGAATTCGATGCAAGAAAAAACAGATAACTTGTCTTCAGTGGCTGGTAAAATAGGACTTGAAATTTACAAGGAAAAAAAACAAAAATTATGAAACTTCTCATTAACCATGAAGGATAAATATGTGTAGTAGGAACAGCTGTTGAAGAAGTAAACCATTCTGCATATCTCGGCAGCTGCATAGACCAGGATGGTGACACCAGAAAGGAAATTAGAATTGTAAAACCAGCACTGACCATCAAGAATCTCGAGAACATATGGCACTCAAAATTTATAAGCACAAAAACCAAGCTAAGATTATTCAATTCAAATGTAATGTCCACCCTCTTTTATGCATGCGAAAGCTGGAAAACAACTAAAAAAATAGACACGAAATTAGACTCTTTTGAAAACAAATGTCCAAGGAAAATACTTGATATAAAGTGGAAGGAATTCAAGAACAATGCAGAAATAAGACAGATGAGGAAACAACAACCTGTCTCATGGATGATTAGAAAAAGAAGATGGACATACGTCGGTCATCTGATGAGAAGAAACAGTCAGAGAATCCCAAAACAAGCTATCAAGTGAAACACAACAGGCCGAAGAAAAAGAGGTCGTCCACATGAAACTCTAAAGAGGACATTGTTAAGAGAGGCCAGTTCAATGGGCATAAAATCCCTTGATAGGGTTGAAAAGCTCACCGAAAACAGGAAATCTTGGCTAACTACCACGTGAGCCCTATGTGATATTTAGCAGCACGGAAAGGATGTAAGAGGATATAAGATGTATTTCTATTATCCTATAGATTTTATTTCAAACTTTAAAAAATAACCATTTAAGAAATGCTAACAGTATTATTTAAGTAATCTAATGTAATGTGTTTAATATAAAATGTTCTGAGAGTGGTTTAGGTAATAGTCATTTGACTTCTCATGCAGAAGACAGTGGGTTTGATTCATGCTATCATCATGCTGCAGTTGCTTTAGTTGTAAAAATTGCTATTCGGTATACAGAGTTTGGGGAACTGCCTATAAACGTAGAGAGAAATGTCCCCACAAACACTGTACACATTTTGTAATTGTATTTCTTCACAACTTCAACCAGGGTGTTCTTAGTGGAAGATGTTGAAGCACAAGTTCTGTTATCAAATTTGGTGTGGGTTATAGTGGCTGGCTTGATGACTTGGGTTATATTGGCTGGTTTGAAGATGTGGATTATAGTGGCTGACTTGAAGATTTGGGTTATATTGGCTGGCTGTAAGATTTGGATTATAGTTACTAGCTTGAAGATTTGGGTTATAGGTGCTGGCTGTAAGATTTGGGTTATAGTTGCTGGCTGTAAGATTTGGGTTATAGTTGCTGGCTGTAAGGTATGGGTTATAGTTGCTGGCTGTAAGATTTGGGTTATAGTTGCTGGCTGTAAGATTTGGGTTATAGTTGCTGGCTGTAAGGTATGGGTTATAGTTGCTGGCTGTAAGATTTGGGTTATAGTTGCTGGCTGTAAGATTTGGGTTATAGGTGCTGGCTATAAGATTTGGGTTATAGTTGCTGGCTTGAAGATTTGGATTATAATTGCTGGCTTGAAGATTTGGGTTGTAGTTGCTGGTTTAAAGATTTGGGTTGTAGTTGCTGGTTTAAAGATTTGGATTATAGTTGCTGGCTTGAAGATTTGGGTTGTAGTTGCTAGCTTAAAGATTTGGGTTGTAGTGGCTGGTTTGAAGATCTGGGTTACATTGAGGTCTTGAGGGGAGAGATTTCATAATAGAACCAGTCTGTTTGCTTTAAACATGGAGATGTTCAAGATTTCTGGGTTTTTGTTTTTTTTATCTATCCATTTCTTTCATTGTCAGTGCCATCTTCAGTACAGATGATAAAACAGATAATATCAGTGCCATCTTCAGTACAGATGATATAACAGATAATATCAGTGCCATCTTCGGTACAGATGATATTACAGATAATATCAGTGCCATCTTCAATACTGTACCATTTAACAGATAATATCAGTGCCATCTTCGGTACAGATGATATAACAGATAATATCAGTGCCATCTTCAGTCATCATCATCATCATGTGCCGTGCCGACTGGCGTTGGCTATTATGCTTCTCCAGAGTACCCGATCCTTCATGCAGGCCATCAGTTCAGTTTGTGATCTCCTCTCACACCATCCCGTCAGACTGTCCAGTATCATTTCTCTTGGTCTTCCTCTTGATCTTCTTCCTTCTATTTTTCCTGTTGTTATAATATTTTCAATGCCCCCTCTTCTCATTGCATGTCCTATGAAAGTACATTGTCTCTCTCTTATCTTTTTGACAAGGTTTTTTGTCTCTCCAGCTCTTCTCATACATTCTTCATTAGTTATTTTTGCTGTCCAGGGAATTCGCAACATTCTTCTAATAAACCACATTTCTGCTGCTTCCAATGATTTTTGTGCAGACTTGCCTATTGTCCATGATTCACTTCCATATAACAAGATAGGTTCAATATAGCATTTTAGGACTCGTTTTCTAACATTCATTGATAAAGATGTGTTAGCTAATATGTTTCTCATTCTCTGAAATGCAGTCTTTTCTTGGCCTATTCTGTTCCTAATTTCTGTTCTGCATTTCCCATCTGAAGTTATTACTGCTCCAAGGTATTTGAATTTCTGCACCTGCTTTAGAATAGTTCCATTTAATTTAATACTGTATGCTGGTGGATTCTGTTTCTTAGATATAACCATAGTCTCTGTCTTTTTGATGTTCAGAGTAAGCCCTTTCTGTTCACTTTCTTTGGCGACTTTATCCAAGAGATTTTGCAGGTCTTGTTGGTTCTCAGCTATCAGTACTGTGTCGTCAGCATACCGAAGGTTGTTAATATTGTGTCCTCCAATTTTTATGCCTGGTTCTGTGATGATTGTTCTTAGAATATTCTCACTATACAGAGAAAAAAGGCCTAGAGATAGTACACATCCTTCTCGCACCCCTTGCTTTATAGGTTGATATTTTCCAATTCTATTTTCAACTCGAACTGCTGCTTCTTGCTGCCAGTATAGATGTTTTACAATCCTCAGGTCTTTGCTGTCTATATTGATGTCTTCAAGCATTTTAATAATTTCATTATGTTTCACCTTGTGAATAAATGGTGAAACAACAAGTTGGTTTGACATAAAACAAGGGGTCCGTCAGGGGTGCATATTGTCACCCTACTTATTTAACTTGTATACTGAAAATATAATGAGGAATGTTAGAGAAGATGTAGACAAAGAATATTACGATGCCATAACAGTTGGAGGTTATGAAATACCAGAGATTAGATATGCTGATGACACAGTATTGCTGTCCACAACACAAAAAGGAATGGAAAAACTAATTATGTCAGTCCGCAAGAACAGCGAAGAGCAGAACCTCTATCTTAATGCAAAGAAAACTAAATTGATGACAACTGACAAAACAAACAAGGCAACTGAAATATGTATCGATGAGGAAAAACTGGAAGAAGTGGAGAGTTTTGAATATCTTGGATCGCTACTAACTAATAATGGAGATACAATGAGGGAAATTAAAAGGAGGACATCTATCGCTCTTCAGAAAGTAAAACAAATAAAGAATCTGTGGAGAGGAGCAGACAGAACCACAAAAATAAGATTTTTAAGGGCATGCATCTTTCCATAGCAACATATGCCTGTGAGACCTGGACACTTAACAAAACAGCTGAGAAACACATAAATGCCTTTGAATGTAAATGCTACAGAAGAGTTCTCCAAATATCGTGGACACAAAAAAGAACACATATATCTATACTACAAGAGCTTAATATTGAAGAAGGCTGGCTAGTGAAGAGGATTAAAGAGAGAAAACTGAAATATTTTGGACACATTAAACGTCATGATAATTTAGAGAAGACCGTATTGGAAGGATACATAATGGGAAAAAGAAAAAGAGGAAGACCAAGACGAAAATGGCTGCAAGACATCGTTGACGATCTGGAAATGGATGCAACAGCAGCAGGCCATCTTGCTCACAACCGAGAGGCCTACAGGAGTGCTGTTTGGGAGGCAAAGTTCCGGAAGGGACGTGCAAATGAATGAATGATTCACCTTGTCAAATGCCTTGGTGTAATCAGTGAAGCATAAGTAGAGATCTTTCTGTACTTCTAAAGCTCTATCTGCATCTTCAGTACAGATTATATAACAGATAATATCAGTCTCATCTTCAGTACACATGATATCATAATAGATAATATCAGTTTCATATACTTATGCCTACACTGATATAGAAACTGTGTGTGAATACACATTTTTTAAAAACTGTCAAAGAAAGTATACGTACCAATCTCCCAATGTCTGCTGGGAGGTGCTTGAGGCCAGACTTGTACTTGTACAAACTCCCTGTAACTGTGAGCTGTTGTTCTTTGCAGCTGATGCTGTAGAGATGTTGATCCACAGCATCGTATCGCCATGGTAGCGGGTTATGGCAGCTACTTTTTCAGGGGGTGTTCTGTGCTTCTTTAGCAGACTCCACCACCATGGGGACTATGGCGATCCCTGCCCCGTTAGCCAGGCTAGGCCTGTTACTGGGGGTACGCGGAGAGGTGGGATGGGGTCTTGGTCAGCAGTGGGTCGCTAACCCTGATGCTGGCATATCAGCTATGGGTCGGTGATTTGCCTCATCGGACTGGTGTCTTCACCCCTGCTTGAGGCCAGAAAGGTAAGGCCATTTTTCTATTGTAGCAGGGATGGACTTTTTATTGTTTTTTTTTTTTCCCAGCAGATTTTTTAAAAACCATTGATCTTTTTACTGTTATTCGAATAAATGTTTATCGAGTGAGAAAGCAGTGTCAGCCAGTAAACGTTAATGTATGATAAACTTTTTATAAAAATGTAAATTTAAAAATGCTTCATGTTCCATTCCCCCTTTATTTTTTATTTATCTATTTTTTTTTTTTTTGTGCTCTTTTTTTCCTCACAGGATAATTTTTTTTTTTAACATGGAATTAATCAAGCAGCTGGCAAACCTGCACTTGTGTGACAAACTGGCAGTTCAGATAGACAAGACTGAATCAGATTATGTCCTTGACCTAGATGTACAGAGCAGGTACCATGTTGTTTGTATATCTTTTGTTTGTTTTTTTTTAATTATTTTTTTAGTATTTTTTACAGTTTTCTTTGGTGACATGGGCAGTGTAGTAGATAGTGGACCATCTTCTCACTCCAAGGACTGGCTTAAAACTAACTCCCTTCATGTGTCTTTCAGTTATCCCAGGTTTAAAAGTGGTATGCTGTCATGTCACATCACACTTTCATGTGCTGAAGGTAATGGAAAATACGGGCCTAACACCGTATTCCCCAATATGCCTTAATGGCATGGAAACGGGAATTTTGCCTTTTACCTTTTACTGTCATGTGCCTGATCACACCTGCATTTAGGACCTCGATCAGGCATCAGGACATAAGTCATATTGGTCGCATGCAGGGTGTTGGGGAGGGGGGGGGAATGGGGGAATCAGGCACTAAGTACAGCTTTACTGCTATAGCATGTTACAAGATGAACAAATTTACCATGACATTAAAACACCAACAGATTGCAAATAAGCAGAGAAACAAATAAAATAAAGAATCAGTAACAGATAAATATACATAAACACACACACACACACTTTCTCTCTCTCTCTCTTCTCTCTCTCTCATGCATCCCAAGCATATGAAGTACAATACTACATTATAACTTAGATATATATAGTGTGGCTTGGTATGGTCTGGCAGTACTACTGCATTTGATAAGTGTAATGTGTATGTATTATAGGAAGTAACAGCTTGCTGGCAGAACTGCGGATGAAGCCATTGACTTTGATTATTATTAAGGAAAGACACTGGCGATGGCCGGGACTTGTACTCTGATGACCAGTCAGTAGGTCACTCATTACCAGAAGCAGCACTGAAGTAGACACAACAGGAGTAAGGAGACATGGAGGAGAGCAGCAGAGAGGATGTTGAAGGCTCACCTGGACAAGAGAATATAAAAAAAAAGCATTTGTGAAAATGGGAAGCCCCATTCCTTGTGGAAACAACATTTCCCTTGGGCACCCAAAGATTCAGAGAGAGAGAGAAATGTGTATGACTTGTAACTGCGAGTTGTTGCTCTTTGCAGCCGATGCTGTAGAGATGTTGAGCCACAGCATTGTATTGGCGTGGGAGCGGGTTATGGCGGCTGTTCTTTCAGTCCCGGAGTACAGCTAAAAAGCAGAGGGTGTGCAGTGCTTCTTTAGCAGACTCCAACACCATGGGGACTTTGGCAATCCCTGCCCCGTTAGCCAGGCTAGGCCTGTTACTAGGGGTACCAACTGACAGGTGGGATAGGGTCTTGGTCAGCACATCAGCTATGGGTCACTGATTGCCTCACTGGAGTCTTCACCCACACTGTATATGACATATGACATCAGCAACCCGTAGTGGCTGAGTCTGACCGTTTTTCCTATGGTACCTAGGTTGATAGTGTGAAAGGCCATAACTGTACTGGCTGTAAGTGGCAGAGTGGTGATGAATGCAAAAGAGGAACAAACCATTGATCTTTTTACTGTTATTCGAATAAATGTTTATCGAGTGAGAAAGCAGTGTCAGCCAGTAAACGTTAATGTATGATAAACTTTTTATAAAAATGTAAATTTAAAAATGCTTCATGTTCCATTCCCCCTTTATTTTTATTTATCTATTTTTTTTTTTTTGTGCTCTTTTTTTCCTCACAGGATAATTTTTTTTTTAACATGGAATTAATCAAGCAGCTGGCAAACCTGCACTTGTGTGACAAACTGGCAGTTCAGATAGACAAGACTGAATCAGATTATGTCCTTGACCTAGATGTACAGAGCAGGTACCATGTTGTTTGTATATCTTTTGTTTGTTTTTTTTTAATTATTTTTTTAGTATTTTTTACAGTTTTCTTTGGTGACATGGGCAGTGTAGTAGATAGTGGACCATCTTCTCACTCCAAGGACTGGCTTAAAACTAACTCCCTTCATGTGTCTTTTAGTTATCCCAGGTTTAAAAATGGTATGCTGTCATGTCACATCACACTTTCATGTGCTGAAGGTAATGGAAAATACGGGCCTAACACCGTATTCCCCAATATGCCTTAATGGCATGGAAACGGGAATTTTGCCTTTTACCTTTTACTGTCATGTGCCTGATCACACCTGCATTTAGGACCTCGATCAGGCATCAGGACATAAGTCATATTGGTCGCATGCAGGGTGTTGGGGAGGGGGGGAATGGGGGAATCAGGCACTAAGTACAGCTTTACTGCTATAGCATGTTACAAGATGAACAAATTTACCATGACATTAAAACACCAACAGATTGCAAATAAGCAGAGAAACAAATAAAATAAAGAATCAGTAACAGATAAATATACATAAACACACACACACACTTTCTCTCTCTCTCTCTCTTTCTCTCTCTCTCATGCATCCCAAGCATATGAAGTACAATACTACATTATAACTTAGATATATATAGTGTGGCTTGGTATGGTCTGGCAGTACTACTGCATTTGATAAGTGTAATGTGTATGTATTATAGGAAGTAACAGCTTGCTGGCAGAACTGCGGATGAAGCCATTGACTTTGATTATTATTAAGGAAAGACACTGGCGATGGCCGGGACTTGTACTCTGATGACCAGTCAGTAGGTCACTCATTACCAGAAGCAGCACTGAAGTAGACACAACAGGAGTAAGGAGACATGGAGGAGAGCAGCAGAGAGGATGTTGAAGGCTCAACTGGACAAGAGAATAAAAAAAAAGCATTTGTGAAAATGGGAAGCCCCATTCCTTGTGGAAACAACATTCCCTTGGGCACCCAAAGATTCAGAGAGAGAAAGAAATGTGTATGACTTGTAACTGCGAGTTGTTGCTCTTTGCAGCCGATGCTGTAGAGATGTTGAGCCACAGCATCGTATTGGCGTGGGAGCGGGTTATGGCGGCTGTTCTTTCAGTCCCGGAGTACAGCTAAAAAGCAGAGGGTGTGCAGTGCTTCTTTAGCAGACTCCAACACCATGGGGACTTTGGCAATCCCTGCCCCGTTAGCCAGGCTAGGCCTGTTACTAGGGGTACCAACTGACAGGTGGGATAGGGTCTTGGTCAGCACATCAGCTATGGGTCACTGATTGCCTCACTGGAGTCTTCACCCACACTGTATATGACATATGACATCAGCAACCCGTAGTGGCTGAGTCTGACCGTTTTTCCTATGGTACCTAGGTTGATAGTGTGAAAGGCCATAACTGTACTGGCTGTAAGTGGCAGAGTGGTGATGAATGCAAAAGAGGAACAAACTCCTTCAAGTTTCTCTCTCTCTCTGAACCTTAAGTGCCCAGGGCACATGGGGCTTCCGCAAGGGTTTTCCACAAATGCCTGTCTTTCTGCATAATTTATGTAGATTTGAAAAATTTAATAGCTTTTTATGTTCTTCTCTTTTGTTGATCAGTTTTAAACACTGAAACTATTAGTCTTAGACTAAAAATAACACATGACAAGTGTTGTGCTTGGTTTTTCATATGTTGTAAACAGCTGAAGGGTTGGGCTTGAAAAGGGTTAAAAAAACCATATTGTGCTAGAATGTCATATGGAATGTTTGAAAAGGGTTAAAAAAAAGTGTTGTTAAGATGTAAGTTTATTTTATTGTGTGCTCTTGTTTACTTACAGTGGTGATGATCCATTGATAGGAGCTGCATGCAGTGACTTCACCATCCATCTAGTGTCCAGAGAAAGAATGACCCATGTGTCAACAATCACAGGTTTGTATAGGGACGTGAATTGCTAATAGGTCACCATCCAGCTTTCAGAGCGCTCTTTCCTCATCCTTTGCAGAGTGGTAAACCTGGTACCCATTTTTTTTCCTGAGGCTGGGTGATCTCCAATAGGTTTTTGCAAGCCACAGTTTGACCACCACTGCGGTAAGTGGAAATTGAAACCGGGTTGCCTGGTTGGCGAGTGAGTGACTAAAACACTGCAGTAACACAACCTCTGAAAGAGGGTACCAGAGAAATCTGGGAAGGGTAAATGCAGCCAGGCGTGATAATAACCACATTACACTTTATTGATGAATAACAAATATTTGTCTCAGTTTAGGTAAACCTTGTTGGATCTTTCCTTCCACAGTTCTTCTTCAGCTTTCTGAGCTATCAAGGCTCATTGCTTCAGATAAAGTTTGCCTTCATTCCTCTCTGTTCCCTAGGTCTTATTTCCCTCATCTCTTGTGCATACACGATTTTCGTTTGTCTGTTCTCTTCTATTCTTTCTACATAGCCATTCTTTCAACAGTGTAATCTGTTCACTTTCAAGACATTTATAATTCGTTGGGATTTAAATAAGCTGTTCAGTTCATTGTTCTTTCTAGCTCTCCATTCTCCACTGTTCGTATACTTTATGGGCTTCTTCCACAGATCACCATTTAAAATCTACATGGCTATATGGATATCCTCTGTTCTTGCTACAAGCACTAGCCATCTCAGTGTTCTGCTTTTTTAGTGCTCACATCATTCTTGGAAGCTTAGCACACTGCAGAACCTCAGAGAGAGTTGATTACTTTGGCCCATCACTCGATACTCATTATTTTACAAAGAAGTAATACTTTTATTTATTCAGTCTTGCTCAATGTATTCAGACAGAATCTTTTATTCAGGGCTAAACTTTATATGATGTCATTCCAAACACTTTGAAGTGTTCGGCATGCTGGCAGACATAATCTGAGTCTGCCATCATCTTCACAGTTTTGTAGGAGCCCCATAGACTTTCTTTGTTTTCCTTCCTGAATTTGCATGGAAAAATAGTACAGCATTAATTATACAGTTTTATGTTTTCTTTTGTTTGTAGGCCACAAAGACACCATAACCAAAATCCAGTTTGGAAAAACAGAAGCACACCTGGTGTATTCTTGTTCAAGAGACAAAACAGTCAGGTAAGGCAGGCTGTGGCGTTGGGTTATTTATTAAAGAAATTTGAAAGTTGTTTGGCAATCACTAGCAGGGCATCCAGGAGCAGGTGGTACACATACATACATCACTTCTCTCTCTCTGAACCTTAAGTGCCCAGGGAACATGGGGCTTCCGCAAGGGTTTTCCACAAATGCCTGTCCTTTGCCTTTTTTCTGTTCCCCTGTGGTGTCCATCTTAGTGCTATTTTTGGTAGTGAGTTGTCAATCATTCGGAGCACATGTCCCAACAATCGCCAGCGTCTTTCCTCAATAATTGCTGTCAATGGCTTCATCTGCATTTCTGCCAACAAGATGTTATTTCTTATGGTGTTTGGCCAAAATATTTTTTCTAATTCTTTGTAAACATTTAGTCTGGAAAGAATTCAACTTGTTTTCTATGGTTTTGGTGATTTTCCAGCATTCACTGCCGTAGAGTAGTACACTTAGAACATTACTCTTAAATATCCTGATTTTCATCTTCACACTTAGTTTTTTAGATTTCCATATAGTCTGTAGCATAGCAAAAGCCTGTTTTGCTCTAGTAAGTCTGCTGTTGATGTCCTCTGTGCTGTCTCCATTTTCTACTACTCTACTGCCAAGGTATACAAATTCATTGACCTCCTCCACTAACTTGATATCTACTCTGACATACATCACTTACCTTCTTCATTAGACATTCTGTTTTCATCCACTTTGGACCCCATTACAGCAGGTGAAAACCCTCATGGCCCCTCCCTCCCCTTCAAACCAGGAGAGGCCTCCAGGCCCCAGAATGATGCCTGGTCAGTAGGGTCATCACATTGGCCAAAAACTTTTCTGCATGCCAATAGCTCAGTTTTAGATGGCCAGAAACACATCTGCCTTCTTCACAACAATCTTCAAAGACCAAAAAGAGCAGTGGTTACTACACAAACTGAAACTGACAAATATTGGCTTGTTCTTTAGCTGCATGCTCTGTAAAAGCAGAGTAGGTCCCTTTCTGATGGCTTTTTATGCCAATGTTTACAGACTCGTCCTTCATCCACTGTCCCAAACAAAAAGTTTGACTTTTCACCTCCTTTTTTTTATTTTTTTTTTTTTCAATTTTCCCCCAGGTGTTGGGATACAAGGATGAGCACATCAAAGGAGGTTCAGATGTTTAAAGGTAGTTCTTTTCTTTGATTTACCTCATGTGCTGTTCTATGGCAGTTTTGTATAGATCTCTGTTCTTTTAGTTTCCTTTGGTTTTTTTATGTTTTTTTTTTATTTTTTTATTTTTGAGAACTGTGACAGCGAGATCTAACTGGCAACTGATCCTATGGTGGAGAACTCGGTAATCTGTTGTGGTTGTGATGGGGGTTGTCTGTGCACTGCTTGGTAATCTGTTGTGGTTGTGATGGGGGTTGTCTGTGCACTGCTTGGTAATCTGTTGTGGTTGTGATGGGGGTGTCTGTGCACTGCTTGGTAATCTGTTGTAGTTGTGACAGGGGTGTCTGTGCACTGCTTGGTAATCTGTTGTAGTTGTGACGGGGGTGTCTGTGCACTGTTTGGTAATCTGTTGTAGTTGTGACAGGGGTGTCTGTGCACTGCTTGGTAATCTGTTGTAGTTGTGACAGGGGTGTCTTTGCACTGCTTGGTAATCTGTTGTAGTTGTGACGGGGGTGTCTTTGCACTGCTTGGTAATCTGTTGTGGTTGTGATGGGAGTGTCAGAGCACTGGTGGGTAATCATGAAAACATAATCCATTTTATAAAAACTAATATTGTTAATGAAATAATCCGGCAAATGGTGGGAACAACACCTGTCAAGGTCTGCATTGAAAAATCAGAGAATTAAGTGGTTCAGGCATTTGATACGCATGAATCCAGAACAACCAGCGGCACGTGGATGCAAAACTTGAAAACATCTGGATATAGGGCACAAGAACAACCAAGGAAGCAGTGAATAGATGGGGTGAAGGACACACTGAGGAAACATGACAGCAATCCAGGCTTCTCCCCCTTGCTCTAGATCGATGCCTGAAACTCCCTTCATTGCTGATGGCATAAGCAGACAGATGAAAAGAAAATATTGCTAGCCATGGGAAAAAACAAGATTTAGTTTTATCCTGCAGAAGAAATAGAATGTTGTAGCTCCACCTGATTTTCATCTTCACACTTAGTTTTTTAGATTTCCATATAGTCTGTAGCATAGCAAAAGCCTGTTTTGCTCTAGTAAGTCTGCTGTTGATGTCCTCTGTGCTGTCTCCATTTTCTACTACTCTACTGCCAAGGTATACAAATTCATTGACCTCCTCCACTAACTTGATATCTACTCTGACATACATCACTTACCTTCTTCATTAGCCATTCTGTTTTCATCCACTTTGGACCCCATTACAGCAGGTGAAAACCCTCATGGCCCCTCCCTCCCCTTCAAACCAGGAGAGGCCTCCAGGCCCCAGAATGATGCCTGGTCAGTAGGGTCATCACATTGGCCAAAAACTTTTCTGCATGCCAATAGCTCAGTTTTAGATGGCCAGAAACACATCTGCCTTCTTCACAACAATCTTCAAAGACCAAAAAGAGCAGTGGTTACTACACAAACTGAAACTGACAAATATTGGCTTGTTCTTTAGCTGCATGCTCTGTAAAAGCAGAGTAGGTCCCTTTCTGATGGCTTTTTATGCCAATGTTTACAGACTCGTCCTTCATCCACTGTCCCAAACAAAAAGTTTGACTTTTCACCTCCTTTTTTTTATTTTTTTTTTTCAATTTTCCCCCAGGTGTTGGGATACAAGGATGAGCACATCAAAGGAGGTTCAGATGTTTAAAGGTAGTTCTTTTCTTTGATTTACCTCATGTGCTGTTCTATGGCAGTTTTGTATAGATCTCTGTTCTTTTAGTTTCCTTTGGTTTTTTTATGTTTTTTTATTTTTTTTTATTTTTGAGAACTGTGACAGCGAGATCTAACTGGCAACTGATCCTATGGTGGAGAACTCGGTAATCTGTTGTAGTTGTGATGGGGGTAGTCTGTGCACTGCTTGGTAATCTGTTGTGGTTGTGATGGGGGTGTCTGTGCACTGCTTGGTAATCTGTTGTAGTTGTGACGGGGATGTCTGTGCACTGCTTGGTAATCTGTTGTAGTTGTGACAGGGGTGTCTGTGCACTGCTTGGTAATCTGTTGTAGTTGTGACGGGGGTGTCTGTGCACTGTTTGGTAATCTGTTGTAGTTGTGACAGGGGTGTCTGTGCACTGCTTGGTAATCTGTTGTAGTTGTGACAGGGGTGTCTGTGCACTGCTTGGTAATCTGTTGTAGTTGTGACGGGGGTGTCTGTGCACTGCTTGGTCTGTACACTGCTTGGTAATCTGTTGTGGTTGTGATGGGAGTGTCAGAGCACTGGTGGGTAATCATGAAAACATAATCCATTTTATAAAAACTAATATTGTTAATGAAATAATCCGGCAAATGGTGGGAACAACACCTGTCAAGGTCTGCATTGAAAAATCAGAGAATTAAGTGGTTCAGGCATTTGATACGCATGAATCCAGAACAACCAGCAGCACGTGGATGCAAAACTTGAAAACATCTGGATATAGGGCACAAGAACAACCAAGGAAGCAGTGAATAGATGGGGTGAAGGACACACTGAGGAAACATGACAGCAATCCAGGCTTCTCCCCCTTGCTCTAGATCGATGCCTGAAACTCCCTTCATTGCTGATGGCATAAGCAGATAGATGAAAAGAAAATATTGTTAGCCATGGGAAAAAACAAGATTTAGTTTTATCCTGCAGAAGAAATAGAATGTTGTAGCTCCACCTGATTTTACAGTCTGTAGAACAGTGTTTTAACTAAAATGTTTATGAAGAATTAGATGAATATTTTGGGTAAACACTGTAAGAAATAACATCTTGTTGGTAGAAATGCAGATGAAGCCACTGACAGCAATTATTTAGGAAAGACACTGGCATAGCTCTTGATGACTGACTACCAAAAATAGCACTGAGATGGACACCACAAGGGAACAGAAGTAAGGGTAGACCAAAGGAGACATGCAGAAGAACAACAGAGAGGATGTTGAGCAATAGAGGGCTCACCTGGGCAAGAGTGGAAAAAAAAAAGCAAAGGACAGGCATTTGTGGAAAATCCTTGCGGAAGCCCCATGTGCCTTTAGGCAATTAAGGTTCAGAGAGAGAGTAAAATTCTCTGAAACAGGTTAATGTGATTTTGCAAAAGACTGGTTGATTTAGATGTGGCCCACCACTAAACTCGTGCATAAAGTGTCTATTCTCTCTTTCTCTCCCCCCCCACCAGATGTAAATATTTTTTACAAGCTACAAATGAGAAATGTATGAGAGTTACTCTTTCTGATGGTAGTCCTTAATGCATAATGGTCGGAGAACCATTGTCTGTTTATTTGTTTTATTTTGCGTTTATCTTGATGCCTCATGATGATCATTTACAGTTCGAATATCATGATTTTTATTTGTTCCAGCATTGTTCCTAGGAACATTCCTTAGAATATCATGGTTTTTATTTGTTCCAGCATTATCCCTAGGAACTTTCCTTAGAATATCATGGTTTTTATTTGTTCCAGCATGCCCCTAGGAACATTCCTTAGACTGTCATGGTTAGAAAGAAAGTCAAATGAGGAGATCTTTTGGGATTAGGTGTCGCAGAAAACTGGCTCATATACACTGTCAGAATTAGAAAGCTGGTATACTTGTGTCAAGAGACACAAAGGTTTGTAGAGGTTGATACCAGAAGGCATAGTGCCCGGCAGAAGATTAAAAGGATGACATCGCCACAGGTGAACATCGCAGAAAGTCTGAAATATGTCATTGTGAGACCCTGGTCAACTTGCACAAGGCTGCATTGCAATACAGGGAGGCTGTGAGGAGGACTACATTCTGGAAAGGACATGTCACACAAAGAAGAGAAGTTCATAGGAACAAGTAGTGAAACTTATGTCCAGAAGTTAATGCTCTATCAGTATGTTATCTTACTGTTTGTTACTTGATACTATGAAGTTCATAAATTTAAAACACCCACATTCAACAATATGAACTTCATAAATTTAAAACACCCACATTCAACAATATGAAGTTTATAAATTTAAAACACCCACATTCAACAGTATGAAGTTCATAAATTTAAAACACCCACATTCAGAGTTTTGTCTGAGACATATCAGAGGAAGCACTTTCAAGAATTAGTCCTCTGAAGTTACTGTGTTCATGTCTGAAGTTAATGTGTTCATGTTCTTTTGTTGTGTAGCACCTCCAACAGCTGAGGCTGATGTTCTGAGCTTGGATATCAGTCATTCAGGCAGGTTGCTCTGTGCTGGCACAGAGAAGGTCAACAATGATGCATATCTGTTGTTTTGGTAGGTTGCATGCAGCTTTCACAAGATTTAGGATGTGGCCTTGGTTCATCAGAGAGTGTAGTAGGTTAATGAAAGTTAAAGGGTTACTTATGTAGTAGGTTAGTGAAAGTTAAAGGGTTATTTATGTAGTAGGTTAGTGAAAGTTAAAGGATTATTTATGTAGTAGCTTAATGAAAGTTAAAGGGTTATTTATGTAGTAGGTTAGTGAAAGTTGAAGGGTTATTTATGTGTTAGGTTAGTGAAAGTTAAAGGGTTATTTAGGTTAGTGAAAGTTAAAGGGTTATTTATGTAGGTTAGTGAACATTAAAGGATTATTTATGTTAGAAAATATTCTAGGTTAGTGAAAGCTAAAGGATTATTTATATTAGAGAATGTTTTAGGTTTATGAAAGTTTAAAGGTTACCTGTTTTAGAGAATAGTTCACAAGAAGTAGCTAATGCCTGCAGAGCTGCGAAAGAAGTTCCATCACCATGTCATGTGCTGACAGGTCAAGGAAATGCTGACAGGTCAAGGAGAAATTTGGGCCACTAACACAGATGCCTCAGTGACATGACAGGGCTGCATTTGTTTGTTGTTTGTTGCCTTGTTCAGAGTGTGTGCAGATGATGGTAAAGCTTTGTTCATACAACTTCCACAGGGACACCAGGCAGAATTCTCTACTGGGAGGTTACAATGAATGTCATCAGGATGATGTTACACAGGTATAAGATTACACAGGTATAAGGTTACACAGGTATAAGATAAATGCTGTAGGTGTTTTAGAAAACACTATGTGGGTGTCTCATAAATGCTGGTTAAGTTTTTTATAAACACTGTTTATGTATTTGGTACACACTGTTTAAGTGCTTGATAAACAATGTAGATATTTGATTAGTACTGAACCAGTGTCGCTGCACATGGTCACGCTTCAAGTGCTCAAGTTGACCAGAAACTGCCTGACTAATGTCGCCATCAGCATGAACTCCGTAGCTAGCAACATTGAGGAGTTCCTTCTCAGAGCGTTAACTGTGGTACCCATTTTTTTCTTGAGGCTTGGTGGACCCCGAGAGTTTTTTTTTTTTTTTTTGCAAGCATACGGGTTGACCACCACCTGTGGTAGGTGGAGATCGAAATTGGATTTAGCTATTTGATAAACATTACGTAGATTAATAAATGGTGTTTAATAAGTGAGTGCCACTTGAGCAGGATATTTTAACAAAGAAAAGACGCAGGTTGTGTTACCAGCCTGTAACTACAAAAGCTGTAGCGGAGAACTTAAAAGAAGTGCTAAGTCTGAGCCAAGCAGGTGGAAGGCTACAGTGCCTTTCTTGAATCCTGCAAGAGATTTCTCTGCAGGCTCCATCGCTATGGGGAATACATTGATCCTTACCCTGTCTGTCATACCAAAAGTCATGAGCAAAAATTTTTTTAAATATTAAAATTTATAGATAGAGAAAATTTACCTTCGTAAATACCATGAGAGCCTGTTTTTCTGGAAGACTGCAGGGATCTTGGCCAGCTCCCAGTATCACAGTCATCCCAGCATGCTCTGTAGTAACAGAGTTGTAGTTTTTTATTCCGTTTTAGTAAATTGTTTTAAGTTTTTTTTTTTTTTTTTGCTAATTCTGGGATGTTTTGTGGTAAAGTTTGAACATTTCATTGTCTGAAATAAGTGCATTATGATATGATGTCAGTGCACATCAGTTGTCCCTGCAGGTGGTGCTACTGCCATTTTAAGGGCGGTGGGAAGATCTGAGGGTACCTTGTGACAGACAAAGAAGATAAGTAACCATCTTCTTCAACTAAGCAAACATTTTTTTTTTGGGGGTGCACAAGGAATGTTACCCTTGAAGCAAGGGGGCAGCAGTCTGAAAGAGTTTGAGAATCACTGGAACGGATGGAGTGTTTTAACTATTAACACAATCTTTTGCAACGATGGCAGTAAGAATAGCTAAAGTATTATCAATTCTAAACCTGTCAGTGCTGCATTTTCATTCACCAGGATTCTCATTGGTGCTACAGAGTGTGTGCAGTATTGTGAGGTCCTCTTTCACAGGAAGAGACTGATAAACTTATGAACTTGTCCGAATTGCAGTCATGCTAACCCTGTAACATTTCACAGTTTTTCTGACAATAGTTTGAACTGTTTTCTTGGGTAATGGTAGTCAAATTTGATAAATGTTTACAAAGAAAATGAAAATAAAATGACCAGAACTTATTTTCTGTCTGCGTAGGTCTGCTTCCAGCCCACCAGCGATCAGTACATGGCCTCGGGTTCTGCCGATGGACTCGTGTGTGTCTTTGATCTGGCAGAGACTTCAGAAGATGAGGCGCTGAGGGTCACTTCAAATGCAGAGTCTGATGTGGTATGACTGATCTTCTTCTTCTTCTTCTTGATATATCTCCCAGGAGCTGGATTTCCGTTTTATGCACTTTCAGCTGTAGCAGATCAGATAGGGTCTATGGTGTTCCCAAGTGAGTACCTTTAGGCTGTGTATGATGGCTCCAAGACTGAGGTCATGGCTGATAGAAGTGTAACACGGGGTTGGTGGGGGGGGGGCCCCTCCAGAGAGAAAGTGTGTGTGTGTGTAAGAGAGAGAGACATAGAAAATGCACTACTAAAGTGGAATGAGATAGCTGACAGCTTGTGTCAGAGTTGGCATATCATAGCCAGCTAAGACCCTACCTACCTACCATGGTGGCCTTGGCATATCATAGCCAGCTAAGACCCTATCTACCTACCATGGTGCCCTTGGCATATCATAGCCAGCTAAGACCCTATCTACCTACCATGGTGGCCTTGGCATATCATAGCCAGCTAAGACCCTATCTACCTACCATGGTGGCCTTGGCATATCATAGCCAGCTAAGACCCTATCTACCTACCATGGTGCCCTTGGCATATCATAGCCAGCTAAGACCCTATCTACCTACCATGGTGCCCTCGGCATATCATAGCCAGCTAAGACCCTGTCTACCTACCATGGTGCCCTTGGCATATCATAGCCAGCTAAGACCCTATCTTCCTACCATGGTGGCTTTGGCATATCATAGCCAGCTAAGACCCTATCTTCCTACCATGGTGCCCTTGGCATATCATAGCCAGCTAAGACCCTGTCTACCTACCATGGTGGCCTTGTCATATCATAGCCAGCTAAGACCCTATCTTCCTACCATGGTGCCCTTGGCATATCATAGCCAGCTAAGACCCTATCTACCTACCATGGTGCCCTCGGCATATCATAGCCAGCTAAGACCCTATCTACCTACCATGGTGCCCTCGGCATATCATAGCCAGCTAAGACCCTATCTACCTACCATGGTGCCCTTGGCATATCATAGCCAGCTAAGACCCTATCTACCTACCATGGTGCCCTCGGCATATCATAGCCAGCTAAGACCCTATCTACCTACCATGGTGGCCTTGTCATATCATAGCCAGCTAAGACCCTATCTTCCTACCATGGTGCCCTTGTCATATCATAGCCAGCTAAGACCCTATCTACCTACCATGGTGGCCTTGGCATATCATAGCCAGCTAAGACCCTATCTACCTACCATGGTGCCCTCGGCATATCATAGCCAGCTAAGACCCTATCTACCTACCATGGTGCCCTTGGCATATCATAGCCACTAAGACCCTGTCTACCTACCATGGTGCCCTTGGCATATCATAGCCAGCTAGACCCTGTCTACCTACCATGGTGCCCTTGGCATATCATAGCCAGCTAAGACCCTGTCTGCCTACCATGGTGCCCTCGGCATATCATAGCCAGCTAAGACCCTATCTACCTACCATGGTGCCCTTGGCATATCATAGCCAGCTAAGACCCTATCTACCTACCATGGTGCCCTTGGCATATCATAGCCAGCTAAGACCCTGTCTACCTACCATGGTGCCCTTGGCATATCATAGCCAGCTAAGACCCTATCTACCTACCATGGTGCCATTATAAACAGACAGTGTCTGGTCAGGTGAGTAAGGGTCTCTGTGAGAGGACAAACCAATCCTGAAAGTGCATCAAGCTGAAGTAGGGTGTGTTGGGCCAAAAGGCACAACAAAACCAGTGTCCATTCAAGGGCAAGTGATGAAAAAGAAGGAGTTTTGAGTCAGATGTGTTCAAAATCAGTCACTACGGATTATTACAGGTGCCATGAGGTCCACACCAATAGTAGAAATGCAGAAAATAGTTGGTGTTCAAGCGCTAAAGGAACGTAGAGACACAAAGGTCATGACCATGGGAGAAAAATTCCTTAGCTCTGTAAGCCATCCCCTGAATACTTGGCATTAGGATGGCTTAAAAGAAGCAGCTTCATTCATCAGGCCAAGCGTATGCGTAAGCTGATACCTGACCTTCCAACTGTAGTCGCTCCATTATCATCTGTACCAGAGCATACACCATGGAAAGAAGCAGATTATACACAAATAACTATTCAGACTGAAGTGAAAGGTGTGCAGAATGGTGAGATGCAGAGCAGTCTTGTAAGATCAACAGCCACACTTAGTGTTCTAGATGACAAATATCCATGTGACACCTGGATACGTGTGTATACAGATGGATCTGCACATAATGCCATAAAGAATGGAGGGGCAGGAACATATATTGAATATCCAAACAACACCATTGACAAGATTTCCATACCCACTGGAAAATACTGCAACAACTTTGATGCAGAAGTTAGGGCAATTATTGCTGCAGTTGAAAAACTATCAGACTCCAGAATTGATACATGTCCTGTAGTAATTCTCACAGATGCGAGATCAGTACTGGAAGCTCTTCAGTGCAACAAACTACCAGACCTTAAAGATGCCTTGTCAAAAATTGGCTTACAACATGGAATCACTTTGCAATGGATTCCCTCCCACTGTGGGATACCAGGCAATGAGAAAGCTGACCATCTGGCCAAAGAGAGCACTGAAATGGAGCAACCAGACATACCAATCACCTATAATCAGAAGAAAAGCATGATAAAAACCTACAGGAAGCCACAAACACCACCACATGATGACTATCACATGCTAAACAGAAAGGAACAAGTCACCATCTTCCGTCTCCGAACAGGACACAGCCGACTCCCAAGTCATATGTATACAAAGTTTAAGGTTGGTACTACTAATCTATGTACATGTGCCCAGGTGCCCCAAACTGTGGAACATATCCTCCAGAACTGCATCAACTACGAGACACTGAGAAATAATTACTGGCCCAGTGAAACCACTAAAGAAGATAAGCTCTATGGTTCCATACATGAATTACAAAAAACAGTGAAATTTATCCAAGAGACAGGACTGCAGATATAGACAGACAGTGCGAACGAAGAAGAAGAAGAGTCAGATGTGGACAGTAGATAACTGAGTCAGAAGTGGACAATAGATAATTGAGTCAGATGTGGACAGTAGATAACTGAGTCAGATGTGGACAGTAGATAATTGAGTCAGATGTGGACAGTAGATAATTGAGTCAGATGTGGACAGTAGATAATTGAGTCAGATGTGGACAGTAGATAATAGAGTCAGAAGTTTAACATGAAGCTCTGTCTAGAGAAAGAAAGTAGAGTATAAAAAAGGCCAGTGGAAAAATAAAGAAGTTACAGAAAGCTGAAGACATTGTTAATTCCAGCTATGCTACCCCTCTCTACCACCATCCTATTTCCTTCTCTGCCAACATATTGGTCTTGTCCCATTCACCAGTTTTACATTTCCTCCCTGTAGGTGTTTAAGTTCTTCATTCATTATCTCTCGCATCCTCTTTTCTCTCCCCTTCCCCCCCCCCCCCCCCCCCCCCCCCCCCCGACACCTTAGCGGCTATCATGTTTCTATTGCCTTCCCCCAACCCCTTTCTCCCACTTGTTCTCCTCCTCTCTCTCCGCTTCTTCGCTATGGTTGGCTATATCGGGAATCTTGTGTCTGTAGGCAACGGTTTTTTTTTTTTCCTCCTCCTCCTTCTTCCACACACATTTCCGCTTTACTGAGAGCAAGACGCTTCAGATAAGTTATATATGTTTGTATTTTGTTTTGCATATATCCTCGAATAAGGCTCACGCCGAAATATCGGATGTTGTATGTTTTTCATTTATACATTCTCATACTTTATATTCGTTTTTTTCTCACCTTGCTCACTTCCTCCCTCACTTTGTAAAACTGCACCATACACCTCTATCTACCTTTCAAAACAAGCAACTGTTTTTCATAAGTTTTCTGATCTCTTTCAAAACAAGCAACTGTTTTTCATAAGTTTTCTAATATGTATCAAAAGAAGCACTGTTTTTCATAAGTTTTCTAATATGTATCAAAAGAAGCACTGTTTTTCATAATTTTTCTGATCTCTTTCAAAACAAGCAGTGTTTTTCATAAGTTTTCTAAATCTATCAAAACAAGCAGTGTTTTTCATAAGTTTTCTGATCTGTATTAAAATGAGCACTGTTTTTCATAAGTTTTCTGATATGTGGTCTACAGCAAGAAATGCTTGATTTTATCTTTAAGATGTTGAACTTCTGTCAAAAAACCCATATCTGTTTCCTGACTAGGCAAAAGTAGGCTGGTGTGGGCAGGACCAGAAGGACTGTGTGTACTGTGTAACTAGTGATAATTCCTTTCATGTGTGGGATGCTCTAGAGGTAAGTCATCATCTTCTTCTTCAGCAGCTCTTCATACTTTTAAAGAGATGAAGTTAACAAGTTAGTATCCACTGTATTTTGTTTAGGGGCGTCGCTTCTAGGAGCATATTTTATACATGACCTTTGCTTTGTACAGAGACAACACATTTCTACCTACAATCCTTTTCTGCACTAAATTTCATAAGCTCAGCTTTCTAAACACGGAGTTGGGCTGCTGTCAGCAGGAGGTCATCATAGGAACCACAGAGTTTCTCTTCTGCATAACTTTTTTGGGGACCTGCTAAGAGGCTTTTTTTCATCTATTTTTTTCATGTTTTTAATCTGTTGTGTTGTTTTTGTGTGTGATCCTTGAAAAAAAAAAGGTTTTTGTCGAAATATTGGATTGTATGTTCTTCATTTGTATGTACTCGTCTTGCTTTCTGCCATTCTTGTTTCTGCCCACTTTACTCACTCTTTCTATCTTTTTTTTTTTTTTTTGTAAAACTGAACCCACACACCTCCATCTACTTCTGTTATGTAATCTCAGTGAAAAATATTGGTGAAATAGAAAGGACCATTGTTTTTATTGAATGTGTATTTACATCGTTCTGTCACGTTTGCCTGTGAGACCTGGACACTTAACAAAACAGCTGAGGAACACATAAATGCCTTTAAATGCTACAGAAGAGTTCTCCAAATATCATGGACACAAAAAAAAAACCAAATATATCTATACTACAAGAACTTAATATTGAAGAAGGCTGGCTAGTAAAGAGGATTAAAGAGAGAAAACTTAAATATTTTGGACACATTAAATGTCATGATAATTTAGAGAAGACCGTATTGGAAGGATACATAATGGGAAAAGAAAAAGAGGAAGACCAAGGTGAAGATGGCTGCAAGACATCGTTGATGATCTGCAAATGGATGCAGCAGCAGCAGGCCATCTTGCTCATAACCGAGAGGCCTACAGGAGTGCTGTTATGGAGGCAAAGTTCCGCAAGGGACATGCAAATGAATGAAGTGTCACATTTGATCACATGATGTATTAAATTTTGTAATATTTCTTGTTTCCAGGGAGATGTTTGCTGTACAGTTGACAGTTTAAATAGTTCACAGGAGGTGAGATTGCGTTTTGATGTTGTTACATCTGGTCTTGCTCTTCTTTGTGCTTGTTTTCTTTAAAGCTGAACGAAACAAGAAACTTAATGAGAGTACATAATTTCAGACAAGGTTCAGGGAAGACCTTCAGTGATGAGGTTCAGGGAAAAGCTTCAGTGATGAGGTTCAGGGAAAACCTTCAGTGATGAGGTTCATGGAAAACCTTCAGTGATGAGGTTCATGGAAAACCTTCAGTGATGAGGTTCATGGAAAACCTTCAGTGATGAGGTTCATGGAAAACCTTCAGTGATGAGGTTCATGGAAAACCTCCAGTGATGAGGTTCATGGAAAACCTTAAGTGACGAGGTTCAGGGAAAACCTTCAGTGACTTTGTACTTGTTTGTGCTAATGGGCTTCCTCTAAAACTATTATAGGCCCTGAGGATGAAGATGCTGTCCGATTTGGCAGTAATCTACCCATAGCTGACATGCTAGCATCAGGGGTTGACAAACCATAGTTGACTACGACCCTGTTCCACCTCTCTGTTGGTGCTCCTAGAAACAAACCTAGCCTGGGTAATGGGGTGGGGATCACCATAGTCCACATAACGGTGGACTCAGCCAGAGAAACATTGCCCCCCCCCCCCCCCCTGCTTTATTTCACTCAGAGACAGAAAAAAAAATAGCTGCTATAACTCACTCCCAATCTGACCTGATACTGCGGGTCTCGACATCTTCACCACAATGGCTGGAAAGAACATCCAGCACACAATTCCAGGGAGATTGAAGAAGAAGAAGAAAGCACTGCTTACCTCTGTGTTCTGCCAGGAGAGCGGCCATGCATGCTGGCAGATAAACCTTTGACCCACCTCATCACATCAAAGAAACCACACAAATAGAAATGAAAGAGAATGTAAGTTCTAATTTCCATGTCCCTAAGGATGTTTAACTCTTTCTGTGCCTCAGGAAGAAACGCGGATGTTCAGTTGGGTGCCGGCTTAAAAGCACGGGCCTTGATATATATGGGGGTATATATAGTTGTAAAACTGAAAGAAACACAGTATTTCCATGTACTTATTATGTTTCAAAATATAACTAAATGTATGAAGAGTTTTTTAGGAAAAAAAGAAGTAATGTCATGTTTTTAGACAATGATTGTGTCCAACTTACCATTGGAAAGGCCTAGAGGTACAATACGTACCGTCTGAGATGCGTAGATCTACCTGTTGACGTCGTATTGTGATTCAGTATTGCATTATCAGTAGAATAATGTCTGAAATAACTTTCCAACTACTTCTCCGGTCATCTAATATGTCTAGATCTACTTGGGATACATTCAAGAACAGTGGTCTGGTCACAGGGCTTGTCCATACACCTGTTTACATCACCAAAGATTGAAATTTCTCGCAGAAAACTTCAATTTTCCCCCTTGTAACTAAGCAGTCTTCTGCCATTTTGAAAACGGTCACAGGCCATGTGCACTAAATGTTTACAATTTAAACGTTACACCATTTTTTTTAATGAAACAAACCAAATGTTGCTAGGGCAACTAAAAGCACCGCGTGAGAAACCATAACTGTCTTCCAAGCGATGAAAGGCACGGGAAGAGTTAATAATGCTGTTATTATATCAGCCATTTTGGCTGTAATGTTAAAATTTCAGTCATTTTAATTGATAAAATGTTAAAATTCTGGTCACTTCTTTCCGTGCCTTATGCCACTAAACTGCCATAGTCAATTTTGAATTTGGTGCGTTATGCCAGTATACTGCCACATGTTTTGTTTCATATAACTGCAATTCATATTTTGATTCGCACGTTAACTGCGGATGTCCTTTTTAAAAAATTGCAGAAGAGTGCTTAGTTACGACTGATTCGGGCGTGAAAAATGAAGTTTGTGACCAAGAAATGTCAATTTTTGGTGATTATTGAAGAAAGACGCTGGCGATGGTTGGGACATGTACTCCGAATGACTGACAACTCACTACCAAAAATAGCACTAAGATGGACACCACAGGGGAGCAGAAGTAAGGGTAGACCAAAAGAGACATGGAGAAGAACAACAGAAAGGATGTTGAGCAATAGAGGGCTCACCTGGGCAAGAGCAGAAAAAAAGGCGAAGGACAGGCATTTGTGGAAAACCCTTGCGGAAGCCCCATGTGCCCTGGGCACTTAAGGTTCAGAGAGAGAGAGAGATAGGGGTACGGACATGCCCTGTGACCAGACCACTGTTCTTGAATGTATCCCAAGTAGATCTAGACATATTAGATGACTGAGTAGTTAGAAAGTTATTTCAGACATTATTTTAGCGAGAATGCAACATAACAAACACAGGACAACTTCGAAAGGTAGTTCTAGGCGTCTCAGATGGTAAGTACTCTAGATCTAGAGGTACCCGATGGTAAGTAGGACAGAATTATTGTCTAAAAACATCACATTACTTTTTTTTTTCCTAAAAAAAATGAAATCTTCATACATTTAGTTATATTTTGAAACTTAATAAGTACACGGAAGCACAAGGAAATACTGTATTTCATTCACTTTTACAAATATACCCCCTATACATATCAAGACCCACGCTTTTACTCCAGCACCAACTGAACTTCCACGTTTTGTCCACCCTGGCATGGAATGAGTTAATGATATAATGTTAAAATTTCAATTATGCTCTTGCAGTTTTCATCCTTGCATATCCAGTACTTTGGATCTTAATATATTCATCTTTCTCTCTATCCTAACTTTATCAAAAACTGAATCAGCTGTGTTAAATGTTTAATAACCTCATTGAATCTTGTTATTGATAAGACTTCAAACATGTTGTTATCGTGTATGTTAGCATCTTAACTGGAATTTTTTTTCAATCACCATGTCCAGATACAAGAAAAGAAAAAATGTATAAGATATAAAATAAAACTAGCTGATTTTTTTTTAAAAAATGTATTTATGTGTTTTCTTCCTTGTTGCAATAAAGGTACCTTCTAATCCAGATTCCCACAAAAATGAGATTAGTAAATATAGGTAAAGGTAATCCTGTCATGCCTTAGAGGCACATAGGGATGTAGTGTTAGTGACCCTATTTTCCTTGACCTGTCAGCACACTAGAGGGTGATATGGTCAGTATCACGCCTGGCTGCCTTTCTTTCCCCAACTCCAGAAGAAGTCGGGTACCCATTTCTATAGCAGGGTGACAGGGGTGCCTCCGGCCGGATTCAAACCCCCGACCTTCCCATGAGAGACCAGTGCACTAACCACTTCACCACTCAGACATAATAAATATATCAGATTTTTTTGTTCATTAACTCCATTTTAGCCTGCAGTTTTCAGATATTGAAATGTTTGAGCTTACACTTGCATTATAGCCCGACGAGATTGTTTCTTAATGTGCATTTGCTGAATGAACTTAAGATCTTTTTTTTTTGTTTGCTTATAATTTCATGTATTGATGTGTTTTCTTTCCCCTTGTTTAGGATGATAGTCTGGTTTATATTGTTGACTGTGTGCCTGAGTTGACTGCTTGTGGTGATAGGTCTACAGCTGTTCTTGTGGCTGGTTCATACAGGTACGTTCTCGTTATGTGACAGACTCAACTCTTGTGGGTTCTTTTTATGTAGCTAGATCAATCTTTGTGACTTCTTTTTTGTGTGGCTAGATCAGACTTTGTGAGTTCTTTTGTGCATGATTAGATCAAGCTTTGTGAGTTCCTTTTGTATATGATTAGATCAAGCTTTGTGAATTCTTTTTGTGTGTGATTAGATCAAGCTTTGTGAGTTCTTTATGTGTATGATTAAATCAAGCTTTGTGAATTCTTTTTGTTTATGATTAGATCAAGCTTTGTGAGTTCTTTTTGTGCATAATGAGATCAAGCTTTGTTTTTCCTTTTGTGTATGATTAGATCAAGCTTTGTGAGTTCTTTTTGTGTATGATTAGATCAAGCTTTGTGAGTTCTTTTTGTGTATGATTAGATCAAGCTTTGTGAGTTGTTTTTGTGTATGATTAGATTAAGCTTTGTTTTTCCTTTTGTGTATGATTAGATCAAGCTTTGTGAGTTCTTTTTGTGTGTGATTAGATCAAGCTTTGTGAGTTGTTTTTGTGTATGATTAGATCAAGCTTTGTTTTTTTCTTTTTGTGTATGATTAGATCAAGCTTTGTGAGTTGTTTTTGTGTATGATTAGATCAAGCTTTGTTGGTTTTTTTTGTGTATGATTAGATCAAGCTTTGTTTTTTTCTTTTTGTGTATGATTAAATTAAGCTTTGTGAGTTCTTTTTGTATATGATTAGATCAAGCTTTGTGGGTTATTTTTTGTATATGATTAGAATAAGTTTTGTGGGTTCTTTTTGTGGGGCAAAGATACTGTTCAATTTGGCAATGAGCGGACCCATATCTGACATGCTAGTGTCAGAGTTGACGAACCATAGCTGACCAAGACCCTGTCCCACCTCTCCATTTGCACTCCCAGTAACAGGCTTAACCTGGCTAATGGAGCAGGGATTGCTGTAGTCCCTTTGGTGGTGGAGTCTGCTAAAGAAGCATTGCACAACCCCCAACTTTTTTACTTCCACTCAAGGATTGAAAAAAACAGTTTTCATGACCAAAACTCCCAAGCTGACATGTTTTGCTTTGTCTCAGCATCTCCACAGCATCGGCTGCAGAGAACACCCGCTCCAGGGAGATTGAATAAGAAGTTGGGTTTTATGTGGGCTAGCTGTCTTATGAAGATGAGATTCATGTTATCTGCACCCCTCTAGGAGATGAATTCCACATTGTCTTCTCTGAGGCATCAGTCTTCATGAGCAGTTTTCCCAATTACTGATCTAGATTCTTTAAGCTAAGAACTTTCCTTTTATAGTCATTAAATACTTTTAGAAACTAGATGTTCAGTTTTGGTGCTTGGCAGAATAGTCTTATAATATTATCATCTTATGTCCAGTGGATGTCTACAGCTGCTTTCATGTACAGACCAGAAGGCCAGTACTAGTCTCTGCACTCTCACTGGAGGTCACAGTGCAATTGTCAGGTGTTGCCACTGGGACACTAAGGTATTAAGTTTCATGGTTTGCTGTAGGGCTGTGTATTTCATTTGAACATATGTGTGATCTGCTCTGTCGATACGTGATAATTAATTCATATCTTTTATTTAGTTATTTATCTTATCCATATCTCAGATGTAAGTATTTCTAATTTGAAATACAGTATATACATTCATCAGTCCCTCTGTACTCCCAATGGAACATAAGGCATCAATGAAAGTTCTCCAGCCAGTCCTTTATTCAGCAAGTTGGAATACCTCAAACCATGTATTTCCTCCTTTCTTTAGTTCTTCCCACAGTATACGTTAGCTTCAGCAGTGGAGGGGTGGGACAGGGTCTTGGCCAACTATGGTTCGCCAACCCCGACACTACCATATTAGCAGTGAACAGCATCTTCGTGCCTGTTCCTGTTTGCTGTGTATAATAGGTCAAACTTAAACGCTCGTATCTGGAAAAGCTTATTAACACTTTCTTTTTTTTCCCCACTTTCTGAAAGTAATATTCCTTGGATTTCAAAGTACTTTTTTTTGTTGTTGTAAATATTTACCACAGTTCAGACACAGATTGAATTCTTGTGTGTTCCTTTCTTTCTTTGTGTATGGTTTTCTTGTTATGTTCCATTTGTACGTATGTTTGGGACTAAATTTCACAGTGTTGTGTAAGATTCTTTGACATTCAGTTTTAACACTGAAATACTAAAATTGCTTGAAAGTGAAAGATATGCTGCAGACTGAAATGTTGTTAAGGAATATTATTATTCACTCTTTCATCGTGGAATGCAAGTGTATTATTATTCCCTCTTTCATTGTGGAATATTATTATCCTCTATTTCATCATGGAATACAAGTGTATTATTACCTCTTTCATAGTGGAATATTATTATTCTCTTTTTCATAGTGGAATATTATTATTCGCTTTTTCATCGTGGAATATTATTATTCCCTCTTTCATCGTGGAATATTGTTGTTCCCTCTTTCATTGTGGAATACCAGTGTATTATTATTCCCTCTTTCATTATGCAATATTATACAAGTTCCCCCATTCATTATATTTACATATGCAGACTGATACATAGAGAGAGACTTGGCACATTTCTGGGATTAAATTTGTATAATGGTAACAACTAAAAAGTACTGTTGACTAACAAATTAGAAAAAAGTGCAGCGAAGAACAGATAGGAAGCACTGTGAATATTAAGTACTGTACACAAAAATTACATAGTCTTATCATAATTGTCAGTTCGTTCAGAAAAAAACCAGGTCACAACGAGCGAGTCTTTCAGTGCTCTATTTCTGAGTTTTTAAGCATTGAGTATTTTAGCTTGAATCATTTTTCAAGTTCTGGATATTGGCTTCCATTAGATCAGTCTCGTTTTCAGTGTCGAGGTGTGACATCTTAATCGAATTCTGTGTATTTGGGATTGTAATTATTACCTTCCTGGAACTGGAAATGGAGTGTTCTCCATCAGCTGATGCATCGAGGATGGTTGAACACTAGCAGCATATCAGATTGAAAGTGTGTGGCCAGCATGAAGACCCAACGTGGAGCCAAGAAAGGAAGCTGTTTGACAGTTTCCATTACCGGCATGAGGAGCACGGTGAATCTTGCCCAATAGCTAAACTGAGTCTGTTACTAAAAGTGCCCACAGAGAGGTGGGACAGGGTCTTGACCAGCCATTTGTCACTGTCCAGATAACTGTACTTATTACGCTAGGACAGTCACTTTTGCTCCCACAGCTCGTAATTAACGTGGCATACTTTCTTCCAGACACGGACACTTCTGACTGGAGGCGAAGACTCCTCGATATGCTTGTGGTCAGCCACACAGGCCAGTCAGTTCGCAAATAAAGATGGTGGACCGAAACTGCAGGTGAGAATTAAAAATAGAGCACAGAGTCCTTGTTGTAAACAGCAGAGAAGATGAAGTATTGGAAGAGAATGTCGCTAGCAGATAGTAAGATGAGCACAGGTAAAAGAAGAACAGTAGTAATTCATTTGGAATCACCTCCTAGTATTGTATTCTTATCATGCTCTGTGTGGGCACGTTTTGTTGCAGTCGGTCATGTGATGAGAAGAAACAATCAGAGGATCCCCAAACAAGCTATCAAGTGAAACACAACAGGCCAAAGAAAAAGAGGTCGACCACATGAAAATCTAAAGAGGACATTGTTAAGAGAGGCCAGTTCAGTGGGCATAACATCCCTTGATGAGAATGAAAAACTCGCCGAAGACAAAAAATCTTGGCAAACTACCATGCGACATGTGACATTTAGTGGCATGGGAAGGATGTAAGATGGAGATGGGCACATTTTGTATATGGAACACTTGTACTGGAATGATCTTAAATGGTTGCCATCATTGCATGTTGGGACAAATCTTGCAGAATACACTCTCTGATCTTTTCCTGTGAAGGAGGATCTCAGGATGGTGCACATATTCTGTAGCACCGACAAGAACCTGGCAAATTGCAGGCGGGATTTGATCCTGCATAGAGTCCAAAATTGACCAAGACACCACATGCCTATCTCTGACATCTAAGCTTCAATTTTTCTGTATCTGTCTTATCTGTTTTGTCATTCCTGTTGCCCGTGACCAAGGTATTTTGCTCAAATATTGAACTCATTCATTTCTACATGCCCAACTTCTGCCCCATTTCCTCCTACCATCTTTTCATAAAACTCAATCATACACCTCTGTCCACCTTTACTACATTAAAAGTAATAGATAGTGGTGGAGCTTATTTCGAAGCTTATCTGACAGTGTAGTTCTTGTGCCTCATAATGAGACTACACAGTGGTCCTTGATTAGCAACATAGGCAGGACATGTGAGTTTTTCCTCACTGACAGTAATTATCAGAACAATTGTGTTTTCTTGAGCAAGGAACAGCCATGCTGACCGATATACTTTATAATGGAAATCCATTTGAATAATGTGACAGCAGTGTCCCCAAGTAAATGCTATATGATTAACTTCTTGAAGGAAGGAACCTTTATAGTTGGGCTAAAAATGAGGTGTAAGCATATTTATAAGACACCCTTGACAGATTTTTCCCATCATCTACGGGAAGAACTGGTGATAGATCATGCCACATGGAGGGTGGCTGTATACAAGGGTGCTTCAACATTTGAGGAGAAAATAAAGATGCAAGCATAAATAGGCTGGACCATTCTGCAGAAGTTGGGTTGTTGTTGTTGTGGCTGATTACGAGGGTCGTACCGAAAGTCGTGAGCAATAATTTGTTTTAAATCAGAATTTATAGATAGAGAAAACATAAATGTATCACCTTAATCTACATCCTTTGCACTTCATGTAGAGGTCACATGACCACGCAGAGCATAAACAAAATGCGGGTACTGAAGTTTCGTTTCGTCAATGTGCTGTTATTGAGTTCCTTGTTAAAGAGGAAATCCCTGTTGCTGAAATTCACCAAAAGACTTCACCTCCTTAACTATTACTGTCCTAATGACCGCCCACTTGCTTTAGGAACAATCCCACACAAAGAGAGACTGATGGTCTGTGGTGATTTTAACAGTCATTCCCAGAGCTGGGGCTATGACCACATAGACAAGAGAGGAGAGGAAGTTGAGAGCTGGCAGGATGATAATGGACTTCTCCTGATCAACCAGCCAATGGATGCCCCAACATTTTACTCAAGGGCTTGGCATACAAAATCAACACCAGATCTGGCATTCCACTCTCCAGATCTGAAGTGGAACATTACACGTGAAGTTGGAAAACAACTTGGAGGTAGCGACCATCGACCAGTCTTCCTGACAATAGAAAATGAACTCCTTAACACCAGTAACCCTCTCCCCAGATGGAACTATAAAAAAGCAAACTGGACAATGTACAGACATCGTACAGGTATCCTGGTGGGACAGCTGTCCATAGAAGGTAAGGATATTAACAGCATAGTGAAGGAGTTCAATGCTTGTATCCTTCAGGCCGCTCGTGAAACCATTCCCAGAGGAGCTCGCAGGGACTATAAACCATACTGGTCTAGTGAGCTGGGAAAACTCCATGATGACGTGGAAGCAGCTCGAAAGCAAGCAGAAAATAGACCATGCCAAGAACACCACAATAATTACCAACATTCTAAAGCCAAATTTCAGAGAGCAAAGCTGCAAGCCAGACGGGAAAGTTGGAGAGAGAAAACAGAGTCCCTAAACTTTGAAAAGGATGGAAGGAAACTGTGGAAACTAATCAAACAGTTAAATGATGAGAGTACTGGAAGAAGTACAAAGATTACACTAATAGAGGATGGGAAAACTCTTACAGGTAAGCAGGTAGCAGATCACTTTGCTCGCATGTTTGCACAGGACTGCAACATTGATATCCATCCAGAGAAGGAGCGTACAGTGCGCATCGAGCCACAGAAAGAGGAGGAACAAGTCAGAAAAGTGGAGGTCATGGATGCACCAATCACACGCAGTGAGTTAGACCTAGCAGTTAGTAAACTGAAACCAAGGAAATCACCAGGACCAGATGGAGTGTCCAATGAAATGATCAAGAACCTGGGAGTGGCAGCAATGGGAAAGCTGTTGGATATTTTCAATATGTGCTGGAGCACAGGTAAGTTACCTCAAATCTGGAAGGAAGCAAGCATGGTACCACTGCTAAAACCAGGGAAAAACAGTGATACTGCCTCCAGCTACAGGCCAATCAGTCTCACTAGCTGCCTATGCAAAACGATGGAACGCATCATTGACCTGAGGCTAAAATGGTACCTAGAAAGTGAAAACCTTCTCGTTCCACAACAAGCAGGATTTAGGCAGTACTACAGTACGGAAGATCAAGTGACCTATCTCTCTCAAGAGATTGAGGATGCATTCCAAGAGAAAAACCTTGTACTAGCAGCGTGGATAGACCTGAAGAAAGCCTTTGATAAAGTATGGAAAAAAGGTCTGTTGTGGAAACTAAGAAACTGCAATGTGAATGGAAGACTGTACAACTGGATAAAGTCCTATTTACACAATAGAAGAGCTAGAGTAGTAATGGATGGACACAAAAGCCAGAAAGTACTTCTGCGACACGGTGTACCACAAGGAGGAGTCCTTTCGCCTACACTATTCCTTGTATTCATTAATGACCTGGTCAAGGAACTTCCCTATGGAATCAAAGCAGCACTGTATGCAGATGATCTGGTCATGTGGTGTACAGATGAATATGCGACAGTTGCTACACAGAGACTCCAAAGAGCAGCAGACATCTTGACATCATGGACAAACAAATGGTGTGTAAGTATCAACACAGAAAATCAAGTACCACTCTGTTCACCCTCTCATCTAAACAGAAAGCAGGTAAGATCTTTGTAAATGAAATACCCTTAAGGATGGACAACCAACCCACTTACTTAGGAGTGACTCTTGACTCAAAACTGACTTGGAAGCAACACATCAACAGTGCAGAAGCAAAAGCCAGAAGAAAACTAGCCATATTAAGAAAATTAAGTGGGACTACATGGGGAGCTAGTGAAAGAATCCTCAAGAACGTATATCAGCAAAGTATTCTACCACATTTAGAATATGGCTCAACATCTTGGTGCACAGCATCAAACACTACGCTGCATAATCTAGACAAGGTTCAAAATCAGTCACTACGGATTATCACAGGTGCCATGAGGTCCACACCAATAGTAGAAATGCAGAAAATAGTTGGTGTTCAACCGCTAAAGGAACGTAGAGACACAAAGGTCATGACCATGGGAGAAAAATTCCTTAGCTCTGTAAGCCATCCCCTGAAGGAGAGATTCAATAACTTGGCATTAGGACGGCTTAAAAGAAGCAGCTTCATTCATCAGGCCAAGCGTATGCGTAAGCTGATACCTGACCTTCCAACTGTAGTCACTCCATTATCATCTGTACCAGAGCATACACCATGGAAAGAAGCAGATTATACACAAATAACTATTCAGACTGAAGTGAAAGGTGTGCAGAATGGTGAGATGCAGAGCAGTCTTGTAAGATCAACAGCCACACTTAGTGTTCTAGATGACAATATCCATGTGACACCTGGATACGTGTGTATACAGATGGATCTGCACATAATGCCATAAAAATGGTGGGGCAGGAGCATATATTGAATATCCAAACAACACCATTGACAAGATTTCCATACCCACTGGTAAATACTGCAACAACTTTGATGCAGAAGTTAGGGCAATTATTGCTGCAGTTGAAAAACTATCAGACTCCAGAATTGATACATGTCCTGTAGTAATTCTCACAGATGCAAGATCAGTACTGGAGGCTCTTCAGTGCAACAAACTACCAGACCTTAAGGATGCCTTGTCAAAAATTGGCTTACAACATGGAGTCACTTTGCAGTGGATTCCCTCCCACTGTGGGATACCAGGCAATGAGAAAGCTGACCATCTGGCCAAAGAGGGCACTGAAATGGAGCAACCAGACATACCAGTCACCTATAATCAGAAGAAAAGCATGATAAAAACCTACAGGAAGCCACAAACACCACCACATGATGACTATCACATGCTAAACAGAAAGGAACAAGTCACCATCTTCCGTCTCCGAACAGGACACAGCCGACTCCGAAGTCATATGTATACAAAGTTTAAGGTTGGTACTACTAATCTATGTACATGTGCCCAGGTGCCCCAAACCGTGGAACATATCCTCCAGAACTGCATCAACTACGAGACACTGAGAAATAATTACTGGCCCAGTGAAACCACTAAAGAAGATAAGCTCTACGGTTCCATACATGAGTTACAAAAAACAGTGAAATTTATCCAAGAGACAGGACTGCAGATATAGACAGACAGTGCGAACGAAGAAGAAGAAGAAGAAGAAGACCAAAAGACTTCAACTTGCTTATGGAGATGTGTGTATGGGTGCTGGCAGTGTTAGGAGGTGGGTGAAACATTTCAAAGATGGAAACCACGAGCATCCAAGATATGCCTTGCAGTGGTCGCCCTCGATACTGTCTCCACTGAACGCAACATGGAAAGGGCTGACAACATCATTAAAGAAGACAGGCGTGTCACAGTATCTGAAATCGATGTAAATCTGGGAATAGGACATAATTGCAGTAGAGGAAATGATTCTTCTTCTTCTTCCGCATTGTCTGTTTATACCTGCAGTCCTGTCTCTTGGATAAATTTCACTGTTTTTTGTAATTCATGTATGGAACCGTAGAGCTTATCTTCTTTAGTGGTTTCACCGGGCCAGTAATTATTTCTCAGTGTTTCATAGTTGGTGCAGTTCTGGAGAATATGTTCCATAGTTTGGGGCACCTGGGCACATGTACATAGATTAGTAGTACCGACCTTAAACTTTGTATACATATGACTTCAGAGTCGGGTGTGTCCTGTTCGGAGACGGAAGATGGTGACTTGTTCCTTTCTGTTTAGCATGTGATAGTCATCATGTGGTGGTGTTTATGGCTTCCTGTAGGTTTTTATCATGCTTTTCTTCTGATTATAGGTGATTGGTATGTCTGGTTGCTCCATTTCAGTGCCCTCTTTGGCCAGATGGTCAGCTTTCTCATTGCCTGGTATCCCACAGTGGGAGGGAATCCATTACAAAGTGACTCCATGTTGTAAGCCAATTTTTGACAAGGCATCCTTAAGGTCTGGTAGTTTGTTGCACTGAAGAGCTTCCAGTACTGATCTTGCATCTGTGAGAATTACTACAGGACATGTATCAATTCTGGAGTCTGATAGTTTTTCAACTGCAGCAATAATTGCCCTAACTTCTGCATCAAAGTTGTTGCAGTATTTTCCAGTGGGTATGGAAATCTTGTCAGTGGTGTTGTTTGGATATTCAATATGTGCTCCTGCCCCTCCATTCTTTATGGCATTGTGTGCAGATCCATCTGTATACACACGTATCCAGGTGTCACATGGATATTTGTCATCTAGAACACTAAGTGTGGCTGTTGACCTTACAAGGCTGCTTTGCATCTCACCATTCTGCACACCTTTCACTTTAGTCTGAATATTATTTGTGTATAATCTGCTTCTTTCCATGGTGTATGCTCTGGTACAGATGATAATGGAGCGACTACAATTGGAAGCTCAGGTATCAGCTTATGCATACGCTTGGCCTGGTGAATGAAGCTGCTTCTTTTAAGCCGGCTTAATGCCAAGTTATTGAATCTCTCCTTCAGGGGATGGCTTACAGAGCTAAGGAATTTCTCTCCCATGGTCATGACCTTTGTGTCTCTACGTTCCTTTAGCGCTTGAACACCAACTATTTTCTGCTTTTCTGCTATTGGTGTGGACCTCATGGCACCTGTGATAATCCATAGTGACTGATTTTGAACCTTGTCTAGATTATGCAGCGTAGTGTTTGATGCTGTGCACCAAGATGTTGAGCCATATTCTAAATGTGGTAGAATACTTTGCTGATATACATTCTTGAGGATTCTTTCACTAGCTCCCCATGTGGTTCCACTTAATTTTCTTGATATGACTAGTTTTCTTCTGGCTTTTGCTTCTGCACTGTTGGTGTGTTGCTTCCAAGTCAGTTTTGAGTCAAGAGTCACTCCTAAGTAAGTGGGTTGGTTGTCCATCCTTAAGGGTATTTCATTTACAAAGATCCTACCTGCTTTCTGTTTAGATGAGGAAATGATTGAAACCCTAGGCTGTAGAAAAGTTTGTGCCTGAACGTCCAGAAAGCAGTGCGTCTGTGCCATCATCGTTCAGCTGGAATGGAATTCTACCGGGAGGGTATTTTCAAACTTGTAGAGCAGTGGGAGAAATGTGTGCAGAGAAATGGAGATTATGTTGAAAAGTGAAGAAAAGGATGCAGATTAAGATGATACATTTATATTTTCTCTATCTATAAATTCTGAATTTTAAAAAAAATTTTGCTCACGACTTTCGGTAAGACCCTCATACTTTTAAGTAAATATTGATAGATTCAACTATGAGAGAAGCTAAGTGATGCTTGGCTACTTCCAGAAGTGGCTGACATCTGCTTGCCTGAAAACTGTCAACTCAGATGAAGAGTGCCATGAACTCCTCCACCTCCAAGCTGCACCCAGGACACATACTTTTTTTGTTATCATTTATCATGATGGCCCTTTTTTTTGTTATTTATCATGATGGCCCTTTTTTTTTGTTATCATTTATCATGATGGCCCTTTTTTTGTTATCATTTATCATGATGGCCCTTTTTTGTTATCATTTATCATGATGGCCCTTTTTTATAATTTATCATGATGGCCCTTTTTTGTTATCATTTATCATGATGGCCCTTTTTTTTGTTATCATTTATCATGATGGCCCTTGTTGTACCTGAAATGGCAGTGTCTGTTTTAGCGTTTTTGGCAGTTTTCCTGTGGATGTGTTCAGAATGCATGGATGATGGTCCATCCTAACTTACTTGTCAGTTTAAAATTATAAACTCCCCAGCTTTGGAATAAAACCACGAGGCTTCGGTTTTTTCTTTTTTTTTTTTCCTTGTAAGAAGCCATGAAACCAGCTTTTAGTAGTCGTCGTCATCATCATCATCAACTTGTGCCATCACCCCACGGAAAGTTGGCTGCAGTGAATCTCCAGTCTGCTCTGTTTCTTGTCTTTGATGTACATTCACTAAGCTAGTTCCTGTCCATCTCCTGATGTTGTCCACCAGTCATGCCACTGTCATCCTCTTGTCCTCTTTCCTTTAGCCTGCCCTCGGAAAGGATCTTCGGTCATAGTGCTGTGTCCCTTGACATGCCCAAGGTATTTTGTCTTGCTTTTTTTTACGATTTTCGGTTATTTCTATTTTCACATTTAGCTAGTTTAGCACTTCCTTCTTTGTTTTCTTTTCTGTCCATGAAGTGTAGCCTGTTTTTCTGTGTCTTTAGAAATCATAGAGTTTTAACAGATATATTTTTTTATATTTTTAAAGATGTTTAATTGATACTAGTAATTATTATTATTCATTCACTGATTCATTCATTTGCATGTCCCTTGCGGAACTTTGCCTCCCTGAAAGCACTCCTGTAGGCCTCTCGGTTGTTAGCAAGATGGCCTGCTGCTGATACGTCCATTCGCAGATCATCAACGATGTCTTGCAGCCATCTTTGCCTTGGTCTTCCTTTCTTTCTTTTTCCCATTATATACCCTTCCAAGACAGTCTTTTCTAAATTCTCATGATGTTTAATGTGTCCAAAATATTTAAGTTTTCTCTCTTTAATCCTCTTTGCTAGCCAGCCTTCTTCAATATTAAGTTCTTGTAGTATGGATATATTTGTTCTTTTTTGTGTCCATGATATTTGAAGAACTCTTCTGTAGCGTTTACATTCAAAGGCATATATGTGTTTCTCAGCTGTTTTGTTAAGTGTCCAGGTCTCACATGTATATGTTGCAATGGGAAAGATGCATGCCCTTAAAAATCTTATTTTTGTAGTTCTGTCTGTTCCTCTCCACAGATTCTTTAGTTGTTTTACTTTCTGAAGAGTGATAGATGTCCTCCTTTTAATTTCCCTCATTATATCTCCATTATTAGTTAGTAGTGATCCAAAATATTCAAAACTCTCCACTTCTTCCAATTTTTCCTCACTGATACATGTTTCAGGTGCCTTGTTTGTTTTGTCATTTGTCATCAATTTAGTTTTCTTCGCATTAAGATAGAGGTTCTGCTCTTCGCTATTCTTACGAACTGACATAATTAGTTTTTCCATTCCTTTTTGTGTTGTGGACAGTAATACTGTGTCATCAGCATATCTGGTCTCTGGTATTTCATAACCTCCAATTGTTATGGCATCGTAATATTCTTTGCCTACATCATATCTAACATTCCTCATTATATTTTCAGTATATAAGTTAAATAAGTAGGGTGACAATATGCACCCCTGACAGACCCCTTGTTTTATGTCAAACCAAGTTGTTGTTTCACCATTTGTTCTTACTGCTGCTTGTTGGTCTAGATACAGCAGTGATGTTAATTATTATTATTGCATCTATAAAATCTTGTTACTTTATCCATGAGATAAAATAATAGATTATGTTTTTAATCCCCTGGCTTCTTGTCAGTCATCTTCCATTTGTTGCATTATATGGGACAGATCGGCACTTGAGAGGAGTCGTCAGTCAACATCGAGCTGGCCTACTTTGTTACCGTATATGCTAAAGGATATACTGAGGATGAGAATGGAGCAACAAGTGATATGTCCGGAATGCAGTGATGATGATCCATCCATAACACAACATAACATGGGGTAGATTCATTCCAGAGTTTTATTTCCTGCCATTTTTGTTCATGTAATTCTGGACACCAATATTATTACCAATACCACTTTTTTTTTTAAATTTTCTGAAGGGAAAAATGAAAGGCAAGGTTGATATTGGCATCCATTCCAGGAAACCTTACAACAAGAGAAAGAAATGAAAGCTTTCATTTGTTTTTATAATGTTCAAATTATATATGATATGTACACAGTGCATGTGTACTTGTACTTCTGGCTTGTTATGTTTTGTTGTAAGCAGCTGTTCTTTGTTTTTATTGTATTATGAGTGATTGTGTAATATGTTTATATGTTATATTATGAGTAACTCTGAGTTTGTTATACATTCATATATTGTATTATCAGTAACTTCGGTATTTAAAAAAAGGGAGGGGATGTGTCTTCTCATGTGAAACTTTTGAGTTCCTGATCCAGTGCTTGGACCCTCTGATCTATTCACTGTTGAAAATGAAGGCCCAGAACACTGATGATCGGGAACACAACCTCCAACATGGTTAGAATCTGATCCACTGCTTGGATCCTCTGATCAATCCACTGTTGAAAATGAGGGCCCAAAACACTGGTGATTGGGAACAGCATGGTTAGAGCAAGGTAAATGAAGTGGCGTCAAACAAACTCTCAGACTGGTCCTAAAAGAAAGTATGTGCTTATTTAAATTTTGTTCCCATCTCCTTCAAAATAGTTCCATTGTGAACGTAAACGGTGATCCCGGTGCCTCCTCCAAGCCCTTTTCCTGAAAGGCTGCCCAATACCACAGACAGTTCCATTTAGATTTCATCTACAGTGTCAGCTTCAGTTTCATTTTGGAGAACGAGGCAGAGTAACAGGAGACTAGGTCAGGCAAATACAGACAGTATGGGATATTGTTAGCTATAACAGGAGACTAGGTCAGGCAAGTACAGACAGTTTGGGATATTGTTAGCTATAACAGGGGACAAGGTCAGGCAAGTACAGACAGTATGGGATATTGTTAGCTGTAACAGGGAACTAGGTCTAGAAAGTACAGTATGAGATATTGTTAGCTTTAACAGGAGGCCAGGTCAAGCAAGGACAGTCTGGGATATTGTTAGCTGTAACAGGAGACTAGGTCAGGCAAGTACAGACAGTCTGGAATATTGTTAGCTGTCTCATGGAACTATAGGCACATGTCAAGTTGCTACTGCATTTGAACAAATGTCAAGAATTTGGGGGGGGGGGGGAAGCTGCATGATGTGTGTTCAGATTTTCCTTGAGGAGCTCCTGACAGATTATGAAAACTGACTCCCAACCACGTGAGAGAGCTGATGGATTGTTTGGCAGTGATCCCCTTGGATGCGTTTCACAAATTTCTTTTTCACATTTTCTGGCATTTTGCTGGTGATTGGTCGCCCAGAACACTCGTCACATCTTGAACAGACATTTGGCCAGCCTTGAAATGTGCATACCACTCAGGAATCTGCATTCGACCTAAAGAATGATCACCGAAAGCCTGAAGAAACATTTCAAGGGTGTCATTAGCAGATTTGCTGAGCTTCGTGCAAAATTTGATATAGGCAGATTACTCAGATTTATAAGCCATTGTAACGATCATAGAGCAGTCCCAACACAAGGTCACAAAATTGCTTGTACAAATTTAACATGTGTGCGCAGATGCAGAGTGGCAGACTTATATGATCTTCATTGTCTTGCCTGTATTTGTCAAATGGGACAGTCACAGCAAGTACAAGTACAATCTAGGAACTTTCCGGATACCAGCTCATACTGGATTACTGCACACTCCTATCAATGATGGAAGGGAAAACAGGATATTACATAAAGATTAGTTCCAACAGTATGGAACTTTGCTAGGGCCTGCAGCAGGTGAATGGAAATATATAACAGGACATTCTTTGCAGTCCTTGATTGCTGTAAAAGTTGAAGGATTTATCAAGGCTAACCAAGACTAGCCCACTTTCTCATGACGCTTGTTGTAACAGGCTGTTGTACCCCTTAATACTGACACTAAGAGAAGGGATCAAAGTGATAGAGGATCCTACTAAGAAGCTCGATTTTAGGATTCACTCCTACCCAGCTCTCTTTCTTCATAATCTTTGTGCTTTTGACCACAAAGAACTGAAGTCTGCTGGTCAGTAGAGATCAGCTGTATGCTTGTTATGTCTGTGATAGGTACTGTGTGAATAATACAGTTTTGTTTCGTTCCTTGGAAATACTGCAAATTTTTAATGTACTGGTCAGGCCTGGTCTAACAAGGCGAAGATGGCTGCAAGAACATCGTTGATAATCTGCAAATGGATGCAGCAGCAGCAGCAGGGCATCTTGCTTACAGCTGAGAGGCCTACTGGAGAGCTGTTAGGGAGGCAAAGTTCCTCAAGGGACATGCAAATGACTGACTGACTGGTAGTCGCAAAACCTAAAGCTGTTGGTAGTTGATGTACTGTCTTGTACAGCTGAGCATTACTTGTTTTTTGTTTTTTTTTTTAGGAACAGAATTTTTTGGGCACTGGTTTAGTAAAGTCATGGAACCAATTCCTTTACATATTCCTCAGGTCATTGCCATTGGTAAATATGGAAACTAAAACAGAAGTACTAACAGCTTTGTTAGTTAACGAGCACCCAGTTGTGACATTTTGGTTTACACTATAATCATACAAAAGCATACAGGACAAAGACATAGGAGAAGAAGATAAAATATAAATTCACATGAATGCTATACAACAAATAGAAATGGACAAAAACAGAAAAAAGAAGGGAGCACTTAGCTGTGACTTGCAAGAAGCTGTGTCTGAGAGTGCATGTGGTGGAATATTTGAATGTTTAAATGAAAACTTGAGATGTGATAGGTTGATAGTAAAGGGGCAGTAGGGATTGGAAATGTGAGAGGTTGAAAAAAAAATTCAGTATAAACTGTACTAGCCATCACCTTTTGGTATCTATGTCTCAAGATCTTCATCGCGACATCATCTACCGATAACAGGTTCACATCTGTCTTGTGTTGTCTTGTCTTCTATCTCCCTGTAACCGCGAGCTGATGTTCTTTGTAGCCAGTTCTGTGAAGCTGATGTTCTTTGTAGCCAGTTCTGTGAAGCTGATGTTCTTTGTAGCCAGTTCTGTGAAGCTGATGTTCTTTGTAGCCAGTTCTGTGAAGCTGATGTTCTTTGTAGCCAGTTCTGTGAAGCTGATGTTCTTTTTAGCCAGTTCTGTGAAGCTGATGTTCTTTGTAGCCAGTTCTGTGAAGCTGATGTTCTTTGTAGCCAGTTCTGTGAAGCTGATGTTCTTTGTAGCCAGTTCTGTGAAGGCATAGAGGCACAGCATCGTGTTGGCTAGGGAGCAGATTGACAATTGTTTTTTCAGTCCTGGGGTGAAGCAAAAAAGAAGCAGGGGGTGTGCATGCAGTACTTCTTTAGCAGACTCCACCATTATGGGGACTATGGGGGTCTTGCGGAAATTAGGCTGACTGATACAGATGATGATGAAAACTTGATTGATGATACTAATGTATACTGTATTCTTGTTCTGCCTCACATGGTACTAATGTACTTCGGTAGAAGCCATATTTATAGGCACCAAATCTTTACTACTGCATGGTTAACTTTCTGACTTGTGGGCCATATCACATATAACTCCTTTAACTTTTGCTCAGAAGAATGAATTACTCGTTATTCTAATGCTATTCACATGCAACTGACAAGCCAGGAATTCACTCGGCTGTAACACTGAATCAATCAAGTAACTGCATCCAGTGCCAATCACATACACGTTTAAATTACGAACACGTGATGGTGATGTCCGATGAGTCATGTCAGTGAAAGACTTCTCAAACTGATCAGCAAAACAAGCACAAGAAATCTAGACGGCCTGCATCTCAAAACAATGACAGCCACCACAGGATATTAACTGATACGTCTCTAATCCTAAACTTAAAACTTTTGTTCACAAACCTTCTGACTGATTCTAACCAACACTAGTTCTTCAGCTGCATTACTATGAAATTAAACATGTCCTAACATGACACAGGTAACTCAGGTATTGACTGGGTACATGGGACCCAACTAGAAGACCTTGATTTTGCTGATGACATAACTCTTATCAGTAATAATGTGAATTCCATGCAAGAAAAAACAGATAGCCTGTCTTCACTGGGTAGCAAAATAGGGCTTGAAGTTAACAAGGACAAAACAAAAATAATGAAAATTCCTCTCAATCAGAATGGAAAAATACACATAGAAGGGACAGATATTGAAGAAGTCAATCAATTTTCATACCTTGGCAGCTACATAGACCAGGATGGTGACACTAGAAAGGAAGTTAGGATAAGAATTGCAAAAGCAGCATCAGTCTTCAAGAATCTTGAGAACATATGGAATTCAAAAGTTATAAGCACAAAAACCAAGTTAAGACTATTCAGTTCAAATGTAATATCCACCCTCATTTATGCATGCGAAAGCTGGAAAACAACTAAAGAAATAGAAAAGAAATTAGACTCTTTTGAAAACAAATGCCTAAGGAAAATACTCGGCATCAAGTGGAATGAATTCAAGAACAATGCAGAGATAAGACAGATGACTGAACAACAGCCAGTCTCATGGGTGAGTAGGAAAAGGAGATGGACATATGTTGGTCACTTGATGAGAAGAAATGATCAGAGAATCCCAAAACAAGCTATCAAGTGGAACACAACAGGCCGAAGAAAAAGAGGCAGACCGCGTGAAACTCTGAAGAGGACATTATTAAGAGAGGCCAAATTAACAGGCATAAAATCCTTTGATGAGATTGAAAGACTCGCCGAAGACAGGAAACATTGGCGAACTACTTTGCGAGCCCTATGTGACATTTAACGGCACGGGAAGGATATAAGATAACACGACGCAGCCTAACTCTCAACTGACTCAAAACTGTAATCACCCATCCAACATCCCCACGGGATTAAACTTTCTAAAAAAAAAAAAAAGCAAGAGTTGAACACATAATCCGTGCAGAAAAAAAAAAAAAAGCAAGAGTTGAACACATAATCCGTGCAGAATTTTCTCGACCGTAATCATTAGCATTGTGTTGTGTGTTTGGAAGGGGGGGGGGGGTGAGACTAATTTCGTTTCACTCAAATTTTTTGTATGAGTATCATCTTCTTTAACCATCAGCAATACTCCTCTACGATCTGTCCCTTAAACCAGGCTAGACCTGTCACTGGTGGTGCCAACCGGGAGATGGGACAGGGTCTTGATCAGTTATGGTTTGCCAACCCCGACAGCAGTATGTCAGCAATGGGTCGTAGATTGCCAAAAAGGAAAGGATAGTGCCCCCGCCCGCCGGCCCCCTCAATTTCGCAGCTGAAAAACGATTTAGTGTTTGTAGGATAGACAACACCTTTGTCTTTGAAGCAAGGAATATTGCTAACGACAAATGCCCTTATCACAGATTATGGTATCATAGATCTGCCTTTATCCTAAGACACTGGTTCCCAAATTAGGGTTGGGGGAGGAGCGAGGGACAGAATGGGAGGGGGGCGGAGATGTGAGGTAGAGTCGCGAGAAATATTATTTAAACTGGCTACGGGAAAGAGACGTTAAAAAAAAAACGCTGTATACAGGATTCTTCTTTTGTGTGTGTGTGTGTGTGTGCAGTTCTATTTCCTGGATAAACTTGATAATTTTTTTTAAGTCGTTCATGTATGGAACTCTAGAACTTAACTTTGTGGGTGTTTTCGCCGAGCCAGTAATTGCCATAGCAGCGTCTCATAGTTTGTGCAGTTTATCGGGATGTTTTCCATAGTTTGGGGGCACATGCACAAAGAGGAGAAATGCCAGTCTTAAACTTCGCATATATGTGACCTCGAAGTCGGTTATGTCTTGTTTTGTTCCGTTTAGTATGTGATAGTCATCATGTGGTGGTATTTGTGGCCTCTTATTTAGCATATGATAGTCTCCATGTAGAATAGAAGAAATAGAGGCACTAGAGGAGACAGGAATAAAAATAATAACCAAGTTACTGAATGATATTTACAACAGTGGTTATATTCCCAGTGACCTGCTTAAATCCACGTTTATAGCACTACCAAAGAAACCAGGTGCAAAGGAATGTGACGACCACCGGACTATCAGCCTCTCATGTCACATAACGAAGTTACTTCTGAGAATCATTATGAGAAGAACAAGGAAAAAGATAAAAATGGAAATAGCAGATGAACAGTTTGGATTTGTTGAAGGAAAGGGAACACACAATGCCATTTATGCTTTACGAACACTAACAGAAAGAGCTTTAGAAGTACAGAAAGATCTCTACTTATGCTTCATTGATTACACCAAGGCATTTGACAAGGTGAAACATAGTGAAATTATTAAAATGCTTGAAGACATCAATATAGACGGCAAAGACTTGAGGATTGTAAAACATCTATACTGGCAGCAAGAAGCAGCAGTTCGAGTTGAAAATAGAACTGGAAAATACCAACCTATAAAACAAGGGGTGCGACAAGGATGTGTACTATCTCCAGACCTTTTTTCTCTGTACAGCGAGAATATTCTAAGAACAATCATCACAGAACCAGGCATAAAAAGTGGAGGATACAATATTAACAACCTTCGGTATGCTGACGACACAGTACTGATAGCTGAGAACCAACAAGACCTGCAAAATCTCTTGGATAAAGTCGCCAAAGAAAGTGAACAGAAAGGCCTTACTTTGAACATCAAAAAGACAGAGACTATGGTTATATCTAAGAAACAGAATCCACCAGCATGCAGTATTAAATTAAACGGAACCATTCTAAAGCAGGTGCAGAAATTCAAATACCTTGGAGCAGTAATAACTTCAGATGGGAAATGCAGAACAGAAATTAGGAACAGAATAGGTCAAGCAAAGACTGCATTTCAGAGAATGAGAAACATATTAACTAACACATCTTTATCAATGAATGTTAGAAAACGAGTCCTAAAATGCTATATTGAACCTATCTTGTTATATGGAAGTGAATCATGGACAATAGGCAAGTCTGCACAAAAATCATTGGAAGCAGCAGAAATGTGGTTTATTAGAAGAATGTTGCGAATCCCCTGGACAGCAAAAATAACTAATGAAGAATGTATGAGAAGAGCTGGAGAGACAAAAAACCTTGTCAGAAAGATAAGAGAGAGACAACGTACTTTCATAGGACATGCAATGAGAAGAGGGGGCATTGAAAATATTATAACAACAGGAAAAATAGAAGGAAGAAGATCAAGAGGAAGACCAAGAGAAATGATACTGGACAGTCTGGTGTGAGAGGAGATCACCAACTGAACTGATGGCCTGCATGAAGGATCGTGTACTCTGGAGAAGCATAATAGCCAACGCCAGTCGGCACGGCACCTGATGATGATGATGAGTCTCCATGTGGTGGTATTTGTGGCCTCTTATTTAGCATGTGATAGTCTCCATGTGGTGGTATTTGTGGCCTCTTATTTAGCATGTGATAGTCTCCATGTGGTGGTATTTGTGGCCTCTTATTTAGCATATGATAGTCTCCATGTGGTGGTATTTGTGGCCTCTTATTTAGCACGTGATAGTCATCATGTGGTTGTATTTGTGGCCTCTTATTTAGCATATGATAGCCTCCATGTTGTGGTTTTCGTGGCTTTTATCACGTATATTTTTTGGTTATAGATGGCCAGTATGTCTGGCTGCTCCTTTTCAGTGCTGTCTTTGGCCTGATGGTCGACTTTCTCATTGCCTGTTATCCCACAGTGGGATGGCATCCATTGCAGGTGATTCCGTCCTGTGAGATGACTTTTGACAAGACATCCTTACTGCCTGGTAGTATGTCGCACTGAAGGGCCTCCCCTTAAGGCCTGGTAGTTTGTCACACTCAAGGGCCTGCCCTTAAGGGTCTGGTAGTTGATCGCACTCAAGGGCCTGCCCTTGATGTGGTAATATGTCGCACTGAAGGGCCTCCCCTTAAGGTCTGGTAGTATGTCATACTTAAGGGCCCCCATTAAGATCTGGTAGTTTGTTGCACCGAAGGGCCACCAGTAATAGTCTTACATATTACTTTATGTTTCTGAACCTAAATATTAAAGACAACAACCATACTCACTACTAGTCAATGAAATGTGTTTCATTCTTTCTTTTTGTTGAAGTTAAATATTGTTTTATTGGTTGTGGGTCATGTACCATTGCTATTTTAGTACCGCGCCAAAACAAAGATCGAGAGCTGTTGTCTGGTCTAAGCTATGTAATGAGTAGAGCGTATAACAGGTTCATTGTGTTTACACACAACTTCTGTTGCAGTTTTTGTAAATTGTACAAAGTAAACTCAGTTGCACTTTCCACTGCATTGAATAATGGACAGGAAATGAGCAGTCATAGACGTTAGTGAGTGTTTTTTTTTTTTTATCATCTTTCCTGGGCCTAAGTTTCACCACTGAAACTGCCTGAGTCAGACGTTTCAAATACGCGCCAATCTTTTCTTTGATGGTAGGAAAAGTCATGCTCTGAAGACGCTCAAAGAAAACAAAACTTGGCACCTTATGAGAAATTTGAAGTGCAAATAATTCCACTTTATCCTTATTTTAATCATGACATAATGGCGCTCTTCCCCTTGACATGCGCCCTGTGCCTCATCTTAGCTTCTTACATCCTTCCCGTGCCGTTAAACATCACATAGTTAGTTATGTTAGTTCGCCAGATTTTCCTGTCTTCAGCAAGGTTTTCAACCCCATCAAGGGATTTTATGCCTACTAATTTGGCCTCTCTGCGAGTTTCCGTTTTTAATACGGACAAAACAAAAATAATGAAAATTCCCATTAATCAAAATGGAAAAATACACATAGAAGGGACAGATATTGAAGAAGTCAATCAGTTTGCATACCTTGGCAGCTACATGGACCAGGATGGTGACACTAGAAAGGAAGTTAGAATCAGAATTGCAAAAGCAGCATCGATCTTCAAGAATCTTGAGAACATATGGAATTCAAAAGTTATAAGCACAAAAACCAAGTTAAGACCATTTAATTCAAATGTAATATCCACCCTCATTTATGCATGCGAAAGCTGGAAAACAACTAAGGAAATGGAGAAGAGATTAGACTCTTTTGACAACAAATGCCTAAGGAAAATACTTGGCATCAAGTGGAACGAATTCAGGAACAATGCAGAAATAAGACAGATGACTGAACAACAACCAGTCTCATGGGTGATCAGGAAAAGGAGATGGATATATGTTGGTCACTTGATGAGAAGAAATGATCAGAGAATCCCAAAACAAGCTATCAAGTGGAACACAACAGGCCAAAGAAAAAGAGGCAGACCGCGTGAAACTCTGAAGCGGACATTGTTAAGAGAGGCCAAATTAGAAGGCATAAAATCCCTTGATGATGTTGAAAGATTCGCTGAAGACAGGAAAAATTGGCGAACTACTTTGCGAGCCCTATGTGACATTTAACGGCACGGGAAGGATATAAGATATAAGAATTTGGCCTCTTTAGAATTTCACGTGGTCGATCTCTTTTTCTTCGGCCTGTTGTGTTCCACTTGATAGTTTATTTTGGGATTTTCCGACTTTCTTCTCATCACGTGACCAACATATGGCCATCTTCTTTTTCTTATCACCCACGAGACAGGTTGTTGTTCGCTCATCTGCCTTATTTCCGCGTTATTCTTGAATTCGTTCCAGTTTATGCCGAATATTTTTCTTGGATGCATCAGCAGCAGGTCATCTTGCTCACAACCGAGAGGCCTACAGAAGTGCTGTTATGGAGGCAAAGTTCCGCAGGGGACACCCAAACGAATGAATGATTTTCCTTAGGCATTTGTTTTCAAAAGAGTCTAATTTCTTGTCTATTTCTTTAGCTGTTTTCCAGCTTTCACATGCATAAACGAGGGTGGATATTACATTTGAATTGAATAATCTTAGCTTGGTTTTTTGTCCTTATAACTTTTGAGTGTCATATGTTCTCAAGATTCTTGAAGGTCAGTGGTGCTTTTGCAATTTTCGAATTCTAACTTCCTTTCTAGTGTCGCCACTCTGGTCTATGTAGTTGCCGAAGTGTGCAGGTTGGTTGACTTCTACGACAGCTGGCCGTTCTGCGTATATTCTTCCTTTTTGATTAATGGGAAGTTTCAATATTTTTGTTTTTTTCCTTGTTAATTCAAGTCCTAATTTGCTAGCCAGTGAAGATAGGCTGCATCGTCCTAGCTACCAGAGTAAAGCCTTAATACATTTAAGAACTGCTAAAGTGCCGGCTGAGCTTTTCCGTAATAAAAAAAAATCAGGTCGACCAGCTCAGCAAATTACAGCGAGTGTTAAGAGAGGCAGATCTTCCCTGATCAAGTCTTGATTCACAATGCCAGTTGTTGTAACAACACGTGACGTCACGAGTCACGTGCCCGAATTGACCGTATTAGAAAAAAAAGTTCTCATTTCTTGCCTGGTAGTAGATAAGTGCGCTGGTTGTGAAACCTGATTTAAAAAATCAGGCTATTATCAATCTTGAAAAATTAACTCAGAGGTATACAGACATTAGGTATGGCATTACTAAATTCTAAAATGATTTTTTCAGTGACGTTAAATTCCAAATAGATATAAGTAACACAGTCCTATTTGCAGTCGCGGATGAGGTTATGTTTATCACACCTGTTCCTTTCAAGCTTCAAGTGAAAACTAATGGCGGAATCCATGTGGATAAGGAGATAACGGTACACTCTTTGTGCTCGATTCACCCCCTACCCCCCGTGTTCTATTGTGCGTAGCATCTCTTATGTGTAGAGGGATGCCACAGGTATTTATTTATCATTTCGACACGATATGGGTTGTATGAGCACCAAACTGGTGCCAGAAACCCCACCGAACGCACACCTGGTAGAGACCGTGTATAGACAAGACGCGAAGACTAGGAACATCCAACAGGATGCCGACATCAAAACACAGACACATCTTCGCACAAGAGACCCATCTTCTAGACAACCAAGCGCTGATCCCGAGACCCCCAACGACGGACAGGGCCAGAGGACGAATAAAAAAGTGAAGAAATACCGTGATAAATTCGATCCACGTGTGACAGCCAAATACGACATCAAAGCCCTTATCGGTCGGGGCAGCTTCAGCAGGGTCGTTCGAGTTGAGCATCGAATGACAAAACAACCGTACGCCATCAAAATGATTGACAGAATCCAAGGAAAAGAAGTGTTCGAGGCAGAACTGAATGTCTTAAGAAGAGTTAAACACATGTATATAATACAACTGGTAGAAGTGTTTGAGGCTCCAGAGAAAGTGTACATGGTCATGGAACTAGCCACGGGGGGAGAGCTTTTCGACCGAATCATTGCTAAAGGTAGCTTCACCGAACGCGATGCTACCAGAGTTCTAACAATGGTCTTAGATGGGGTGAAATACCTTCACGGATTAGGAATCACACATCGAGATCTCAAACCAGAGAATCTTCTCTACTATCACCCGGGACATGATTCTAAAATCATGATCACAGATTTCGGGTTGAGCGCCATGCTCAAAGGCCCTGACAATCACATGAAAACCACTTGTGGAACTCCGGAGTACATTGCTCCGGAGATTGTAGCACGGAAACCATATACCTCACAGGTGGATCTATGGGCTATTGGTGTGATAACATACATTCTTCTAAGTGGGACTATGCCTTTTGATGATGAAAATAGGACACGTCTGTACAGAACGATAATCAAGGCAAAATACAGCTATTCTGGCGAGGTAATTCTTATTAATTTACTGTTGAAGTTTATTTGCTAATTTTTTTCTTAATTCATGGCAGACAGCAGTATTAAAATTACATGCAAGAAATACTAAGCTTAGAATACAAACTTTACTGTTGAAGGCTAGTGCTACAAACTGGCTGCCATGGTGTTGATAATTCAAAATAATTTGTATGTGATATGTACTGTGGACTAATGATATTTGAATGAAAATTCCAGCCACTCCATCATTCGCCAGTTTTGTGACATGAGTCACACCATATATGATCTAAGTTTAAAGAATACAGGATATCTGAACTAGATTTCAGTTTATGATATTTTGACTAGGTTTTTTTAAGTTTTAGACACCAATGTCTGGTTTATATGAACTAGGTTTTAAGTTTGAGACACCATTGTCTAGGGTATATGAACTAGGTTTTATGTTTGACACACGTCTTGGGTATATGATATATACAAGGTCTGACAAGTAAGTAATGAGACTAATTTTATTATAGCCAAGACAGAAATGCCATCTATGAAGCTTCTTCTTCTTCTTCGTTCGCTTCTACCACCAAAACCGCACTGTGATCCTACTGAATTTACGCCTGTGGTCCTCATTAGGTCCCGTGGTCTCCTGTGTGGTCCCCGAAAGGACCACACGAGATCCATGAGAGGACCACAAGGGGTTCAGAGTATCACAGGGCTTTAGGCTGTATTCTTGGTGGGTCTCAGGAGCGGGATTGCGTGACACCGTGGTTTTCATTGCACCAGTTTAGTCTAGGGTTGGACTTTCTCACCGGAAGACCTCGACGTGTTTTGAGATACCCGTGTATCACCACCGGGTGAGAGGTGGTTGCCCATCCAGTCCAGAGTTGGACTTTCTCACCGGAAAACCTCAGCGTGATTAGGATACGCAAACATCCCCGCCGGGTGAGAGGTGGTTGCCTATCTAGACTGCCCTGGTCCAGTGTCTCCGACTTCAGCATTTTGTGGTCGTGGCCGCTACCCTTCCTAGTTGTGACCAGGATGGAGCTTTTGTCCAGGAGGACGAATCCTCGCCACTAGTGACTTCCATCCCTGGGTTGAGCCGGTTTAGGCATATTATCCCAGTATGGGCGTGTTTGGAGATGTGACCGACCTCTAGAGCAGAGGTACAGTGACATGCATAGCCTTCAAGATTCACCCCTGGTGTGAGCTGGTTTAGGCAAAATTCACCAGTATGGGTGTATATCAGGCGTGACCGACCTCTAGAGCGGAGGTGGCATGACATGTCTAGCCATCAAGTTCCACCCCTGGTGTGTGCCGGTTTAGGCATATTTCACCAGTGTAGGTGTATTTCGGACGTGGCCGGCCTCTAGAGCAGAGGTGCCATGGTATGTATAGCTCTCGTAGCGATACTACTGGACATACCAATTAAACTTCACTTTATCCTTTCTACCACCTTTCCCATCGGCACCGCACAGCAACCTTTATTTCTTTTCTGCATTTCTTCCTTGACCGGGAGGAACTTCACTCCACGCGCGACATTTGAAGAGTCTCGCCAGCAGTGCCTTAACCTCTGGGACAAGCCAAGTTCATGCACTTCACCCGATATGACTGCACTCAGGTCGTGGCCGACCTCCAGACCAGAGGTGCCGTGATTTGACTGTTTGCTTCGCTTTATCCTTTTTACCACCTTTTCCGCAGTGATGCTGCACGGCAACCTCATTTGCACCTTTCTTCATTGGCCGGGAGGAGCACTGCTCCACGCACGGCAACTGAAAAATCTCGCCAACAGCGGCATCTGTGAAGCAAAGCATGGAATCTAACCTTCATCTATGATCTGGCAACTTTTCATCGCCACCAGATAACCAGATAGCAAACAAGCCACCATTTTGTTGACCTAGTTAGCGGTGCATTGTCACATAATCAGCATGGAGCAAAAAGCTAACAAATTCTGTTTAAAACTCAGAAAAAGTGCCATTGAGACAGTTGAATTTATGTGACAGGTTTATGGGGATAATTGTTTATTTTGTGTACAAATATTCAGGTGATATTCATGATTCAAAAGTGATGTGGAAATGATTACAAATGCAACTAGACATGGACACCCAATTTCTGTTCATAATAACTCATTGCAAAAGTCAGAGAACGGATGCAAGAAGATTGTTGTTTGAGGATGATGGCAGATGAATTTGCTGTTAACCGAGAAACCATTTGTAAAATTTTAGTGGAAGATTTGGACAAGAAAAAAGTTGCTTGGCGGTTTGTACCACATGCATTAACTGATGACCAAAAACATCCGCTTATTGAGTAGGCAAAAGACATCATCAAAACGTGTCACAGAAATAAACATTTCTAAAATTTGATTGTTGCAGAGGACAAAACATGAATTTCCCGCTATGATCCCACAACTAAATGCCAAAAGTGCTCAGTGGAAGTCATCGTCATCATCATCATCACCAAAAGGCAAAAAATTTTGTCGTCAAAAGTGAAGACAATGCTGGTGTGCTTCTACGACACCAAAGGAGTTATTCACGAAGAATTTATTCCAGAGGGACAGATTGTCACTGCCAAAGTTTATTTAAGTATTTTGAAACACCTAGTGGAAAGGATTTTCTGAGTTCGACCCGAGTATTCAACACCTGATAGTTTTTGTCCTTCTTCATGATAATGCACCGGCTCACTGGGCTGTAGTTGTACAGAAATTTTTGGCCAGAAACAAGTATGTGTTCTCAACCGTCCACCCTATTCCCCAGATTTGTCTCCGTTCGATTATTTTCTATTCCCAAAATTAAAGTTACCATTGAAAGGACACTTCTTTGATGATACTGATGACATCCAAAGAGCTGTAACATCAAGTATAAAGGCCATACCAAAAGAACTGCAGAGGTCGTTCCAGTGTTTGTTAGATCATGCCACTCACTGTATCAATGCACAAGGGGCTTACTTTGAATAAAATACAGGTTATATCTTCAACTGTCGTTTATTTTTTATGCAATTAGTCTCATTACTTAATTGTCGGACCTATATATATATAAATATACACCATATATATATATAAGAAATGTCAGCTATCCTGTTCCTTTTGACCAAACTAACATCAGAATGTCAGCTGTGCTAATATTATGATCACTTTCAAAGCTTGTTCTCTGTGTAACTCTTTCTAAAGTTGCACACTGGAGAGCATCTGGTCTGTCTTCAAGGGTGAATTATCCAATAGTTAGTAAGGACTAAAGAAGGATAATGTATATTTAGCCTTGTCCCAGGAATTTCCATCCGTCGAGCCATGTCTGTGAATAACAGTTGACTGTGCAGTGACTTCCCAATAGTCTCAGTGGAGTCTTGCAGAGCAGCATGCATTTTCTTTATCTACAGCCAGCCTTTGTATGGGGACCACTGCAATATTGAATGCTGTTTCATCTCATCATTTACAGTTTTTCAGCAGGTTATCTTGCTCAACCACACTTTCTTTAGGCTCCATTCATGCGGTTATTTTAGCAGTGTGTTGAGGTCTTAATTATTAGCATGCCATTTTCCTGCAGTAACTAGATACGTCCTGATTATGTTATCTATGACAGACAGTCTTTTTTTTGTTTAGTGAGCCAAAAAATACTTTTTGCCATAATCACCTGGCCACACACTTTAAAAATGTCACATTTATGAAGCTCATAGTCATAAAATGCACATTCTTCTTCAGCTTTCTGAGCCATTAAGGCTCATTGCTGCAGATAAAGTTCGGTTCCATTCCTCTCTATTCCTAATCTTCTCTCTCCAGTTGGTGACACCAATTTCTTTTATATCCTCTTCTGTGTTGTCTTTCCATCTGTCTTGGTCTACCCCTTGGTCTTGTTTCCCTCCTCTCTTGTGCGTACATTATTTTCGTTTGTCTGTTCTCTTCCATTCTTTCTACATGCCCCAACCAGCGCAGTCTGTTCAGTTTCAAGACATTTATAATTTGTTGGGATTTCAATAAACTGTTCAGTTCAGTGTTCTTTCTAGCTCTACATTCTCCACTGTTGGTATCCTATGTGGGCCCAAAGATTCTTCTTAGGATCATGTTCTCAAAAATCTGCAATTGTTGTTCATCTTTCTTTGTTGTACTCCATGTTTCTGATCCATACGTGACAGCTGGTCTTATTATAGTTTTGTATATACAGGGTGTTCAATAAGTAACTGTGTACTAACCCAGCACCGATTCCAGTATCGTAGATATCTTAATGTCTGCGGTATCTAGCCACATCTGCCTGCCGCAGTCATTAAGATATCACTGCGATACTGGAATTGATACTGGGTTAAGTGCAGTTATTTTCCTAACGCACTGTTTTATATACTGAAAATATAATGAGTAATGTTAGAGAAGATGTAGACAAAGAATATTACGATGCCATAACAATTGGAAGTTATGAAATACCAGAGATTAGATATGCTGATGACACAGTGTTACTGTCCACAACACAAAAAGGAATGGAAAAACTAATTATGTCAGTCTGTAAGAAAAGTGAAGAGCAAAACCTCTATCTTAATGCAAAGAAAATTAAATTGATGACAACTGACAAAACAAACAAGGCAGCTGAAATATGCATCAAGGAGAAAAAACTGGAAGAAGTGGAGAGTTTTTAATATCTTGGATCAGTACTAACTAATAATGGAGATACAATGAGGGAAATTAAAAGGAGGACATCTATCGCTCTTCAGAAAGTAAAACAAATAAAGAATCTTTGGAGAGGAGCAGACATAACCACAAAAATAAGATTTTTAAGGACATGCATCTTTCCCATCGCAACATATGCCTGTGAGACCTGGACACTTAACAAAACAGCTGAGAAACACATAAATGCCTTTGAATGTAAATGCTACAGAAGAGTTCTCCAAATATTGTGGACACAAAAAAGAACAAATATATCCATACTACAAGAACTTAATATTGAAGAAGGCTGGCTAGTAAAGAGGATTAAAGAGAGAAAACTTAAATATTTTGGACACATTAAACGTCATAATAATTTAGAGAAGACCGTATTGGAAGGATACATAATGGGAAAAAGAAAGAGAGGAAGACCAAAACGAAGATGGCTGCAAGACATTGTTGATGATCTGCAAATGGATGCAGCAGCGGCAGGCCATCTTGCTCACAACCGAGAGGCCTACAGGAGTGCTGTTAGGGAGGCAAAGTTCCGCAAGGGACATGCAAATGAATGAATATATATATACACACACACACATAGAGAGAGACAGAGATAGAGGTGTAAATACATTACATAAAGATAGTGAGAAATGAGAGAAATTTTTAACAGAATTTGTTGGAACAAACGTCATTACTCTCAAGCTGTTTTCCAAACATCTGTTAGTCTTGATCTTGTTTTAGATTTAATGAATGTCAGTGTAGAAAACTGTTCACATTTGTAGGTATATCTAAAGATTGAATATAAAATCAGTGTTGTTAATGTTTCCAGTAAACTATGTCTAGATTTGCTGCAGTCCAAGGTAGCCTATATGTGATCTATGACCTGGCAGTATTCAAAATGTCTATTTGGTAGTTTTGTGTGAAATGTGGATAATTTGGTAATTTTATTTTCGGATGTTGTCCAGAAGATAAATTTATATAATGAATGTTTCTTTTTTTAATCTTAAACTGGGCTTATTATGAAATATGGTGGCTGCACAAACTATTTGTGTGTATTTTGATTTTTTTTAGTAAAAATTTTTAAAAGTTATTATTAATTGTTTTGAACGAACTGATTCAGTGTTGCAAGCTAACAGGGATGTCAGCAGACAAGCCTCTCTCATTTGAGAGCTGTCATTACAGATGTTTATGTCCTGTATGTTGACTGTAGACATCCAGCGTAAATAAATGCCCATGCATGAGGGGCTGTCAGGGCAGAAACATGTGCTCCAAGTGTTTGAGTTACACAGTTCTGTACAAGCAGACCTGTGGAAAATGTACTCTTTAAAGTGTTTGCTGTGCACAAAGCTGCAGAGCATATGTTCCAAGAGTACTTAACATATGTTGACCTATGCAAGTAAACTTGTGGAACATAAAGCTCCAAGAAAGCTTTACAAACCCAGATCCACACAAGTAAAACTGGCTTTGTGGTCTGAAGGGCTGCCACCAAAATCTGGAGAAAATTATGAACAAACTGGCAATTTTCATGCTTTTGCTGAAGCAGCTAATTACAGAACGTATGTCTTAGGACGTGTGCCACTTCTCAAGGTGGTAGAGCTAGAGCCAGGGAGTCAACAAAGAGAGAAGACTGTTTGGCCCCAAGGTTTTGAAATACAGACCCCACATGGCATGATTTCTTCTACATGCTCTGATACCTGTTTTTTTATCAGTGAAAGTTGATGAGGGCATTCATTTTCATGCTCATGGCAGGTCATCTGAACTTGTGATATCTAAGTTTGGAAACTGCCCACAGGATAGAGGAAGACAAGTGATAAGTAGAAGCTTTGAAGTCATGCGTGTAGAGAAACTCTGGTTCTGTTACCACAGTCTGGCACTTTGTCTTTCATTTCAGACATCGACGCCAGTCTTTCTCACAAATGCAGCAGTTTGTATGAGGTATTCGGCATCACCGTAGAGCTTCTCTTGTAGGGGTCTGGGGTCTGGCCAGGTCCTTTGCCCGAGTGGGTTGTGTGGCTGGCAGCTGTGGAGGATGTCATGTGGTGTCTGTTCCTCTTTACCGCAGACACATATGTCTGTTGGGCCAATTTTTATCTTCTGGCATAGATTGGCGTCTCAGCCTGCAATGTCCTGTTCTCAGTTGGAAGATTATCACTTGGACATTTCTTGAGATTTTGTAGCATTCATCATCTGTTTTTTATGTAGACTGTTGTTTTATCCATTGCTCTTTATATATGGCTTTTAGTCTGTTTTTTGTTTGTTTGTTTGTTTATATGTTGACCTGTTATCACTCTGATGTGTTCCTGCTCCCTCTTTTGCTTAATTTCCTCGGATGTTACTGTTCACGGGTACCCATTTATCCAGTATTGTAGTGTTAAAACTATTTTAAAAAACAAAAGAACAGCTTAATTAGTTAGCCAGCAGACAGTTGTAATGTTTCAGTTTGCACCTTAATGATACAAAAACATACAGGACAAAGAAATAGGAAAAGAAGATGGCAGTATAAATTCATATGAATGAAACACAACATATAAGAAGTGGGGTGGGGGGGGGGTAAATTCATATGAATGAAACACAACATATAAGAAGTGGGGTGGGGGGGGCAGAATAGCGGGGAGCACTTAGCAGAACTTGCAAGTTGTGTCCAAATAAAGTAAACATAGTTCACCTGTTAACTGAAAGCTACAAGGCAGGCAAAAGTGTTTCATGTTTGAAAAGTGCTTCACAAAGCAGGCCAGGTTGTCTTGTTATTTTAAAAGTATTTCTAAAGTGGCAGAACAGTCTTGCCATTTTTTATTTTTTTCAATTAAGTTGATTTACAAAATTGGCAGTAGTTTTATGCCAGGTACTTCACAAAGTAAACACAAATTTGTTTACTTTGTTTTAAAGATGCTTCACAGAGGGGGGGGAACTAGTTTCATGCTAAAAAGATCATTTGTTTAGACATACACATTGCCAGAAAATTTACAACAACAACAATGAAAAAAGAATGCGGTTTCTTCACTCTTAGTAAGTAGAAAGGCCAAAAGCCTTAAATAGATTACTTTTTACTGATGTTTTTAATGAGCTGAGATTTGAGATTTTTTTCATCATTATCTTCTATCTCCAGAATCTGTAAGCATGATGTTCTTTGCAGTTAATGTGGTGAAAATGTTGAGACACGTCATCATGTCAAATTGGGAGCGGGTTATGTGGGTTAATTCTTCAGTTCCAGAGTTGAGCTACAAATCAAGAAGTGTGCTATGTGTCTTTAGCAGACTAAACTGCAGTGAAGACTGTGGCAGTCTTGTTAGCCAGACTGAGTCTGGGGGTACTGACGGAGAGGTTGGACAGGGTCTTGATCAGCTGTGGTTTTGACATCCCTGATACTAGCATGTTAGCTGTGTGTTGCTAACTGCCAAGTCAGTCAGCCATCCTTGCTCCCCTGTAGCTTGTCTGCAAGTCACAGAATATTTATATCCTTTATCTGTCTTAAACATCGATGATAATCCCGGCAGAATTTGTACATGTCTAGCCCTGCTGTATTCAGCACTTCTTATGTGGGCTTATGTATAATGTGTATGTGACTTTCATGTCTTCCTATATCCTGTGAGCAGTTTCCAGACTTAGGTATCACAAGTTCAGATGACTTGCTGTGAGCTGTTCGCCATACTGCACTTTTATATTTGTTTTTAAAGTCTGGATATTTTGGTAAAATTTACTGGCACTTTATGTGACTGTATATGTTTTTGTGACTGTTATAGGATTTATTGAGTTATTGTTTATAGACAAACGTGGATGAGACATCTATACTTTAACTTCAGAGGGTTGGTAAGTATTGTAATTGTGGAATTTTTTGCATATAATTTGTAGACATTTTTACAATAACAGTAGATGTGATTTGATACATTGCCCATTTTCTTGCAGCTAGACGGAGGCATGCAAGTTGTCTGTAGATGTGGGTTCAAATCTCATTTATCAGTACCATATCTGTGTCTTTCTGTTTCTTGACTGGTCCAGCCTCTTCTGTCTCTCTCTTTTTTTTTCATATTTGTTTTACTTTTCGCTGTTGTTTGTTGTAATTCTCCTCAGATTAAACTGAGTAATTTGTATGTCAGGTACTGTGTACAGCCCAAATATTATGTTGTAGGTCCGGTTTTGTGTAAAGCCTACTTATTGTATTGTGGTCAGGTACTGTGTAAAGCTCAATTATTATATTGTAGGTCTGGTTTTGTGTAAAGCCTACTTATTGTACTGTGGTCAGGTACTGTGTAAAGCTCAATTATTATATTGTAGGTCTGGTTTTGTGTAAAGCCTACTTATTGTACTGTGGTCAGGTACTGTGTAAAGCTCAATTATTATATTGTAGGTCTGGTTTTGTGTAAAGCCTACTTATTGTACTGTGGTCAGTACTGTGTAAAGCTCAATTATTATATTGTAGGTCTGGTTTTGTGTAAAGCCTACTTATTGTACTGTGGTCAGGTACTGTGTAAAGCTCAAAATTTAAACTAGAAGTCTGGTAAAAGGCCTTTTTTTCACTAATGTGTTACCATAATTTCATTGCAGTGATTTCTTGTTTAACAGTGCAGCATCTGCACCTTGCTTTGACAGTAATAATAATATGTAATAATAATAATAGTAATGTAAGATATTTGCTAGATAATGAAAAGAGACGTCCATTGTAAAATATATGTTGAGATGCTACATGTTTATAACAGTTTATGTTTACTTGTAGTGTACTGTAGGTTGTGGTTTTATTACAGTTTATGTTTACTTGTGGTGTACTGTAGGTTGTGGTTTTATTACAGTTTATGTTTACTTGTGGTGTACTGTAGGTTGTGGTTTTATTACAGTTTATGTTTACTTGTGGTGTACTGTAGGTTGTGGTTTTATTACAGTTTATGTTTACTTGTGGTGTACTGTAGGTTGTGGTTTTATTACAGTTTATGTTTACTTGTAGTGTACTGTAGGTTGTGGTTTTATTACAGTTTATGTTTACTTGTGGTGTACTGTAGGTTGTGGTTTTATTACAGTTTATGTTTACTTGTGGTGTACTGTAGGTTGTGGTTTTATTACAGTTTATGTTTACTTGTGGTGTACTGTAGGTTGTGGTTTTATTACAGTTTATGTTTACTTGTGGTGTACTGTAGGTCATGGTTTTATTACAGTTTATGTTTACTTGTAGTGTACTGTAGGTCATGGTTTTATTACAGTTTATGTTTACTTGTGGTGTACTGTAGGTTGTGGTTTTATTACAGTTTATGTTTACTTGTGGTGTACTGTAGCTCCTGGTAAGACTAGTATGTATGAGGTCTGACTCGGTGGTGTACATTATTCTTATGGTTAGCAGCCGTAGTAACGCCCACACTTTTCAGTCATTCTTTGTCGGTTGTTTCTCCCGCGCTGTTCTGAAGCTTGTGTTAAATATCGGCTTTTCCGTAACTGAAGACTTTCATGCTGGGACAATTTATCACTTTCTCTCTTCTCTCCCTCCCTACAGCCCCCCCCCCCCCTTTTTTTTTCAAACCTCTTATTGCTCTTTCCCTGCCCTCATTCTAACCGCTTCCGGCCTGACACAGGAAGTCCTGTAGTTCCTGCCAGACTAGATCTGGCAGCTGTTCCCTGCTCGCGGTCGTTTCCTTGCCTTCTACCTGCACGCAGGCACCCCACCAACTTGTGTGTACCCGGCCACAGATTTAAAAGCTGGTACAGGCCGCGCCGACAGTAGAATGTGCTTTTATTTTCCTCCCACGTTTACTTTCAGCGCAGAAAGATTTGAAGTTGGTCATTTAAAACATGAGAGAGAGAGAGAGATTCTTTTCTTTCCCAGTTTCGCTTTCCCAAGATCGCAGTCCATCAGGTTCTCTGCTAGCTACAACCATCATGTTCTCATACGTCAGTTTTGATGGTTGTTCTCTTGGACGTGTCCACGACCCCCCCCCCCCCCCCACCCCCCAAATTGGAAAGAGGGCGATGATGTTTGTAGAGAGAATAATTTCTTGCTTTCATGAGTCATCACCAGCTGCTACACCCATTAACTATCGCCTGTCTGTCTGCAGCAGATTGTTCACGTCCACATTCGTGTATCTTCTTTCATTAAGTCAGAGACCCTGCTCACCACATGATAGAGCACAGTGTTGTATGGCTGGGCGGCTGCTCTTCCTACCGGCGTCCTGGGTTCGAGTCTTGGTCATTCTCATCCCGTTTTTCTACCTCACGTGTCAAAAAGTGCTTTTCTATTATTTTTCGAAAGTTAAACGGTACAACCGTATTCTGTCACTTTACTGAGCATACAACACCGTGCTCTGTCACTTTACTGACCATATAACACCGTGCTCTGACACTTTACTGAGCATACAACACCGTGCTCTATCACTTTACTGAGCATACAACACCGTGCTCTATCACTTTACTGAGCATACAACACCGTGCTCTATCACTTTACTGAGCATACAACACCGTGCTCTATCACTTTACTGAGCATACAACACCGTGCTCTATCACTTTACTGAGCATACAACACCGTGCTCTATCACTTTACTGAGCATACAACACCGTGCTCTATCACTTTACTGAGCATACAACACCGTGCTCTATCACTTTACTCTGTGATAATATCGTTGCTTATGTCAAACAAACAAACAAACAGACAAAAACATACCCAAAGGGGCCTAGTTTGCTACATTTCAGCTGTCCCGCGATTGTTCAGCCTCTGTCCACGTGTAAAGACAACACAAAAGATGTTAACATGTGATACATTCCAAATCAGTCCAAAGAGTTACACATGAAAAAAAAAATTAGCTTGTACAAGTGAATATTGAACGAGAATATTGGTAGAAGACACACTAATGCTGAAGGGAGAGCAGACATTTCAGCAGGTGTTGCCAGTCAGCAAAGTATTTTATTACAGTTTATGTTACTTGTGGTGTACTGTAGGTTGGTTTTATTACAGTTTATGTTTACTTGTAGTGTACTGTAGGTTGGTTTTATTACAGTTTATGTTTACTTGTGGTGTACTGTAGGTTGTGGTTTTATTACAGTTTATGTTTACTTGTGGTGTACTGTAGGTTGTGGTTTTATTACAGTTTATGTTTACTTGTGGTGTACTGTAGGTTGTGGTTTTATTACAGTTTATGTTTACTTGTGGTGTACTGTAGGTTGTGGTTTTATTACAGTTTATGTTTACTTGTGGTGTACTGTAGGTTGTGGTTTTATTACAGTTTATGTTTACTTGTGGTGTACTGTAGGTTGTGGTTTTATTACAGTTTATGTTTACTTGTGGTGTACTGTAGGTTGTGGTTTTATTACAGTTTATGTTTACTTGTGGTGTACTGTAGCCCCTGGTAAGACTAGTATGTATGAGGTCTGACTCGGTGGTGTACATTATTCTTATGCTTAGCAGCCATAGTAACGCCCACACTTTTCAGTCATTCTTTGTCGGTTGTTTCTCCCGCGCTGTTCTGAAGCTTGTGTTAAATATCGGCTTTTCCGTAACTGAAGACTTTCATGCTGGGACAATTTATCACTTTCTCTCTTCTCTCCCTCCCTACACCCCCCCCCCCTTTTTTTTTCAAACCTCTTATTGCTCTTTCCCTGCCCTCATTCTAACCGCTTCCGGCCTGACACAGGAAGTCCTGTAGTTCCTGCCAGACTAGATCTGGCAGCTGTTCCCTGCTCGCGGTCGTTTCCTTGCCTTCTACCTGCACGCAGGCACCCCACCAACTTGTGTGTACCCGGCCACAGATTTAAAAGCTGGTACAGGCCGCGCCGACAGTAGAATGTGCTTTTATTTTCCTCCCACGTTTACTTTCAGCGCAGAAAGATTTGAAGTTGGTCATTTAAAACATGAGAGAGAGAGAGAGATTCTTTTCTTTCCCAGTTTCGCTTTCCCAAGATCGCAGTCCATCAGGTTCTCTGCTAGCTACAACCATCATGTTCTCATACGTCAGTTTTGATGGTTGTTCTCTTGGACGTGTCCACGACCCCCCCCCCCCCCCCACCCCACCCCCCAAATTGGAAAGAGGGCGATGATGTTTGTAGAGAGAATAATTTCTTGCTTTCATGAGTCATCACCAGCTGCTACACCCATTAACTATCGCCTGTCTGTCTGCAGCAGATTGTTCACGTCCACATTCGTGTATCTTCTTTCATTAAGTCAGAGACCGTGCTCGCCACATGATAGAGCACAGTGTTGTATGGCTGGGCGGCTGCTCTTCCTACCGGCGTCCTGGGTTCGAGTCTTGGTCATTCTCATCCCGTTTTTCTACCTCACGTGTCAAAAAGTGCTTTTCTATTATTTTTCGAAAGTTAAACGGTACAACCGTATTCTGTCACTTTACTGAGCATACAACACCGTGCTCTGTCACTTTACTGACCATATAACACCGTGCTCTGACACTTTACTGAGCATACAACACCGTGCTCTATCACTTTACTGAGCATACAACACCGTGCTCTATCACTTTACTGAGCATACAACACCGTGCTCTATCACTTTACTGAGCATACAACACCGTGCTCTATCACTTTACTGAGCATACAACACCGTGCTCTATCACTTTACTGAGCATACAACACCGTGCTCTATCACTTTACTGAGCATACAACACCGTGCTCTATCACTTTACTGAGCATACAACACCGTGCTCTATCACTTTACTCTGTGATAATATCGTTGCTTATGTCAAACAAACAAACAAACAGACAAAAACATACCCAAAGGGGCCTAGTTTGCTACATTTCAGCTGTCCCGCGATTGTTCAGCCTCTGTCCACGTGTAAAGACAACACAAAAGATGTTAACATGTGATACATTCCAAATCAGTCCAAAGAGTTACACATGAAAAAAAAAATTAGCTTGTACAAGTGAATATTGAACGAGAATATTGGTAGAAGACACACTAATGCTGAAGGGAGAGCAGACATTTCAGCAGGTGTTGCCAGTCAGCAAAGTATTTTACCTGTACAAAGTTTCTAGGAAGTGAACAGTTTCTCTCTTTCTTTCTTCCCCCCCCCCCCCCCCCCCAATCTCTCTCCTCCTCTCTGCCTTTTCTTACTCTTTCACTCTGTTCTTCATCTCTCTTTATTTCTCTCTCTTTCTCGTTTCTTCCTTTCTCTATTTCTCTCACTTTATCTCTCTCACTCTTTCCCTCTGTCGGTTCATATCTATCCCCCCCTCTCTCTCTCTCTCTTAAGTAGGGGGGAAAAAACCAACGAAAGTTGATTTAGATGCGACCCATCACTTGCTTCCCCACATATAGTTGTGGCCATTGAGACCAGAGAAGTTTGACACCTCAGGTCTGTTTGCTCTACGTGGCTTCTCTGCCCTCTCCATTTCATCATGAATCGTGTTCATCTGACGAACGTGTCCCTTGCAGTGCCTGTTCTTCTGACATTCCTTCCACGTATTTTGCATTTTTTAAATGTTTTTTTTCCTGGTTTCCCTCTCTCGTCTTCTTTTGAGCCTATCCGTGATTATATAATTGTCGTAGGGAACATGGCCAGTATTAAAATACAGCCAGTAACAAGTTCGCTGGTTTAGTCGCTTTGCGCGACCATCACCGGACTGTATGTATACAGTGAGAAGTGAGGGAAACAAAGAGAGGCCACCCGCGTTGAAGATGGCTGAAAGGGGATAAGCAAGTCACCGTCGCCCTATCGAGAAGACGGTACGCTCCCCTGGACAGCACAGTGTACCGGGGAAACAGGAGAAAGATAGGAAGACGGTGGCGTCTGTGGTTACCGATCTGACGTGGTATAAATAACATTTGTGGGCCAGAATCGGGGATTTGGAAGTAGGAAAACACAAAGGACAGGGTGCAACCGTGGGCTGCCTGGCCGGCTAACTCACCACACTCATTACATGAAACTAAGGGAGGTGGTGAGCTTGGATGTTCACTGTAAGCAGTGAATTGTTGGAGGAGTCGTGTAAGCACTGAATTGTTGGAGGAGCGATGTAAGCACTGAATTTTTGGAGGAGTCATGTAAGCACTGAATTGTTGGAGGAGTGATGTGAGCACTGAATTGTTGGAGGAGTCATGTGAGCACTGAATTGTTGGAGGAGTCATGTAAGCACTGAATTGTTGGAGGAGTCATGTAAGCACTGAATTGCTGGAGGAGTGATGTAAGCACTGAATTGTTGGAGGAGTCATGTAAGCACTGAATTGTTGGCGGAGTCATGTAAGCACTGAATTGTTGGAGGAGTCGTGTAAGCACTGAATTGTTGGAGGAGTCATGTAAGCACTGAATTGTTGGAGGAGTCATGTAAGCACTGAATTGTTAGAGGAGTCGTGTAAGCACTGAATTTTTGGAGGAGTCATGTAAGCACTAAATTGTTGGAGGAGTCGTGTAAGCACTGAATTGTTGGAGGAGTCATGTAAGCACTGAATTGTTGGAGTGATGTAAGCACTGAATTGTTGGAGGAGTCGTGTAAGCACTGAATTGTTGGAGGAGTCATGTAAGCACTGAATTGTTAGAAGAGTGATGTAAGCACTGAATGTTGGAGGAGTCATGTAAGCACTGAATTGTTGGAGGGCTGATGTAAGCACTGAATTGTTAGAGGAGTCGTGTAAGCACTGAATTTTTGGAGGAGTCATGTAAGCACTGAATTGTTGGAGGAGTCGTGTAAGCACTGAATTGTTGGAGGAGTCATGTAAGCACTGAATTGTTGGAGTGATGTAAGCACTGAATTGTTGGAGGAGTCGTGTAAGCACTGAATTGTTGGAGGAGTCATGTAAGCACTGAATTGTTAGAAGAGTGATGTAAGCACTGAATTGTTGGAGGAGTCATGTAAGCACTGAATTGTTGGAGGGCTGATGTGAGCACTGAATTGTTGGAGGAGTCATGTGAGCACTGAATTGTTGGAGGAGTCATGTAAGCACTGAATTGTTGGAGGAGTCATGTAAGCACTGAATTGTTGGAGGAGTCATGTAAGCACTGAATTGTTGGAGGAGTCATGTAAGCACTGAATTGTTGGAGAAGTCATGTAAGCACTGAATTGTTGGAGGAGTCATGTAGGCCGTGGCGGTGTTGGGTGTTTTAAAACTGGTTTTGGCCAGAGAGTCCAGTAAACAGTTTGTGTTTGCGATAAAGAAGTCAGAAGAAAGTTCAAACATTGTGGGTGCAGTTTGATATTATCAGTTGTATTTAGTTTCTGGTTCTGTAATTGTGTTTTAATGTATCGTTTGTCACCATCTGATGGCTGTTGTGTGTGTGTGTGTGTGTTTTTTTTTACGTTTGTTTTTCATTTTCTTTAAGGCATTATGTTTTCAGCGTGTGATATTTTTCCACATACAATTACATCAGCTGATGTCTGCAGGTAGCAACCCTTTCATACTGTACATTAGCTGATGTCTGCAGGTAGCAACCCTTTCATACTGTACATTAGCTGATGTCTGCAGGTAGCAACCCTTTCATATTGTACATTAGCTGATGTCTGCAGGTAGCAACCCTTTCATACTGTACATTAGCTGATGTCTGCAGATAGCAACCCTTTCATACTGTACATTAGCTGATGTCTGCAGGTAGCAACCCTTTCATATTGTACATTAGCTGATGTCTGCAGGTAGCAACCCTTTCATACTGTACATTAGCTGATGTCTGCAGATAGCAACCCTTTCATACTGTACATTAGCTGATCTCTGCAGGTAGCAACCCTTTCATACTGTACATTAGCTGATCTATATATTTTCTGCTAAAATTCGAACATTGAAGTGGAAGTAATGTCGTGATAGTTACTATGGACTTTGATACAGAAATAATCCAATACGGTATATCTAGTTTTTATTAATTCTCAAATCCAGTTTGTTGTATTTTTTGGTTGGGGGGGGGGGTCTTCTCCTCTTCTTTCCCCACCCATCCACAAACACACTCTGCCAACGCCTTTCTCAAATACACGAGTTTTATGTGCAGTTGGAGGTGCAAGTATTAGCAAGTTGGAAATAATGAGGTCTACACGTAGCAAAGTGTTACGGTCAGTTATATATGTTACCCTCCAAATATAATAGACAAAGCACTTTTGAGGTCACAGAAAGGAAAAGTGACTGTAGATATAGATAGAAGAAAGAATTGACTGTAGGTATAGATAGAAGAAAGAATTGACTGTAGGTATAGATAGAAGAAAGAATTGACTGTAGGTATAGATAGAAGAGAGAATTGACTGTAGGTATAGATAGAATAAAGAATTGACTGTAGGTATAGATAGAAGAAAGAATTGACTGTAGGTATAGATAGAAGAAAGAATTGACTGTAGGTATAGATAGAAGAAAGAATTGACTGTAGGTATAGATAGAAGAAAGAATTGACTGTAGGTATAGATAGAAGAGAGGAGTGACTGTAGGTATAGATAGAAGAAAGAATTGACTGTAGGTATAGATAGAAGAAAGAATTGACTGTAGGTATAGATAGAAGAAAGAATTGACTGTAGGTATAGATAGAGGAAAGAATTGACTGTAGGTATAGATAGAAGAGAGAATTGACTGTAGGTATAGATAGAGGAAAGAATTGACTGTAGGTATAGATAGAAGAAAGAATTGACTGTAGGTATAGATAGAAGAAAGAATTGACTGTAGGTATAGATAGAAGAAAGAATTGACTGTAGGTATAGATAGAAGAAAGAATTGACTGTAGGTATAGATAGAAGAAAGAATTGACTGTAGGTATAGATAGAAGAAAGAATTGACTGTAGGTATAGATAGAAGAAAGAATTGACTGTAGGTATAGATAGAAGAAAGAATTGACTGTAGGTATAGATAGAAGAAAGAATTGACTGTAGGTATAGATAGAAGAAAGAATTGACTGTAGGTATAGATAGAAGAAAGAATTGACTGTAGGTATAGATAGAAAAGAATTGACTGTAGGTATAGATAGAAGAAAGAATGACTGTAGGTATAGATAGAAGAAGAATTGACTGTAGGTATAGATAGAAGAAAGAATTGACTGTAGGTATAGACAGAAGAGAGGAGCGACTGTTCCCGTGGTGCTCACCTGCCCTGCCTCCTACTTGTACCAGGATGAGAGGGCCGTGTAGGAATATTTCCCTGGCGCTTGGCCAAGTGTCAGAACTATTTATAATTCCCTACCGGAGCTCTCTTCCCCCTCCCTCCCCTGGGCTCAGCGTTTTTCTCATCTCATCGCCACTACACCCGGGACAGTATAGTGTGCAAGCGCAGGTCAGGGAACCTAGTTAGACGGCTTAATCAGTATATGTTTCTTTTTTGTTCTTTTACCTTCTTTTGAGTCGTCGTCCCCCCCCCCGTCCCCTCCTCTTACCCAAATCGCATCTTCTTGTGACTGTTAACTTGACGTTGACTGAGCGTGTAATTATTTCCTTATGAAAGCTGGAATGAATCTGACACTTTTATGTCCTGTGAACTGTTATTAACGCCCCTTGTAGCGCCTCTGGTGCAGCGGTTCTCTGCGGGGAGACAGGTGCCCAACCTGAACAACACAGGGAAAAGTTATCAGCATCATGCCTAGTCGCCTTGCCTTCCTCAGCTGTAATAATAACAGCAGTAATACACGGTCTTTACTGCATTAAAATGTACCCTTGATTGCTACATACGTGTTCTCTGATTAAAAAGTGTATGTGTAACTTAGGCCATGCACTGACTTCCGGGCAAGGAAATGTATGATGTGTTGTGATTTATTTACAGACATTTCTTGTTTTACATGCTCTGTCTTTTCACCGCCAGACAAGAGGAGGAGGTGAACTCAGCACACCTCATCATCATCATCATTTGATGAGTACAGAACGCGTGCTTGTCAGCGTTGTTACAGTGCACCGTTGGGTCTCTGATAGTCATTTCTCTCGCCGAGAGTCGTGGCGGTGCAGTTTTCCTGGCCCCGTAGTCGGGCATGAATGAATCTCCTGGCTTGTTTATACACCTGTGTCCGCTGAAAGCAGGGCCATGAAGGTTTGCGATGGTCAAGCAGGTAGTGCTGGAAACAAAACACACTTACACATACTCCCTCCCCCCCAAAAAAATAATAATATGGGTCTAAACAGGTATTAATTAAGGGATTATAACAAACTTTTTTTTGCGACTTGTTAGTCTTGTCTTGTATTGTCAGCATCCTCATATACCTTTCAGTGTTTGTATTATAGGTGGATGTCTTGTTTGAGCTGGTGTTTTTTTATTTGTTATGTTGTTGATAATGATCTTGTTTATATTTGTCTTGTTGTTGATGTTTGTCATCATCTTAACATGTGTTATCTTGCTGACGTTTCCTATGTTTTATATTGTTATCATGTGATATTTTGTCATGTTGCTATGTGTTATCTTGTTGATGTTTGTTATTTTGTTGGCTGTTAGAGTTTTTATATTGTCATCAGAAAAAAAAAGCAGGCGGTAAAACACTTGTTTTTGTTTTTTATTTGCAGCACTGGAGAGACATTTCCACGCTCGCCAAGGATTTTATTGACAAAACGCTGGTGCTGGATCCGAACGAGCGGCTGACAGCTAGTCAGGCCAGCAAGCACCCTTGGCTGCTTCAGAGTGCTCACGCAGCCTCCAGCAAAAACTTGCATCGAACCATCTCTCAAAATCTCCTACAGCGCCAGTCGCAGCGCGCAAACAGTACCAAGTCCACAAAGTCCACAAAATCAACAAAGAGCAACAAGTCCAATCGATCGTGCCATTCCTTGCGGTCAGATCGAAGGCGGGTTCAGCCGGAAGAGATCGATGAACTGCATAAAGATCCAGAAGTGCAAGCAGAGTTGGCATCACTAGGTAGCCATCACAGCAACCATGCATAACTTCCAGAAACAGTAGTATCTGAAGTGTTATCTGAATGGCGTATGCACAGAGATTTACCTCATGCCTTTAGATCAGATGTCAGTCATTTCTACAGATTATATGAGCTCTCACTAATCCAGCGAAGCTTATCATTAAGCTGCGGAAAAGTTACGTGGGGATGTGACTAACATAATTAGGGTCCTCATTTGACACTACCCCTTGTGATTCTTACTTGTGCTAGTTCAGACAGGCCAGACCAGAAGCAGATTAGGCAAACCCAGGCAAATCAAATTCTGCTTAAGAAATCAGTCAGTGATTTTTTTTTTTTTTTTTGTCAGCTATAGAAGACAACCGATTTAAATCCAGGTGATGAGCGTACTTAAGATGTGAGATAGACTGTCAGAAAACGAGATATCTTGTGGGATATTAAGTTGAGTCCCAGTGCTTGATTGTCGGTAGTTTGCAACAGACTTCTCAGATGTTGATAGCCGTGCTTTTAAGAGTTGAAGTGCAAAATGTGAATTTGTGGAGCTGTTTTTTTTTTATTTCTAAATCACAAAGTTAATGGTCTTATAAAGCCTTTGTTGCATGGCCAGTAGTACTTATGGCTTACTTTGTAGTGTTTAGTAAAATGCACATTCCATTCCCCATAGCTAAGAAGCGGCATGTATATAATGCACACATTACTTCAGGTTTGCTTAGTAGCATAGCACAATTTAGTTTGACCAGTGTCAGACCACGTTGTGACTGCTTTTGTTTCACTATATATTTCCATGTAGATATGGTTGATAAAAGCCGGCTAATATTATAGGTAGAGCAACAAATCTAAAACCTCACTCCCCCCCCCCAAAAAAAATGTGTATAATAATCGTCCTTGTCTGATTCTGAATATTTTTTAGTTTCGTATTTTGTTTGGTAATTCATTTCCATGCTAAATCATCGAGTGATGATCAGCTTTCCGGGGCGAAACTGAAATTTTGAAAGTTAATCTGAAGTTTAAGAAAACTGTACAGGAAGGCTCACATTTTACATGCGTACTGTGTGTTTTTTGGCAGAAGAGGATTTTGCGTTTGGAGGTTTTAGCATAGAAAGAAGATATCAGCATCACAAAAACATCACTTTGTTGCAGTTATCACTGATGGTAAATCTATTGAGTGTTCCATAAATTATTACAGTTTTAAATGTAGATACAATAGTTAGTTGTTTTTTTTTTTCTTCAGAAGGCAAACATTTGAAGCCTTTTTGTTTTTAGTGTGTTGATATTGTTTATCAAGCTGTTGGAAGCCTGACAGGTCGTCAGCAACAGTCCAAAGAAAATTAAACATGGTATAACAGTTTATGGAGGGTTAAAAAAAAAGTGTAGGTTGGTTGAAAGTGATCATATTGGTGTGCCATAGAAATTGCATCATGCAGCAGTGTGATGGGAGAAATCTTTTACCTGCCAACCAAACTGAGAAGGTCCTGAAAGTAAATTGTACAGTGAGTCCGATCATCATAAATGATGTGAAGTTCACAGAAATGCTGATTAGATGATGGGGGGGGGGGGGGGGGAGATACTCTAGTAGTTTCAGTGACTGTTGTTTCTCCATCTTAATTAAATAGAGCCAGCGGTTTGGTGCTTCTGGTCTGAGCTGTCTAAGGTTATAGGAACTTCATTCCCAGACTAGAAAAGAAAGTTGACTAACAAAGTTATGTTGTACAGAAAACCTGCAGCAGTGTTATTATTTTTAATTTTTTTTTTTTTATTTGTCTTTTGTGGCCATATTTGAGTGGAGGGTAGTCATTATATAATGTTATACATTATGGAAATGTGAATGATTATTAATGTTAATTTTAATGTTAAAGTATAAAAAAAAATTGGTGGCGGATATTGGGGATTAAAGGGTTGGATTGTTTTGTTTGTTTTTAAATGAATTGGTCATATTTTTTTTGTTTGTGTTAGTGTAAGTGTACTTAATAAGTCAGAAATGTAAACTGATGGCATTTACTTGGCCTAATACGTGATGGAACATGCTTGATACTTGACAGAACATGCCTAATACGGCTTAAGCTCCCTCTGTTCTGTGCTGCTGCTGTTATGGATCCCCTCCCTTGTCTAAGAGTGGGAGATATTTCTGTTGGTTAATATTGTACCGGAGACAGAATGAAGAGAGAAGATTTGAGAATGGTTCATGCTCTGTTCTGTGACCGGCAGAATCGAAGACCAGGTTAAGGGGAAATAGCTGTGTTAGATAATCACTGAACAGAAGATTTTTTGGTCTGTTAAAAGTAACTTCAGATCAAACATTCGTCTGTTAAAAGTAACTTCAGATCAAACATTCGTCTGTTAAAATAACTTAAGGTCAGTCTTTCATCAACAGTTACATAAAACATAATATATTATCAACTTGAAATTTCCAATCAGTTTGATGCCATTAAAACTGCTTCTTTGTGTAAGTGCAACATTTAGGAAGAGATTTTTCAATGTGCCACTTAGCCAGCCTGTTAAGATATATTTTGGACCTGAAGTTTTCTGATGAAACTATTAACAGACCAAATAATTATTTGTTCATTGACCAAGAGCGATGTGTTTTCTAATATTGTGGCTTTATCTTTCGATGTAAATCAGAAAGTATTCTTTTATAAAATGATGCTCCATTTTGGGGTTGTTTTTTTTTTTTAACTTTAAATAAGGAAAGCAACTGATAATATCTTGCCAGGTTGGCAGATTTGTATGTTATCACACTTAAAGACCTACCATTGTGATTTCTCAGCTACGGGCTACTTCAGCCGAGTGAATCACCACAACATGTGATCATGCTTTTCGAAACACTGATATAATCCCCACAGGGACAAAGATTACAATGTTATATCAAAGTTTAATAGTTTTCTGGGGGAAAAAGTTGTCTTTGTACGTGTACCAGGCGAACTACATTTTCATAATTTCGTTGGAAATATTCATTAGAGCAAAGGCTTCGTTTGAATCTCTGATGGTACTACGAGTTCAGTCGTATTGTCATTGATTGCAGTGATTTGTATGCTTTTTGAGTAATCACCTTTTCCTTTTATCTCAGTGATTGATAATTACCTAAAGATCTCCACAGTGATATTAGTGAGAGATCATTGATATGCCCCTGAAGGTAATTGTTTGGAAGTAAATGCTCCTTTATAGTTTGGCCTGTAGCCAAAGTTTCCCTTAGAGAAGGGTTCATGGTCAGAAGAAGAAGTAAGCATCCTCTTTATATGTTGTGTAATCAGCTTCATATAGCGGTGACTGTTTACACAGAAACTGTTTTTTTTTTTTTTTGGTTTTCATTTTAAGCATACTGTTACATGAATAGTTACACCAGGGGAGGGTGAGTTGTAACAGAAACCTGCATCTCTTTCAGACAGGAGAGCAAAAGAGAAACCTGCTGTCCTGTGTGGCGTAGGAAGTAAACATTGTAAATCCAGTACATGGAGAAACTTTCGATCCTGCAGCTCAGTGCGCTGTGTTCATGTTTCCCCTGGCATTAAATATTTAAGCCAGACAAGATCTTGGACGAAAGACCTCGACTTTGCTCATAGCAAGATTAATTTGAAGATTTCTTTTCTGTGAAAATATCGGTCAAGGACTGAAACTGTCCAGTACTGTCTGGTTTGTTTGTGCTAGATATTGTGTCTAAAATGAAACATAAACTTAAGGTTTTCATACGTAATATTTTGTCTAAAATGAAACATAAACTTAAGGTTTTCATACATAATATTGTGTCTAAAATGAAACATAAACTTAAGGTTTTCATACATAATATTGTGTCTAAAATGAAACATAAACTTAAGGTTTTCATACATAATATTGTGTCTAAACTGAAAAAAAAAGTCCCTTATTTTAGATTAAACGCTCCACTTCCCAAAATAACTTAAATGAGCAATGAACAAATTTTTTTCATATTTACATTTTTTTTTTCCTTTTTATTTCTTTGCTCTATTTTAAAACTCAAATGTTGATAACTTGTTACCATTATTGTCTTTAAGAATATAATTTTTAAATGAACTTAGTCCACAGCTGTCTCATGCAAGACTTGTTCCGTCCCAAGTATTTTCTGGTTTATGAAGTTTTTTTACTTGAAAGTTTTAGAATTTATTGTTTAGAAATTTTTTGTATGGAAGGTATCCAGTCATTTCTTTAGCCTTCTCTTGTTCATGTTGCAACCTGGTAGGTTGTGTTGTATAGATGTTGGTTATGTTGGAGGGTCGTTGTGAAATCTGTATAGACATAAACTTTATAAGCAACGGTTGCTGTAATTAAAAAAGTGTATAGATGAGTGCGTATTGTTTAATTTAGGTGATTTTTTTTGTTTTGGGGTGTATAAAGTTTGTTGAATCTATGTTGTATCCTCAAAGCACACAGATGCATTTATGAGTGTTGTGAAAGTGTGAGATTCACACATATTCGTGGTAGAGAAAGAGAGTGGGTGTATAAGGGCTTAGAAAGAAAGAGAGAGTTGTGTGTGAGAGACTCAAAGTGAATATTTTTAGTCTTTGTTCTCCATCATTGTCAGATCTACAGATTTCTCTGAGTTCCTGGAGCTCTTTGTAACACGCAGTAATTGGTGTACAGGTATACAACTATACACGAAGCACTGCAGTAAAGCTGTGATACCAGAATGTGTAAACTAGGGGAAATGTAGAAACAGCTTTATTACTTAACGACCACAAAGTTGTGACGTTTTGGCTTGAGCCTTAATCATACAAACACACACAGGATGAAGAATTAGAGAGAGAGAGGAGATAAAGTATAGATTCATATGAGTCCTATGTTTAAAAAAAAAAATAAATAAAGTGAATAGAGCACTTAGCTATAACTTGAAAGAATATGTAGCTTTTCCAATGCCTGTTCAGAAATGTGCTGTTCAGGTTATAGCTGAGTGCTCTATTCATTTTATTTATTTATTTTTTTAACATAGCATTCATGTGAATCTATACTTTATCTCCTCTCTCTCTAATTCTTCGTCCTGTGTGTGTTTGTATGATTAAGGCTCATGCCAAAACATCCCAACTTTGTAGTTGTTAAGTAACAAAACTGTTTCTACTTTTTCTCTAGTTTATACATTTTGGAGGTCTTTGTGTGCTTTCAGAGAACTAGCATAACTCTGATACCTTTAGCATTGATGGCTTCAGTGCAGGTAGCCACTGAAAGTTTTGATGGCTTCAGTGCAGGTAGTCACTGAAAGTTTTGATGGCTTCAGTGCAGGTAGCCACTGAAAGTTTTGATGGCTTCAGTGCAGGTAGCCACTGAAAGTTTTGATGGCTTCAGTGCAGGTAGCCACTGAAAGTTTTGATGGCTTCAGTGCAGGTAGTCACTGAAAGTTTTGATGGCTTTTAAGCAGGTAGGTAGCCACTGAAAGTTTTGATGACTTTTAAGCAGGTAGCCACTGAAGACTTCAGTGATTTTTAGGCAAGGTAGCTTCTGAAAGCAGAAACGGATATCATTTTCTGTGGCATGTGTGCATCAAGCATGGCTGTTTAACTTTTGTGGAAAATGTTACATTTTGTAGGTCCAAGGATATTTTTTTCTCCTGTAGCAGGACAAATAGTGTCATATTTCAGTTATTTATTGTTAGTGCACATATTTGAAATGAGAAAGAAAAAAAAGCGAAGTTTAGACACACTTTTGTTCTTGTTCTTGTTCTATCATCGTCAGCATCTCGCAGGATTTCTAGATGTCTTCGTTGGTGAAAAATAAGCTCAGTTGATGTTGATGACAGGTGAGCCGGTTACCGGCATATGTCATTTCATCATGTCAGTGTGTAGTGTTAGTATTTGAAATTGTCCTTAAATTCATGAACATTTCTCAGAGAAGGTTTCTTTTCCTCTCCTCCTCACCTACCATATGATTGTTGTATAGTGGGAGCTTTCTCTTTTCTGTACACAGAGTATGAAAAAAATGTTGGAAATGTACATGTGTGTACATGTACTTATTTCATTTCTGTCTGTTTCCCATACACCCCCAAAAAAAAAAAAAAAATTCATTGCTGTTTCTTTTTCTTCTATGTTCAGTTTCATATGCTCAGCTTTCTAAACAGAGAGCCATATCTCCTCCATGAATCCTGCTGTTAGTAGAATGTAGGAGGCCCAGAGTTTCTCCTCCATTCTTCTCTCCTGGACTCTGGAGTGTCTGTATATTTGTGTGGGTCTGTAGAATATGTTCAGAAATCTGGGGGTTGTCTTGGTACATGCATTGGGCTGTTGGCACAGCCTTTATCTTGTGGAGATGGGCATTTAGTCTGCAGTGTCCAGTTCACAGCCTGAAGTTTTTGCCGTTTTGTTCTCTGAAGTTTTGTTGAGTAAAGATTTCTTCATAAATCCAAAGGTAAAAATTGATGAAAATAATCATTTATTATTTATGTAAAGAAAAGTGAGAGTTTTCAGATAAATAAGTAGTGGGCACTCGCTGAAAATGTTGAATTTTCAATCATGTAGTCACTGAAGTTGTTGATGATTTTCAATCAAGTAGTCACTGAAGTTGATAATTTTCAGTCAAGTAGTCACTGAAGTTGTTGATAATTTTCAAGCAAGTAGTCACTGAAGATGTTGATAATTTTCATTCATGTAGTCACTGAAGTTGTTGATAATTTTCAAGCAAGCTGTCACTGAAGTTGTTGATGCGACATTTTTTATAGGAAAAAAACAAAAACAAAAACACAATTATAATAAGGATATTCAGGCGTGGCAGTAATGTACAGCTTAATGATTGGGTCTTCTTGTATTTAAGTTTTGGTTTGTCTTGTTGTCTGGAACATTTTCTCCATCTTAAGTACGTTACTGTGAAGGTATGACTGTATTTGTGTTCCTTCATTTGAAAGAAAGATGAAAAAAGATGGGAAAAGAAGTCGGTGAATTACAGTTATGTTACCCGTTCAAGTGTGTATGTTATTATTAAAAATTCAGGCATATGTAATTCAACATATGAGTTGTGTTCTTCTTGGTGATAGTGCATGTATACAAACTTATATGTTATGCTGTGTTAAAAATGCATGTTTCATCCTGTTTATATGTTTTTTGTTTGTCTTTCTGTGTTGTTTGTTCAGTTTTTTTCTTACTGTTTATGTGTGCATTTGTTTTTCTGGGCTCTGTCATTTTCTTTCTTTTTATGAGTGTGTTATCTGTTTTTCTCTGCTGTGTGTCAAGTTTTCTTCCTGTTTGCGTGTCTTTGCTGTATGCCAAGTTTTTGTGCTTTTTGTGTGTGTGTGTCTTTCTGTTATGTATGTCTAGTTTTCTACCTGTTTATGTGTGTGTGTCTTTCTGTGCTGTATGTCTAGTTTTCTACCTGTTTATGTGTGTCTTTATGTGCTGTATGTCTAGTTTTCTACCTGTTTATGTGTCTGTCTAGCTTTCTACCTGTTTATGTGTGTCTGCCTAGTATTCTTCCTGATTGTGTGCTGTATGTCAAGTTTTCTTTATATGTGTGCTGTAAGGCTAGTTTTCTTCCTGTTCATATTTTCACAGCGTGGTCAGCAACCCCCCAGACCACCCGTACTTCCCCAGCTTTTGAAGGGCCAGGTACCCAGTTCTACAACTGGATGACTGGGTCACGTCTAACTGGATTCAAACCACCAACCTCTGCTACTAGAAGCAAGGTCACTAGCCAATATAAGGCACTACCCAAGCACATTTAGCCCATGCTTGCTGGTGGTAAAACCTTGAGGACACAATATAAATATATTCTTGAAAAATGAAAAAAGAAACCAGCAAAAAAAAAAAAAGAATAAAAAAAGAAACCAGCAAAAAAAGTAGAAGAAAGCAAAAAAAATTTTAAAAAGAAACCAGCAAAAAAAAAAAAAAAAATAGAAACCAAAAAGAAGAAACCAGCAAAAAAGAACAAAAATAATAAAAATACAAACCAACAAAAAAAATTTTTAAAACAGTGAAACCTGTAAAAAATAAAAGAAACCAGAAAGAAAGAAAGAAAACAGCAAAAAAATAAACAAAATTTTAAAAAATCCAGCAGAAACAGATAATAAAATAATTGAAATAGAAATCAGCAAAGACATAAATACAATAAATTCAAAGAAGAAACTGGCAAGGAAAAAAAAAAAGAAACCAGCAAAAATTTTTAAAAACCCTGAAATCAGCACAAAAAAAAATAAATAAAAGAAGAAACCAGCAAAAATAAAAAAGAAACCAGCAAAAACTTATACAAGTAATAAATATCTTATATCCTTATATGTTAAACGTCACATAGGGCTCGCAAGGTAGTTCGCCAATTTTTCCTGTCTTCGGCGAGTCTTTCATCCTCATCAAAGGATTTTATGCCTATTAATTTGGCCTCTCTTAACAATGTCCTCTTCAGAGTTTCACGCGGTCTGCCTCTTTTTCTTTGGCCTGTTGTGTTCTACTTGATAGCTTGTTTTGGGATTCTCTGATCATTTCTTCTCATCAAGTGACCAACATATGTCCATCTCCTTTTCCTAATCACTCATGAGACTGGTTGTTGTTCAGTCATCTTTCTTATCTCTGCATTGTTCTTGAATTCGTTCCACTTGATGCCGAGTATTTTCCTTAGGCATTTGTTTTCAAAAGAGTCTAATTTCTTTTCTATTTCTTTAGCTGTTTTCCAGCTTTCACATGCATAAATGAGGGTGGATATTACATTTGAATTGAATAGTCTTAACTTGGTTTTTGTGCTTATAACTTTTGAATTCTATATGTTCTCAAGATTTTTGAAGATCGATGCTGCTTTTGCAATTCTAATTCGAACTTCCTTTCTAGTGTCACCATCCTGGTCTATGTAGCTGCCAAGGTATGAAAACTGACTGACTTTTTCAATATCTGTTAATTATTATATCTGATAACAATTAATAAAAATACAACCCACCAAAAAAAAAAAAAATTAAAAAAGAAACGAGCAAAAAGAAACAAGTCGAAAAAAGGAAATTAAAAAAGAAACCAATAAAAAGAAAAAAAAAGAAACAAGTTGAAAAAAGGAAATTAAAAAGAAACCAATAAAAAGAAAAAAAAAAGAAACCAGTCGAAATGAGTAAATAAAAAAAAAAACAGCAAAAAAAAAAAAAAGAGAAACCAGTGGGAGAATGGAAATTAAAAAAGAAACCAGCAAAAAGAAAAGAAAAAGAACCCAGTCGAAAAAAGGAAATTAAAAAAGAAACCAGCAAAAAGAAAAAGGAAACCAGTTGAAAAAAAGGAAATTTTAAAAAAAACGACAAAAAAGAAACCATTTGAAAAAAGGAAATTAAAAAAGAAACCAGCAAAAAGAAAAAGGCAACCAGTTTTAAAAAAAGGAAATTAAAAAAGAAACCAGCAAAAAGAAAAAAAGAAACCATTTGAAAAAGGGAAATTTAAAAAGAAACCAGCAAAAAGAAAAAAAAAACAAACAAAAAGACGAGAAACCAGCAGAAACAAATAATAATAATTAAATAATTGATACAGAAACCAGCACAAGAAATAAATCAAAAGAAGAAACCAGCAAGCGAAAAAAAAAACCCCAAGAAACCAGGAACGATTTTTTTTAAAAAATCCAGAACCCAGCAAATAAAGCCGCCCACAGTCCCGTATGACAGAGTTAAACGTCACGTGACAACGTTTCTGTGACTCAAAAGCTCCATGGCCCTGCTTTGACTCCGTACACGAGAGGCTGGCAGTAAGCGAACATGAATTGTAAACAGCAGAAAGGTGGCCTTTAGAAAGATACGCTAGAGAGTCTCTTCTGCCAAAAGAAGCAAAGAAAATTCTCAGAGAGACCGCAAAGGAAAAACTAAAAGAGCAAATTAACAAAAAGCTATTTAAAAAAAAAAAAACACACACACAGGAATTGCAAACGAAGGGATATAACCATGAAATATGTATGAAAAAGCTAGACTCGCCCTAAAGTCTTCATTTATTTTTCTGCAGTTATATCCCTTGTTACATCGCCCACGTACTTGAATAGACGAAAAACGACTCCCACACCAAGCATTTACGTGGTCGCCAGGGGGGTAAAAGAAAGCGGGGAAGACCCAAAGACACACTAAGAAGAGTTATCACCAAGGAGTGTTCAACAATGCTCATCAGAAACATCAAAGATCTCAAGCAAGTAGCAAGGAATCGTCAGACATGGAGAGCCTTGTCCTCCGTCCTAGCGCCTCCTTTGACCCAACTAACTATATCCTTGTAACGCTGTTACTTTTTTTTTTTACTTGTCCTGGTAAACAAAAGGGGACTGGTTAGTTGAGTGGTTAGGCTCTCGGTTTACTAAACCGGTGGCACCGGGTTCATGTCCCCTCGACTTTTTTTCTGGTACACACTAAAAAGGTCCGAGGACCCACCCAGTCAGTCAGTCGGTCGGTCATTTGCATGTCCCTTGCGGAACTTTGCCTCCCTAACAGCACTCCTGTAGGCCTCTCGGTTGTGAGCAAGATGGCCTGCTGCTGATGCATCCATTTGCAGATCATCAACTATGTCTTGCAGCCATCTTCGCCTTGGTCTTCCTCTCTTTCTTTTTCCCATTATATACCCTTCCAAGACGGTCTTCTCTAGATTATCATGACGTTTAATGTGTCCAAAATATTTAAGTTTTCTTAGTTTAATCCTCTTTACTAGTCAGCCTTCTTCAATATTAAGTTCTTGTAGTATGGATATATTTGTTCTTTTTGTGTCCATGATATCTGAAGAACTCGTCTGTTGCATTTACATTCCAAGGCATTTATGTGTTTCTCAGCTGTTTTGTTAAGCGTCCAGGTCTCACAGGCGTATGTTGCGATGGGAAAAATGCGTGAGGGTCCACCCAGCCTCTAAAAACGTTAACCAGAGAAATCTATGAAGATAAACGTGGCCAGGCCTGCTACTGATCACATCAGACTTTCCTGTGCCGAAGGTCATGGAAAATACAGGTTTAACACCGTATTCCCAACATCGTAACTTACATCGAGTATATGGGAAGATTGAAAGATGGGGTGATGAAGGGCAGAATGTAAGACGGACCTGAATTCATTCATTCCCTAGTATGCTTTAACGTCTTGGAAACGGGGATTTTATCCTTACCAAGTAAACAAAAGAAATAGGTCCACCACGTGAAACTCTAAAGAGGACATTGTTAAGAGAGGCCAGTTTAGTGGGCATAAAATCCCTTGATGAGGTTGAAAAGCTCGCTGAAAACAGGAGAACTTGGCAAACTAGCATGCGAGATCTGTGTAACATTTAAACGGCACGGGAAGGATGTGAGCTTGATTCACTTAGACGTGCAAGATCTACTAACTCCGCCCAGTATTGTTTTGAAGTGAAAAAGTTCATTAGCTGTAAAGTCTTTGCTTTCAATATTTCTCTATATAGTCCTCTCTTGTGCGTCCAGTATGTCTCTCGTTTCTAGCGTACCTATCTGCACCCGCAGCTCTCTCAGTCTAAACAAAGATGTGGATTAGCTGCTCTCTCAGTCTAAACAAAGATGTGGATTCTCTGCTCTCTCAGTCTAAACAACGATGTGGATTCTCTGCTCTCTCAGTCTAAACAACGATGTGGATTCTCTGCTCTCTCAGTCTAAACAAAGATGTGGATTCTCTGCTCTCTCAGTCTAAACAAAGATGTGGATTAGCTGCTCTCTCTGAGTTTAAACAAAGATGTGGATTCTCTGCTCTCTCAGTCTAAAGAAAGATGTGGATTAGCTGCTCTCTCTGAGTCTAAACAAAGATGTGGATTCTCTGCTCTCTCAGTCTAAACAACTATGTGGATTCTCTGCTCTCTCAATGTAAACAGCGATGTGGATTCTCTGCTCTCTCAATCTAAACAACTATGTGGATTATCTGCTCTCTCAATGTAAACAGCGATGTGGATTCTCTGCTCTCTCAGTCTAAAGAAAGATGTGGATTCTCTGCTCTCTGTCTAAACAACGATGTGGATTCTCTGCTCTCTCAGTCTAAACAACGATGTGGATTCTCTGCTCTCTCAGTCTAAGCAACGATGTGAATTCCCTGCTCTCTCTCAGTCTAAGCAACGATGTGGATTCTCTGCTCTCTGTTTAAAGAAAGATGTGGATTCTCTGCTCTCTGTCTAAACAACGATGTGGATTCTCTGCTCTCTCAGTCTAAACAACGATGTGGATTCTCTGCTCTCTCAGTCTAAACAAGTGGATTCCCAGCTCTCTCTCTCTCTCTGTCTCTCTCTCTCTGTCTCTCAATCTAAGCAACGATGCGGATTCTTTGTTCTGGAAGTCCTCCACTCTGCCTGTCTGCATTAACAATATTAGCTCGATCCCAGTGATTGTCATTCTGTGATGATGGCAGAGCCAGCCAATCTGTGACCTGAAACAGATTTCGTATTTGTATTACTGAACACTAACACGTGTTTTGCTCACACACTGCTCTGTACCGTGCCTATTACATGTTAGTATGAGCATTGGGCCCAGTGACACAACAGACGTTACCTTGGTATACGCCATGCAACAAGACAACCCAGATAACAATAACATACAACTACACATCAGTACACGACATGACAGTTACATGTAATCGACTAACTCAACACCACAGTTGACACTTAACAAGAATCCAATAATCACAGGATTCAGCAGTCACCAGACAATCAGCAAATGTTTAATGATGAATTCCATTTGTTGGATGTGTGTTGCATAGATGTGGAGTGTAAACTGATGAGAACAATTACAACCATCATTTTTAAAAAAATGTCCGGGCGAATAACGTCGCCATGGGACTGACTCAGATATACAACATTGACAAAACATGCCAACTTCGAAACAACAACATGCCTTTCAACCTGAAATTACAACCTTGTCCAAAAAGGGGAACAAATCAAACATATACTCTACATGGCAACTACAACATCTGTCCTGAAAAAGGACTATCCATCAAACACAACCTAGTCCTAAAAAAGGACAATCCATCTAACATTGTCCTAAAAGGGACAATAAACACAACTATTACATACTAGAACAACACCTCTGTCCTAAAAGAGGACAACCACACCAAACATACATAATGAACAAGAGAATCCCTAACATCCCTTTCTAGAGAAGAAAAAACAAAACAAAACTCACACACCACCTGTCTCTACCACACTCAGACCAAAAACTCACCCACCCATACATCCCGCCCATCAGATCCACGTGACTGAGTTCTCATTCGGAACACGGAGATCCTTTCTCCGCGCTAGCATGAACAAGATGAGTTTGACCACAACAACAGGGTTTCTCACAAAAAGTCTGTAACAGCTCTCTCATTTCTCTAGATGCCCGCACGCCCAAGAGCATATAAGATGGTGAGTGCTGATCGTCGATCTCTGCAATGACTCGAGCTACTGCCTGCGTACAGAACCAGCCTCCAACCTTCCGGGTCAAATCACTCATTACGCAGACCCGGCATAGTCCTGTGACACCAGTCATTCCATCGCGATGCTGCTTGTGATTATCTTAACTGATTAAATCTTAATTGTGAAAGATTAATGAAACCGTGTCAGATTATACTATAACAGGAAAAGAGCAGATAGACAGACGACTGTACCAAGTATAACGTGGCAGTCTACGATATAGGGGAAAGAATCAACACAACATGGATGACTGGCAGTTATTTCATTAGTTATGGCCCTTTACTTATGATAAAGTTAGATATGCCCTGTATGATTTAGTTCTACATAAAGATACAGCTGGAGAACAAGTGAGCAGGAACGAGAGTGGTAGAAAAAAATTGAGTGTATAAATGGACAACATACCAATATACAGGCACAAGTCTTTTTCAAGGATCGCATACAAAAATAACACAACAGATAAAAACACGAAAATTAACGGAAAAAATTACACTTAGCTATTTTTGTATCAAAAATAGCACTAAGATGGACACCACAGGGGAGCAGAAGTAAGGGTAGACCAAAAGAGACATGGAGAAGAACAACAGAGAGGATGTTGAGCAATAGAGGGCTCACCTGGGCAAGAGCAGAAAAAAAGACGAAGGACAGGCATTTGTGGAAAACCCTTGCGGAAGCCCCATGTGCCCTGGGCACTTAAGGTTCAGAGAGAGAGAGAGAGAGATTTTTGTATCCCTTTATTTGTGTCTTTCTTACAACGGGATCAACACACAAACAGACCTACGAACCGAGCAGCCAATCAGCCAACGAGAAAAATAAACCAGCCAATCAGCAAGCTCGTTAATCAACCAATCATTCTTTATTACGATTTATAATCAGCAGAAATCATATAAAAATAGAGCCCATCTACATTTCTTAATTTTTAACAAAGAAAAGCGAGATAAAAATAAGTAGAGCCATGATACAGGAGCAGAGACTGTAGATCAGGGGGACCCACACGTTGCCAGTAGCGTCCATCAAGGGGCCCATGAAGGCGGAGACAAGCATGTAGTGGGCGGGGATCAGGAAACCAATGAGAGACATGATCTTGCCTACGTTTCTTTGCGGTGTGGAGTCATCGGTGTTTTCCACGTTCTGAGGAAAGTTTCAATGGAAAACATGTTACAAGCTTCACGATGTGAACAAAATGTAGTAAAATGAATGAGTTTGTAATGTTTTCTCGTCCGTTTACATTTATGGTACACCAACGAGGTGTACATAAAACATGTTCAAATCCACCTACCTATCTACCTACATACCTACTCACCTAACTTAACCAAACCTAACCACCTACAAACCTACTTCACCTAGCCTAGCCTAACATAGCCTAGCCTAACCTAATCTAACATAACCTAGTCTTGCCTAATCTAATCTAGCCTAACATAGCCTAGCTTAGCATAGGCTAGCCTAACCTTACCTAGCCTGGCCTTTACCTTGCCTAACCTAGCCTAACCTAGCCTATCCTATCCTAGCCTAACCTAACCTAACCCAACCACCTAATCTATCTATCTATCTATCTATCTATCTATCTATCTATCTATCTATCTATCTATCTATCTATCTATCTATCTGTCTGTCTGTCTGTCTGTCTTGTCTGTAAGCATTTCTTCCCTACATACACATACACACATGTGCATGCAGACATATGCTTACATTTGTTCATATATATTTATAGCATATATGTGCACATTGTATGCACCACACATACATATGTACATTACACACATACCTACATACATACATACATACATACATACACACATACATACATATATACATACATACATACATACATACACACATACATATATACATACATACATTACTTTAAAGTATTTTACTTTCAGCGAACATTTTTTAAAAAGCCATATTATATTCTCTCACCGTACTTCCTGTCTTCTAATTTATCACTTCACCGCTGTTCGATTCTCTCATTTAGTTGGTGAGTTGGGTATTATTGGCGGGGGGGTTGGGGTTGGGGGGGGGGATTCTGACCTAACGTCAATAAACAGGCACTACCTGGGACTTCCTGGAAAAACAAAGGCACCAGGGACATGTGCTGGCCTTCCTACCTCACAAATCTGCGGCCTAGAAACATCAGGACATCATATCTTTACGTCAAGCCAAGGGACATAATTTTACAGTTCATCATTCGGGCCAACTCAAGATAGAATGTCAAATATATTTATATCCTTCTCTTTTTTTGGGGGGGGGGGGTGTAATATGATGCGCATGTGACATTTTTGCTCAGAAGTGTAAGCACTTGTCAGTCAAGGCTATTTTCATCATTTTAGAGAACCTGTAAAGCGACCTGTAATACTTGTGGTAATGAAAGCCGAATATCAGCCGCGGGCCGTGATTTGCCCACTCCTCGTGCAACCATTATATGTGTTTCTTACCTGGTCTTGTGTGAACTTGTTGGCCAGAACAAATGGGAGAGTGAAGACACAGGTCCTATATGCTCCACAGGATATCATGAACACAAAATACACCTCCATTCTCTTGCTCAGAATGAGGCTCAGCGAGGTCACGATCAGAAAGACGTGGCACACCACAAACTGTGCCCTCTCACCTGCAGAAAGTATAAAAGTATACGCACATTAAAACTATACGTCTGGCTCGATTTCTAACTAGACGTTTGCTAGTTTTCTGATGTGTCTGCTTCTAGGAGCGGATTCGTCACTACAGTCACTTGGCCAGCAGATTACTGTCTGTTTCTATGGGCACGTCTATGGCATAGAAAAAAAGGTCTTGGTGGGCTGCAGTTCGCCAACCCTGGCGCAAGCAACCAGCTACAGGTTGCAGACAGCTGTTTCATTCAGCTTAAAAAGAAAATGTCTAAGTCCAAAGAGAACACACAAAAAACGGAAGTTTTTATTATGAACCAACTGTTCCAGCTGCGAGGGATTTTAATGTTTGCCAGGCAGGGGACAGCCCAGGAAGCAACATTTTTGTCACTATTTGCCAGGCAGGGGACAGTCCAGGAAGCAACATTTTTGTCACTATTTGCCAGGCAGGGGACAGTCCAGTAAGCAACATTTTTGTCACTATTTGCCAGGCAGGGGACAGCCCAGGAAGCAACATTTTTGTCACTATTTGCCAGGCAGGGGACAGTCCAGGAAGCAACATTTTTGTCACTGTTTGCCAGGCAGGGGACAGTCCAGTAAGCAACATTTTTGTCACTATTTGCCAGGCAGACGACAGTCCAGGAAGCAACATTTTTGTCACTGTTTGCCAGGCAGACGACAGTCCAGTAAGCAACATTTTTGTCACTGTTTGCCAGGCAGGGGACAGCCCAGGAAGCAACATTTTTGTCACTGTTTGCCTCGTTCATAAAATAAGAGAAGAGAAACTGAGGGCCCCAGAAATGTAGATGTATAGAAGAACAGAGTGTATACAGTGAACAAAAAAAAAAAAAAAGAACACAAAGAAAGAAGTACTAAACCAGCTTAAAGAAAAAAAAAAAGAAATATTGAAAATCATAAAAACAAGACAACTAAGATACTTTGGGCATGTCACGAGGCACAGTACTATATTTAAGACCCTTCTTGAGGCCAGGATAGAAGGGAAGAGAACAAGAGGACGACAGCGACGTAGATGGGTGGACAACATCAAGAGATGGACAGGGACAAGCTTGGTCAAGTGCACTATTAAGATAAGAAACATAGCAGACTGGAGATTAATTGCAGCCAACATTCCCTGGGGAGACGGCACATGATGATGATGGCTGGCACATTCAGTCTGGGAGCCAATGTTAGTTTTTGCAGACTGGAGAGATATGACTTGTCGTCAATCAACTGACAAAACAAATAAGGCAACTGAAATACATATCATCATCATCATATCAGTGAGGACAAATTGGAAGAGGTGGAGAGTTTTGAATATAATTTGGATCACTAATAACTAATAATGGAAATACAAAAACAAAAAAACAACAAAAAAAAACAACAAAAGAATCTGTGGAGAGGAACAAACAGAACTACAAAAATAAGATTTTTAAGGGCACGCATCTTTCCCATCGCAACATATGTCTGTGAGACCTGGACACTTAACAAAACAGCTGAGAAACAAATAAATGCCTTTGAATGTAAATGCTACAGAAGAGTTCTTCAAATATCATGGACACAAAAAACAACAAATATACAACAAGAACGTAATATTGAAGAAGGATATCTAGTAAAGAGGATTAAAGAGAGAAAACTTAGAAGGATACATAATGGAGAAAAGAAAGAGAGGAAGACCAAGGCGAGGATGGCTTCAGGGCATCGTTGATAATCTGCAAATGGATGCATCATCAGCAGGCCATCTTGCTCACAACCGAGAGGCCTACAGGAGAGCTGTTTGGGAGGCAAAGTTCCGTAAGGGACATGCAAATGACTGAGTGACGTTAATCGCACAATCTCAGTTCACTCAGACAAAAGGTTGATTTATTTCATTTACTTTCTTAAGTTATAAACTGCCAAATAGATTTATCTCTCTATGTCTGTCTGTCTGCCTGTCTGTCTATTGCCATGTCTACTGGCGTTGGGTATCATGCTTTTCAACAATTCTCTTCTATCATCATCATCATCATCATCATCATCATCATCATCAGGTGCCGTGCCGACTGGCGTTGGCTATTATGCTTCTCCAGAGTACCCGATCCTTCATGCAGGCCATCAGTTCAGTTTGTGATCTCCTCTCACACCATCCCGTCAGACTGTCCAGTATCATTTCTCTTGGTCTTCCTCTTGATCTTCTTCCTTCTGTTTTTCCTGTTGTTATAACATTTTCAATGCTCCCTCTTCTCATTGCATGTCCTATGAAAGTACATTGTCTCTCTCTTATCTTTTTGACAAGATTTTTGTCTCTCCAGCTCTTCTCATACATTCTTCATTAGTTATTTTTGCTGTCCAGGGGATTCGCAACATTCTTCTAATAAACCACATTTCTGCTGCTTCCAATGATTTGTGTGTAGACCTGCCTATTGTTTATGATTCACTTTCATATAACAAGATAGGTTCAATATAGCATTTTAGGACTCGTTTTCTAACATTCATTGATAAGGATGTGTTGGCTAATATGTTTCTCATTCTCTGAAATGCAGTCTTTTCTTGGCCTATTCTGTTCCTAATTTCTTTTCTGCATTTTCCATCTGAAGTTATTTCTGCTCCAATGTATTTAAATTTCTGCACTTGCTTTAGAATTCATTCATTCATTTGCATGTCCCTTGCGGAACTTTGCGTCCCAAACAGCACTCCTGTAGGCCTCTCGGTTGTGAGCAAGATGGCCTGCTGCTGATGCATCCATTTGCAGATCATCAACGATGTCTTGCAGCCATCTTCGCCTTGGTCTTCCTCTCTTTCTTTTTCCCATTATGTACCCTTCCTGCTTTAGAATAGTTCCGTTTAATTTAATACTACATTTTGGTGGATTCTGTTTCTTAGATATAACCATAGTCTCTGTCTTTTTTATGTCTAAAGTAAGGCCCTTCTGTTCACTTCCTTTAGCGACTTTATCCAAGAGATTTTGCAGGTCTTGTTTGTTCTCAGCTATCAGTACTGTGTCGTCAGCATACCGAAGGTTGTTAATATTGTATCCTCCAATTGTTATGCCTGATTCTGTGATGATTGTTCTTAGAATATTCTCGCTATATAGAGTAAAAAGGTCTGGAAATAATACACATCCTTGTCGCACCCCTTGTTTTATAGGTTGATATTTTCCAGTTTTATTTTTCAACTCGAATTGCTCCTCCGAATGCTGACTACAAGCTGTGTTGGTATTCTTTATCCGTGCCATCCTTACTATTATTGTTATACGAACACTGCTATACTAATCCGTCAAGAATTCTCTTTCTTTCTCTCTCTCTCTCCCTCTCTCTCTCTCTCTCTCTCTCTCTCTCTCTGAACCTTAAATGCCAAGGGCACATGGGACTTCTGCAGGGGTTTCCGCAAATGCCTGTCCGTTGCCTTTTTTTCCGTTCTTGCCCAAGTGAGCCCTCTATTGCTCAACATCCTTTCTGTTATTCTTCTCCATAATCTCCTTTGGTCTACCCTTACTTCTGTTCCCCTGTGGTGTCCATCTTAGTGCAGTTTTTGGTAGTGAGTTGTCAGTCATTCGGAGCACATGTCCCAACCATCGCCAGCGTCTTTCCTCAATAATTGTTGTCAGTGGCTTCATCTGCATTTCTGCGAACAAGGTGTTATTTCTTATGGTGTTTGGCCAAAATATTCTTCTAACTTCTTTGTAAACATTTAGTCTGGAAAGAATTCAACTTCTTTTCTATTGTTTTGGTGATTTTCCAGCTCGGATCTAAATAACTGTCGTAAATTTAGAGGCAATCCCATCTGGAATTCCAACTCTGAAAGAGATGTGGAGGGTTGACTTCTCTGCGCTTTTGGCAGAAAAATATGCTTCCCCCTTTCTATAAATGATGGAGCCGGAAAAAAAATCAAATAAACTTTCACTTTATACACATAAACTATCACTTTATAAACTATAACTGTACTATCTCATACACCAGTATAATATCGTATATCTCAATATGATATCCAATAAGCTAATATAATATCATATATCATGTTGTAATATCTTATACAGTCTCCTTTACTTTTTGGGATTACAGTAGACTTCATAATGAAAAAATGCTGCACAGGTAACACAGGTATTGACTGGGTACATGGGACCTAACTAGAAGATCTTGATTTTGCTGATGACATAACTCTTATCAGTAATAATGAGAATATCATGCAAGATAGCCTGTCTTCACTGGCTAGCAAAATAGGACTTGAAATTAACAAGGACAAAACAAAAATAATGAAAATTCCTCTCAATCAAAATGGAAAAATACACATAGAAGGGATAGATATTGAAGAAGTCAATCAATTCGCATACCTTGGCAGCTACATAGACCAAGATGGTGACACTAGAAAGGAAGTTGGGATCAGAATTGCAAAAGTAGCATCGATCTTCAAGAATCTTGAGAACATATGGAATTCAAAAGTTATAAGCACAAAAACCAAGTTAAGACTATTCAATTCAAATGTAATATCCACCCTCATTTATGCATGCGAAAGCTGGAAAACAACTAAAGAAATAGAAAAGAAATTAGACTCTTTTGAAAACAAATGCCTAAGGAAAATACTCGGCATCAAGTGAAATGAATTCAAGAACAATGCAGAGATAAGAAAGATGACTGAACAACAACCAGTCTCATGGGTGATCAGGAAAATGAGATGGACATATGTTGGTCACTTGATGAGAAGAAATGATCAGAGAATCCCAAAACAAGCTATCAAGTGGAACACAACAGGCCAAAGAAAAAGAGGCAGACTGCGTGAAACTCTGAAGAGGACATTATTAAGAGAGGCCAAATTAACAGGCATAAAATCCTTTAATGAGGTTGAAAGACTCGCCGAAGACAGGAAAAATTGTCGAACTACTTTGCGAGCCCTATGTGACGTTTAACGGCACGGGAAGGATATAAGATATAAGATATAAGAATATCTTATAAGGTAATGTAATATATCTCAATATGATATCTCATAAGCCAATATAATATATCTCAATATGATATCCTATAAGCCATTATATTATGTATCCTATAAGCCATTATATTATGTATCTCAGAATGATATACCATAAGGCACTATAATATATCTCTGTACCATAAGCCAGTGTACATATCTCAATACGCTCTCTAATATATCTGCGTGACATTCCACTATGTTAGTGCAATATTCTCACTTGAAAGAAAAATAACAGAATGATTTGGTCAAGGCTCCAACATTCCTAGGACCACAGTGAGAACATATGAGGAGAAGCAGACCAGGACAACCAGGCGAAGAATAGCTGAAGCTGAGATGGTCAACCAGGCGAAGAACAGATGAAGCTGAGGTGATCAACCAGGCGAAGAATAGATGAAGCTGAGATGGTCTACGAGGCAAAGAATAGATGAAGATGAGATGGTCAAACAGGCGAAGAATAGCTGAAGATGAAATCGTCAACTAGGCGAAGAATAGATGAAGCTGAGATGGTCAACCAGGCGAAGAATAGATGAAGCTGAGATGGTCGACCAGGCGAAGAATAGATGAAGATGAGATGGTCGACCAGGCGAAGAATAGCTGAAGCTGAGATGGTCAACCAGGCGAAGAATAAATGAAGATGAGATGGTCAACTAGACGAAGCATCGCTGAAGATGAGATGGTCAACCAGGCGAAGAATAGATGAAGATGAGTTGAACAACACGCAGAAAAAAGCATTGACATCATACAAGATTTGGCAGCAGAGCTCGGACATCATATAAGATTTGGCAGCAGAGCTCGGACATCATATAAGATTTGGCAGCAAAGCTTGGACATCACACAAGATTTGGCAGCAGAGCTCGGACATCATATAAGATTTGGCAGCAGAGCTCGGACATCATATAAGATTTGGCAGCAGAGCTCTGAAATCACACAAGATTTGGCAGCAGAGCTCGGAAATCACACAAGATTTGGCAGCAGAGCTCTGAAATCACACAAGATTTGGCAGCAGAGCTCTGAAATCACACAAGATTTGGCAGCAGAGCTCGGAAATCACACAAGATTTGGCAGCAGAGCTCTGAAATCACACAAGATTTGGCAGCAGAGCTCTGAAATCACACAAGATTTGGCAGCAGAGCTCGGACATTACACAAAATTTGGCAGCAGAGCTCGGACATTACACAAAATTTGGCAGCAGAGCTCGGACATTACACATGATTTGGCAGCAGAGCTCGGACATTACACATGATTTGGCAGCAAATTTTGAGAAGGAGAGAGAGTTTGTTGCTATGCAAGGTCTGACTGTAGATCTTACAAACTTTTTGCTGCCATGGAAGAAGCTACACCTTGTACTGAGCGGGGATTGTTTTAATCAGAGGTTCCCAAATGCTTTACAGGCTTCCATACCTTGCCCCGCACTGCCCCACCTCCCAGATCACTGAGTTTGTACCTTCCCCTTAACAAAATATGATTCTAATGTCGCCTGACAATCTCTTTTCCTTCATCGTCCCCCTGGAACTTCACCACTGCCCCCACGGTGTGGTATCTCCCATGTCGAGGGTAAAAGGACATGGATGATTGGACAACGTTGTCTTAAAAGAACCCAAGAGAAGCCACTCCGACATTCCCATGTAGCCTAACTGTAGGGAATAGATAAGCAGTAGTTACGTAGGTTGATTGGCAACCCTAGAGCGTGGAAATAATGGACCAGAGATATGCTAGTACCGGCAGTGCGCAATTCAGGGAAAGGCCGTCTCTGGCCAGGTATATAAAGAAAACATGATAGAATTTTCTTCGGTCGGGATTTGTACGCTGAGCGGATCGGGTGAGGTCATGTTGTCGATCGAGGGCGTATGGAAGTGTATTTCTTCTACGAATAAACATGTAAGTGTTAGGTTAATGTTGGAGTTTATATTTCTGTGATGTGGACGCGTGCAAGGCTGTGCTATCGACTCCACTCCGACTTCACTTATGTATGATTAGGATAACTGAAGGGTACATGAGTAAATATAATTCTATTTATTTGTCTATATAATTCATATTTGTCTATGTAAGATTAAAAGTTTTGGTAATGTGCAAAGATGGTTCTTTGTGTATATAAATACGTATTGCGGAATTTTACGAATATGTATGTTATAACAATTATTGCCAGTTAGTTCCTTATAATACATCAGATACTCAATCATTTAATGATGAAGATTAGACATTTCATATGAGATGATTATTGTCAGATCAAACTAACTTACATACGCAAGATCTTCTGTACAAGGGGTTAAATTTGATTCTTTAGAAATTCCACTGTCGATCAATCTAGGCATCTGAATATTTAAGGAAAACATTTTAAATATTATGTTAATATAGGCTGACCGCGTAAAACTCTGAAGAGGACATTGTTAAGAGAGGCCAAATTAACAGGAATAAAATCCTTTGATGAGGTTGAAAGACTCGCTGAAGCCAGGAAAAATTGGCGAACTACTTTACGAGCCCTATGTGACGTTTAACGGCACGGGAAGGATATAAGATAAGATATAAAATAAGCTGATAAATAACAATATAAATTGATGATACTTTGTTTGATTTTGCTAACTGTGTAAAATGATGATTGACAAGAATATAAGTTTATGATTATTTGAAGAAGAATTGTTTAATTGTGTTTCTTTTTTATTTGTGTAATATGTCGATTTATATTGTACAATCACTTTTCAACTGTACTATAAACAAATAAAAATACAATATAACATAATATAAATTAAAAAGTGAAGGTAGTCCCATAGAAAATGCCGTAGGGGATGAAGCGTTAGAGACCTCATTATGCTGGACCATCAAAGTATGAGGTAGGGTGGGCCAGTTCCTTTCCTCGCTGCCTTTCCTTCCAAGGTTTTCTCTGGTACCCATTTTACGAGGCTGGGTCGACCCCGGGGCCGCATTGGTCGGTTAAAAAAAAAAACCCACTCGGCTGGGGATTCGAACCCCCGACCATTCGGTTGCTAGACGAGTGCTCTAACCACTACGCTGGCAGTATATAAATTACAGACAATTATTGCCCCAAATAAAATCCCAATTATTCCTACATAACCTTACAGTCACCTATTAAGTTTATGACTCACCTATTAAGTTGATGAGCCTGGTGTTGTTTAAGCTGACGGTCATGTAGGTAACATACAGGACCAGGTTTCCCAAAGCCGCCACCCGGAGACCTGTCTGATACAAATCATACGCTTCCGTGCCAGGCAAGGCTGTAGGGTCACCGTGGTAGATGCCGATGGTGAGGGCGTTGGCGACATAGACGATGAAAGTTATCAAGCTGCCGAAAGTGAAGAAACAAGAAAAACAAAGAATGATCAATCGCTTGTTCCAGATGGATTTACCGCCCTTTTCCTTGCCCGCTTCTGGAGGTTGCTTCTGGATGTGCTCCAGCTTCCTGTTGTGAAAGTCACCAAGCGGCGCTTGCCCCACCGATGTGGAGATTGAGTAAGATCTTTTGACGGCTGCAGCGAGGGATGATTCTCGACTTTCTGTATGTTTATGGTCGACAACTTGACTGCTTGTGTCCCCCATCTCGTCTTGCTCATCGTCACTGTCAGCTCTGCCGTCTTTTTTATATTCCGTTCTCAACGTGCTACGGTTGGACGTATTTAAACGCTGGTATTGCGGGGGGTAGTTCTTTTCCGCAAACATGGCTTCCTGCGTGTCAAAAACTGGATACAGCGATGAGGTGCTGATGGACATGGCTGCGTAGCTGCTGCGTTTAAGGCTGTCTTCAAGTAGAAGTGGCCTCGTTGAAGAGTCGCCCTCTTCTGTGTGGACAATATCGGGGACGTAGGTTCGGTTCACCCGGTTCTGTTGTGGCGAATTTTGGATTCTAGATTTATACAGTTTGCTTCTCCGTGATCTAGGAGTCCCGGTTTCTAAAGCTACGCCTGGCGGGTTCGACGCCATTTCAGAGCTGCTTTTGCTGGCTTCCGTTACTCGTTGCTTCCTGTTTATAGCGTAGCCACTGATGATCGTCGAACCGTACCCGATGACGATGATACAGAAGAGGAGAGTGCAGAAGAAGATTAAGGTCACGGCCACGCCCTCGACCTGGAAGAGACTGCCTAGCGCTCCTGGGAAGTCAAAGCAGCCGAGGAAGGAGAATGTTGTCCCAGCCATGGAAGCCACGATGGTAGCAAGGACCAGCAGCCTCGTGTGCTGAAATGAGGGCGTGCTTTCCAAGATAAACGCCCTCGTCAGGGATATGCTCATGTCAAACCCGATGTCAATGAAAGCAAAACCTGTGATTGACAAGAAAGCAGTGACCGGAAGCTGGGAATAATCGACCGAGTTTGAAGCGTCTGTTATGTTCGAGACTGACATGGCAGTGGTTGCTACGCGTCCTGATGTGACGTCATCATCTTGTTTGTTAAGAAAACCATCTACACTTTCCATGGAAACTGTTACATACACATTGGATTCCGTGACATTTTTGTTATGTTTATTGGTAGAATCCAGTGATTTCAGTTTAATGAAACCTCCCGTAGCTAGTAGGACTAGTCCACCTAGGAACAAGCTCATTCCGAGGAAAAGGGACATCAGCTTTCGTCGCTGGAGAGGGAAATAAAAAGCTTTTTTAGAAGTATGTAGACTGTACCAGACATAAACATATCACAATGCATGATTCTGCTGCTTTGCTCTTCCAGTCTGTCAGGACGCATACAGTGAAAACCAAGACTTTGATGTTTATGACAGAAATAATTTGTTTAACCAGCAAAACTTACTTGTCTTATAATTCTTACGCCTGGAAATACACAATGTTTTTGGCACAATAGTGGTCTCATTCTCACAGTGCTCACGCTACACTTTTAGTCCAGCCGGTCTTTTCCTTAGTTCTTTCCCTGTTTCCATGGCCACATGCCCTAATATGGTCTGGCTTTATTTCTCACAGGGCCCCGCTAATCCTCAATTTCTACAATAGACCTTCACTGTTCCAGTGACAGGCTAATATGGATCATCACCATTAGATTCTGGACAAGCCCAGAAGGTGCCCCAAGCCTCTCCTTATAGGGGCCCCAAGTGCATGGGGTCCAACCAGCCTATGAAAATGTATGTATATGAACGTATATGGCGGGCGTGCTGTGCATGGGGCAGGCGGGTTATTTTGTTATTACTTGACCCAGGGGCCCCCGATGCTGTTAAGAGGGCCTTGCGCTGCTGGTAGCAAAAGATTATGGACCTGTGAGGTCCTTTGTTTGCCAGCATTTTCCCTGCTGTACGTCTCCGTGCCTCTTTGTGTCGTCCCATGCTTCTTTTACTCCGTGGAGTCTTATGTCTTGGCTGTACGTCTCCGTGTCTCTTTGTGTCGTCCCATGCTTCTTTTACCCCGTGGAGTCTATTGTCTTGACTGTATGTCTCCGTGTCTCTTTGTGTCGTCCCATGCTTCTTTTACCCCGTGGAGTCTATTGTCTTGACTGTATGTCTCCGTGTCTCTTTGTGTCGTCCCATGCTTCTTTTACCCCGTGGAGTCTATGTCTTGGCTGCACGTGGTTCTAACCAGGTTGGGGGTCTCTATTTTCCAGCCCTTTTGGCAACCATTTCAGACATTTAAAAAATTTTTTAAACGGTCTCCTTTTTCTTTTTGTATTTTCTGAGTTGTCTGGAGTAGGGCGTGGTTTTTATCCCATCTCTTCATTACAGCCTCTAATTATAGCATAACGTAAACTGGGAAAACAGTGTGGGTCATACCATGGTCTCTATGGTGGTGGAGTCTCCACATCAGCTTTTTTTTTTTTTGGGGGGGGGGGGGTTCATTCAGCGTTTTCATAAATTCTTTCTTTCTTTGTCAGATAGAAAATTCTGAGTTTTTTCTTATCCTTGTATTATAAGAAGATAAAACATATCTCGAAACAAGATTTTCATTTTCTCTCCTTCAATTTTTTGACAGCTTATATAAGACACAAGTAGTTCAGGTTTCTGAAAGGAGTACGGAAAACTATGAACTGACCAGCACAGCACACCATACTATGACCAGAGGCTGTCAGATCAAGAACAAGCCACTAACTCCAGACTGACTGCAGGACATTGCCTAACTGCCAGCCCACCTGCATCACTTCAGCCTGCCACACAACACCTTGACCGCACATGCGAGACAGGTATTCAAACTCCAGAGCACATCCTGGAGCTCTGCCCCCTTTACCACAAAGCCCGAACCCAGATCTGGCCACAGGGAAGCTACACGGGGAGACAAACCTTGTGGCGCAAAGCGTTGCGTCCAAAAGACTGCACAGTTTATCCGGACAATGAATAAAGATATCTGAATCATAGAACGAAGAAGAAGAAGAAGAAGAAGAAGGTGGGCTGGCAGTTAGGCAATATCCCGGAGGTAGTCTGAAGATAGTGGCTTGTTCTTGACGTGACAGTCTCTGGTCATAGTATGGTGGGCTGTGCTGGTCAGTTTAAAGTTTCCCGTACTCCTTTCAGAAACCTGTCCTACTTCTACTCCTTTCAGAAACCTGTCCTACTTCTACTCCTTTCAGAAACCTGTCCTACTTCTACTCCTTTCAGAAACCTGTCTTACTTCTACTCCTTTCAGAAACCTGTCCTACTTCTACTCCTTTCAGAAACATGTCCTACTTCTACTCCTTTTAGAAACATGTCCTACTTCTACTCCTTTCAGAAACCTGTCCTACTTCTACTCCTTTCAGAAACCTGTCCTACTTCTACTCATTTCAGAAACCTGTCCAGCTTTTACTCCCTTCAGAAACCTGCCCAACTTTTACTCCTTTCGGACATTGCTGACGAGATTCTTCGGCTGCCGAGCATGGAGCGAAACTCCTCCTGGCCAAAGAAGAAAAGTTCGAAAAAGCGACTAGGGTTGCCGGGCAGCACCGCTATGAAAAGGTGATGGAAAGGATAAAGTGATGTTTAATCGGTATGTTCAGCAGTCTCGCGGGGAGAGCTACTCATACCAGGGCACCTCTGCTCTAGAGGCCGACCACGTCCGATATACACCCATACTGGTGAAATAAGCCTACATCGGCTTAACCCAGGTGTGAAACTTGATGATTACTCATGACACTGTACCTCTGCTCTAGAGGTCGGTCACGTCTTAAACACGCCCATGCTGGGATAATACGCCTAAACCGGGTTAACCTAGGGGTGAAACTTACTAGTGGCGACGATTCGTCCTCCTCGGCAAAGCTCCGTCTTGGTCACAACTAGGAAGGGTAGCGGCCACGACCACACATGCCGAAGTCGGAGACGCTGGACCAATGCAGTCTAGATATGCAACGACATCTCACCCGACGGGGATGTATGCGTATCTTAATCAAGCTGAGGTTTTCCAATGAGAAAGTCCAACTCTAGGCTGGATGGGCAACCACCTCTCATCCGGCGGGGATATACTGATATCCAAGACACGCCGAGGTTTTCCGGTGAGAAAGTCCATCTCTAGATCAAACTGGTGCAACGAAAACCACAGTGTCACGCAATCCCGCTTCTGAGACCCACCAAGAATACAGGCTCAAGCCCTGCGATACTCTGAACCTCTTGTGGTCCTCTGGGGAATATCATGTGGTCCTTTCCGGGACCACAGTGGGACCACGGGACCATTTGAGGACCACAGGAGTAAATTCAGTAGGAGCACGGGGCGATCTTGGTGATAGAAGCGAACAAAGAAGAAGAAGAAGAAGAAGACTCCCTTCAGAAACCTGTCCTACTTCTACTCCATTTAGAAACATGTCTTACTTCTACTCCTTTCAGGAACCTGTCCTACTTCTACTCCTATTAGAAACATGTCCTACTTCTACTCCTTTCAGAAACCTGTCCTACTTCTACTCCTTTTAAAAACCTGTCCTACTACTGCTCCTTTTAGAAACTTGTCCTACTTCTAGTCCTTTCAGGAACCTGTCCTACTTCTACTCCATTTAGAAACATGTCCTACTTCTACTCCTTTTAGAAACCTGTCCTACTTCCACTCCATTTTGAAACCTGTCCTACTTCTATTGCTTTTGGAAACCTGTCCTACTTCTACTCCATTTAGAAACCTGTACTACTTCTACTCCATTTAGAAACCTGTCCTACTTCTACTCCTTTTAGAAACCTGTCCTACTTCTACTCCTTTTAGAAACCTGTCCTACTTCTACTCCTTTTAGAAACCTGTCTTACTTCTACTCCTCTTAGAAACCTGTCCTACTTCTACTCCTTTTAGAAACCTGTCCTACTTCCACTCCTTTTAGAAACCTGTCCTACTTCTACTCCATTTAGAAACCTGTCCTACTTCTACTCCTTTTAGAAACCTGTCCTACTTCTACTCCATTTAGAAACCTGTCCTACTTCTACTCCATTTAGAAACCTGTCCTACTTCTACTCCATTTAGAAACCTGTCCTACTTCTACTCCATTTAGAAACCTGTCCTACTTCTACTCCATTTAGAAACCTGTCTTACTTCTACTCTTTTCAGGAACCTCTCCTACTTCTACTACATTTAGAAACCTGTCTTACTTCTACTCTTTTCAGGAACCTCTCCTACTTCTACTCCATTTAGAAACCTGTCCTACTTCTACTCCTTTTAGAAACCTGTCTTACTTCTACTCCTTTCAGAAACCCCTCCTATTCTATTTCTTTTAGAAACCTGTTCAACTTCTACTCCCTTCAGACTCTCTTATATAAACTATTAATGATGAAGAATGGATTGGGGTGTGGGGATTGGGGTAAAAATGTTTCGAGATTTGTTTTGTCCTCTTAGACAACAAATAAAAACTCAGAATTTTCTACCTGAAAAGGAAAGAAAGTTTACATTAATTTTGTTTTATAAATAAGTTGCAGTAACAACAACAACAATAATAATAATAAGAAGAATAACATAACTATAAAGGAAATAAACAAGAAATACATAAAAAGGGTCCTACCTTAGGATTAGCTCCCCTGTCACTGAAGTATCCCAGGATAGGCAGGAAGGTCATGCTTACGCAACCGCAGACAATCCCGTTAAGGGACAGCAAGGATACGGGAACGCCCAGGAACTGATGGCTGAAACAACAGAACGGCGTTAAGTGTGAACTAACAAGTTAGAGCCCGGTTTCAAGAAATCTACTTAAACAAACAAATCAATGATAGCTCATTCCGTGTAGTTGAGCCGTCTAGGGGAATGTGATGTTTCCTAACTTTTCTGCCTACTGGAGCAGTGTTCCCCAACCTTTTAGCATCCACTGGAGCAGCGTTCCCCAACCTTTTAGCATCAACTGGAGCAGTGTTCCCCAACCTTTTAGCATCAACTGGAGCAGTGTTCCCCAACCTTTTAGCATCAACTGGAGCAGTGTTCCCCGACCTTTTAGCATCAACTGGAGCAGTGTTCCCCAACCTTTTAGCATCAACTGAAGCAGTGTTCCCCAACCTTTTAGCATCAACTGGAGCAGTGTTCCCCAACCTTTTAGCATCAACTGGAGCAGTGTTCTCCAACCTTTTAGCATCCACTGGAGCAGTGTTCTCCAACCTTTTAGCATCCACTGGAGCAGTGTTCCCCAACCTTTTAGCATCCAATGACCACTTTAACAGATGCAAATTAATTTGCAGACAAACAATTTTTTATGCAATACTGCAGTGGCATAGACCCTTAATTGTTCTTGTTGTTGTTTGTTGTTGTTGCTGTTCTGTATCCAGTTTCGTATGGTCACCTTTCTAAACAGGGAGCTGTGTGGTCTCGTGGAATCCTGCTGTCAGAAGGAGGTCTTCGTAGGAATCCCAGAGTTTCTTCTCTATGCTTCTCCCTTGGCCTTTGGAACTTGATACCACACTGATAACTCCGCCCCAGATGACTTTGCAGGCCCGTGGGGGCCAATAGTTTGGGAGCCACTGAACTAGAGGGTGGTGTAGTCAAGGCCAAGTCTAGCTGAATTTCCTTCTCCAGTTTCCGGTGTCTCTATGTCTCGTGGCGTTTGCGTGTCGTAGGAGTGTGAAGTGTTGAACCCTTCACATTTCTAGGCAGCTAACTCATTTTAGGTAGGGATGCTAGCATCTGGTCCTCGCTGCCTTTGTTTACCTAGGGATACCCCGAGTACTTTGAGGCTGGGTTGATCCCGGTGTCAGGAAGTCCCCCCCCCCCCCCACCTTGCAAAAAAAAAATTCCGCTCCAGTGCGAAATCGAACCAGGGACCTTCTGATCTGCGGGCTTATACACTAGCCACTACACCACCGCGGCAGCTTCACAAGTAGTCCGGGTAGATTATCAAGCTGGGCTAAATAAGATGCCTCCTGCCGGCCGGAATCGAACCCAGGTCTCGAGAGACGAAAACGCCAACCAGATTACGGAAGATGTGTAAGCAAACAGCGAGTCCTTACACTCATTTAAATAAATACTGTATCCACACAAATTCCTGCCAGGAGAAAAGTTACTTCTTCCTTGTGCCCGCTGAAAGATGTCGGAATACTTTCATCCGAGGAAACCGGCTGCGAATACACAAGAAGTAGCTGCGAATCAAAAATGTCTTCTTTGCTGCTTTCTTAGGAGATGTGGTGCGGCTTTTCAGAATTTCTATGTGGCCTTCCACTGCCTCATCATTATGTAGCAGACATCGCCTCATCATTATGTAGCAGACCTCGCCTCATCATTATGTAGCAGACCTCGCCTCATCATTATGTAGCAGACCTCGCCTCATCATTATGTGGCAGACCTCGCCTCATCATTATGTGGCAGATCTCGCCTCATCATTATGTGGCAGACCTCGCTTCATCATTATGTGGTAGACCTCGCCTCATCATTATATGACAAACCTCGCATTATCATTACTTCGTCTCATCATTACGTGACAAACCCCGCCTCATAATTACAAACTTCGCCTCATCATTACAAACCCATCATCATCATCATCATCATCATCATGTGACATACCTCTCGTCATCATTTAGCATATATCGCCTCACCATTATGTGACGTACCTCGCATCATCATCACGTGACATACCTCAAATAATCACTATGCGACATATCCCGCATTATGTTTATATAATACACACCACATCCTCGTCATTGTTTGAAATATAATCTCGCATCATTATCCTGTGGTATACCCAGCATCGTCTTTGAAAGATACATCTCATTTCATCATCATGTAATACTCATGTGATAAACTTTGCATCATCATCATCATCATGTGAAATTCAACGCCCCTCACCATTAGGTGGCTTGCAAAAAATAAACCGATAAATCTAGAACAAAACGACTCTGACTTAAAGACGGCAAGAGATTAACCGGGTCCGGAAACGGAAGAGCTGGTCAAGAACCTGTCCCTGGGTGCTTCCGGTGGTAGATTCGGCCTGGGCAAAAGAGGTGAAGCCTGTCAGTTTTGTTTTGTTTTGTTTTGTTTCGTTTTGTTTCGTTTTTTCTTCACGGTCTATCCTACGAAGACTGTCGAGAAATTCTTTTCTTGTAGCCACTCCCAGGCTCTCAGGCTGGCCGCGGTAACCCACTCGTGATCCGACACCACGTCCTCGTTCCAACACCCAGACAGCCGCGTCTGTTAAGTAGATCTTCCTCACATTTTCAGGGGAAATAAAATTTAAACAAAAATTCTTATAAATTTGACGAACGTAAATCGACCCGCAAAATTATGTGACGAATTTGACCAACATATTTCGACTTACGCAGTTATCTGACAAACGTAATCAACATACGAGTATATCGACTTACACAATTATCTGACAAATGTGACCAACATATATCGACTTACACAATTATCTGACAAATGCGACAAACATATATCGACTTACACAATTATTTGACAAATGTGACCAACATATGCCGACTTACACAATTATCCGAATAATGTGACCAACATATATCGACTTACACAATTATCTGACAAATGCGACCAACATATATCAACTTACACAATTATCTAAATAATTTGATCAACATATGCCGACTTACACAATTATCTAAATAATTTGATCAACATATGCCGACTTACACAATTATCCCAATAATTTGATCAACATATATCGACTTACACAATTAACTGAATAATTTGACCAACATATAACGACTTACACAATTATCTGACAAATTTGACCAATATATATCGACTTACACAATTATCTGACAAATTTGACCAACATATATCGACTTACACAATTATCTGACAAATTTGACCAATATATATCGACTTACACAATTATCTGACAAATTTGACCAACATATATCGACTTACACAATTATCTGACAAATTTGACCAACATATATCGACTTACACAATTATCTGACAAATTTGACCAATATATATCGACTTACACAATTATCTGACAAATTTGACCAACATATATCGACTTACACAATTATCTGAATAATTTGACCAATATATATCGACTTACACAATTATCTGACAAATTTGACCAACATATATCGACTTACACAATTATCTGAATAATTTGATCAACGTATGCCGACTTACACAATTATCTGAATAGTTTGACCACCATATATCGACTTACATAATTATCTGAATAGTTTGACCACCATATATCGACTTACATAATTATCTGAATAGTTTGACCACCATATATCGACTTACATAATTATCTGAATAGTTTGACCACCATATATCGACTTACATAATTATCTGAATAGTTTGACCACCATATATCGACTTACATAATTATCTGAATAGTTTGACCACCATATATCAACTTACACAATTATCTGACACATTTGACCACCATATACCGACTTACACAATTATCTGACAAATTTCTGGCAACGTAAATCCACATATAAAACAATCTTAGATTTACGATCAACATGAATTGACTTACAAGAGTATTTGATAAATCTGCTCAAAGGCAATCACCATCTCGACCCCAAACAGAGCGGACACCAGGAGAACCTGGACACAAAGCCCCACTCCCTTCTGCTGCTCCTGCTGTGCCGCTGTGGCCTGACCTTTCTGCTGCGAGATCAGCTGATGTTGTATGATCATTGAGGCCTGAATGGATTCCGACATCGACACCGAAGCAGCCGCCATTTTCCCGTTATCCTGTTGTTGTTGTTAAACGTTATGTTAAGCCGGTATTATTGTAGAATAATGCCTCGGGTCTTGTTATTTTCCAAACAGACGTGATATTTTCTAGAATGCTTTCAAAGATGTGGCTTGTTTTCTTCTAAAACACTAGAACACTCGTCGGTGTATCTTTTTTTTTTTTTTTGGTTTCAGAACTCTTCTCTAGTTGGACAATGAGATGGACACGACTTATAAAGGTCCAAAGCGGCCATGACATGCAAATACTTCCAGGCAGTTTACTCTAGCCTAAGACGGATTTAAGGCAAAGAAATCTGGACTTGAGCCGCGTCGAATTGGTAAAGAAATTCAAATTCACGGCCGTCTAAAGTAACAGTACAACAAATGATGTATTATACAACAAATAGGTTACGTGTTGATTGTACCATCGTGCAGCATGTGATGTTTACAAGTACATTAGTGAAGGTGGCTGCTGTCACGTGCCTTTTCATTACCATCATCATCATCATCATCATCATCATTATTATTGTTATTATTATTCTCAGTGGCATAGACTCTGGAATTGTTGTTGATGTTAATTGTTAGTTGTTTGTTGTTGTTGGTTCTCGTTTGTTGTTGTTGTTGTTGTTCTTCTTCTTCTTCTTCTTCTTTTGCACCCTGACCTAATAAAATTAATTGCATCATTTCTTTCAGACAGACAACAGATAGTATTCTTCAACAACTCTCTATCAAGTTCTGCTACAGTTGACACCGGTGTTCCATAAGGTTCTATTCTAGGCCCGTTGCTCTTTGCTATCTATATTAATGATCTTCCACTTCATCTTAAACACTCTTCTTGTGACCTTTTTCCGATGTTTGCACAGTCTACACCAGTGACTACGACTGACTCAACTCTTCAGGTCGAGTTAAACAATATAATTAGATGGAGCAACAACACTGGTATGATTATAAATACTGATAAAACAAAATCAATGCTCATAACAACAAGACATAAACTACAAAACTCAACAAAACAACACTTTATCTCAGCACGGAAATATCACAGATAGAAAACGTCAGCGAGCACAAAACACTAGGTCTTATTATTGACCAACATCTGACCTGGAACTCTCATGTGCAAGGTCTAACAAAACTAATCGCACAAAAAGTATACCAGTTAGCCAAAATTAAGCACTTCATCGATCAAGACACAGGGAAAACATACTACATATCACATATACAAACACATTTAGACTATTGCTCAACAATCTTGGATGGTTGCTCAGTGTCAAATACAAAGAGGCCATACTAACTCCAAAAGCAAGCAGTAAAGCTTATTAGTGGCAAAGATCAAGCACAAACAACTAACCAGCACAAAAGTATCAAAATACTGCCTCTTAAGAACAGGTTCCTCTTCAACAAAGCCAAGTTAGTACATCAAATTCTTTCACGGCATGCCCCGCCTAATCTATGGAACATGTTTAAATTTAGCCCAAAGTGCAGCCAACACTTGAACAACATATGTCTTCCAAAATCTTACAGACACTGAATTCAGTTAATTGTTTATTCTGAATAGTACTGAAATTTGTATTTGGTAGATAGTCATTTATATATGTATGTAGTTACTTTAATGTTAATTATGTTTGTTATATTAGCAGCATATTTGTAGAATGTCTGGAACAGAGTGAAAGTTGTATAATAAAAGGCAGAATGTTAGACGGGCATGAGTGCCCAATTCTTAACCATTTTGAAATAAAGATCAATCAATCAATCTTCTCCTTCTTCAGTCTCATTGGAACTCATTCATTCATTCATTCATTTGCATGTCTCTTGCGGAACTTTGCCTCCCAAACAGCACTCCTGTAGGCCTCTCGGTTGTGAGCAAGATGACCTGCTGCTGCGGCATCCATTTGCAGATCGCCAACGATGTCTTGCAGCCATCTTCGTTTTGGTCTTCCTCTTTTTCTTTTTCCCATTATGTATCCTTCCAATACAGTCTTCTATAAATTATCATGACGTTTAATGTGTCAAAAATATTTTAGTTTTAGTCCTCTTTACTAGCCAGCCTTCTTCAATATTAAGTTCTTGTAGTATAGATATATTTATTCTTTTTTGTGTCCATGATATTTGGAGAACTCTTCTGTAGCATTTACACTCAAAGGCATTTATGTGTTTCTCAGCTGTTTTGTTAAGTGTCCAGGTCTCACAGGCATATGTTGCGATGGGAAAGATGCATACCCTTAAAAATCTTATTTTTGTAGTTCTGTCTGCACCTCTCCACAGATTCTTTATTTGTTTTACTTTCTGAAGAGCGATAGATGTCCTCCTTTTAATTTCCCTCATTGTATCTCCGTTATTAGTTAGTAGTGATCCAAGATATTAAAAACTCTCCACTTCTTCCAATTTTTCCTCATTGATATATATTTCAGCTGCCTTGTTTGTTTTGTCAGTTGTTATCAATTTAGTCATCAATTTCTTAATCATTGGAGCTGCGAAGGTGATTTTCTCTGGAGCCAAGGAGATGAAGGTATAGAGGCAAAACATCGTGTCGAATTAGGAGAGGGTTATGACAGCCTTCTTTTTTTTTAAAAAATCCCTAGGTGGAACTATACAGCAGATGGTGTGCAATATTTCTTTAGCAGACTCTGTCGCCGTAGGAGATCCCTGTCTATGGAGATCTCTGCCCTGTTAGCAAGGCTAAGTCTATTTAATGGGGGTACGTGTAACAGAATGTTATTCTGTACAGATTGTTTTGTGAGAAACCCTGTTGTTGTGGTCTAATAGAGCACAACTCATCTGTTTATGCTAAGCACGGAGAAAGTATCTCGTGTTCCGAGGGAGAACTGAGTCACGTGGATTCTGATAGGCGGGATGTATGAACGAGTTTGAGGGAACAGTTTGGGTCAGAATGTTGTAGTGACAGGTTATGCTGTTTTAATTCTAGTAAGGGATGTAGAGATTCTTAGTTCATTATATAAGTTAGGTGGATTGTCCTTTTTAGGACCAAATTGTTGTAGTTGATGGATTGTTCTTTTTAGGACGAATGTTGTAGTAGTCATGTAGATTGTGTGTTTGATTTGTCCTGTTTTGGACAAGGTAGTAACATCAGATTGAAAGTCATGTGTAATTTTGAAGTTGGCATCTCTTGTCAAGGTTGAATCTCTGATTTTGGTCCCATGGCGATGTTAGTCGCCAGGACATATTTTTTTATGATCATTTGTAATTATTCTCATCAAGTTTACACTCCACATCATTGCAACACACATCGAACACATGGGATTTCATCATTAAACATTTACGGATTTGTGTCTGCTGAATCCTGTGGTTATTGGATTCTTGTTAAGTGTCAACTGTGGTGTTAAGTTAGTCGGTTACATGTAACTGGTCATGTCGTGTATCAATGTGTAGTTGAGGTTATTGTTATCTGGGTTGTCTTGTTACACGGAGTATACCAATGTAACGTCTGTTGTGTCACTGGGCCTAATGCTCATGTTAAAACGTAATAGCCACAGTACAGAACAGAGCGTGTGCAAACACGAGTTTAGTGTTCTGTAATACAAGCAAGTACAGTACATAGTACACGAGGAAAGAAATCTGTTTTATACGAAGGGAGAGATAGGACAGGGTGTTGGTCAGTTATGGTCCTCCAACCCTGTCAACATGTCATATACTGGTCGCTAACTGCTAAACAGGACAGCGTCATCACCGCCAGACTCCGTATATGACCGCTTTCACGTTGATGACCAACGAAGGGAGACAATTTGAGGCTCAGAAGATCACACCATCTAAATCTTTTCGTGCCCTGCCTCAAAGACTGATAATTCAAACCCGTGCTAGCAGAGATCAGTGGTTTGTAGACTTTTCCTCCAGCCAGGTCTGATCACGTGGTCTAGATTTAAGACAGAAGCCCTGGTGCTGTTGCTTGCATAAAACTGTCAGGGGTCAGACTGCAGGGCTGGGTTTCAGGTTTAGCATGACCTAGCTGATGAATGACGGTGAGGAAGATAAAGATGAAATAAAAGAAAATAAAAATGATGATGACGTTGAAGAAAAAGCAGAAGAAGAAGAAGAAGAAACAAGAAGAAAAAGAAGACGAAGAAGAAGATGATGATGATGATGATGATGATGCAAACCAAACATGGTTTTCTAATTTCACGTCAAAGTTTTATGAGAGAAAAAGATGATTGTTCAACGTTTCCTTGTACAAGATGCGTGCTCTTAACAATCTTATTTTTGTTGTTTTGTCTGTTCCTCTCCACAGCTCCTTTGGCTCTTTTACTGTTCGAAGAGCTATAGATAGAAGGACATATATGCACACAGTTTATTATTCCTGAATTTGCTAAAATCAAATCAAATTTTTCAAATGGGAAATGTGATGTGATATTCCCCCCCCCCCTTTACACTTATAACGTGGCACACAGCTTGCAGTCACTTCTTGGCAATCATCAGCTTACTCTGTTCTGAAGAAGATACTGAAGAGGAGCACCAATAGATGCGTCCGGAGCACGTGGATAAGTCTTACCTAATTAACTGACACAACTTATCACAGCTCTTATAACATGTCACCATACTTGTCACATGTCATATAACATGTCACTATAATGTCACATGTCATATAACATATGACCATACTTGTCACATGTCCTATAACATGTCACCATACTTGTCACATGTCATATAACATGTCACCATACTTGTCACATCTCATATGACATGTTACCATACTTGTCATATCTCATATGACATGTCGCCATACTTGTCGTATATCTCTCTTATAACAGGTCGCCATACTTGTCTTATATCGCTCTTATAAGATGTCGCCATAATTGTCATACGTCTCTCTTATAACATGTCGCCATAATTGTCATATCTCTTTCTTATAACATGTCGCCATAATTGTCATATGTCTCTCTTATAACATGTCGCCATAATTGTCATATATCTCTCTTATAACATGTCGCCATAATTGTCATATATCTCTCTTATAACATGTCGCCATAATTGTCACATATCTCTCTTATAACATGTTGCCATAATTGTTACATATCTCTCTTATAACATGTCGCCATAATTGTTACATATCTCTCTTATAACATGTCGCCATACTTGTTACATATCTTTTGCACTGTTTATTGGTATTAGGTGAATAACACATGTCACAACACATGACACTTGCTCAGTGGCGACGAGTTTCATCTTGCAATGTTGTCACAAAAGGTGTACTACCTTCAGCCATGGCTGACCTTGACCTAAGACAGTTCACCCCCCCCTTCCCCCCCCCCCCCCCCCGTGTTAAGATAGAGGTAGAAAGCAGTCGCAGCTGAATTCTTCCGCGGAAGAGCCGCGGTGTGACTCTGCGGATTGATATATCTTGTCACATCAGTCCCATATGTCAGCCTCTGTCTTCGTGGTTACACCAACGCTTTCGTCTTTCTCGAAGCTAGAAAAATATGGCCTACTTACCCAGCAAAATTTCTTTCAACAAAATATGCACGGTAGATTCTAGAAAAGTCACGTCTTTGTGTCCCAGACACGAAATGGCGTCAATGTTCGAACAAGTGGCCTAGTTGCTCTTGTCTTTGTAATGTTGTCATGGCCTTCGGATCTTGCTGGGTAATTTTCTTGAATGATTTTTTTTTTCCTAGTTGAAGCTGATTATTCGTTGCATCAGAAAGGTGATTCAGCAAAGCAGTGCGACAAAAATGCAGCATTAATCTGTAAAACAGTGCACCGCGTGATGGGTTTGGGGGGGGGGGGGTGTCATCTCCCAGAGGCGGAAGTTAACCTCTACAAGTTTAGTTTAGAGAGATAAGCAGAGAAGAAAGCTGGGAGTATGTAAGGGAATTCCATAACATACTTGTAAAGGTACAAGTAAAACTCTCGTTTTCCGTGCCATTAAGGCATATTACGGGAATACTGTGTTAGGCCCGTATTTCAAAGACCTTCGGTATATGAACGTGTGATATGGCCAGTATGACGTCTGGTGGCATCTACCTTCCCAGATTTCTTTAGCACCAATTTTTAGATGCTGGGTGGATCCCGGTCCCTTTTTTTTTTTTTTGGCGTACTAGAAAAAATGTCCACTGCTAGGACTTGAACCCCGTACCACCGGGTTAGTAAACCGAGGTCTAACCACTCAGCTAATCAGGCTGCCGCAAAATATACTCATAGACTTTTTAAAAAAAGGCACACGACAACATACACAGAAACAGCCTATAGAGCGTAGTGAATGAGCTTGGTATAAGCTGATAAATATAATTAAGATATGCATGGAAGACACAAAAAACGTGAGGATACGTAATGGAAGGAAACCAAACTCTTTCCAAATAATAGCGGGTCTGAAGCAAGAAGACGCCTTGTTCCCAGAGCTGCTCGGTCTGGTCCTGAAGAAAATTTGTGAGAACAGTAGATAAAGAAGGTCTAGATGTCGTGTCATGTGACCTGTCCTTTCCAGAACGTTGTCCCTCTCAAAGCCTCCCTGAATGCAGTGCGTTCTTGCCCAAGATGACCGGGCGTCTTGCAGTAATACGTTCAGACTTTCCGTGATGTCCTGAGTCCCATCTGCGGCGAGGTCTTCCTTTTTTTTTTTTTTTGAAGACGACGAAAGACAACAGTCCGTGACCCGGTGGTACTGTAAACTGGGTCCACCCGTCGTAACGAGATGTGGACCATACCCCCGGCATTCAATGTGCAGGGCAGCCCTCAGGCATCTCGTTTAGTTAAAAAATAACCACGCTTTTGTCCTAACCAAAGGGCATGTTGACCAGGGTACCTGCAAGGAGGACACTTTGACCTCACCCACTTTGATCTTAGCCAAAAGGCCGACCGTAGTTACTTTGATCTTAGCCAAAAGGCCGATCAGCCGAGGTATTCCCTTTTCTCTTTTGCCAGGCATTATACTATCAGCCTCTCCAAGCTGTTGTGTCCTTTGATGTGGCCGAAGTATCTCAACTTCCTGGCTGTAACGTTGTCTACATGTCAAGTTTTCTGATCCCGTCATTTCTTTATCAGTACTGATTCAATTCAAGTGCCGTGCAGCGTGGCGTAGGCGATCATTTCTCTCCACAATTCCCTGTCTTTAGACTTGATTATGGGATCCGCCGGTGACTTTCTTCCTAGCCACACTGACAGCCCATCCAGTAATTTCTCTCTCTCTGTCTTCCTCTGTCTTTTCTTCCCTCAATTTTTCCACTTCTCAGATATACTCCAATTTTCCTCTTCTCACGAAATGTCCTATAAATCTCGCTTGTCTGCCTCTGATTTTTGCTATAATTTGCTTTTCAACTCCAGCCTCTCTTAAGACTTCTTTTGATTTCTTGGCTGTCCACATGGTACCTTCAACATTCTTCTTATACATCACATTTTCATGGCCTTCATTTCTCTCTGAACTCTCTTATTCATGGACCATGCTTCACACCCATAAAACAAAATTATAGCTATGTAACATTTAAGTACTCTGAATCTTGTTTCTATTGACATGGATCTGTTGTCTGGAATGTTGACTTGGCCTGAGCACGTCTGCTTTTTATTTCGTTGTGACATTTCTCATCAGTTGTTATAATTGTTCCTAAGTACTTGAATCTATCAACTTGTTTCAGATTTGTGCCATCGATGGTAATGCTACATTTTGTTGGTATTCTTTTCTTTGAGACGACCATCACTTCAGTCTTCCTTTTATTCAGGCTGAAACCTTTACTTTTACTTTCACGAACCACGACGTCCAGAAGAGCCTGTAACTCCCCTTCACTTTTAGTACTAAAGTACTACTTTAAGTAGTAAAGTAAAATACAAATAAAATGAACAGATGAAGAGAGTAACAAATCATCATCATCATCATCATCATCAAGGTTGACTGTAATAGGTAGTCAGCTTATACATATTCTCTCCCCTGCTTTCACAATGCCCCGAGGTAAAATGAATTTTTAAAATGTCGGTTGTGTCCCTTAGTACAGTAGTTTCTTATGTAACTTCAGAAGTTAACGTGAGCAAGAAAATGAGTCCAAGAATAAACTTGAAAAATGGCAACATTTAGATTATGTTGTTTATAAAACGTGTGATTGTGCAGGCTGTCACAAGCTTATCACTAAATATAATCTTGGGAGTGGATCTCTTTTGTAAAGATTGTTTTGTGAGTGTGTGTGTTTTAATCAATCTTCATCTCTCGGTGCTCCGATGTTGTTCTAGTTGTGTCTGGTCCGATGTTGTTCTAGTTGTGTCTGCTCCGATGTTGTTTTAGTTGTGTCTTCTCCGATGTTGTTCTTACTGTGTCTGGTCCGATGTTGTTATAGTTGTGTCTGGTCCGATGTTGTTCTAGTTGTGTCTGGTCCGATGTTGTTCTAGTTCTGTCTGCCTCGATGTTGTTCTAGCTCTGTCTGCTCCGATGTTGTTCTAGCTCTGTCTGCTCCGATGTTGTTCTAGTTCTGTTTCCTGAAGCTCAGGCAAGATGTCCTTAGCAGCTGAGGCCGAGAAGATGTTGTAAGGTCGTGTCGGATAGGGGGCGACCCATGCCGTTCTGTTGACTATCTGGAAGAAACTTATGAACGCAGACTTCTTCACAAGCTCCATTGCAATCAGAAGCAAAGAGAGCTCTATTTTATAACCCAGTCTCAGGAACACAGAGAGCCCTACATCATTACCCAGTCTCAGGAACACAGAGAGCCCTACATCATTACTCAGTCTCAGGAACACAGAGAGCCCTACATCATTACTCAGTCTCAGGAACACAGAGAGCCCTACATCATTACCCAGTCTCAGGAACACAGAGAGCCCTACATCATTACCCAGTCTCAGGAACACAGAGAGCCCTACATCATTACCCAGTCTCAGGAACACAGAGAGCCCTACATCATTACCCAGTCTCAGGAACACAGAGAGCCCTACATCATTACTCAGTCTCAGGAACACAGAGAGCCCTACCTCATTACCCAGTCTCAGGAACACAGAGAGCCCTACATCATTACCCAGTCTCAGGAACACAGAGAGCCCTACATCATTACCCAGTCTCAGGAACACAGAGAGCCCTACATCATTACCCAGTCTCAAGAACACAGAGAGCCCTACATCATTACCCAGTCTCAGGAACACAGAGAGCCCTACATCATTACTCAGTCTCAAGAACACAGAGAGCCCTACATCATTACCCAGTCTCAGGAACACAGAGAGCCCTACATCATTACCCAGTCTCAAGAACACAGAGAGCCCTACATCATTACCCAGTCTCAGGAACACAGAGAGCCCTACATCATTACCCAGTCTCAGGGACAGAAAGCCCGACCTCGTTAGCCAGTCTCAGAACACAAAGAGTCCTACATCATTATCCAGTCTCAGAACACAAAGAGTCCTACATCATTATCCAGTCTCAGGAGCACAGAAAGCCCTACATCATTAGCTAGCATGAGTCTGTTACTAGAAGCACCAACGAAGAGGTGGGATAGCGTATTGCTTGGTTTTGCTTCGCTGACCCTGATAACTGCGCCGTCACTCTATCTCCTATATCTCAGTCATCACCGCTCCCATCTTGCTGGTAAGCGTTGGAGATCATGCTTTCTCGGTACATTTACACCCAATAGGATCAAGAAAACAAAATACTTTGGCCGTATCAAAAGACATAACAATATACTGAAAACCATTCATTCATTCATTTGCATATCCCTTGCGGAACTTTGTCTCCCTAACAGCACTCCTGTAGGCCTCTCGGCTGTGAGCAAGATGCCCTGCTGCTGATGCATCCATTTGCAGATCATCAACGATGTCTTGCAGCCATCTTCGCTTTGATCTTCCTCTCTTTATTTTTCCCATTAAGTACACTTCCAAGACGGTCTTCTCCAAATTATCATGAAGTTTGATGTGTCCAAAATATTTAAGTTTTCTCTCTTTAATCTTCCTTACTGGCCAACCTCCTTCAATATTAAGTTCTTGTAGTATGGATATATTTGTTCTTTTTTGTGTCCATGATATTTGAAGAACTCTTCTGTAACATTTACATTCTAAGGCATTTATGTGTTTTTCAGCTGTTTTGTTAAGTGTCCAGGTCTCACAGGCATATGTTGTGATGGGAAAGATGCATGCCCTTAAAATCTTATTTTTGTGGTTCTGTTTGCTCCTCTCCAAAGATTCTTTAGTTGTTTTACTTTCTGAAGACCATACTAGAAGGAAAGGTTGAAGGAAAAAGAAGCAAGAGGTAGACAGAGATGTAGATGGGAAGATAACATACGAGAATAGACAGGATACAACCTGGCTGAGTGGAATAACAAGGCGAAGGCGCGATCACATTCAAGATTAATTATACGAGGGGTGATTGATAAGTTCTCGGCATAAAGTACAACGGATTATTTGTGGACAACTTTTTGGGGGTTATTTCTCAACATAGTCCCCTTACAAGTTTATGCACTTAGTCCAGCGATCTTGGAGCATACGGATCCTTTCTCTGTAAAAGTCAGCATCTTGTGCCAGTAGAAAGTGGTCTACAGCATGAATGACGTCATTATCTGAAGCAAATTTGCGACCACTGGGCTCCTTTTTGAGTTTGGTAAACAGGTAATACCAAAGGGGCCAAATCTGAGGAATAAGGAGGCTGTTCAAGAAGCTGGAAGCCGCATTCATGACAGGCAGCCATTGCCACCGCCGACTTGTGAACTGGAGCATTGTCTTGATGAAAGATGGCTCCTCTCGTCAATTTCCCTCGACGCTTTTTCTTCAGTTTGACTAGCAGTTGCTTCACAAGATTAGCGTAATAGGCCCCGGTGACAGTTCTGCCCTTTTGAAGATAGTCTACCAATTGTACACCTTCTGAATCCCAAAAGATGGAAGCCATCACTTTGCTTGCACATAGAACCACCCTTGCTTTCTTTGGATGTGGGGATCCATGATGTTTCCACTGCTTTGACTGTTCTTTGGTTTCTGGTTGAAAATGATGGACCCAAGTCTCATCCATAGTCACAACTTGCTGAATAAACTTTTCAGGATCTGCATAAAAATGGCCAAGATTGTCTCTTGACATGATGAGACGCTGTCGTTTGTGATCAGTTCCAAGAAGTTTCGGGACTCATCGTGCAGAGACCTTTGTCATTTGAAGATCATTGTGAATAATGGCATGAACACGTTCCTGTGAGATGCCCAACTCAGTGGCAATGTACCGCTCTGTTAGTCGTAGATCCTCCATTATCATGTCATGGATTCTCCCGGTGCTTTCATCGGTGGTTACCGTTCTTGATCTTTCTGGACGGGGATCATCTTCCAGACTCTCCCTTCCATGTTTGAATTGAGCTGCCCATTTCTTCACTGTGCTGTAAGAAGGGACACTCTCCCCTAGAGTCTCTACCATATCCTCATTGATCTCATTCGATGATAAGCCCTTGATGCAGAGGTAGCGAATGACTGCTCGATGAGAAATATTATCCATTTTCTCAATTTCTGCCACCACTTACCTCATCAGTAGCCTGTAAAAAAAAAAAATGATTGCAGTTAATTTCTTGAAACTTGGTGTTTAATCTCATATTAATCCGATCTACAAATGCACCTCATATCAACCGTGTGTTTCAAGTATCTGTACCTTATGTCGATAACTTATCAATCACCCCTCGTTCATCCAACCTTCTTTCTGAAGACGGCACTTGATGATGATGATGATGATGATGATGAATGTGATGATAGAATAGGGGGAGGGGAAACACTATTCCACACAGCCATGGATTTCCTGAACCATAATTATGGCACACACTGTTCATTTTCACGCGGGGTTTGTCATCTGTGACGGCTCTTGTGTTCATCTTACCATGACCTGCTGGTTGAAGCGTACACATGCAAAACATACGGGAGGGAAGGGGATAGGAGGAGAGAGGAGGAGAGGGGAGGGTCACCCAGTGCTCGCTGTTTATGCATGCAACTCTGGGTGTAGCAAAAACAAACAAATGGAGTCGGAAAAGAGATCTGCCAGTTTCTGCTCAGAATTTGTCACAGACGTGAGATCGAATTAAAGAGATTAGATTAAAAACTCCGGGGGAAACATAAGAAACTGTCTTCAAGCAAAAGATAATAGAGGAGATATTTAAAGAAAAAAACAGGCAGTGAGAAAGATGTACATGCGGTCCACGGGGTTGCGAACGAGTTCCTTTTCTAAGTCTGTTCGTAAGTCGAATTTGTACGTAAGTCGGAATAACAGATACCGTTCTTATCTAACGTCAGATAGTCAAATGTTTAGTACAGTGGTTCCCACCAATTGTAAACTGTTCCCCTCGTACCTTAGTTACTTCCCTAAGCACATCTGTATACCATCTGTCTAAATATCTCATCTAACATCGTTGTAATACTTCATATCCTTCTCCCCCTCTCTCCCCCCCCCCCCAACCTCCAGTCTCCGTTACATTAGTCAGTCCTCATGTTTGTGTGCATAGGCTGGATGCCTCTGTCTCATGTAGCATTAAAATCTGAAATTCCACCTGAGAGAGCCTTTGTCTGAGACAGGTAAGTTGACAGGCACTGCCATACCAGGTTCATAAATTTGGTCAGGCCTGGATTACCTGCCTCCTTGGCCTCCTACAGTCTTTCTCTCCCTCTCTCTCTCTCTCTCTCTCTCTCTCTCTCAGGTAAAGGTAACCCTCTTTATATCACGGAGGGCAGGGCGATGTAGTAGTAGCGCATATATTTTTGGTACAATAGAGCATAATTTTTCATACATTATGCCGCAGTACAATGGTGTGCCGCGAGAGAGCTAGAGGTTTGCCGGTACATTTTTGGAGTAAAAAATATTTTTTTTACCTAAATTACAGCTAATTTTTGTGTAGAGAACCCACAGCAATTAAGTTATTACTCCCAGTCTAGAGTGAGACGAAATGGCCAGAGATCTGTACCTCCAAGCAGGTCCAAATCTCACATTGGAAAGAATATCTTGTATAACAAAACTTCACATCTCTCTCAGTTATGTACGTTTCCAGTCCACGTAGCATGCAAACTTTGGTAAAAGGTAAAGTCCCCATTTCCCTGCCATTAAGGCATATTGGGGGACACGGTGTTAGGCCCGTATAGTCCTTGACCTTCGGCACATGAAAGTGTGTTGTGGTCAGTACCACGACCTGGCCGCAGTTACCTTCCCAGATTTCTCTGGTGCCCAATTTAAGAGGATGAGTGAACCCCCGGGGCCCTTTTTGTGTTTACCAGAATGTAAACTTTGCCAATGCTAAAAATATGCACCAGAGTGCAGCATTAAGAGCACATGTGTGCCGCCACATAAATCTGTACTACCAGGTGTACCATAGTCCGAAAAAAAAAAGGGGTTGGGAAACGCTGCACTAGAAGATGATGTGGTTAGCCTGACCCACCTTTCCTTCCCAGGCTCATACAAAAGCCAGCTACCCATTTTAATGACTGTGTGGATGAGGTGGGGGTGGGGATGGGAGACCCCCTCCGGCCGGAGACTGGATCTTGGCCATTTTATAAGGCGGACAAGGAAAAAGATAAGAGAGGAAAGAGGAGCTACCATAGTTATATTTCTCTCTCCTTCCCTCTCTCTCCCTTTCTCCCTCCCTCCCTTCCTCTCTCTCTCTCCTCTTTCTCTTCTTCCTTCCCTCTCTCTCCCTTTCTCCCTCCCTTCCTCTCTCTCTCCCTCCCTCTTTCTCTTCTTCCTTCCCTCTCTCTCCCTCGCTCAATTTCTCTCTCAATTTCATAGCCAGCGTTTAAAAAACTGTCTTCTTCCTAAACCCAGAATTGATCTGTACAAGAAAAGCCTTGCATACTCTGCAGTACAGCTCTGGAACACCCTCCCCTACAATTTAAAATCCATTGGTAATACTTCATCCTTTAACTCAAACCTGTTTCATTATTTACTTGCATGTAATTATATGCCTCCATAAAATAGCCAGCACTCTCTCAACACATGGCTCGTAAACCATCAAGTACTTCAGTGACATAGTTAGAAAAGCAACTTGTTAGATATTGTTAGAAATTATTTTAATGTTTGTTTAAAAACATATGTTAGAAGATCTGTATTTACAATGTATTTTTATTTATGTATATGTCTGCGGGTGTATGTGTGCGTGAGTGCTATTTTATTAGGTTAATTACTTCTTCTCTTTTACCTTAAATGTAGTAGTTAAATCTTACACTCTTTTGATATGTTTTTACTAATTTAATTTGTATTTTTGTACTAAATCAAGTGTGTGGGAAGAATGAAAGATGGAGTGATGAAGGGCAGAATGTAAGACGGGCCTGCGTGCCCAATTCTTTACCCTTGAAAAATAAAGATTATTCATTCATTCATTCATTCATTCTCTCTCTCTTCCTCCCTCACCTCTTTCTCTTCCTTCCTCTCTCTCTCTTCCTTCTTCCCCCCTCCCTCCTTCCTCCCTCTCTCTCTTTATCCCTCCCTCCCACTCTCTCTCTTCCTTCTTCCATCAGTCATACTCTCACTCTTCCTCTCTCCATCCCCCTCTCTCTAAAATCTGCGGGTTTGTTCCTCTGAATTTTCTGAAAGATGAGACGCCCTTGAATATCGGGTACACAGCAGACAGGTTATCATCTTTTCTTTGATTTTCATGGATTTGAGAGTGAGCACTGCCAGCGGTCATCTTTAATCACAGGCATCGTGTCGGACACAGAGCGGGTTTCGATGCCTTTCTTTAAAACCTGGAGTAAATCCAGAAAGACCCCTGTGTCAGTGAGAAATATCGTTAAGTTTTAACTTTGTTCATCTTGCAGGGCTAACAAAACAGCTTAATACTAGGAGCATCAGAAAGAGTAGGAATAGGGTCTTGGTCAGCCCCGGTGACTGCAAGTCATCTTTTCTCCCATGAGAAACTCCATCTAACTCCCCCCCCCCCCCCCCCCCCAGGATACGCTAAAAATTACCTCCCTTGTGTCAACAGGTGTGCCTTAACTGGCTCTGTTAAGTTCCACATACCTGGGGCCCGGTATCACAGACACACTAGGGCCTACGCGTCTACAGAAGCCGCCTGTTGACGGGGCTGATGCCAACATATGCCTAGGCTCCTCCCTCCAGTCTGGTCCTGAACTCCAGTCTGGTCCTCACACTCATTATCCGAGTGGGCTAAGCGCGGGGTTAGCATGAACTCCTGGATTCTCTTGAGAAGGCGTCACTCGGGGCTCTGCCAGGGATACAGTGCGAGGTCAGACATCCAAGACTTAGATACGATGGAGCTTGTCTTTTCATTCTTTCCCTCGTCTCAGACAGGTAGAAGAAAAAACTCACATGTTATGACCTCCTCTTTTTCAAGTAAAGGAATTTTAGAAAAAGAGGTTTGAAGGATATAGAAGAAAATCTATATGTTAGAAAGTCATTAAAACGCATATGAAAAAAGAAAATAACATACTGTATATCTTGACTTAGATTTCCCTTTAGGTTCCCTCGAAACAGCCTAGAAGTTCATTCATTATTGTTATACTCCGCTGTAAGTGGCGGATTATCTATTAGGCTGAATGGACCTAAACTTAAGGCCCTATATGGGCAAGGGGGTCAGCTTAAAGGAATATAACTTATTGCTATACACTATTGGCAGAAATGCAGATGAAACCACTGACAACAATTATTGAGGAAAGACGCTGGCGATGGTTGGGACATGTGCTCCGAATGACGGACAACTCACTACCAAAAATAGCACTAAGATGGACACCACAGGGGAGCAGAAGTAAGGGTAGACCAAAAGAGACATGGAGAAGAACAACAGAAAGGATGTTGAGCAATAGAGGGCTCACCTGGGCAAGAGCATAAAAAAAGGCGAAAGACAGGCATTTGTGGAAAACCCTTGCGGAAGCCCCATGTGCCCTGGGCACTTAAGGTTCAGAGAGAGAGAGATACACTAGCAATAAGTTAGGAGAGATTCAATAACCTGGCATTAAGACGGCTTAAAAAAGCAGCTTCATTCATCAGGCCAAGCGTATGCGTAAGCTGATACCTGACCTTCCAACTGTAGTCGCTCCATTATCGTCTGTGCCAGAGCATACACCATGGAAAGAAGCAGATTATACACAAATAACTATTCAGACCGAAGTGAAAGGTGTGCAGAATGGTGAGATACAAAGCAGCCTTGTAAGATCAACAGCCACACTTAGTGTTCTAGATGACAAATATCCATGCGACATCTGGATACGTGTGTATACAGACGGATCTGCACACAACGCCATAAAGAATGGAGGGGCAGGAGCACATACTGAATATCCAAATAACACCACTGACAAGATTTCCATACTCACTGGAAAATACTGCAACAACTTTGATGCAGAAGTTAGGGCAATTATTGCTGCAGTTGAAAAACTATCAGACTCCAGAATTGATACATGTCCTGTAGTAATTCTCACAGATGCAAGATCAGTACTGGAAGCTCTTCAGTGCAGCAAACTACCAGAACTTAAGGATGCCTTGTCAAAAATTGGCTTACAACACTGAGTCACTTTGCAGTGGATTCCCTCCCACTGTGAGATACCAGGCAATGAGAAAGCTGACCGTCTGGCCAAAGAGGGCTCTGAAATGGAGCAACCAGACACACCAATCACCTATAATCAGAAGAAAAGCATGATAAAAACCTACAGGAAGCCACAAACACCACCACATGATGACTATCACATGCTAAACAGAAAGGAACAAGTCACCATCTTCCGTCTCCGAACAGGACACAGCCGACTCCGAAGTCATATGTATACAAAGTTTAAGGTTGGTACTACTAATCTATGTACATGTGCCAGGTGCCCCAAACTGTGGAACATATCCTCCAGAACTGCACCAACTACGAGACACTGAGAAATAATTACTGGCCCAGTGAAACCACTAAAGAAGATAAGCTCTACGGTTCCATACATGAATTACAAAAAACAGTGAACTTTATCGAAGAGACAGGACTGCAGATATAGACAAACAATGCGTATGAAGAAGAAGAAGAAGACCTTCCCAGTGGAATAATCAAGAAACACACTCGCACACAAATAAACAGGCATGTAAGCAACATTTTTAGACAAACGTGGGGGAGGGGGCAAATCTTTCTTGGGTTTTAGATAAACTTTCCTCGTGTTTTAGACACAACTTTCTCTTGTTTTAGTTAAAAGTTTCTCACGTTTTAGACACACATTTCTCATGTTTTAAACAAAACTTTCCCATGCTTGAGACACAATTTTCTCATATTTTAAGCAAAACTTTCCCATGTTTTAGACACAACTTTCTCATGTTCTAAGCAAAACTTTCCCATGTTTTAGACACAACTTACTCCTGTTTTAGACATAACTTTTGCATGGTTTAGACACAATTTTCTCATGTTTTAGACACAACTTTTCCATGCTTTAGACACAACTTTCTCATATTTTACACAACGCTTTCTTGCCTTTTGGGTACTTTACTTGTTGAATAGTTTTGAAATTTCCGCTGTGGTGTAAGGGGTTAATTTACTCGTCCATCAACCAGATGGTCCAGGGTTCGAATCCCCAGTGTAGCAAAATCATTTCTCGCACCGGCCAGCATCGTAGTCTACCCAGCCTCAAGAAGTAGATGCCGTGGGTTTGTTCGCTTCTCTGGGACAGCCCAGACAGCGAAGACAAGTGCCTCAATACACTGTAATGAAACAACACTTCATACGTCTAAAACAATCAAATATCATTAGATACCATTCTTTCTTGTGTGATTTTTTTTACCCTCCTTGTTGTAATACATTTGTGTGGTTGTTTAGCGCTGTCTTATAGTTTTCCGCCTCTCAACTTTTACACATCCTCGACAGAGCCTCGCGTTTTGTCAACAGCCTCCGTTAACAGAGGACAGAATCCCAGAGAACAGCCAGGGGGAGGCAAGCGAGTGCGTGGAGACGGTCATGCCGGCAACAGTTCCGGCCCCTGACACAAACAGAACTTTCTCACCGCTTGTCTTGTGGACGGTCTTCGCCTTAGTGGAACCTTTTTTTCGAAATAATCAACACAGGAAACCATATCAAGGCTGGTTCTGGAGTTGAGGTAGGACCATTTACTTTGAAAACTGAAAGTGATCGGCAACTGTTTTGTTACCATGGTTTCTGTAGGGGAAGCTAGCGCCGGCTGGCTCGCCTCTGGATGTACAAGCAAAACTGTTCCGCCCATTAGCCTTTTAAACGGCTTTAAAAGGGAGGTAACTGCGATTGCTTGTGTTTTGTTTTTTTTTTTTTTGCCGATATAATAATTAAATTCATCATCATCATGTAAGCGTTGGCTGTCACTCTTCTCCATAGATTTCTGTTCTTGATATTTTCCATCAACTCAGTTGGTGGTTTGTTATTGTTATTGTTATCATACTACTACTACCACTAGTACTACTACTACCACTACTACCACTACTACTACTACTACTACTACTACCACTACTACAACTACTACTACTACAACTACTACTACTACCACTATTACTACTACTACTACCACTACTACTACTACCACTACTACCACTACTACTACTACTACTACCACTACTACAACTACTACTACTACTACAACTACTACTACTACCACTATTACTACTACTACTACTACTACTACCACCACTACTACTACCACTATTACTACTACTACTACTACTACTACAACTACTACTACTACCACTATTACTACTATACTACTACTACTACTACTCTCTCGTGCTATTCTATGATTTTTGTTTGTTTTCTCTTCAAATTGGTACGTCCTTGGTCAGTTCCCACTAGAAAAGATAAGAGCTGTATTTATTACCAATTTTTTATGTGGTCATGAGAACTGTGTTCGGTAGTGAAAGAGTTAACGTGGATGTTTATTTTGTTGGACGCTGCGACTCCTGACAGTGTCTTACAATTATAGAACTTATCCTACATGATATCCCTTATCCACTGAAGGCTTATATGCGCAGTGTAATCCAGTGTATCTCCCGGCGGCCGATACAAATAGTGGGAACACGATACCAAGAACTCTCCTCTGTACTTTTCTGTCTGGGGGGGAAGGGGGGCCCGAAGACACTGTTTGGTAATCAGCAACCCATTCCTGACAACCTGGGTCAGGGTTGGAGAACCATAGCTGACCAAGACCCTGTCCCACCTCTCCGTTGGCACCCTCAGTAACAGGCCTAGCCTGGGATAAAGGGGTCAGGGATCGCCATAGTCCCCGCGGCAGTGGAGCCTGCTAAAGAAGCCGTGCACGCCCCATGCTTTATAGCACCACCCAGAGACTGATTGAAACAGCTGCCATAACTTTTTTTTCCCAGTCTAACTCGATGCTGTACCTCAACACCTTCACAGCTTCGGCTGCAAAAGGAGACCAGCTGGCACTTTCAGGGAGATAGAAAAGACAAGACAAGACAAGACTTCTCTATACCTCATGTACTTTCCTCATATCTTCACTAACGCATGAAAGTCTACGCGTGTAAGATGACTGGAACAATTCTACTCAGAGAATCCAACTTGTTTATCCATTTGGGTGTAGTAATTTAACGCATGGGCAGTGCAAAATAATCATCACATCGTTATTATTTGTTTATATATTTTATTGTTAAATGTATGAATAAGCGGTCACACGTACATTTCATACATTAATTTCATATTTATTATTGTTCTTTGTGCGCGTGTAATAAAGGTACCAACCCGGTCTTCACCGACTGCTAACTTTAGAATGAAAGTTGGAGATGTAAAGCGTCCCAGTTCTTTATTCTTTGAAAGAAAACAAAAACAAAGTCATTTCCTTCCTAGTTTGACCTTTTGTTTTTTGACTGGAGGGAGGGGGAATCTCTCCCACAGTGCCCCTCTCATTTTCTCTCTCTCCTTTTTTGTGTTCAGTCACATTTAGACAGTGCTGTCATGTACTGTAAAGAATTTTAACTAAATATTTACGTGAACATCCGCTATCTTTTAATATACCGATAGTCATGCGCAGTAATTCTCTAGTGTGCCTCACTTTGCAGGGACATACTCTGTTTTCAGCATCATACATTCTAGGTCTCAGTGCCTAGGAAGTAATGGAGTGTCATGACACGATTAGGTCTTGGGATGTCATGACACCATAGGTCATGGGGCGTTACTGGTTAACGGGAAGTCATACGACCATTATGTCATGGGACGGCACGGCACCACTAGGTCATGGAATGTAATGACACCGCTAAGTCATGGGATGTCATGACACCGTTAGGTCACTGAATATCACTAGGTAATGAGATGTCATGACACCAGTAAAGCAAGTAAAGATAAGTTTGAAATAAAATCCAGCAGGAAGTGGAAATATGAAGCTGAACACCCTTCTTCTTCTTCTTCTTCTTTAAACCTTCTCAGACCTCAAGCTGGATATCCTTGAAGAAAAAATCAGGCAGCCTTATGTTGTCGTTACTGCCACACAGCTTGGTACTGCCGTCTAGAATGATACTGGCAACAGCCATGTGTGCCTTTCTTTGGTCCTCATATGTAAAGCAGTCTTACAACAGAAGGTGGACTGTCGTTCGTCCAGTGCCACAAGCGTGTTCGTTAGTTGTGGCTGTCTCCAACTTCTGCAATATCTCGGGCTATT